>CP136069.1:45239759-46439759 GCA_032622095.1 Siphonodentalium dalli | reverse complement strand
ATGCATTCTCTTATATAGGGCGCCTCGCATATATAAGAGAATGCATTGGCCTAATATTTTTTATATTATTTTTTATAATTGTTAACAAATGTAAGAAAAATTAAAAAAAATTGTGTTAAAGAATGTTAGAAATAATGATAAAAGAATGATGAAAGTTGTTAAAGAATGTAAGAAAAAAAATTATAAAAATTGATAAAGAATGTAAAAAAATATATGATAAAATAAGAAAATAAGAAAAAAGAATGTAAGAATTTTTGTTTATATAAAATGATAATTTTTTTTAAAGAATGTAAGAAAAAATTCTAAAAGTGATAAAATTGTTAAAGCATATAAGAAAAAATGATAAAACTGGTTATAGAATGTTAAACAAAATTTATAACAATTCTTAAAGATTGTAAGAAAAAAATGATTTAAAAAAATTATGAACATTGTTAAAGAATGTAAGAAAAATTGTAAATTATAAAATTGTTAGACCAATGCATTCTCTTATATATGCGAGACGACACATTGTTGACTCGCATATATAAGTAATTTTTTACCACCTATAGATACTTAATTGTGTACCGTATACGTCCATCCAGCCCACCATTACGATATATAAACCTTAATACTGATCTGACCGCGGGCACAACATGATGATTATATTGACGAAATAACGGAGATATTCAGAAATGAAACAAAAATTTTAAAAACATTTAAGAAAAAAAAACGTTTCTTTGTAAAGATTTTTTTTTCTCGAATAATTTATATTGACTAAATAACGGTGATAGTCAGAACTGAAAAAATTAAAATAAAAACTAAATAAAGAGCGTTTTTAAAGAGCGTTTTTTATTTGTCAAAGAAGTTATTTTAAAGAATGTATATAACGTATTGGTGGGCTAGATGGGCGTTTACGGTGCACAATTAAGTATCTGTAGATGGGAAAAGACGGCCGTCATTAAGTATCTATATCTTATAATGATATGCGGATCAGCCAACTAGCAGTAATCATTCATCTACCACCAGTGTAATATATCAGAGTTGGCATATACTCAATTATATGAACGTGGCGGGTTGCAAGAATTTTTGGCATATGGATGTTTCGGCACCTAGTTTTCAGGACGCGTCGGCACCTGGGTTTTCGGCACTTGGTTGTTTCGGCCAAAGCACTTCGCCGAAGACGAAACGCCCAGGTGCCGAACCGCATAAGAAATTTGCTATGTGAATGTATCTTATCGGGTCGCCGAGCCGATCTCGGCAACGGGTGGAGCTATCGACTTGAAATTTGGTATGTGAATGTATCTTGCCCCGGACACGAATTTTATCGCGTCGCCGAGCCCGTGCGACGCCAGCTTCGCGCATGCGCAGACCAGATCTCGGAAACGGGTAGAGCTGTCGACTTGCGCAGACCAGATCTCGGAAACGGGTGGAGCTATCGACTTGAAATTTGGTTTTTGAATAGCCCGGACAACGTCGGGCTCATCGGCTAGTCTATTATATATTTTGACAGATCTGTGTGTGTGTGTGTGTGTGTGTGTATCTGTCTGTGTGTGTGTAATCGATGGACTCGAAAATGGCCCAGCCGATTTCGATGAAACTTGGTATGTGGGGGTATTTTCGGGTCAGGAGTAACATAGGCCTATTGATTTTCAGATCCGAGGTCAACTTTTCACGTGCCGAGGTCAAATCTGTTTTTACGCCGTTTTGCGCTAATATATTTCAGTTCGGTGCTCACAAATCGATTCGATATAGCGCGAATAATAAATTGCCAGTCATATAATTTGCACGGTTAGAATCTGTGGCGCTTCATCTTTCCAATGATGCATCACACGCCTGTGTACGTTTAAAGTTTCTACCTTAATTATCGGGAAGAACGCAGGACCATGCTTCGCTCATCGAAAATCATTGCGTAAATATATTACGCCATCAATATATCGTGACGTGATCGCGTTAACTCTTGACCGGCCGATGTCGCGTTAACTCATCACCGGCCGAGGTATCCGCAAATGACATTGGGCTATATATCTCGAAAACGGGTGGAGTTATCGACTTGAAATTTGGTATGTGAATGTATCTTGCCCCGGATACGAATTTTATCGGGTCGCCGAGCCCGTGCGACGCCAGTTTGCGCATGCGCAGACCAGATCTCGGAAACGGGTGGAGCAATCGACTTGAAATTTGGTTTTTGAATAGCCCGGACGAAGTCGGGTCACCTTCTAGTCTATTATATATTTTGGGAAATCTGTGTATGTGTGCGTGTGTGTGTCTGTCTGTATGTCTGTGTGTTCGCGATGGACTCGAAAACGGCCGAGCCGATTTCGATGAAACTTGGTATGTGGGGGTACTTTCGGCCGTGGAGTGGCATGGGCCACTGTTAATTTGCCCGTGCGACGTGACCTTGACCTTGAAATCGGGTCATTTCAAGGTCGAACGCCCGAGTATCACGGGATTTCGATGAAAATTAGTGTCTATGGATACTTTCGTATGTAGAGTGTCGTGAGCCTATTCCTTTGCCCGTGCGACGTGACCTTGACCTTGAAATCGGGTAAATTCAAGGTCAAATCGCGAATTTGATGGGATTTCGACGAAATTTGATACGTGGGGTTACTTTTGTCCACTGAGTGTTTTGGACGGGTCAAGTCGTGACCCCGACCTGACCTTGACCTTCAAAATGATAAATTCGAGGTCAAATCGGGTAAAACCGGATGGATTTCGACGGGTACTTTTGTCGGGTACTTTTGTCCGGGCAGTGTTTTGGACGGGTCAAATCTTGACCCCACCTGACCTTGACCTTCAAAATGGACAATTCAAGGTCAAATCGCGCAATTCGCCGAAAAGCAGAGGGGAAACAGCCCGGACGAAGTCGGGTTAATCGTGACCCCGACCTGACCTTGACCTTCAAAATGATCAATTCAAGGTCAAATCGGGTAAAACCGGATGGATTTCGACGGGTACTTTTGTCTGGTACTTTTGTCAGGGCAGTGTTTTGGACGGGTCAAATCGTGACCTTAACCTTAAAAATGGACAATTCAAGGTCAAATCGCGCAATTCGCCGAAAAGCAGAGGGGAAACTTGAAATCGGGTCAATTCAAGTTCAAATCGCGATTGTTTATGGGATTTCGACCTTCAAAATGGACAATTCAAGGTCAAATCGCGCAATTCGCCGAAAAGCAGAGGGGAACAGCCCGGACGAAGTCGGGTCCACCTGTGTGTGTGTGTGTCTGTCTGTCTGTGTGTTCGCGATGGACTCGAACACGGCCGAGCCGATTTCGATGAAATTTGGTATGTGGGGGTACTTTCGGCCGGGGAGTGGCATGAGCCTGTTAATTTGCCCGTGCAACATGACCTTGACATTGAAATCGGGTCATTTCAAGGTCGAACGCCCGAGTATCACGGGATTTCGATGAAAATTAGTGTCTAGGGATACTTTCGTATGGGGAGTGTCATAAGCCTATTCATTTGCCCGTGCGACGTGACATTGACCTTGAAATCGGGTCAAATCGCGAATTTTGATGGGATTTCGACGAAATTTGATACGTGGGGTTACTTTTGTCCACTGAGTGTTTTGGACGAAGTCGAGTCGTGACCCCGACCTGACCTTGATCTTCAAAATGATCAATTCGAGGTCAAATCGGGTAAAACCGGATGGATTTCGACGGGTACTTTTGTCCGGGCAGTGTTTTGGACGGGTCAAATCGTGACCCAACCTGACCTTGACCTTCAAAATGGACAATTCAATGTCAAATCGCCCAATTCGCCGAAAAGCAGAGGGGAAACAGCCCGGACGAAGTCGGGTCCACCTTCCGGGCAGTGTTTTGGACGGGTCAAATCGTGACCCCACCTGACCTTGACCTTCAAAATGGACAATTCAATGTCAAATCGCGCAATTCGCCGAAAAGCAGAGAATTCAAGGTCAAATCGGGTAAAACCGGATGGATTTCGACGGGTACTTTTGTCGGGTACTTTTGTCAGGGCAGTGTTTTGGACGGGTTAAATCGTGACCCCACATGACCTTGACCTTCAAAATGGACAATTCAAGGACAAATCGCGCAATAAGCCGACCAGCAGAGGGGAAACAGCCCGGACGAAGTCGGGTCCACCTGCTAGTAGTATATATATGTATTATTATATTGTAATGATCCACATAATCTGTAATATTCAACATGATGAAGAGTAATTAAATTGAATTGAATTGAATTGAGTGAGATCTGGTGATATTCAGAGAGGTTTCTTTGGTCATTTTCCAAAACAAATTGCCAACTTGGCCACCAACATCGTGAAACAAGTTGAAACAAATTATGTTCTATTTATTTCTAGGTAGAACCACGTGCTGATTGGACTAAACATGACTGATTTCAATTCGTCACTGGATTCGACCAATGATACAAATGTCATAACATTTTGGAATGTTTCTACGGAGATTCCAGATATAAATGTTACATGGACTGTAGATTATACGGACGACCCGAACAGTGACCTAACGGTGGGGTCAGGGCTGTATAAATTGATAGACCAAAAAACGAATGCCGTGGTTATAGTGTGTATCGCCGTGATTGGAGCGATAGGTAATGCGATGATCGTCGTACTCATGAGCTTGAAGTCATTCGGGAAATTCTCACACTCAGTGTACATGAGATTCATAGCTTTCTTCGACACATTCGTTCTTATGCAAGCAGTCACTGAAGATACTCTGGAGAAGTTCCACGGAGTCGATCATCTCGAGGAGACATTTTTCTTAAAAACACTGTTATTTCTGGACTGTGCCACTAACAATAAGTAGATTTATCTCCCCCTGGTTGGTGGCGGCGCTTGGGCTCGACCGATTAATCGCTGTTGTATTCCCGTTAAAGCGACATTCACTGTGCACAAAGAGGAATGCACACATCTGTACCCTGATCGTAGCCATCGCAGCAATTGCATTTGAGCTTTATGGCTTAATATGCGCATCCGAGACGGCATGTTATGTATATGCTGACTTTTGTAAACCGTTTGAGGAGCATGCCGTCTCCTTCTTTATCGCTGGCCTTATTCTAAAAACTCACATGCCGTTGCTGATCATCTTCGTCGTGACCACGTGGACGATAATAACCCTGCGCAGACAGATGACAGCGTTTAAAGGGGAGAGCACCCGTCATGGACACTCGGACACGAAACAAGCTGTTGCCGTGGCTCAGAACCAGAAAACCACCATCAAAGAAAGTGACCATTGTAGTGGAGGTTAAAGAAAAACTTCTGATGTTCGGTTAAATATGGATGGTTGGAAACGTTCCATGTCTCAAGCATCTCGTGCACATAGCAATCTACCACCTGCAGGTAAGTGACAGTTTTCTTTGAAGCCATTACAGTAATTTATTAAACATGTATGCATTCTTAAAACCACAGAATTTTATTTTGTGTCAAATCACATTTTAATATCAATGATATACCCTTCGAAAATAATAAATGGGC
Source organism: Siphonodentalium dalli (assembly GCA_032622095.1). Classification (NCBI taxonomy): domain Eukaryota; kingdom Metazoa; phylum Mollusca; class Scaphopoda; order Gadilida; family Siphonodentaliidae; genus Siphonodentalium; species Siphonodentalium dalli. The sequence goes on along the minus strand of CP136069.1, from coordinate 46,434,332 downwards.
CATTGACCAAACCCCAAAATCAAAGTGTTGATAATTTGCAGATACATATATGTACATGTGTATTGAGCTATTTCTAATCGAGTGAATAACGCATCAGAAATATCCAACTTTTCTCCACCTATTCTCAACAGAAATCAATGGGCTGCCCAGATAATGTCATAAATAAAACAGGGTGGAGGTGTACTGGATTACATGCATCCATCCATTGGTATAAAAACCACCAGTCATTGTTGAATCGTAATTGGAAAAAAGTCCGAAATTATCTAAAATTGATTTATAACTGATACATTGTGTTGATTTCAGGAAATTGTACATGGATGATCAGGAGGTTTTAGAGGGTCCAACGATATTGTTCGCATGTTTCATTCCAGAGTTATGCCATTATTCTAGGCATCATGTGGTGAGGACATTCACCTGGCTGTAACCCATCTCTTGTTAGCTCAACTTTACTTTGTAAAGGTTGAGCTATTGCCATGGTTTGGTATCCGTCGTCCGTGTGTGCGTGTGTGCGATGGAGGGTGTGATGGTGCGTGTGTGTGAGTCGTCAACAATACAATTTGTCATAGCTGTTGACATCAACATTTAGACCGGAACGATTAATTTTGGAGTCATTTGGAAAAAAAACATGGCCGCCAGCGGCCATCTTGGATTTCAAAATTAAATCCATTAGCACGGGCTACAGGTCGTACTGTTCATCTGATCATCATGAAATTTGTCATGGATGTTAATATTGACATCTAGATGGGAACGAGTAATTTTAGGGTCATTCGGCAAAAAAACATGGCCGCCGGCAGCCATCTTGGATTTTACTCTTTGCATGACTAAATCACTTGGCACGGGCTACAGGTCGTACCTTTGGTCGGATCATCATAAAATTTGTCATGGATGTTAACAATGACATGTAGATGGAAACGAGTCATTTTGGGGTCATTTGGCAAAAAAAAATGGCCGCCAGCAGCCATCTTGGATTTTCCTCTTTGCATGACTAAATCCTTTAGCACGGGCTACAGGTCGTACCTTTAGTCTGATCATCATAAAATTTGTCATGGCTGTTGAAATTTGAATGTAAATGGGAACGAGTCATTTTGGGGTCATTCGGACAAAAAACATGGCTGCCAGCGGCCATCTTGGATTTCAAAATTCAATCCATTAGTACGGGCTACAGGTCGTACTGTTCGTCTGATCATCATGAAATTTGTCATGGATGTTAATATTGACATGTAGATGGGAACGAGTAATTTTGGGGTCGTTCGGCCAAAACACATGGCCGCTGGCAGTCATCTTAGATTTGACTCTTTGCATGACTATATCCTTTCACACGGTCTGATCATCATGAAATTTGTCATGGATGTTAAATATGACATGTAGATGGGAACGCGTAATTTTTAGGTCATTCGGCCAAAAACATGGCCGCCAGCAGCCATCTTGGATTTTACTCTTTGCATCAGTAAATCCTATGGCACGGGCCACAGGTCGTACCTTTGGTCAGATCATTATGAAATTTGTCGTGACACTGCGAACAAACGTGCGTCGCTGCCAATAATATCACCAGCAATGGCCACATCATGCGTGCACTGGGGTTATAATGGTCTTTCTGTTCGCAAATCAGGTCAGTAATCAGTTAACACAATGTTCACATCGTGATGTCCGGTCAAAGCTCCATTTACATGTACTGTGTGTATGTAATAATGGCACAAATTGCGAACGAGGTATTCATTCTGACCAAAATGTCATCATTTGAGATCGCACCCATAGTAGAGTCTGTTCGGGTGGACAACGAAACAACATGTGAGATGCGGATTAAAAACTAAAAACAAGTATTCGCTGAAGATACATAAACAAGACGTCGTGGAACCATGTCGCCAACCGTATGGGACACAAGCTCAGAAAAACACAATATGTGTGGAATGTGTACATGATGGAATAATAATAGGCAGATTCTAAGTGGAATCAGTTTATATTTTTATAGTCGCAAAAGGGAGATAGCTCCGTCAAGAATCAGCAGATCTGAACCACATTCAACGTTGACTTGAACAATGTGATGGATATTCCTGATGTCAAGTTTAGTTGGGATTGGTTTATATTAACTGGAATTATCCGGACAACACGAAAATGGCAACGTATAGGTCTGACAAGGATTATAGATTCAATAAATATCATCTGACCGGAACGATATCGGAACTCGACATAATAATGTAATGTTTATTACTCGTACAAAGTTTCTTTCCGATCGGATACTATTCACCGGAGTTATTATCCGGACAACATGGAAATAGCAATTTCTAAGTGAAAAAACAAGAGTCATAAATAAGAGAAAAAGATCATCGGACTTGAAATTGACCCCAATAATATAATTGTCATTCCTCATACGAAGTGTCGTTTCGATCGGATAATTTGAACTGGACTAGAAATCGGACGGAAATTCGACCGGACGCGCGAACGAGCTGACCCGTTGATTACAATAGTTCTCCGAAATTATCGGGGGTGGGGGGTAAATACACTTGAAAGTAAGGTGTTATCACAAATAAATGTTTCGCGTTTTCACTTTCTCTCCTCATGCAGGCAATTCATAATTTTAAAATGAACACCTGCTTGCTTCTTTTATCGAGCTACATGTTTTATGCAGATGTTACAATGATGACATTTATAATGACAACAAGACATAATTCACATGGTTCGCATCACAGTTTATTTTATATTTATAAAACCATTGTTGGCGCGCAGTTACTAACCAGTGATGGTGTGTGAAGTCAGACTTGATGTAAACTAAGATTGTCTTCGAACATTAGTAAATGGGAGTAAATGGGATCTATAATCATTAATGCTCATTTCAATGTTTGGCGTTTCGGAGAAATATGTACCATAACATCGCCAAATATGATAGTTTGTGTTAAATTTCAAAGAAGACCTTCAAATTTATCATGCCAACTAGAGTTTTGATGGATAGCTCCCTCTGATGTGATTTTAAAGCTAAAAATAGGTTTCCATTGAGTTGACATACACGTGGTGTTCCAATGAGCTGGAAAGCAACAAAATGACGCAATCGTCACCATAATGATGATTAATGATATGACTCCCATTTGGCCCAACAATTTGCCTACCATTGGCAGATATAGTTTTGGGCTTGCAATATGCCGTATAGTAACAAAACATGCGAATTGCAATATGTACGACAGTGCTCCTGCAATTCGCCGTACACCAAATAATTATGTCTTTCGCCAATAATTTTTAACAAACAGCCGAAAAATTCATGTTTGGTTCTATGTAACTTAGTAAGTCATTGTGGACCTTTCTTACGTCATGTGCATATCAATATGCAAACATACAGCCGTTTTAGATATGAGAAAATCAGTGTTTATCAGACCAAGTTTCCATAGAATTTAACCTAATAATCGTGATTTCTGAGGACGTACTATATCTAGAATGTGTAGATAGTTTATTTTAGAAGTACAGTATACTCTACTAATATTCAGAGGGATTTTTATCTTCCTGATGTGTACTGGTTTTTAACAATCGCGAATACTCGGTAAAAAATATCGGTATATTGTGTAAACAAATGAAATTTTCCTGCCTATTTTCCGGTGTCGGATATGCACAGGGTTAATAGTACAGAGATAACACAGCATTGGGAAAATAGTATTGAGTTACAAATAAACAAGGTTGAATAATTGATTTTCACCGCCGTGATCCACGGGTGAATGGTGGTCTAAAGGATTGTCGCTGGGTGTATTTCGCACTCATTTCTTAACCCTTCGTCGAGCGCTAACTTCTGCGGCGACGAAATGGCATGCTATGTAAGGGTGCTTGGCTCAAATCATGCACGGACGTGTATAAATATATTTTTGGTGGGGTTCATAAACAGAGAGAAATAGTTGCATTTTATAAATAAAGGGTATCGTTGTGGCAGTATTCACTGCAGTTGAAAATTTCATTCAGGTTCGTAATGACGAAGGGTCGGTGTGTGTCTCATCCTCGCATGCTTTCAAAAGTTCTACAGTTCATGATATTCGGACTTATGCTCGAATTATGGAGTAAAGCAATCAGGTCAAAGCGTTTAAATCGGTATCGGGTCGTTGGATTGAACATTTCTAACATTTAGGAATCATGCTTAACCCTTTACCCAACAAACCGGCCAAAACCGGCCAAATAAAGCTTCAACAGCCTAAAATATCTTCGGTCTGTCTCAATAAAACCATACAAATATGGATATCATTGGAACCGGCTCCTTGACCACATTGTGATAGTTACAGTTATGCCCTGTGCCAATGCATTCTCTTATATATGCGAGTCGACCATAGGTCGCCTCGCATATATAAGAGAATGCATTGGCCTAAACAAAATCTTTTTTTAACACTTTTTACCATTTTTTCTTACATTCTTTATCAATTTTATAATTTTTAATGTGTTAAGCCAATGCATTCTCTTATATATGCGAGGCGACCTATGGTCGACTCGCATATATAAGAGAATGCATTGGCACAGGGCGGGGAAGTTCTGTTGGGTAAAGGGTTAATCATTGGAGAAATTCAACCATGCAAATCTAATTTCCCAGACTCGGAAATATTGTCTGGTGCTAGGTGGTTGAAATATACTCGGGCAGCCCATACCCACGGATAAAATACAACCATGCAGTTTTCGATTCCATGCACGAAATACAGCACTAAGTTTGGAATTTAAGACTATAGAGATTATAGTTATAATTTTCAACTAATAGGAACGGTACATTACCACAAGCAGGATGTATTCAGTATAATATTGTTTGGGATATCAAAGTTGGGCATACTCCCTTCCCCTAAAAAAGTAACACATATCCCTTGTCAAATGAGATTATTTGTAAATTATATATTTCCCTTATTAAAAAAAACACTCTGGTAAACCATGGTAAAACACTCTGGTATTTTGTGGTATTATACCAAGGTGAGTGGAACCAGGTAATTTTACTCTGGTAAAATGCATCTAGTGAATGGTCACCATATTATGCCCACACATGTAGACCAGTCCATGTATTTTTGCTCCAGTAAAATGTTCCCACCAATGCATTTAACAAATGTATTTACCGACATTTTTCAACAGTATAACATTTCAAACCAAGTCGGAGTGGGTAGACACCCCCAACTTAATGTCCCAGCCCCACTGGCAACGTCCCCTGGTGACCCTCTATCAGGCCCGTGGTTTGAGTTCTATTTTTCTCATATATTGACAGATTTAATCAATACGGTCAATTAAGTTAAAAAAAATAGACAATCCGCGGCAAAAGGGTCAAACACATTCAAATACCCTTGTGCAACTCTAAGCTTTCACCAATTGAAGAAACGAAGTTCTCATGTCCAATCGCATAGCTATATATAGAGTGATTTTCCTTTACCTGACCAGAGATGTGCAACATTCCTTACAAACGGATTTCATAATACCCGATTTGGTCTGCACTGATAATTTACTTAGAGTCGCCTACACTATTCACAGCGGAATCTGACGAGGTTTGCCGAATGAGTACTGACCATGTTCTCCACTACTCAATTACACGTGTTGGAGAAGCGATAGTACGTATCCACGCAGGAAATCTCTTGCTACTGTTCGCATATTCGTAGTGAAACTATTCAAAATCATGGGAAGTGTGTTGAAATATCTGCATTCCTGAGGGGAATGTCCATATACAATGTATTTGTGTCCTGCCTGTAAATGATGCACTCAAACGATTATCTACCGAAATAAAACCATGCATCGCGCGCAACGATGCGATCCAGTCGCTTTCGGTTTGAATATAAAAGTCGCGCGCTTTGAGTCGCTACAGGTCGTTCCACACCCGGCGCGAGCGAGCGATTATAACGGCCGTTTTCTAACGTCCGTAGCAGTTCAAAGCGCGCGATATTTATGTTCACATCGCAAGCGACTGAAACGCTTCGTCGCGCGCGATAGTCAGGTTATTATTCTGTGTGTACGCTAATTTCAGGGGAGTCAGGTGGCTGCTTGGTGGGTACCCCCACCCCACACTCTTGTGACTAATGTGTAGGGTTTCTACACACTACGTGTAGCCCTGCTACACAACCATTATTCATATTTTATCTTAAACATATTGTACACAATAAATGGGTCAATTTATACACATTTATACACACTAGTGGGCATAAAATCAACACCTATGTCTTAAACATTTTGTGTAAATTCTTACACATATATATCGTAGACAAGAATGTAAGTTCAGTATTCCGAACTGTGGGTATAAAGTATTCATGGCACATGGAGATTTATTTGTTAAAACTTTCATGGCGTACAATGGTACGTATTTGTTTGTCTCTGTCATGTGTGAGTTTTCGTTTTAAATGAACAAACCAGGGTCATGGCGTTAGTATTAACGTATTACAACAATCATATAAACAAGAGTAAGAGCAGTATTCTTCATGAAAGTTTTAACAAATAAATCCTCATATATCATTAATACAATACTCACAAGTCGGAATTCTGAACTTACATTAATTCCTTGTCTATAATTTGTTTATTCTCGTCACTCAAAATTTTCATGGGTATTGATACAGTAGTAGATTGTATTCCAAAAAAATATACTCAAACAATATCGCCGTCATGTAGCAGACTATGAAACTGAAGGCACGCAATGCGCACGCTCTATGTTCTTACACATTTGTGTGTAATAAAATGTACACATTATGTGTAGAACGGCACTTGGTCAATGTATTTGTATGTAAAACTACATATTGCTATGTGCATTAACCGGGTTTACACATTTGATGTGTAATCGTTTCTACACATTAGTTATGAGTGCAACCACCCGGTAATACGCGATTATTATTAGTTGATGAATGCATTTTCTCATGTTTACCACAACGTCTTTTGGAATGAACTAGCCTCGTTATATTCTTTATCATTTCCCCTGATTATACCAAAATATAATTCACCAGCCAATGGAGCAGATTATACGGTCCATGATTTTAGTTCTTTACAAGGAATAAACTGACTATAGTAATCTAAGGTGGACTTTCAGTCACGAAAAATCACAAAAATAAATGGTTTAATTATTTAGTCATAGAAACATACAGCCATACAGACACACATGGCATACATACATTACATACATACATACATACATACAGTCATACAGACACACACAGTCATACAGACACACACGTGTCATACAGACACACACAGCCTCTCGCTAAAGTTCTCCATTATCGCGGCGACAAATCAGTGTGCCGTCATCAAATAGAAAAATTACGGTCGTATAAACACCCTATTTGAGAGCGGTCCAATTATCTCGCTGGTTTGCAACAAAGCGAGAATTCGGCGAAGCATAAAATCACTGCTATAATCGCCTCGTGGTCAGCGAGTCGGTCGCTTGCGGTGTGAACATAAAAATCGCGCGCTTTGAACTGCTACGGATGTCAGAAAACGGCCGTAAAAATCGCTCGCTCGCGCCCGGTGTGGAACGATCTTACGGACGACAGAAAACGGCCGTAAAAATCGCGCCCGGTGTGAATTGACCCTTAGAGTCCGGTTCAGGCAGTGATCCACGTTGATTGAGCTCAGTGCGAGCAGCCTGACATCAGCGGGGACAATAGAAGTATCCATAATCCGCCGAAGTCAGTAATGCGACAGCCATGTGGGCGATGTTCAGAGCGATCCCACCGGCGGTCGGGGCTCGAATGAAAAAATTTTGATTCGTAAAAAAGCGCATAGTTGACTAATACCGTTATTTCGTTAGATGGCACGGCCACAGTGAAACCACAGTATATGCATCTGGTATGTCGTGAATTGGTTTATTCGTGTTATTTTCCAGCCTGATCTCTTGAAAATAAGTACAATACGGGCTTATTTCAAATTGAAATATCCCCATATAGGGCTATTTTAATAACAAGCGTTTGACATATTGCACATCTAAATAATGCCATTATAAGCTAATCTCAGTCCTATGAAATACGTTCGCAATGGGATTATTTCCGTGATAACAGGCTGACAGTAGATATTGCTCATTAATTGGAGCGCTTTAATTGGCCGATGGGTGGGAACCGTTTATAAATCGGGTATATAATGACAATACTGACAACAACCATGATATTGTGACACTGAGGAGGTGGCATGTTCCTGCTGAGACGTGCGTGGTATTGATTCTGTTAAATAGATTACCAGACTGCAATATACAAAGGTGTGTTTATAGTATTCCACAGTGCGCGAGTGCTGAATACCGGAGGACGAGTTGCGTTAACCCTTTCTATACTAAATGGATTCACCCAGTCAGTTATAAAGTGTACATAGGAATAGTCTGTTATTTATTTTCAGGGATGTACAGGTGATAAAAGCAAACGGCAGATAAATACACAGAACGACACGATGTGTAAATGTGTTTGTCGATACGGCACGAGTGCTGTCGCGGAAGGATAGAACGAGATGCGCTTGCGCCTCGAGTTCTATACTTCTGCGACAGCACGAGTGCCGTATCGACAAACCCATTTACACATCGTGTCGTTCTGCGTTTATTACACGCTTCGCGTCCTAGAATCCGTGCATTAAACATACATGATTAGAATGTTTATTTAGGTACATACAGGTCGTGTTTGTCATGTGTGATGATTCTTTTATTTAAATAGTTCCAGTTTCATGGTTGAGGCGAACGTCATGCACGTCATTTTACGTCAACGTACGTCATGCGTATGGAACGTACGTTCCATACGGATATGTAAATATGGAACAGCAATAACACTGTACTTCTAGGAACAAGCGTGTAATAAATACAAGTACAGAAGGTGTTCTATTTATTGGACACATGTTTGTATAATAAGTTCAACAAACTATCTGAACATTTCCTATATTGATAACTACTCGTCAATGATGATATAGAATAGAAAGGGTTATCAAATTGGTAGTTGTGTATGTACAAGTGCAGCATGTAGGTATACATATTATAATATAATTATAGTGGACTAATAGGCTGCAGTTTGACAGACAACACAAGGCCGTAAGACCAAATCTAAAACAGTTGGCAGAACGTGGCAAAGGAAATTGAATTTGACAGCATGTCTTTTGAATATTTTCAAACAATGGTTATGGTGGATACACACATGCATGTAATCCCTGTAAATATAGTGTATTTGGTTACTTACATGGAAATTACAGATCATGTAATATTTGTCTACTGACAACCCAATCATTAGGCATGCGGTTGACCACACGGAGTTCTAGTTCTTATTAAGTGGGAATTTACAGGAGCCCTTAACTCGAACATGTTCCAATTCAAACCTGTATATAGGCAAACATTGTGACAGCAAGGAATATGTTCAACCTTTGGCTTGAGAAACAGATATTCTTTTATAAATACTGGCTGAACAGTGGTAGGGGTGTCACTCTTTTTTAAAGCAACGACACGATGCACGTATCACTATAGCTCTGCCTCAAAATATCCGAGCATTCTCAGCCTACCAGTAGTTTCTTTCTGAAATGTTCCATGCATGTTATTCAAGGCACGAGAACACCATATCGGTTTGTTAAAATTTGAGTTCATAGTCGAAAAATCAAATATCATCCTGACTCTGTGTCGATTAGATTGATGAACATTGATGCAGAGACGTGGCGACAGGGGGTTTGTGTGTCTCACCCCCCAACTTTGGTCAAACTTTTCAACAGTTGGAAAGTTCATACCTGCCAAAACATTAGTTGGAATATAAAACAATTAATTGGGGGGAATTTATTGTTTTTGGACCAATATTGGCATATGTTCCTATTTTTTGTCAAAAATTTGGACAGAAATGGTCATCAGTTGGAAATTTTCCAACCTTAGGGGGGGGGGGGGTGACAGGTTGGAAATTTCCAACACTAGGAAAGCTTGTGTCCTGGTCCCTCCCCCGTGGCCAGTCAAAAACTTCTAGTTAATTTAAGAAAACAATATTGTCATACATTTGGTCAACATTATCATTAGAATTGTCATCAGTTGGAAATTTTCCAACTTAAGTGAGGGTCTATGGTTTGAAATTTCCAACAGTTGGAAGGCTTGAGGCTAGTCTGGATTTTGCGATTTTCTTGTTCAGATTAAAAAAATTTCGCACACCGGGCCGAACCATGGTCGCCCGGTGTGTCATTGCCCCATCCCCATGGCCAATACAAAACTACTAATTAGTTTAGCAAAACAATATTTTACTACATTTGGTCAAACTTGCGGACAGAAATGATCATCAGTTGAAGAATTGTCCAACCTGAGTGGAGTATGAGGTTTGAAATTTCCATCACTAAGAAAGTTTCAGTTGAGGCCAGTCTAGATGCTAGGATTTGCGATTTTCTTGTATAGTTTTCAAAATTTTCTTACCGGGCCGACCATGGTTGTCCTGGTCTCTTGTCCGTAGCTGTGTGCATTTGTCTGGACTTAGGCCACTAGTTGTTTTTTGTTTGCAATTTTCAGGTTAAAATATCTGAATGTTCTCATACCGGGAGTGCAATTATGCAAAACCTTGTGTGTTGGTCTGTTGGTCTGATTCTGACTCAAGGGGGGGGGGTGCAGTCGGAAATTCCCAAGGTGGACACCCCCCCCAACGGAGACCCTCTAGCCGCGTCCCTGCATTGATGACATGGGAATCTCTAGAAATAACATACAAATCGCATACATACATCATGCACGTTCTCTTAACATGGGATTCACCATGCGGTCATGCATTAACAAAATCCTACGTATCAGCCAGACTTGATTCATGTCGGTATCCATGCGATAATAATAGTTTTTTACGTTTCGAAGAATAGTATCAAAACTTTTGTCTATATGGATACGAGTGATTACAATTGAATGGTCACCGAAATGTGTTGAGCGCTCGTTCGGTGACTGCATGATTTGTCAAGCTATATTATGAGTGAGCAGTATTACAATTGAAATATGTTTACGACTTAGGCGTTATGAGTGAAATAGATCACTTTAGCCAGTCTGCTTTCCGCGCATGGTTCCACAACAAATATATTATACAAAAGTATAGCATACAATAAAGGCAAAAACAGAACCAAAAAAAAAATCTGATACATGCACACGAGTAGAACATTGTATATTATATTACTTTGTCATGATACAAATTTATTCATGTTATATCCATGTCATGTATGAGGTATTGTTTCATGCTTTCAGAGGGTTAATTTTCCCAAAGAATTGGGTTTCATCTCTGTTTTAACGCAGGAATAATACCAGCTGTTTGTGATATGCCTCTTTGCACAATAAAGCGCAGACTCTGGCTATTTGCATAAATTTGTATTGTAATTTATAGTAGAAAGGTTCACGACATGTTTATGACTGGCCTAAATTATATTTCCGGATAGCTGTCAGTTCGACAATCGTTTACATATAACTACTCACTTGTCTCGTCTGTTAACGATGATCCTCTAACGCGCATGTGATTAGTGTTATCAATGAATGGTGTGACAATGTAAAATACATGTAATTTTCATACAGAAATTACATACAAGTGTGTGTATCCATTCTCAATCAATTGTTGCTCACAAGTTGTCATGATTTTATACTAATGAACGAAAATACACAGAAAATACAACAGATTCACTGTGCTAACATTCTGTTCCTAATCGATTTTGTCGAATTCGTCAAGTGACTTCCTCTTAGCAACGGTCTGCATATTGCCAAAGCACAATGAAAATAAAATTGACTACTTCACATCTTGGTTTAAACAGTATGTATTCGACCCTTAATTATTGTACATCAGACAAAGCATTGAATTTAGTTTATGAGATAGTCTAACAAGAAGCGGTTCAGCGCTTATCTTAAGTTATACTCCAATTGTAGTCAGTGACACTGTACATTGCTATCATTCAGAAGTATTAGACTTAGAGATATCTGATCATTACCGCTACCTTTAAATTTGAACTTGGAGGGAGAAAGTCTTATTGTCGAACAGTTCGAAATTACAATAAAGCGGACTGCTGTACAGCAAGAGAATTGATTGGGAACAGTGATTGGCTTGAATAATTAAAACACAGGTGATGTGAATGAGGTTGTTGAAACTTTACTGAGAGATATATAGAAATTATGAATCAAGCAGTTCCTACATCGCGAGTATTATTTCGCCCAAAATATAAGCACTGAAAATAGGGATAATGATTTGGCAGAATGCAAAAAAAAATAAGAAACAAAGTCTATAACCGAATCAAATTTGCTGAGCGACAACATGGGGATATTACACAAATTAACATTCAAATTGATTCAATCTCATCCGTCATAGAAATATTTCTGGCAAAAAGTAAAGTCTTGATGATTCGCAATGTTCTTTACCGCAACCACAAAAGTTATGCAATTCCGAATTTAATGAGCTAGATATCAAGTCGGATGGTAAATTAACGGCTTTTAATTCTCCTAATACAAAGAAAGCCGCTGGCCATGATGGAATCACAAGTGTTTACAGGTATATTTTCAGAGATAATACCTGCACTTGAAATTTTGTTTAAAAAATCTTTAGAGACTTGTATTTTCCCGACCTCTGGAAACGAGCTAACGTTATACCAATCTTTAAGAAATCAGATCGACATAGAAGCGAAAACTACAGGCCAATATCCGTGTCATGCATCGTAAATGCATTTGTCACCAGGGACAGGATTTTTTTGTTGGGGTGTCTCTCAACCTCGGTCAAACCATTCAACAATGAAAACATACACTAGCACGTGGCGGTAATCAAGCGAGCAATTTATAATGCTAATTCTGATACAAAACATCGCAAGAAAAGAAAAATAATTATGCGTGCTCTATATCCACGAACATACTGGGCATATTTAGATAATTTAAATAATTTCGGCCATATTTGTGAACTGAAACGGTCACCAGATGAAAAAATCTAAACTTATGGGTTGTCATATCCAGCAGTTGGAAGAACCAGTTGTAAACTCGATGAAAACTGGAACCTAACATGGGGGTGCAAATAGAAGTTACTGGAAGGGGGTGCATTTATAAACTATAGGTGAACATCCTTAACAGGGACCCTCTATCCACGTCCATGCTAACTCATGATTTACACTGATTTAATGTTTCCATTCGCTGTACAGTTCCCGGCCTATCATGTCGAATAACACATAATAGCCTGATATTAGAACATAAAACACAAACAAACATAAACGTTTTTACCCTTGAACATGCGCCCCCACCCTAAAGATGATCCATGTGCCGGCCTGTCCGAATGATAATTGGGATAATTTCAAGCAGAAACGGTCAAAACGTGAAGCATATCATTCGCTTCTTTGACATACGAGCTCTGGTTTGGCGACATCTCATCGTAGGATCTATCTGCGGCGTTGATACCCAAAATTACGGTGGGTACCCACACTTGGACGCATATAGTATTTTTGCGAACCCCTGTAGGCTAGACAATTGTATGGTTAATTAAACATTTATTTTTCTATTGATACACGCATTATCCGCCATCTATGACTGATAATTATGTTTCAAACGAACTACTTATCGTCAAAAGTGTCTACTATATATATGATAAAATCGGAAATGAGTCGGAATTTCTATTAAATTTATCGGGGTGAGAGCAAGCTATGGTCGCTAATGGACCCAAAATCGAAAGAGTGAATGCCTCAACTACACGATCCCAAAATGGAGAACTTATTTCTGATGACTTTGACAAAGCATGTTTGCCAAATAACATATTTGTTGGCATTTCGTGTGTTGATGACTCGCAATGTTCTTTACCGCAACACAAAGGTTATGCAAATCCGAATTGAACGAGCTAGACATCAAGTCGGATGATATATTAACGGCTATTAATTATCTTAATACAAAGAAAGCCGCTGGCCATGACGGAATCACAGCAAAAATGCTTAAAGATACATTGCCAGAGATAATACTTCCACTTTAAATTAAAAAAAAAAAAAATCTTTAGATACTTGTATTTTTCATGACCTCTGGAAACGAGCTAACGTTATGCCAATCTTTGAGAAGTCAGATCGATCTACAAGCGAAGACTACAGGCTAATATCTATATGTAAGGTATTTGATAAAGTAGTACTCAAATACATATCTGAACATATCTACAAGGATAATGTGATATCAGTACCAATCGGGATTTAATCCTGGACATAGTACTTCTCTCCAACGTCTTGAAATCTGTCACTCCCTAAGTTTGTCAGTTGACCAAGAATCAAATACCTGTGCTATATTCTGCGATATAAGTCGTGCATTTGAGAGGGTGTGACACAAAGGGTTAATTTTCAAATTAGAACAAACCGGCAGTATTGGAAATTTTCTCTCATGGATTGACAGTTTTATCTTTATTAAACCACAGGCAACGGGTTGTCGTCGGTAATGTTATGACAGATTATGCCCGCATATCCTCAATTCTAGAAGCATCGATAAAATCCCCCGCTCGGATGTATGCAGATGATACATGCTTTTTCTCCAAACAATTTTTATTAAACTGGAGTTCTCAAAAATTACATTGACAGAGTATCAATTAGGTCGGACCAGTGGTTGGTCACTTTTAATGTTACAAAAACGAAATAAATGATTAAGTCACTTACCCCATCAAAAGGCACATTAAACTTGAGCATAGGTAATGAACCCATCGAACAAGTATGCAGTCACAGACACTTAGGTGAAACAATACAGTTTAAATTTGAAGTGGGATGCTCATATCAACGAAATCTGTAATAGTCTCAAGTCGTCTTTTTCAGCTTCGGAGACAGAAATTTTAGTGTTAACCGTAAAACTATTGAAATTATGTTTAAAACATATTTTCTCACCATAATGGAGATGTAGTATGGGAAAAAAGCAAAACAAACACTTTTAACCAAACATTATGGTATACATGCTGATGCAAGCAGAATTGGCTCCGGTCGAACTCAGTCTGTATCCAATGACAGAGTTTGTGTTAGAATTAACATGGCCTCCCTTGGCCGGCAGAAGAATATACCACAACATTCGCACATGGCTTCTAAATAATGACATCAAAGCCCCTAGATATGTATCAGATCTCCTGCCATCAACTGTTCAACAACATGTAAACTATTCAGTCCGACATCCACTTAGATTAAGAACCGATCTATGTCGTACCAAACACATGGATAATACATTTATACCCACCATGGTTGAACAATGGGATGCAACATGCATATCACTTAAATCTGAGCCCCCCCTCCCACAATAAGAAATGATCTAAACTATGTCAAAGACTATGACGAAACTCAAACCTCCAATGTTCTTTAACGTTGGCCGAGGAAATTTAATATTTTACACAGCCGTCTAAGAAATAATTGTAGTAATTTATTCTGTTCGGAATTTGGTATCAACGTATTTAATGTATAAGACTATGGTACTTGTAATCTCATATATATTTTGACAGAGGTCTTCAGTGCGACGAATTTACTTAGATTTAGTTTGAGGACTGAAGAGTGTGAGCTAAGAGCTCTTTCCATCAATGTAATGACAATGGCAATTATTTTTCAGAGCATATGAAGCCGGAATGATCAAGGAAATATGGGTTGATACAAAAATCGGACTTGGCACTGAAAGGGTTAACTCACAGAATGCATGCGTGGTTGCTCCAATGAGTGTCGCGTATGATCATATTAGTTTCCGGTATGAACCAATCATCGCTAAAGGAAATGTCCCAGAGAAAGCCTAGGTTAACGATAACACAAACATTCATTCCGCGTATTGTTACTGTACTGCACTGTGTGCATGTTCTATGTATTTTATGTTACACATCAAGTGCTCGGGGACTCTTTGAGCTGACTATTCATCATCGAATTTCTGTATGGGACTAGGCGCACCAGGTTATCTAATATTGCCAAGACGTCGGCACAAAAGGATATAATTTTGTTTAATCGTTTCTGTACTATTTTGACGGGAAGTTCCCTTAGGAAATGTTCAGATGGTAAATTAATTAAGCAAACGGGATCCTATTGCAATTGTATTATCGGTCGTCTGCTTCACTTTCATGGACATCCCTCCAGATGAATAATATACCTTTCCAATGTATACGTTTACGACTGATGCGAGAATCCATTCAGTAAAAAAAGGTTAAAAACATGCTTTCCAAAAATACCGCTAATAATATTGGCTTTTGAATTTCCCCCGATATCGAAATAGGTCGATCAATACTTTAACTACCTTTCTACGAGCATTATATTTCACAGAAAGACGCAATAAACTTATGAAAAATACAACTGTGTACACCATGTTTGGGTCCCAAACAAAAACATCCATTTGCACGGCATGGAACAGAAAAGAGCGTTCCGTGTAGGTCTATTACTCATATGGTAGAAATAAGCACGTTTATTTCGCGTATGTGCGAAAAATTTAAAACAGCTGGAAAATTGGCTGTGACAATGGCAAGTATTTTTCAGAGCATATGAAGCCGGAATTTCAATATTTGTTGTATTTGTCAACCTATTTTATACCTCCTTCCAAATTACGTAGACATAATATTATCTACTGCTTTTAAGAAGCGAACACTCTTTATCAGAAACGATCATTGGCACAAAAAAAAACATGTCATGAAAAATGTTTTATTTATTTTCTCAGACTCAGACTCAGGCAGTCATGATTTAAGATTGTTGGGTTCATAATCCAGATAATGCAGTGTGTATTTTGAAAATATATCTTGTCAAACTGTTTATCGACCTGCATGAAAAAAAATGGTTTATTGGTTTTTAAATCACCTTTTTTTTCGAATTTTTCATATTGTGAGGGTAAAGAGTTGTTATTACAGATTTTTTGAAAATTCGCGAATGGGGGGAGGGGCCTTAATGCCTCGAGTATAAAAGGGGATGGTGCCATAAATGATCGGATTTAGTGTTCAGTACCCCTTTAAATTATTAATGCTTACTTTTTGTCATGATCAAAGTCGATACATGCATGAAATACTTATTTTCACTTCAGGGGAGAATGGGGTATTTATGCCGCATTTATTGGAGAAATGTTTTGAAAATTTACAGGCGTGTTTAAGGTCACCGCTAGATGGGAGCTATCAAATGTGGACAATTTTCGATTTTGTTTGCATGACTGAATCCTTTGGCACACACTACAGGCACATCCATCATCTGATCGCCAACAAACTTCATATGGATAATCGGGGTGCCCTCCAGATGTAAATGGGTGACATCGATTATTTCCGTAATTCGTTGAAAAAAAACATGGACGCCGGCAGCCAGCTTTGATTTTACTCGGGGTGACATCTAGATGGGAGCTATCCATTATTTTCGAAATCCGAAAGACATAGCCAGCAGCCGCCATCTTTGATTTCAAATTTTTAATCAATCGGCAAACCCTGCATATATCAAAGAAATGTTTTGATAATATACAGGCATGATTAGGATCATCTCTAGATGGGAGATATCGAATTTGAACGATTTTCGAAGAAAAACATGGCCACCGGCACAACCTACACGCCACATCCATTATACGCGATCATCATCAAGATTCATTTGGTTCTTTGGTGTGACATCTATGATGGGAGTGGTCCAATTTTTTTTCGAATGAATTTCACATTTGAATACATCTGCACACCTACCAGCCCACATTTATTTTATAAATGTTTGAAATGACATTAATTTCATTTTCACAATACAATCCTTTAACTGAAACTTTTTTACTTTCCTTCTTTATCATTCTATTGACTGCTCAGCATAACATTATTAACGCCTCACCAAGTTGAGCTACGGTGTCACTGGTACTTTCCTTTTTTAAATTACGTTAATTCGAAACCAATTATATTTCATAGACATTGAAAACAACATCGAAGGTTACGACAGGAACATCGAAATGACCTCAACGTAACGGACAATTAAGAGCAAGAAGTTACATTGCGTCCGACCCTAATTACAGCCAGACAGAATGTAGCCAATTAGCTGCGTACCATGCGAATGGAACAATACGAACATTAATTGTCAATCAATTTATGTATATCCTAATCACAAGGACTTCTCATTAAGAACAACGAGTAAAATATCAATTAAAAATATCAGAATTAAAGAAGTGGAGTGCTAGGTTTTATTTTTTGTTTAATTACTTGTTTTCTTAACGACTATGCCTGTGGAGTAGTACAAGGCTCGCGAATTTCCCCAAGAACTAGATCATGCCATGAATCTCTATTCAGGCCACGCCCGCACTCTACCAGTTCAAAATATGGGAATTGTTTTTATGTTCTGAAGGGAAGTTTATAACATAGAAAAAAAGAGTGCAGGTAATATATTTTTTATCAGTTAAATACCTGCTCCTTAATAATTTATTTCACTGTAGGTGGAGATCCAGGTCGGTATTGCACGAGTTGGGTGATATTGTTGAGCCAATTCTGAATTACACCGCTCACTATAAATTTCTGCCGTGAAACAATTCAATGTTTATTGCTGTATCGACTCACAAATCCGGAGCTGGGACCATCACTACTGCGAAATAGATTATTAAGGATAAAGTATTAACAAAGAAATATATTCCTCGCGTTGTTTGTTCAATGTTATAAAGTTCCCCGTCAGACGAGGTCAGAACACCACATAGTCACCTGTTTAGAACGGGTGGATTATGATATCTACGAGCGCATAGCCACAGTAGATATTCATGGAATGATCTATCCAAGAACAAACAACATAACACGATGGTAATAAGTCTGAGATATAATTTGGGAATGCGCTTTAACATTCGAGTGTAATAGTAAAAGTAAGATATCTTTATGAAGCGATTTGTTGAAAATTTGTGACCATAAAAATATGACCTGGCGAAACCTGCTAATATATTTAATGAAGTTCTATCACAAATGTATGGCAGGTAAAGAGTTAATAACACTGTAAAGTTTGTATTGGTCAATGGAACTGCTATGTGTATGCCTATCACTGTGAATTTAAATGCTAATCCATTTCTGGGCGAGGTGAAATATTGTTTAACATGTTTACCTGCACCTGATAAATGATATTCTTTGGATATAAATGTGTGTACCTCATGTTCCATTTGTCGCGTTGTCGCGAATTGTGAATAAATATTGAAAATCAGAATCTTGAAGAATATCCACAGATACCATCACACACTCACTATTTATAATGGAAATTTAGCAGGACGCTTTCAAGGGCAACTTACAGACATCGCGACTTGTATGAGAGACAATTGAATAGTTTATTTGCATTGTCAATATGGAAGTTGCAACATGACATATCTGTCAGAAAACGTCGACTGAGCGAGCGCACTGAGAGCCCAGAAAACAAGGCTCCGAAACATGATTGATGTACATGTAACTACGATAACTGCACGAGAACTAAATCCCGAATTTGTTCTCAGTGTTGTAAATGTTCATATTGTTGTCTGATTCTCGATGATAGGTCCATAAGTTCACACAGGTTGTTGTATGCATGTGCAGATAATACTGACTCAGTTTTAAAATGCATCGAGCACGACTCAACTATTGACATTGTTTCCGGTGTTCAGAGTGACTATTCAAGTCCCCCTCTTAAATCTGATAAAGCTCACAGCAAACACAATGTAACTAACGATGATTGTAAATATAAACTATCCCTCGATGAGGATATATGTAACAAGTTGTCACTGTGTGAATCAGTGTGTGAATCACAAGTTATTGAGCGCTGTAGTAAAGTGGAAGTAAATACATCTATTGTAATTGCTGCACATGCAACCGCGGTGGATTCAAATGACATTGTACTTGACACTAATGCTACGCGATATCCTGACGCGTGGTGTCGTGAGTTACCCTTTTATGTGCCTTCAAAGCAAGTAATGTATCATACATATGAATCTCCCAATAAACCAGTTGAGGGCAGTGTAAACACCTGTGTGAATATTGTTGACCAGTCACCGAAATCAGACAGCACACCAAATACGATATTATACGATATCGATGATGTGGGTACGTCCTTAAATGACTTATTCTCAGTAAGTTATATCAACCCTTCCGATGATGTTGGACATGGGCGAATTGCAGGTAAATGTGCCAATGACCTTGATGTGAGTACAATGAATTATTTGTTTTCAGGTTATGAAACGGGCCTCACCGGCAACACCGGGCAGATGGGGTCCTTATATAATGATAAATCTCAACCACATATAATTATGGATGAGCAATATTTTCCCGATGTCCGTAAATATATAACTGACTCTCAGCACATTTCAGATACCTCTATGCTGGGCACAGGTGAGTTAGAACCATTCGGTGGTATTACACAAGAATGGATTTATACAAACACTAGTGTGTTTATCGATTTTTTAAATGATAATTCATCTGTCAACTATGACGATGACCACGACGAGGACAGTGATGAAAATGATGATGAAGATGATGACGATGATGATGATGATGATGACGATGATGATGATTATGATTATGACGACGACGATTGTGATGACGATGACAGTGATGACGATGACGTCGATGATGGTGATGCTGATGACGGTAACGATGATGCTGGTGATGAGGATGGTATAAGTAAGTTGAAGTTCATAGCACTAAATGTAGGCGGCATACGGAAGCGCCTTCATTATCCTGAATTTGTGTCACTCTTGAATAGATATGATATACTGTGTTTGTCAGAAACGAAGCTGTATGCAGAGGAATCAGTTATCATTCCAAACTTCGAAATTATATCAAATGTATGTAAAGCCACTTCTAGTGGCAGCCGGGCAGGTGGTATTTTAATTGCTACAAAGACAGCTTCACGTTTGCGTGTTGACGTGATACGAAGCGAACTCAAGAGTGTTGCATGGGTTAAAATTGGTCGACCCGGACATAAGGCAGATAGTTGTCTGATCCTAGGGGCGGTATATAATCCCCCCGAAAACACAAAATATGCTGATAGTAATTGGCATTCGGATTTACAATTAGAAATTATACGTTTACGAGAACTTAGTCATGATATACTCCTTATGGGGGATTTTAATGCACGAACGGCTCTACTGGATGACCGTATTGAAAATAATAATATTACACATAGCCGGGGCGCAAGTGCGATACTAGATGAATACATGTTTGACGTTAGCACGGAGTCAGATATTCTCATTCCGGCGCGATGTTCCGAAGACACCGGGAGGCCTACCACATACGGATACAGATTTATTGACGCATGTCGCTTCAGCAACATGTACATAGTTAATGGTCGCGTAGGCAGTGATAAAGGGATTGGTAAGCGCACATGCAGAGACGCAAGCCTTGTTGACTATGCAATCGCTTCAAAAGATGTATTTGCGCGTGTATTGGAGTTTGAAGTATTGGAATTCTCATGTTTGAATTCAGATGTGCATTGTGGTATAAGTTTGGAACTTAAAACGCAGCACCGGATGTGCGAGCACTTACCAAACAAACCAACATACGTGCCGAATTGTCATTCAATTAAACCGATAATCAAACCGTGGAATGATATGAAAGCGCAGAATTTTATAGCGGGAGTTAAAGAACGTTCAGATGAAATAGAATCCAAACTTAAAGCAGTTGAAAAGGCTCCATCGCAGTTGGGTATTGACAACGCGGCGAACTGTTTAGGAAATATTCTATCAGAACAAGCCGTTCAAATATTTGGCACTCACAACCGAGCATGTAAATCGCGACGCACAACAAAATGTAAAAGGTGGTTTGACTCAGAATGTCGCCGTAAAAGAAAGTCTTTTAATAAGGCTAGAAAGCAGTACTATTTATGCAAGTCTTTGGACTTTAGAACTAAATTGAGGAATTCGAGCAAGCAATATAAGCGAACGATGGATAAAAAACGCGCAGAGATGCTTGAAAATTGTAATCGGGAACTGAGGGAAATCCCGAAAAAGTCATCGGACTGCTTTTGGAAAACTTTGAAAAAATTTACAAACGATAGTGCACGTGTAGCAGTTGAACATATTAACCTTGATAGTTTATTCGATCATTTTAAGGCATTGAATGGGGCAACAAATGATACTGACTTGACTTCGCTCATCGATAGTATGTATGCCCTCAATAACGCAGACGGCGAGCTCAATTTGCCTATTGAAACGCATGAAATCATTGATGTTGTTAATTCTTTGAAAGTAAATAAAGCTGCTGGCGTTGATCAGGTAAGTAATCGTTATATCAAATCTACAATTGATGTACTTTTACCATTTTACTCAAGATTATTCAACTTGGTATTAGATACGGGTATATTCCCAGATGGGTGGGCTATCGGCATGATAATGCCACTGTATAAAAATAAGGGATGTAAAACAGACCCTAACTCATACCGAGGCATCACCTTATTGAGCTGTATTGGTAAGATGTTCACTGGAATCCTGAATCGGCGTCTTGGAACTTATGTCGAGAGTAACAATTTGCTCAAGGATAACCAAACGGGTTTTAGAAAGGGTCGCTCAACACTAGATAATATTTTCGTTTTATACAGCCTAACTGAAATTTACCTGCGTGATGGGAAGAAACTGTTCTGTACTTTTGTTGATTTTAAAAAGGCTTTCGATACTATTTGGCGAGAGGCGTTATGGGTGAAACTTATGAGAACCGGAATCAACGGCAAGATATTTAATATAATCCGGAACATGTACCAGGCTACAAAGTCTTGCGTAGTCAGCAATGGTCGGTTGTCAGATTATTTTGTAAGTAACGTAGGGGTAAAACAAGGCGAAAACCTATCCCCTCTCCTGTTCTCTATTTACTTAAATGATCTGGAAGATTTTCTAGAAAATTGCGTTACCGAGGGGTTAAACTATCTTAACGATCGAGTTTTCCATGAGTTAGAGATTTATCTCAAACTATGGTGCATCTTATATGCAGATGATACTGTTTTGTTTGCGGACAATCCTTATGAGATGCAACGAATTTTAAATGCCTTCTCTGACTATTCAGAGTCTTGGGAGCTCAAAATTAACACTCAAAAAACTAAGGTAATGATCTTCACCAACAAGAAATTGAGTTCTCCCCCAAATTTCATGCTTTGTGGTGATAAATTAGATATAGTCGAACAGTTTCCTTATTTAGGCATTGAATTATTTTATAACGGACGATTCTGACGGGCAATCAAGTCGATAAAAATGAAATCGACAAAAGCTATGTACGGACTCCTGTCCAAGGTGAGAAATCTTCACCTATCTGCAGACTTAGCATTAAAACTTTTTGATTACCTCATACAACCCATTCTGTTATATGGATGTGAATTATGGGGCTTTGAGAATACTCGCGATATCGAGGCTGTCCATCTCAAATTCTGTAAGCTCCTAACGAACATGAAAATGAGTACTCCAAATTATATGGTTTATGGTGAGCTTGGAAGATGGCCATTGCGTGTTGAAATTGACAAAAGAATGACCTCATTTTGGAGCCGCCTAATGACGAAAAAAAAAAGTAATCACCCCTTCATATTGTACAAGTTAATTTTAGCTATGAAAGGCGGTGGCAAAAGAATACGATACCTTGATCACATTGAAGACATTTTTGTGCGTGCGGATTGCGAAGACAACTGGAAAACACAGTTACCCGTTTCGAATTCTAAACTTCAATATATGCACAAAAAACTACTTGGCAATTTTTTTCTCCAGTGGAATAATGAAGTTTCTCAATCGTCACGAGGAGAATTTTATCGTAACCTGAAAAAATGTCCTTCGCTTAGTCGTTTTTATGTTGAATGTCCCTTTAATTCAATTATCTCGCTACAGAGAATTCGTACATCAAATCATAGATTAGGCGTTGAAACTATGAAGTGGGCAAAATCTAAGAACCAAAAGAAAGGGATATCTGGAATTGGCTCATGTCAGTTATGTGGCGCCATCATGTGCGATGAATATCATTTTGTAATAGTTTGTCCAAATTTACGTGAATACCGCATGAAATATATTGATGAATCGATCTGGAAAAATCCATCGCGAGAGTCTTTTTATGGCTTATTAAATTCTTCTGACACAATGAAGCTAAACAAACTTTCAAACTTTATAAAAATCGGATTGAAACAATTTAAATAACTATTCAAATATTTGGCGATCGTGGTGCTTATATGTGTGTGCGTCTGTATGTGTGAACATGCAGACATACATATATTTGAAGATCACGTCGTAGATTCCTTATTCATAGTACAACTATGCATATTATGTTACTATTTGTATGGCTTCCACGTGTTTTAGATATGCAAAATTCCATAACGAATATCGGGTGTGCCATAATACAATGTCTATGTGTTTGTGTATGTATGTATGTGTATATATATGTATGTGCGTGTATGTATATGTATGTATGTATATGTATATGTATGTATATATGTATATATATGTATATATATGTATATATATATATATATATATATATATTGTATATGTGTACATTTATGTATAAGTGTGTATGTGTATGTATGTGTTTGTATGCATGTATATTTATACATATGTATGTATGTTTGTGTGTGTAGGTATATGCATGAGTATGTATACGTATATAATATGTGTGTATTTATAAGTGTGTGTAAACATTATATGAGTCAATTTAATTACAGATAATAATCATGTACGTAATATTGGTACATCATTATTTACAACAACTTGGTTTCCAAAAAGAAAATGAGAAAACAGTACTATATATACTAACCATGATGTATATTTATGTAATTTCTTCTTCTTTTTTCCCCGGTCCGCTTAGAATCTTTAAATAAGTCTATCGAGATCTGTATTGTTCTATTCCGGACATGTTAATGCAATATTGGACCGTAACTGATTATTATCTGCATTGTATTCTGTCTATGTATACCCCGGAAAGTTCTAATTTGTATATAGTGTATATATGTTTTCTCATGTACCATGTATCATAATGGCTGAGAATAAAGCATTACTTACTTACTTACAACCGTATATACATATATACAAACAATACAAAACATACATGTACAATACAATCTTCCATCATATTATATTGTATTGGTAACACCAATAATATTAACACGTTGAGGAATAATTATGTAATAAAGTTTTCATTCATGGTTTGACTCACATACAGTATATTATATATCTATTATATATTTTTGGAAGATCTGTGTGTGTGTGTGTGTGTGTGTGAGGGTGTGTGAGGGTGTGTGTGTGTGTGAGGGAGTGTGTGAGTTAACATCGCCTACAATGGGGCTTACATTCCAGACTTTAAACCTTCTAATCGGGCCCGAGCCCGTTTGTCCCGCGAGCCCGATTGTAAACAGCGTTCAAACGGGTTCGCGAGAGCTCAAATTATAGGTAGAAAACGAAAAGTCCAGTTGAGCCCGTTTGGATAACTCGTCTGGTTTTTAACATGTTTGGTGTGTGATCCTATCAACTATTGTGTATCCGAGATCCTAATTGTGCCAATAGAAACAAAACTTTCATATGTGGAATATGGTAGGTTTCGGCGTACGTTGTATAGTTCACCGGGTCGGGTATGTATGGCACTGACAGAACACATTGTATTCAATAAACAGCTCCGTTAACATGCGCATCTCCAAATCGCTATTTAACCCACAATTTCACTCAACTCCTATGTTATTCTCTGTGGAGGTCTAGTTTAAGTTTATATCGTAGTCCCATGTGTCTGTTCGTCAGATACAGACTAAAGTATGTAGGAGCCTCCTTGATACCGGTATATTTATCAATGGCAGCTATACGAGGCCTCTGGATATTGACATAAGCGCGTACATCGCAACACATATCTAGCAAAATAGCCCCTTAAGTGAGATGTCTTTCAACAAAGGTCAAGGTTATTTTAAGGTCAAGGTCATGTAAAATTGCACAGTGGTCACGATTGCGCTGCATTGCACTGAATCGCAATTGCACTGAGGTGCGACGACATTGCGCTGCACTGAAGCGCAATTGCGCTGTGGTGCGGCGATATTGCGCTGCATTCAAGCGCAAATGCAATGCGGTGCGGCGAAATTGCGCTGCACTCAAGCGCAATTGCACTGTGGTTCGGCTACATTGCACCACGCTCAAGCACAATTGCACTGTGGTTCGGCTACATTGCACCACGCTCAAGCGCAATTGCATTGTGGTTCGGCTACATTGCACTACGCTCAAGCGCAATTGCACTGCGGTGCGGCGACTTTGCGCTGAACTGAAGCGCAATTGAACTGCGGTGCACATAAGCGCGATGCCATTTATTTACATATGACTTTCCCATTTGTCATACACATGTGTCACACCTGAACCCAGTTATGATTATAAGAACACAAAGTTAAATGACTGACTTACTGGTTTTATTTTTGCCTGAAAACGCTTCAGTTGTCCTTCGGTGTCTACTTCCGAATTTTCTAGGTGGTAGGTACAGCGGAAAGGGTAGAACCCGGTTGTAGGTTTGACGCAAAAGACCCCAATTGACACACGGCGTTAGACTGCATGTGTGTGTGTGTGTGTTCGCGATGAACTCAAAAACGGCCGACCCGATTTAGATGAAACTTGGTATGTGGGGTTACTTTCGACCGGGAACTGGCATAGGCATATTAATTTACCCGTGCGACGTGACCTTGACCTTCAAAACTCATATATCCGGATCCGGCGTGATTGTCACCCGGTGCAGGGAGGATAACTCTATATTCATACGTCGACGAACGTAGGCAATTTGCAGGCAATTACGAATCCTGTATTTATCCAAAAATTATAACATTTACAATATATATTGTCAATTTGCAGGCTATTAAGAATCGTGTAACTATCCCAAAATATATCATTTACAATTTCTGATATATAAATTTTGTTACAGCTGATATTCTTAGGTCTATTGTTGATAGATTAATTTTTTTTTATATTCACACCACGCATAGGCTCAAGTCGTTTACAGTTACCCCGCGGGTAAAAGTTCGCTAAATTATCATCATATTTATGGTCTGGAATCTCATCCAAGATCTCAGGTCACCACTGACGACCATTTTCACAATTTGTTTTTTCTGGGCCACCAAATAGGAACCCCTCCCCCGCAGTCTCATGTACGCCCCCAAAAAATTAGGGGGCGCCGATATTGTCCATCTACCGACTAAGTTTTATTCTTATTATCTCCGTCTTGTTCAGAGGTTGCTTACCAGCCCAGATGTGCGATGGTCTGTGTTTGCCATTTACTGGATCGGTCTTTCAATTCGCCAGTACCAGCCCCTTTTCGCTTCCCACAACACGGCACATTGTGACCCCCAACATATTCCCTTATTCTATCGCCGTTGTTTAGCGTCCATCAAAACATTCGAAAAACACTCCCCCACCCTCCCGCTGGCACAACTTACTTCCAAAGAGTTTTACACTCGACTTTTACCTGACGTCCTTTCCGCCCCTAAACTCCGTCTGATTTACCCCAAAATGCCCCTTCATATTGTTTGGGCTAATTTACACAACTCAGCCATTGATCCCCAGATTCGTGGGATTCTTTATCGATTAATATATGGAGTCCTCCCGACCCGGGACCGAATGGCCAAATTTTACGGCCCCCGGGTCCACAAAAATTGTCCCCTTTGTAATTCCCTTCCCGAAACGGTACTGCATTTGTTTGTCGATTGCTCCGTCGTCCAGCCTTTATGGAATCTAGTCCGTGATTGGATTACCCTCCTTGTACTACGCGAAAATTTTCACACTCATCTTGGCTTCATTCGCTTCCTTCTGGTCCGCGCTGACAATCCAAATAATCGAGCTTTAGCTCTCATTCTCATTTCGGAAGCCGTGGCGACCATTTGGTATTTCCGAAACCGCATTCACCATGCTCCAAAATGTATGAACCCCCGCCCCACGGCTTCACAACCTGATCATGTCCCTATTTTATCATTCCTTTCTCGAATCCGCACTCACGTGCTCCTAGATCACCACCGACTGCCCCTACATGTATTTGAAAATCTGTGGTTACAGACCACAGACATTTGCCAACTGAACGATAGCGATGATTCTACTCATTTCACCTTTTAAGTTCCATTCGCTTGTTTCATAGACGTCCGTGCCATTGCCGGCGTACCCGTCATTTAATTTCAAACCCTTTGGGCCCTTTCAGTAATTTATTTCTACATACACTTTTAAGTGACTTTATCGCTTGGTACCTTCTACGGCTGGTCCGCATATACCTCGCTTTTACCCTTTTCCTTTATTTCGACCTTGGCTAAATGTATTACGTTCTGTTTTTCGCACTTTCCCGTAGAGTTACCCCTCCTGGGTCACAGGGCACTAAATGTATCGGGGACGCAGAGCGGGTAACTCTACATTGTGTTTTGTCCTCATCTTCGTGGGAGTTGGGTGGGTCGGATTCCCCCCAACTCGTCTTTTGGTTTTAAACCCCCGCTCCAAACCTGTGATACCGCAGACTCGTCTGCTTTTAATCGGAGCGGGGGCATGTACGGTGCTGGCGGTTAGCCAGCCTTCTATTTATTTCATTATGTACCGTATCAACCTGTATCTGACTATATGTGAGCGTTTACTTTTGTATTCTATATATTATTTTCTGAATAAACGTATAAAAAAAAAGTTATAAAAAAAGAATCCATTTAGCTGAAATGGCTTCCGTGTACGAATCTACAGGTGGCCCCCAAGCCGTCAATGCCAACAACATCGACATTGTTGAACTTTGACGGCGAGAAAAGCTTGATTATTAATGAGCGTGTGTATATGAGGCGCGTTTATATACTTGAGTGGAAATCAAATCGGGTAAAACTAGCGGATTTTTACGGACGAAATTTGATACATAGGGTATCTCGGTATCCGCTGGGCCGATTTCCCGGTATCCGCTGGGCCGATTTCCACCATTTTTGGGGTGTTGGTGTTGGTGTTGGAAAACAGCCAGACGGATTTTGACGAAATGAATGTTTTGGACGGGTCAAATCGTGACCCCGACCTGACCTTGACCTTCATAATGATCAATTCGAGGTAAAATTGGGTAAAACCGGATGGATTTCGACGGGTACTTTTGTCGGGTACTTTTGTCCGGGCAGTGTTTTGGACGGGTCAAATCGTGACCCCACCTGACCTTGACCTTCAAAATGGACAATTCAAGGTCAAATCGCGCAATTCGCCGAAAAGCAGAGGGGAAACAGCCCGGACGAAGTCCGGTCCACCTGCTAATAATATATATTACGTTCGTCAAGATAACTTTTTAAACGCTAATTTTAATAAAATGCTCACTCTTTTCCACATACTTATAATTGACAGTGACAGTAAATCTATATCATTTGTTTCTGTTAGGGTTCTCCCAGTAATACTTTGGGATAACATTATATTCATCACATACATTTTCGCCACATATCTGGCATTTCGTGTCTTTGCATGTGTACTTTTATTCCATCTGCATTGCTCTACCGGTAGTCTGTAATTGGCTGTTCTAAATTTTAGTAAATAAGTATCCAAATGAAAAGACTAATATCAACTAAGTATCGGCTCAATCTAACATTATCCTTTGTTTCGATAAAATATGGCCCGACTGGAGGTAGACATATTTACGTGCGCTCGCGCAACAGTATGGCGATCAGTCAGATTCGTAGGCACGTTGGTGTCACCCTACCGATTTCACTCCATGACGTCACCCTTACGCAGTACATGCCGGCGACGTTACGGAGTAGATTATAGAGTTGACGCTCTTGGCACCGACTTCCGTTACTAGCTCGTTGCTATATAAACAAACCAGCGATGTGGCTTTTGTCGAAAATTGACAGTCAGTACATTCGCCCTGTATACATGTACTTTCAGAAAATACAAAACACCACAACGTTATACCCCACCAATGTCAGTGTCTCGATATCATTTGACCAAATTTCTTGACATGAAACCGCGACAGACACGGCGCGAAATACATCGCATTGAGTAAACAATTTCCCATTGTTTCAATTCAACTTCAAGATCGCGGTAAAATCAAAACCGCAATTTGTAAGTGGTAAACATCTGAAAAAGACATTAGGTACATGCAGAAACTAATTGTTGTGCATATTTATTTCTATTTGAGGTGGCAATTTTGCATGTTTATCAGTATTTTTAACGATAAGAGCGATGGTAATTGGGGGACTATATTTTATCTAGCGCATTAAATTTAAAATAAAAAGTCGTGAATTGTTTTCTATGGCCGCACATTTAGTTGATAATTACGAGCCATTTGTTTGTCTAAATAACATTTTTAAGTTCGAAGAGCATTAGAATGGGGATAACAGTGTGGTGTTTTGTGATTTCGGAAAGGTACATGGCGAATATATACTGTGGCAAATACCCGTTAACTAAATTTGCCACAGTATATTCGCCATGTACCTTTCCGAAATAACAAAACACCACACTGTTATCCCCTAAATAAAATTATTGAAGATTGTAATTGTCTTTTTTTGCTAACATTAAATTAAATTAAATTAAATAAATTAAGTAAAATACAGTGAAATAATTTTTTTAATTATCTTTTATTACATTTTTGCGCACGTTGGCATCTCTCTGAGTGCATTCTAGTTAGATTGTCGATGAGTCAACTTGCGTGTTCCATTAATTTCGCTTTCATGCGTTTCATGTCTGTCGTGCTGAGTGGTGACTGATTCTACCATGCATTCCATATTTACTTCGAGCACCGTTTCTTTGATAAATCCATTTATTCTTGTTTTTTTGGTATGGCATCACGTCCATTGAGATACCTGCCCAACCAATAAGACAAGTAGTACGCGGGTCTCGTTCGCTCCACATCTAAAAATTGATTTTTTGGCGGTAAAATTGTTTGTACTAAAATATTAAAAAAAAAAAATTCAAAACCTAATTTTTTTTTTCAAAAATTTTCAAAAAAAAAGTTTTAAAAAATCTAAAAAATTTATGAAACTTTGAGTTTTCTGTCTCTTACTGAAAATAATCTCGGCCGACTATTAAATGTTGAATGGTTTTTAATTATTTGCGTTGCGTGTAATATCTTTTTAATATCTTTTGTTATTGGCCAACTATTTTTGTTCAAACAAATTTTAAATATTTTTCATGAAACTCTGTTAATTTTATTAATCGATGTTTAGAAATAGCTTTATACCAATTATATGTGTAAAGATTCAAACAGTATGAAAATAATCACGGCCGACTATTAACAAGATTACAGCGACTCGGACCAGTCAAGCAGACGCAGTCCCGTCTATTACATCATATAATTGTCTCCACAATACCTGAAATAATTTGACGCCATTACTCTTACATAAATAATAAAGAGCGTTTATTCTTTACTTCTCTATCCTGATGAAGTTATTGAGTATATGACACGTGTGCATTAGCGCGAATTATTGGAAGAATTATTGAGATGTTGTACTATTTTGAAAGCAGTCACGCTCGGACGAAGAGTGTGATGCGAAATTACTACCCCGAATGAATTGACATATTCTATGGAACAAATTTTCAATTATGTACACACACATAATCACACGCGTCAATAGGGTAACACTGTATAGATCGAAAAAGAGTGACACCTTGGATAAATTGACCAAATGACTGCTATTGTATCATTTGACAGCTATGAGTGTTTCGACTCGTTTGATATTAGCTCTCGCTTGCGTATGAAACTCTGCTAATTTTATTAATCGATGTTTAGAAATAGCTCTATACCAATTGCATGTGTGTAGCTGTTCACATTAGATTTTTTAGGTATTTATTCTCGAAAATGCCAGAGTGTTCAGACACGTTCGATGTTTGTTATCGCTCGCGTATGAAACTCTGTTAATTTTATTAATCGATGTTTAGAAATAGTTTTATACCAATTGTAGATGTGCAGCTGTTCACATTTGATTTTAGGTATTTATTCGCGAAAAAATATATATATTTTCATAACATATAAGTCATACTATCGACAACCTACAAAAATGCTGCTGGAAACAATATTCAAATATTTATGTTTAGGCCTAACCTCGGTGTGTCCATGTCTAAGTGATCAACACGAGTCTGAACATGAGAACAATACTGGTGAGGCTGTACCCATGTTGGATATACATGAGAACAATACTGGTGAGGCTGTACCCATTTTGGATATCAATCAAGATGAAGACAATGGCCCTGATGACAGAGACTCTGACCAGTGGTCAGCATCCTCAGACAGTTCTTATCGGGGACGCTCTTTATT
Organism: Siphonodentalium dalli; assembly: GCA_032622095.1. Classification (NCBI taxonomy): domain Eukaryota; kingdom Metazoa; phylum Mollusca; class Scaphopoda; order Gadilida; family Siphonodentaliidae; genus Siphonodentalium; species Siphonodentalium dalli. The sequence goes on along the minus strand of CP136069.1, from coordinate 46,402,392 downwards.
TAAATAACAGGGAGGCTACTCTAACACTCTTAGTTTTTCCAACAAAATAGTTATCAAATTCGATCACCAATAGAACTGTCTGTGAAACAACGATGACTTATAACAATCTTTAACTTATTTATCGATCTATGCTAGAACATGGCCGCAACAAAATCATGACCATAACAAAACACATTACCTTACCATTACGCATGAATATAAATTTACCATGTGTAAATATTGTCAGATTATCGTCTGATGAGCAAATCCTATGTTTACATTATACTTAATCTCAGGTATGACTAGAATTGTATCATGTGTGCACATGACATCATTAGAAGGGGCAATACACTCAAGGAGTTAAAGTGACACGAAACAAGGGACGTGATGCAATATTGGTGTTTGAATATTAAAGGAACACAAGACACTCTAAAGGGACACAAGACACTCATTATGAATGCATGTTAACAATACAAGCGCACAGTGGTTGAAAGTTAAAATGACACAGAACAATATTTAAAGTTCAAATTTTCGGGCACTTAATGCGCCTTTTATCATTACGTATTGTTTCTCACTCTACAATTCCCAATAATCCACTCACTCTCTCCCCGCTTATAGATATATAACGAAAACGAGAATATCATGTTGATGAAGTTTATTGAAATTTAATCGTCCGAATTGTCATCACTTTCGTCAGAAGCGTCATTTGTTTCATCCATGAATTTTTCTAGCATCGGTTTGTACTTTAATATTGACATTTTCACTGCATCACATTCTCCATAACCATTATTCAATTATTTGTCGACTTTATCCATGACTCTGTTGTGCAGAGTCCCATTGCGCAGCTGCAGATACGCAAATATTGTCATAGCATAACCAGTCATAAATTGCTTCATATCTTTACTTTTAAGGTCCTTGTCAGCTTGTACTCTTGCTTCTGTTTCTTTCGAGCCATTTTCATTATACGTGTCCACTATATCACTCCATTCCTCACGTGTTTTATCTCTACTCTCATCACACAAACTTTTGAAGTATTCATCTTCATTCAATTTAATTTTCTTATTCTGACTATCATCCGTGTCCTCAGTTAATTTTCGTTTTATCTTATTTTCTTGACACCAGTTTTTTACGTGTCTCTGAACATCATAATGATCTTCGAACAAAAGCCCGCAGTCATTACAAGGGTACGACATGTCTTCTCGAATGTCTATGTTTTGACGGTTCTTCTTATTAATTTCATCGAGCTCACCAGGTGGCCTTATGTCGTTAGTATAGTCATTATGTTGACCCTGGGGCACAATATAATTATATGCTATGCCCTTCTGTTGACCAGGGAGTTCTCTGTCATCGTATTTCATCGCATTCTGTTGACCCTGGGTTTCAGTGTCTTTTGTATGTTTTTTCATCCCATTCTGTTCATCTGGGTGTTCTCTGTCTTTTTGCAGATTATATTTCATGCCATTCCATTTACCCATATGTTGGTTCGTGTCCTCTTTTAGTACATTCTGTCGCAGACGTAATGTGTCCGGTGTTGCGGCTTTTAAATCCACCAGTAGGTAACCGTACGGTTCACTCGTCGCTTCCGAAAACTCTCGAACCATACGCTGAGGACATTCAGGATACATCTGTCTTGATAATGTTGAAATTAATCCCTTGTCGATTGGGTTATTGAACAATACCAAATATTGACAATTTCGTCGTTGCGTTGGATCTTTGTTGTAGTAGAAATTCTGGTTCAAACTTATCAAAGATAAGTTCAAATGGTGACTTCCTTCGGAATGCAAATCATTAACTCTCTGGTCTTTTGATGAAGTTTGCAACAAGTCATCGAGTATAACTAGATTTTTATACCGGGGGTTGATAAGAGAATCCAAGTTTGCTGGTATTCCTCGTATAAAGTTGACCTGAGGGGTGACGGTATACTTTATTTCGTCATATAGGGGCTGCCAATATTTATAAAACCATATTATTCTGTCAGGTGCGGGTGATATTTTTGAGGCAGACTTTTGTAGCAAGGTTTTCACGAAGTATGTCTTCCCACTAGATGTCGGTCCACTTACACATGCCGTGAATGGATGCTTGAAAATAAAATCTTCTTGGCCATTGGATCATCAAAGCGGGATGTTATGTCGCTTTGTTGCTGTTTCCCCTGCTGGTGTTGTAGTATCTGGTGTTGCTGTAATGGCTGTTGTTGTGGCTGATGATGCTGCTGCCTGTTGCTGCTACTGTTTGTTGCTGATGCTTGGTGCTGCTGCTGTGGGTGTCGGTTAACAAACTCAGTGTGCTTAGATTGTACATGTGTTATCAAATCATGGTTCCGCACATACTCACTAGAGCAAATTGAACACTGGTGCTTCATTTATACTTGACTAAAATGTCTCGGTATATGGATTTCCTTTATACAAATGTTCCTTATAACCTAAAATATGTCCTGTCCGTATGTTTGATAACTTTATGTAGATGAAATAGACTGCCGGAGAAGCACTGTGTAGACGGGGAATCAACAGGTCTTGTCGGTAAGAGAGTCAGACGAGAAGTGAAGTCTCGGCTATTAAAACATAGTAATGCGATAGCGAACATCAAACGAGTCTGGGCACGCATATCTGTCAAAAGATACAATAGCCGTCATTGGTCAATCTATCCTCGGTATCACTTTTCGATTTACAAAATCAATTTCACCGAGAGGTTCCCTCGTCATTGGTAGTGACGTAATTCCGGCGTTTTGCGATATTTTACTGCGGCGCCGTTGTTGCCGCCGCCGCCGCCGCAGTAAAATACCGCAAAAATTGTATCTGTTGACAGATATGCGTGCCCAGACTCGTTTGATGTTCGCTATCGCATTATTATGTTTTAATAGCCGAGACTTCACTTCTCGTCTGACTCTCTTACCGACAAGACCTGTTGATTCCCCGTCTACACAGTGCTTCTCCGGCAGTCTATTTCATCTACATAAAGTTATCAAACATACGGACAGGACATATTTTAGGTTATAAGGAACATTTGTATAAAGGAAATCCATATACCGAGACATTTTAGTCAAGTATAAATGAAGCACCAGTGTTCAATTTGCTCTAGTGAGTATGTGCGGAACCATGATTTGATAAGACATGTACAATCTAAGCACACTGAGTTTGTTAACCGACACCCACAGCAGCAGCACCAAGCATCAGCAACAAACAGTAGCAGCAACAGGCAGCAGCATGATCAGCCACAACAATAGCCATTACAGCTACACCAGATACTACAACACCAGCAGGGGAAACAGCAACAAAGCGACATAACATCCCGCTTTGATGATCCAATGGCCAATGTCCAAGAAGATTTTATTTTCAAGCATCCATTCACGGCATGTGTAAGTGGACCGACATCTAGTGGGAAGACATACTTCGTGAAAACCTTGCTACAAAAGTCTGCCTCAAAAATATCACCCGCACCTGACAGAATAATATGGTTTTATAAATATTGGCAGCCCCTATATGACGAAATAAAGTATACCGTCACCCCTCAGGTCAACTTTATACGAGGAATACCAGCAAACTTGGATTCTCTTATCAACCCCCGGTATAAAAATCTAGTTATACTCGATGACTTGATGCAAACTTCATCAAAAGACCAGAGAGTTAATGATTTGCATTCCGAAGGAAGTCACCATTTGAACTTATCTTTGATAAGTTTGAACCAGAATTTCTACTACAACAAAGATCCAACGCAACGACGAAATTGTCAATATTTGGTATTGTTCAATAACCCAATCGACAAGGGATTAATTTCAACATTATCAAGACAGATGTATCCTGAATGTCCTCAGCGTATGGTTCGAGAGTTTTCGGAAGCGACGAGTGAACCGTACGGTTACCTACTGGTGGATTTAAAAGTCGCAACACCGGACACATTACGTCTGCGACAGAATGTACTAAAAGAGGACACGAACCAACATATGGGTGAATGGAATGGCATGAAATATAATCTCCAAAAAGACAGAGAACACCCAGATGAACAGAATGGGATGAAAAAACATACAAAAGACACTGAGACCCAGGGTCAACAGAATGCGATGAAATACGATGACAGAGAACTCCCTGGTCAACAGAAGGGCATAGCATATAATTATATTGTGCCCCAGGGTCAACATAATGACTATACTAACGACATAAGGCCACCTGGTGAGCTCGATGAAATTAATAAGAAGAACCGTCAAAACATAGACATTCGAGAAGACATGTCCTACCCTTGTAATGACTGCAGGCTTTTGTTCGAAGATCATTATGATGTTCAGAGACACGTAAAAAAACTGGTGTCAAGAAAATAAGATAAAACGAAAATTAACTGAGGACACGGATGATAGTCAGAATAAGAAAATTAAATTGAATGAAGATGGATACTTCAAAAGTTTGTGTGATGAGAGTAGAGATAAAACACGTGAGGAATGGAGTGATATAGTGGACACGTATAAGGAAAATGGCTCGAAAGAAACAGAAGCAAGAGTACAAGCTGACAAGGACCTTAAAAGTAAAGATATGAAGCAATTTATGACTGGTTATGCTATGACAATATTTGCGTATCTGCAGCTGCGCAATGGGACTCTGCACAACAGAGTCATCGATAAAGTCGACAAATATTTGAATAATGGTTATGGAGAATGTGATGCAGTGAAAATGTCAATATTAAAGTACAAACCGATGCTAGAAAAATTCATGGATGAAACAAATGACGCTTCTGACGAAAGTGATGACAATTCGGACGATTAAATTTCAATAAACTTCATCAACATGATATTCTCGTTTTCGTTATATATCTATAAGCGGGGAGAGAGTGAGTGGATTATTGGGAATTGTAGAGTGAGAAACAATACGTAATGATAAAAGGCGCATTAAGTGCCCGAAAATTTGAACTTTAAATATTGTTCTGTGTCATTTTAACTTTCAACCACTGTGCTTGTATTGTTAACATGCATTTATAATGAGTGTCTTGTGTCCCTTTAGAGTGTCTTGTGTTCCTTTAATATTCAAACACCAATATTGCATCACGTCCCTTGTTTCGTGTCACTTTAACTCCTTGAGTGTATTGCCCCTTCTAATGATGTCATGTGCACACATGATACAATTCTAGTCATACCTGAGATTAAGTATAATGTAAACATAGGATTTGCTCATCAGACGATAATCTGACAATATTTACGCATGGTAAATTTATATTCATGCGTAATGGTAAGGTAATGTGTTTTGTTATGGTCATGATTTTGTTGCGGCCATGTTCTAGCATAGATCGATAAATAAGTTAAAGATTGTTATAAGTCATCGTTGTTTCACAGACAGTTCTATTGGTGATCGAATTTGATAACTATTTTGTTGGAAAAACTAAGAGTGTTAGAGTAGCCTCCCTGTTATTTAAATAAAGAGCGTCCCCGATAAGAACTGTCTGAGGATGCTGACCACTGGTCAGAGTCTCTGTCATCAGGACCATTGTCTTCATCTTGATTGATATCCAAAATGGGTACAGCCTCACCAGTATTGTTCTCATGTATATCCAACATGGGTACAGCCTCACCAGTATTGTTCTCATGTTCAGACTCGTGTTGATCACTTAGACATGGACACACCGAGGTTAGGCCTAAACATAAATATTTGAATATTGTTTCCAGCAGCATTTTTGTAGGTTGTCGATAGTATGACTTATATGTTATGAAAATATATATATTTTTTCGCGAATAAATACCTAAAATCAAATGTGAACAGCTGCACATCTACAATTGGTATAAAACTATTTCTAAACATCGATTAATAAAATTAACAGAGTTTCATACGCGAGCGATAACAAACATCGAACGTGTCTGAACACTCTGGCATTTTCGAGAATAAATACCTAAAAAATCTAATGTGAACAGCTACACACATGCAATTGGTATAGAGCTATTTCTAAACATCGATTAATAAAATTAGCAGAGTTTCATACGCGAGCGAGAGCTAATATCAAACGAGTCGAAACACTCATAGCTGTCAAATGATACAATAGCAGTCATTTGGTCAATTTATCCAAGGTGTCACTCTTTTTCGATCTATACAGTGTTACCCTATTGACGCGTGTGATTATGTGTGTGTACATAATTGAAAATTTGTTCCATAGAATATGTCAATTCATTCGGGGTAGTAATTTCGCATCACACTCTTCGTCCGAGCGTGACTGCTTTCAAAATAGTACAACATCTCAATAATTCTTCCAATAATTCGCGCTAATACACACGTGTCATATACTCAATAACTTCATCAGGATAGAGAAGTAAAGAATAAACGCTCTTTATTATTTATGTAAGAGTAATGGCGTCAAATTATTTCAGGTATTGTGGAGAAAATTATATGATGTAATAGACGGGACTGCGTCTGCTTGACTGGTCCGAGTCGCTGTAATCTTGTTAATAGTCGGCCGTGATTATTTTCATACTGTTTGAATCTTTACACATATAATTGGTATAAAGCTATTTCTAAACATCGATTAATAAAATTAACAGAGTTTCATGAAAAATATTTAAAATTTGTTTGAACAAAAATAGTTGGCCAATAACAAAAGATATTAAAAAGATATTACACGCAACGCAAATAATTAAAAAACATTCGACATTTAATAGTCGGCCGAGATTATTTTCAGTAAGAGACCGAAAACTCAAAGTTTCATAATTTTTTGAGATTTTTAAAAACTTTTTTTTTGAAAATTTTGGAAAAAGAAAATTAGGTTTTGAAATTATTTTTTTGAATATTATAGTACAAACAATTTTACCGCAAAAAAATCTATTTTTAGATGTGGAGCGAACGAGACCCGCGTATCAACAAACATGGCATCCAAATAGTACATGTACACAAACAACTCACTTATCATAAACTGAAATTGCATTAACCGCCTCAAGCATTTATCTACTTCCCACCTGAAAAAAAGTTGTCGATTAGTTTGTTGTGATAAAATCAAATCGTACCTCCTAGGTAGCAATACACAAATTTCAGCAGATTAGCAGCTGAATAAAGAATTTATTTTGCGAGTATGTGGGCATCTATTTGGCGAGCCTCTAGGCGATCCAAATCGATGCCCACATACGAGCAAAAATAAATTCTCTATTCAGCTACTGCCTACACTATGTGGATGTTCTGTTTATCCAACGAACAAATTTAAATGTATTCTATCGCAGTTTTTGTCCAAAAAAAACATCGCAAAATTCACAGGGTCCTTACAGAGAAGCGATGACCTACTTAGCGACTTTATCTGTACAGTAGAGACTAATTAATTATGAAACAGTTTTGTATTCATGCGACTGCGCCGCGAAATAGTCCGCCTTATAATTTCTAAATTATGCCGGAAAAATACCATAGTGCTCATGGTACGTGTAATTTCTAATAAAATATAAATGATTTGCGTAACGTTCAAATCTGAAACTGAAATGTACGAGTAAAGCAGTCATGTGAATTTGGATGTTTGTGCTTGAAACTTATTAACGAATTGAAAGTCTGAACGTTAGCATGCATGCAGTAGGCACCAGCGCCAAGATCGGCAGTGCAAATGCACCAGCTCACGGAAGAATAGCTTATACTTTATAGTAACAAACTGCCAATTGCTTAAACAAGTTATAGATTTCACCAACTGAATATGGAACATTTCTATTTGAGTGCGTTTTGGGGCGCATCGTTTGATCTTTTAGAAAGGTGTTACCACCGATTGCACAAAAATACGTTGTGGATGTTGACGTTTCTAAGGACGCTGTCGCTAACAACGGAAACCAGCGTGGTCCGTTCTAATGATGCTCCATAACGTTGTTACGACCCAGTGACGTCACTCACTCACTCACTCACTGCTGGAGGTTACCTGATCCAAGTTCTTGTAACATTTCTTCCTCGCATATCATTAAGTTTATCTGTCTACTAGAGGATGCTAGTTATCTGTCTAGTAGACGGATAGAGGCGTGGTTTATCTGATGGGCTTTATATGTATAGTAGACATGGGTAGGAGGTGGATAAAGATAATTAATTGTGTACCGTATACGTCCATCCAGCCCACCATTGCGATATTAAACCTTAATACTGATCTGACCGCGGGCACAACATTATCATCATAGTGACAAAATAACGGAGATATTCAGAAATGAAACAAAAAATTAAAAAACATTTAAAAAAAAACGTTTCTTTTACACATTGTTTTTTTTTTTCGAACAATTTATATTGACTAAATAATGGAGATAAAAAATATATAAAAATAAATAAAGAGCGCTTTTTTAAAAGAGCGTTTTTTGTTTGTTGAAGAAGCGATTTTAAAGAATGTATATAATGTATTGGTTGGCTAGATGGGCGTATACGGTGCACAATTAAGTATCTAAAGATGGTAAAACATGACCGTCATTATGTATCTATATCTGATAATGATATGCGGACCAGCTACCCCAGCAGTAATCACTCATCTGCATCCAGTGTAATATCTCAGAGTTAGCATATACTCAATTATATGAACGTGGCGGGTGCAGGATGTTTCGGCACATGGATGTTTCGGCACCTAGTTTTCAGGACGCGTCGGCACTTGGGTTTTCGGCACTTTGTTGCTTCGGCACAAGCACTTCGTCGAAGACGAAACGTCCAAAGTGCCGAAAAATCGGGTGCCGAAACGTCCAGGTGCCGAACCACAAACACAAGTACCGAAACGTCCAGGCGCAGAAATTCGACGTGGCGATTTCAATTTTCAATAATATTGTCATTATTGATATACATGTTGTATTATATACCGTTATAATACATGTTGTATTATAACGATTATACTTTAAGGGTACGTTCATACGCTGGCAAGTCTGCACGGTATATGGTTTGCAGGCATTTCGTAATAGAAACCAATATGATGACAGAATATGGACGGAAACATGCATAAAAATGCAGCTGTACCACAGCTAACTACATGCGAAACTACACATGAAAGCGAAATTAATAGAGCAACACACATGATGCCTCTTCGGCATTCTAAATATGTCTATTTCAAGCCGTGCCATATTTTATCGAAACATAAAGGATTCTGTCAGATTGAGCCCATACTTAGTATATATGCCATCTCATCTAGCTACGTATTTACTGAAATTTAGAACAGCCAATCACAGACTACCGGTAGAGCAATGCAGATGGAATAAAAGTACATGTAAAGACACGAAATGCCCGTTATGTGGCGAAAATGTATGTGATGAATACCATTTTGTTATGTTGTGTACGGAACTTAACGATCTGCGAGAAACGTATATACCGAAGTATTACTGGGAAAACCCTAACAGAAATAAATTCTACAGACTGCTGTCACTGCTTAACATAAGTATATTGAAAAGAGTGAGCATTTTCTTAAAATTAGCGTTTATAAAGTTACCATGAAGCAAGTATTACATTATATTATATATAATGTAAATATTATATGAATTAAACCATTTCAGAAAACATATTCCCAAATGTATTAGCATTATTTGTATTTATTATCAATATCATATAATATGATGAACTCATTTATTGATGTATATGTATGTTGTGTATTGTTTGTATAATGTTGTGTAAATAAGTTGTATGGCATGTTGCAACTTAGATGTTGACTTTGCTAATAAACAATTCAATTCAATTCAAGTAAAATCTCTTTAGTTCCACCAGTAGCGATGCATGCTACCGGAATTTGCCTGTAAAGATAACATGCAATTATCTCGCAAGAATCAATCGTACAGGTATATGAAGGCAAATGCCTGTAGCACCGCTTCAAGTGGAACAAATAAATTTTACTTCTCTTATCGTTCGCTTTGGTAAAGACTCATGTTATATGAATGTTTCCGTTCATATTCTGACATCATATCGGTTTCTACGATGAAATGCCTGCAAACCATATACCGTGCATATTTGCCAGTGTATGAACGCATATCCTAACCGGGAGGTTTCCAGTATTATTTAACTAAGACACATAATAGTTCCGTAGGCTATGAACTAGTATATATGTTCAGACATGTATATTCTGGACAAAGATTAAATATGGACAAATAAAATAAAATAAATGGCCAGGGGGTGCAAGAGAAAATTCTGGAACATGACATTTTTTTGTCTGATCCAAGGGGTAAAGTGTACTTCGGAATTCTGGGGTGAACACCCACAAGGGCGACACGCTAGTCACGTCCCTGGCTCTGGCTTTAACAAACATGGAAAATTCCAAACATAACTCGGTGTACTAGCCAATCACGCTGGGTATTACCCAACCAACCACAGTTTCATTGTTCATCCAGAAAATAGGGTAATTTCGTTGTCCATCGGTGTCTATCAATCAACTGGAAAATTGATTGATTTTAATTCGTCGCTGCCATGTGGGATGCTTCTATGGAAACGCCCGTCACAAATGCCACATGGACTGTACTTTACACGGCGCAAAACATAACCATAACATCGCCGACGTTTAACGCTGGCTAACAATTGTTTTTGGTCAATATTTGGCCATTTGGCAAATTGAAACTGAGAAATCCAGAACTAAAAAAAAGCGAAGCAAGAGACTAAAACGCACACCTAAAATTAAAATAACTGATCAATTCCAACAAATAACGAGTGCATCTAAAGGGTTAAGTGAAATCTGGTGATATTCAGAGAATTTTTTTTTTTAAATGGCCAATTTGGCCACCGACATCGTGATCCCTGTCTACTACTAAAACTAAAGCACCCATTTTAATGTAGTGTGCCGCTTTATTTGACCGTTAATTATAAGAGATCACATAGATTTTAGTATGTTGAAACTAAGGGTGCAGTTACATTGCTGTAGATCTGTATACAGTTCTACACGCATACTAATGTAAACGGGTTGATATAGAAATGCACACAGAAAGAAAACGGTATTCGTTCGTGTGAGCAAAAATCGTGTCCGTTCTAAGTCACGATCAACACCGAGGCATTGCGACAGGCAAATCTGATTTGATTAATTGTTACTCGGGCTTGGCGAATGTGAACACTTAATGTCATTTCAACCCATGTATTTCACGCTGTGTAAGCGAGTACCTGTGTACTGGTAGATGAAGTAGCCATATTTCTATTTGTGTGCATGTACACTGCTGTTTATTGTGTATTCATATGTGATTTGTTATCATGCGCCTTTCATTCTTTCTTCGAACCATTGTCAACAGGTGTAATAATAAACTGCTATGGTCTGCTGATAGTTAATTCATTTTTGTCTGGCCTAAACTGACACGACTCATAATGAATTGTCAAATACCAGAGTACCGATGAGCGCGCGTTCATTATCAGTAATCATGTTGTGATCACATTAATCTGCGATACGTGACTTCACACAGATCTGTCACAGATCTGTATACAGATCTACAGCAACGTAAACACACCCTAACACTTCATTAGACACAAACAAGTTGAAAAAAAATATGTTCTATTTATTTCTAGGTAGAACCACGTGATGTTTGGACTAAACATGACTGATTTCAATTCGTCACTGGATTCGACCAATGACACAAATGTCATAACATTGTGGAATGTTTCTACGGTGATTCCAGATATAAATATTACATGGACTGTAGATTCTACGGACGACCCGAACAGTGACATATCAGTGGGGTCAGGGCTGTATAAATTGATAGACAAAAAAGCGTATGCCGTGGTTATAGTGTGTATCGCCGTGATTGGAGCGATAGGTAATGCGATGATCCTCGTACTCATGAGCTTGAAGTCATTCGGGAAATTCTCGTACTCAGTGTACTTGAGATACATAGCTCTCTTCGACACATTCGTTCTTATGCAAACAGTCACTGAAGATACTCTGGAGAAGTTCCACGGTATCGATCATCTCGATGAGACATTTTACTTAAAAGCACTCCCCTGTTATTTCTGGACTGTGCCACTAACAATTAGTAGATTTATCTCCCCCTGGTTGGTGGCGGCGCTTGGGCTCGACCGACTCATAGCTGTTGTATTCCCGTTAAAGCGACATTCACTGTGCACAAAGAGGAATGCACACATATGTACCCTGATCGTAGCCATCGCAGCAATTGTATTTGAGCTTTATGGCTTAATATGCGCATCCGAGACGGCATGTTATGTAGATGCTGACTTTTGTAAACCGTTTGAGGAGCATGCCGTCTCCTTCTTTATCGCTGGCCTGATTCTAAAAACTCACATGCCGTTGCTGACCATCTTCGTCGTGACCACGTGGACGATAATAACCCTGCGCAGACAGATGACAGCGTTTAAAGGGGAGAGCACCCGTCATGGAAACTCGGACACGAAACAAGCTGTTGACCGTACGAGTATCGCGCTCGTTGTCGTGGCAATGGTGTCGTTTGTTGCGCTGTTTCCCAAGGCCGTCGTCGAATTAGTGGAGTTCGTCTACGTGGAGTCCTATCCGCATCTCTATGACAAAGAAAGGAAGAGACTAGTCGACTTCATGTGGCACATTTGCAATGCGATAATGTTGCTGAATTTTGCTCAGAATTTTTACATCCTGATGTCGACGTCGCCTGTTTACAGAAAAACATTTATGAGGATATGCGTGAAGGAGGAACGATCTGTTCACTCCAGCCAGACGGCAATGTCGACCATTTCGAAAACAGCTACCATCAGGTCATGAGATTGTTAGATTTGTTATTTGTGTCAATTGTTCCCATATTTTGCACCGTTCACAGTTCACACCAATCAGACGGCTACGGCAAAGATATAAACAGTTTCCACAGCAGCTAACACCACGTCGGACATTTTAGATTGGTCGCTGTGTTATATGTGTATGAAATAAGTAAATTATTCGAAAAATATCAACCATTTCGACCACAACTTTAGATGCTTTCACATACGTCCGCTTCACGCATCCGTTTAACGCATCCGTATCACTCATCGTTAAGCGGATGGTTTCGGTTTCCAATATTATCACTGGAGCTTTCACATACCATCCGCAAAATGCGAGTAGCTGCGCGCGCGCACAACTTTACGCTCCGGGCCAGACCGAAAACCTATCCGCTTAGCGGACAAAGCGGACAGGGGTATTTGGTGCGATGTCGTAATCCTGGGATATACCGTAGATATATTGTGGTGTTTACGAATGAGAATGGTATTATGTGAGGGCGTATGACAGCTGGCACCATGCTATCTAATCTTGGGTCAAATTAAACAAGAATTAAATAATTGTGATGGCAGTTATAGGTCAAAATATACATTAAATGACATAGAATGGCATGGTTTTGTGGGAAGTTAGCATTTTTGCTGGCAGTCTCTCATATAGAAGCGTAGGTGCACCATGCCTAAAAGGAATAGGTACGAAGCTTGTTTTGACGAGGAGCTGATAGATTCTGTACGCCAATTTGACCACCTGTTTAATCCGAAAAAATATTGGATATCACGATTCACAGAGGTCGCAAAATTCTTTGACAATAAGATTAGCATATGCCCCTTGTTCTCTTTTTTTCTTAACTATTTCGTGCTCACAAAAGCGTCTTGGTCTCCTCCGTCACCTTTCGTTGTTATATATACACAAAGCAATCATTAGAACGTCCTCGTTCTCGTCGTCGTCGGAATCCATGGCGAAAGGACAATATGTAAATACAAATAATTATTCACGCATCCGCTAACGGACACGTATATACGCGCAGAGGTAAACGGAGGTATGTGAAAGCTTTCGTGGACGTCCGCCTAACGCATCCGTGAAACGCATGCGTTAAGCGGGCGTATGTGAAAGCAGCTTAACACTATGTAATTGGATTGGAGTTTTCCTGTATATGTATTTTAGGTTGCTCGATGTGTTATTGTGTAGGAAATAAGCCAATTGTTCTCTACTTCAATCACAGCTAAGACTATATTCACAGAAGCAATTATTTTGTGTAAAAATTACTGTATCTGGTAGTCAGTCTGAATTAGTCCCTTATTAAGTTATTAAAGTTGTCATACAAATAGTCAAGGTTGTTGTATGACTAAATATGCAGTTGTGTCAACAGCAAGATATAAGATTGATAAAGAAGATTTTTGCATATCATTGACACAAATCAAGAAGAGAATCGGTCCGGCAACAGATACCTGGGTGACCCCTCGTGTAATATAAGTGTAGCTGAAAGCATGCCTTCTAAATCCACATATTGTAATATATTTGTAAAATAATTACTAAATCATTCATGAGCTTTGCCTCTTATTCCATATATTTCAAGTTTGTTTTCAATAAAATGTTGTGGTTTATCGTATGAAAAGCTTCGGAGAAGTCGACAAATGCAGAAAGCGGGTACACTCATTATTTGACTTATGCATAAACATAAATAATAGTAAAATATAGACGAATTTGTTGTTATACCATATATATGGCATAAAAGGTATGTTATTGTCAAATGTTTTTCCTTTGTTATGTTAACAAAAGCAAAAAAACGTTACAGAACCTGGCTTTTGTTTAGATCCTGATATGGTAAACATAAAGAGCGTTATTTGTTACTGTTTTCCTCGGTATCGATTGAATTGTGGAGTGCTCTTTGTGGAAGCCATATTGATCATGATAGAAAGCATCATATTTGTTAAGAAACTTGACAAAAGTCTTAAAGGCACGGGCGGCGTTCGTTGCAGAAATATTCATATTTGTTCAAATCGCCTTCAACAGTAGGAATATTAAAATATATATAGTTTTGTTCATATGCCAAACATAATCAGCGCGTAAATAGTATATTGTCGTCAAGACGTACGATGGTGTACATAAACAAGAGCTTGCTCGTGTTACAGAATTTGTGCTTATGTTTACATAACATAGCGCAATTCTATTGGTTAATCACACACAAATGATATAAACGCTCTTTATTTATTCCATAACAGTAACAAATAACGCTCTTTATATTACCATATCCGGATCTAAACAAAAGCCAGGAAACGTAACGTTTTTTGCTTTTGTTTACATAACAATGGGGGGAAAAATGACAATAACATACTGTTTATGCCATATTTCTGAATGGTATAAGAATAAAGTCTGTCTATATTTTTCTATTCTTTCTGTTTATGGCGGATTTTGACGGAGGTGAATATTTTAACAGCATACCCACCGCCAACGCCGCCCGTATCTTTAAACCGACGTTTGTTTTCAAACTTTTTTTGTGGAAAAATTAGGAAATATACTAATTGGGCGATAGTTTTCTAATAGTTTTTGGATCTCCTGATTTGGAAAGAGGGATTATCCGTGCTATCTTCATATTGTCTATCTTCATTTTTGTTTATGGAAAAGCTATTTCAAAGGCATTCATGGGTTGGAGAAATGATTGAAATGAACATAGGATCATTTACATAACACTATCAATTTTCTAAAACGTTTTGACTTTCTGTTTTCGTTATCATTCTATTGAGTGCTCAGCTTACAATAATTAACGCCTCCCAAAGTTGAAATGCAGTGTCATTGACACTTTCATTTTCAATGACCTTGGCCTTAGTGTCGGCGCACACGGTCCCGATCATCTACCCGGCTAAATCCGGCTGCTGGATAAATCTGGCCCGATAAAATCGGGGGGTCAGCGCACACGAGTCAGAATTTCCGATTTTAACTCCGTTCATATAATCATGGAAATTTTCACTCCAGTCATATAATCATGCTTTAGAATATATAGCCAACTGGTGTGGTCAACCTATCTAGCCAGTAACTATATCTAGTCATGGTGGTTTATATTAATATGTATTTCTAAATATTTATTAGTAATAAATTAATTAATATTAATAATATATTGAGGTCACGAGCAATATCCGTAAATTGGCGTAAGAGACCTTTCCACAGCGGCCGCCCTCTTGTTGCGATTAAAAATACACAGACACTCATTTTCTGCCCACAGGTCAACCATCCGTTGTTCCTTGTCCATCGACCAGAATTCTAGACTTTAATTTCGAATAGCGGTCGCCGCTAACTATTCCGACATTTTGAATGAAGTTTTGGTCATGTGACGATCGGTCATGTGACAAGAAAAACAAGCGCGTTGCCATCGTCACGAGCCGGATTCTCCCGATAAAATCAAACGAAGTGTCGACGCACGCTATCCACGTTGTACCAGATTAATCCGGCTGCAGGATAATTCGGGGACAATCGGGACCGTGTGCTCCTAACAATCGAGCCGATTTTGTCGGATCCGATTTAATCGGACGGATCAAACTGGGTTTGATTTCATCAGGAGAATCCGTCTCGTGCCGATGGCAACGCGCTTGTTTTGCTTGTCACATGACCGATCGTCATATGGCCAAAACCACATTCAATATGTCGGAATAGTTAGCGCAACCGCTATTCGAAATTTAAGTCAAGAATGCTGGTCGGCTGACAAGGAACAACGGCTGGTACACACAGACCTGTAGGCAGAAAATGAGTGCCTGTATACTAATCGCAACAAGCGTGCGACAGCTGTGGAAAGTATGGAATCCTATTAGGGCCACTTCCTAATGGCGCTTTCGGCGCGCGCCGAAAGCGACAACAAGTGCGCCATTAGTAACGCGCCGAAAGCGACGAAAGCGCCGAAAGCGACAAAATATGCACCGTTACGGCGCATTATTTGTCGCTTTCGCCGCAATTTTTGTCGCTTTCGGCGCTTATGGCGCGCGCGCCGAAAGCGACAAAATGTGCGATATTAGCGCATGTTTCGGCGCGCCGAAAGCGGCAAAATGTGCGCCGTAACGGAGCACATATTGTCGCTTTCGGCGCGTTACTAATGGCGCACTTTTTGTCGCTTTCGGCGCGCGCCGAACGCGCCATTAGGCATACTATTAGGTCCACTCCCTAATGGCGAGCGCCGGAAGCGACAAAAAGTGCGCCATTAGGGTGTGTTTCGGCGCACTTTTTGTCGCTTTCGGCGCGTTACTAATGGCGCACTTTTTGTCGCTGTCGGCCCGCGCCGAAAGCGCCATTAGGAAGTGGCCCTAATAGGATTCCATAAAGGTCTATTACGCCAATTTACGGCTATTGCTCGTGACCTCAATATATTAATTATATTATTTAATTAATTATTAATAAATATTAATATTTTGAAATACATATTAAGAAAAACCACAATGACTAGCTACATGTATAGTATATAACTGGCTAGATATAGGCTGACCACACCATTGGCTATATAGACTAAAGTGACCATAGCATGATAATGATTATATATTTGACCGGAGTGAAAATCCGACTCGTGTGCGCTGACCCCCCCCCCTTTTTTTATCGGGCCCGATTTATCCAGCAGCCGGATTTAACCGGGTACAATCGGGAGTGTTTGGGTGTGTTCCCTGGCTGTGGCAAGGGAGGGAACTCTATTATAAATGAGATGTGAAAAACATAACTATTTGCGGAACAGATTTTTCACTGAAATAGGATTTCACCAACCAATTTTCGTAAACTTTGATGAAAAAGAAAAGTTTATATTCCTCATGAAGGCTGAAAACCCGAGCATTTGCAATCTGATATGTAACATGATTCGGCAGTTTCCCGCAAATAATTGAGAAGATCGTGTTGAGTTACAAATACATGTTATATTATATGTATATTTGTATGAAATTGTCTTGACTTGTGTTTAAATTATCTGTATTATGACAACTGCCCCGCGTGGGTGTATTTTGTCAATAAAAATGTTATGTTATGTTATGTGCTCCGACACTAAGTTTGATCAGTCCGATTAAATAGGATCGACAAAAACGGCTCGATTGTTTGGCGCACACGGTCCCGATTGTCCACGAATTATCACGCAGCCGGATTAATCGGGGATAATCGGGATCGTGTGCGCCCACTCTTAGTAATTGAAATTGACCCTATAGTTGTCATAGTGACTTTGTCCGTTTGATAGACCATTGATTGCACTATGAGTTAACATTTCTTCAAACACAAGGCTCATTGCATAGTTCTGTTCTCAACAGTTGCCTTTCTAACTTGTTTCCAAATATTTGATTCCGTTGCATGGAAACCTTATTTTATCCGAGAAGGACTCCCCCCACCCGGGCATCCCCTCCAAAAGTTTCCCTATAACTAAGCAACATATCGTTAAAGTTTCTGTCTTTTTGTCACTAAAAATTTAACTATTCAACCCCAAGGGACCCCACTATACTGACCGTGTCACCAACTTGGCGTACATCGTGATGCACGCCACATTGATGACACGGTCAGTATAGTGGGGTCCCTTGAGGGTTGAATTTCGTTATTTGTTCAATAAAAGAATACTAAATTCTCCGTCGTGTGATCATCATATAGCGCACACCCTAACACCCTAAATAACCATACAATAAGAGAAAGGTAAGAAATACTGACAGACATGTCATGGTATGTTTCCATGGCAGTGATGAGGGAGAGAACACGGTCGTGGAGTTTGGGTGTGTTCACTGGTTATGACAAGGGAGAGAACTCTATCGATAGTGTAGTTTGGGTGTGTGTTCCCTTTCTGGTTACACTGGTGTAAATAAGGTTCCGAGCGACATCTGGCGGATGCGGGAGGAATATATAGGAGAGAATAAAATAGACACTGGGCCCTGATTGGTCAATAGCCTTGTGTGCTTTTCACATAAAAAAATCATCACACCTCTTCCCTATGATTTCCCATAGGTAAAATAACCATTGGCACAGGAATTAACCCTTTGTAGTGGAGTTTGAATTTTTTGGTGTGGTCTAAAATATGACTGTATTTTTGTATGCGATTCTGACACTAGTTACGAAAACATAAGATTTAAAGGCGAATTCCCTGCTAGACAGACATGATTTTTTTGTGTAAAAAGTTTCCCAAAATGTCAATTTTTCAGATTTAAAGAAAATTTTGGACCCAACATTTATATTGCCAACACTATGCGCTAAAACGTTAGCACTGAGGCCTATGGAAAACATTTACACCAGTGTAACCTAAAGGGAAAATATAGCTTTTTATCATTTTTGATTCCTGGGAGTCACTTTAAAGCATTTTAATGCATTTTACAGAGCCTGGTCTTTCAGTCCAATGAATACCTCATGCTTGGTGTGGCTATTCTTGCTGCTGATGTCTTATTTCACTTACATCAGCCAAAAAAATAGTAAGATTTTTCATAAAAAATGCCAATTTTTCAAGGTATTTTCAAATTTGTTCAAGGTTGTAATAGTCATATGATAATGCAAATGACCCATAACATGAGCATGTCAACGACACATATATCAATTGTTATAAGAACCTAATCTAACAAGTATTTTGGATTTTATAGCCAGTGATATACAGATATATATCATAAAAGTGTGTCATTTCCATTGGTGGGTATGGTCATTTGAAGGTTAATAGCACTAAAACTTGGACACATTTAAGAAAATGATTCAGCAATTCAAGGAGAGCATATCTTTATTCAACTAATTCAATATACACCCACATCCAGTTATCTTGGATCACCCTTGGAGACCTGAAAATGTCATATTTTATTCTTCAATGTGCTGATAAAGTCATGCGCTTGATGCTCAGCTGATCAGATCTGGACTCAATGACCTCACATCACCAGAAGTTCTCTCATGGAAAGAATATTGTACAGTCTTCCATAGCTGATCCAAGTTTGCAACACCAGACCCCTAAAACTGAGTGAAAATGGGGCTTGAACATGACTGGTGGTGGAAAATTGTGCTTTTTTGATGAATAATTTGTTAAAGGGGGTGGGGTTAAATTGTGTGTGATAAATAAAGAACCACAGAAGTGATATTGTTTTTGAACACATTTTTTCCATTGATGGGCAATTCTGAAGAAATGTAGGGAGTTACAATTATTCCGCGAAAAAGCGGGCTATCGCTTTAGGTTACACTGGTGTAAATAAGGTTCCGAGCGACATCTGGCGGATGCGGGAGGAATATATAGGAGATAATAAAATAGACACTGGGCCCTGATTGGTCAATAGCCTTGTGTGCTTTTCACATAAAAAAATCATCACACCTCTTCCCTATGATTTCCCATAGGTAAAATAACCATTGGCACAGGAATTAACCCTTTGTAGTGGAGTTTGAATTTTTTGGTGTGGTCTAAAATATGACTGTATTTTTTTATGCGATTCTGACACTAGTTACGAAAACATAAGATTTAAAGGCGAATTCCCTGCTAGACAGACATGATTTTTTTGTGTAAAAAGTTTCCCAAAATGTCAATTTTTCAGATTTAAAGAAAATTTTGGACCCAACATTTATATTGCCAACACTATGCGCTAAAACGTTAGCACTGAGGCCTATGGAAAACATTTACACCAGTGTAACCTTCTGTGGCAAGGGATATAACTCTATCGTGTAGTTCGGGTGTGTTTTCTGGCTGTGCCAAGGGAGGGAACTCTATCGATAGTGTAGTTTGGATATGTGAACTTTTTCTATGGCAAGGGAAGCGCTGAGAGGATGTGAACAATTTAATAATATAAGACGCGTTTATTGTCAATTAAAACTTGAAAATTGCATTAGCTTCATATAGAGCCACATGGAAACACTGCTCGACGCATGACATAACTCGATCGACGTGATTAGCGTAACTATACACGGTTGACGGCGCTTTTGGGACCACCAGTGAATAGCACAATCATGTAATTTATGTCGCAGTATTAAACAATGCGAATATATTTGACAATCGTGTGTTTCTGACCATTACTTAACGAACACATGCAGTGTGTGGGAAATGATATATACAAAAATTACCCGAATAATTGAATGGTATATGTAATTATTAGACATAATGTTTTAGAATGGGAAAGTTCTCTGATAAAAATCCGAATGAACAAAACTAATGAAAACTCAGACAATTTAAAAGTCCAAAAATTGGCAATACTATATATTCAAGGAAGGGAACTGAATCGTGTTTCTGGCGGGTGAAGTTTCACCGACAACTTTTCAATTGTTTGTTGAACTTATTATCTGAACATTTCCCATCAATGACTTTTGACTGTGAATCATTCTGCTCTTGTGTTATCTGTTTTTCTGTCTATCGTCTGCTTTTATTACATGAACACCCCTCCAAATGAATAATATACCATGCCAATGTATATTTTTACAACTGAATTGGAGAAACCATTTAGCATTGGAAAGGTTAAAAAGAATGCAGGCATCAGTACACATGCCGCGACACGGGTTCGCAATTGGGTTGTTCTAAACTAAAGATACTGGTACTCGGGAATGCGCGATTACGATTAACTCATCAAAGTGAAGGATTAACGAAGTAAAGTTGCTACTGAGAAGGAAAAGATGTTATCATCGCAGGAATTCCTCGGTTACGACGACGGGAAGTACAAGGCATTAGATGACGAGATAAATAGCTCCCGTCTACAATGAATCAGAATGTTTATTACCAGGATCAAGGCATCCTACGAGAATAGAAACAAGACGCACGAGGTTTTATCGACAAAGCAATTGATAATTATACTGATATCTGTTTGGTTTAGGACACAATTTTTTTGGCTCATTCACAGGCTAATATACTATAAGTAATTGGCCATACATATATGTATAATAATCAAGAACGTTTGACATAAACAAGGTAAATAATTTATTAAATATTGCCGTTATCAATTATCTTTGTACGAACCGGTTACGGAAAATTTCAGTTCAGGGGTCAATAGTAGAGGCTCTTATGTACTCCCGTGTGCACTTTGTGAAGAATTATAGCGACTATACCAATCTCAGGCACCAGAAAACAAATGTTAGACACCTTGGGGTCGCGACTGGGTGGATTTATGACGTCATCAAGATGGCCGCCATACACAATTTCACAGTATGCACTGAGTCAGTTTGATTAATATCTACTTGTGAATTTAATATAGAAATTTGATTATCTCACCACTGACGTGAAACTAATATACCATACTTCCATTTGACAGAAAAGGTGGCCACCATAAACCAAGATGGCCGCCAAAATGGCGACCGAAATTTGGAAAATTGATGATTTTTCACACTTTCCTCTTGAATCATTAACCGATGTTTGAAATTTGTAACGAATAAAGACCTACATTTGAATAAATTCTAGTATCCAACCATTTCTACAACATAATATGTCATATTTCGGATCTCATTCGTGTCAGCTATCTTTAAAATGTGAATTAAAAAACGTGCTATGAAAGTTAACCAACATTCAATTATGTGATTCTAGCCAAGAGTTGAACAGAAAATAACTGAATTTGATGAAGATAATGTAAAAATGTTTTAAATATGTAAATTGCCATAGAGTTACACTGAAAATAGTGCATTTTCGTTTAAGATGGCGGCCAAGATGGCTGCCAAAATGGAGAAATCACCAAAATCTGTCCAATTTTTATTGATATCACTCATGTGTTGGGGAAAAGTAAATATATGTGACTATGTGCTACTTTTTCGCGGAAATCCATGGACTTATGGAATAATTTGTAAATTTGGTTAACCATATAGCGGCTTATACCCGAGAATTCAACAGAATTATACCACGAAAATTATGTCAAATCATCTTCATGTCAGCCACACAAAATTGCAGAATGGGCACTAAGCGAGGAAGAAAATTTAACACAGAAAATGAAAAATATTTCTACGGCAATGATAAAATTGCGCCAAGCTTCCTTTTGAAAGAACAAGATTGATAAAAAACCAAGATGGCTGTCAAAATGGCGACCGAAATATAGAAATGTGTTGAATTGTTACAAATGCCCCTTACATCATTTTCGGTTATTTGTGAACTGTGGCGAGTAGGCCTTGTCTTTGTTTTGATCAGTTATGAGACCAAGTACTTTGGATAACACATTATGCTGTAATTTGTGTCTAATTGTTGTCCATAATGCGCTATGTAATTTCACAAATAAACTTGTTTCTCGAGGTTCTAGATACACATTGGACAGAAATAGGCATAATAAAATAAACAAAAGTGTACACAGTTTTAAATATCGTTAGTGTCATTCAATTACACTCGACATTGATCTATTTGACCCAAGATGATCGCCAGAATGGCCGCCAAATTTCACAGTTATAAAATGTGACAAATGTTTATGTTCTCAAACGGCATTTAGCAAAGGAGGTGGATATATTCGCCCCATCTAAATTAGATACTATCATGTTAAGGTATATTGTGACTATGTTTGACCAAACATAGTTTGTTTATAATCGAGAATATATCAGAATGGCCTCTTAGAAACCTAACATGAAATTGACGAATATAATTTAACCGATCCTGCCCGTTTCCTGGGAAGGAAGTCAAACCGGACTGTATCATTATGAGAGCATAACGAGTACTTGAACGCAAAAGAATCCCTGCAGTCATAATACAGACAGAAATCCAACTTGATGGCTATATTATTTCGTTTGGACACATTGACTTCATCGAAGTCGAAGTTGCATTGCTATCATACTGCCACCGGGAAATATAATTGCTCAACTTAGAAATACACAGGCATTACATGTTAGTGCAAACACTATTTCGTATCTAATTATGAAACAGCTAATAAGATACAATAAGGGGATATTGCATTGTTCAGTTTCTTGTTTTTGGCATATCTGTGTTTCATCACACGAAATTCGTTTGAATAGTTGAGACATTGTCACACGTCTCAAGACGTGAGTCAGCACATGTACCACTCTTGTTACTTCGTCCAATAGATGGTCACATTGCTGGTAGTATATCTACAACCAACTCACACCAGCAACTACAGTTGAATTACAAACTCATCTCGCAAGCTAACAGAGCTCACCACAAAACTATCCGACTGCATATCAGAGACTCCATATATAATGTTTGCTTCGGTTGTGGGAATGGAGAGTCCATAATACAGATTTAATAAATACATTTCAATACGGCCGCTGATCTCATAGCAGATACATTGCATATTCACTCCGATTTAGTCTAACAGAACTGTGCATATAACCGAGTTAATGCTTGTCAGTTTATTTTAGAATATGTCAAAACATCAGTATCGGGCAAAAATTGCCTAAGATTTGTCATTCTCCATGTCGAGTCCAGCAAGTGACAATAACGGCTCCTCAACTTCTTCCTGGTTGTCAACGAAAAAATATCGTGAAATCAAAATGCCTATGCCTAGTGCCTGGATATTTAGTGGTGAAATGCCTCATCGAAACACCAGAAGCTCATCTTTGGTCCATGCCATATGGTGGTGCATCGAAGTTATGAAAACAGTGACGGGTATCAAGATCATTTAATGGAACGTTTATTAAGAGTTCTTACAAAACGTCCACATGGGGACATTCATTAGCATTATACATCAACTGTTAGTTCACAGAAAGTAAAGGTCTTCGAATCGCAGAAACCCCGCAATATCGAACGAAATCCTTTAATTGTTTCCATCGAACAAATGTAGTTTATAGAATTTGCTGGCAAACCGTACAACCATAATAGTCGGATCCACAAGTGGGCCCATTACAAGTTTGGAATATAGATACTGCGCAAAAGTTGGAAGTAATAGATAACAATGTTATGCTTGAATTGAGAGAAGATTGTGGATTGTTAGTTATTTGAAGAGTCCATAACTGAAATTGACTATTGCTCAGGAAGGTATAAGATTTCAACGTTTAACGACCTGAGTTTTCTGCAGACCTGATTTCATTGTAGTGGGATATCAAATGTTCCTGCAAAAAACATCTGGAAAGAATTCTACAAACTTTCCACCCAATAATAATACATGTACCTCAACATGTTGGTGAGTTGAATTGCCTCTACAGCCAAGTCGAACTGTGCATTGGTGCGAGAAATTATTATCAATTTGATCTGGAACATTGCCGATAGCCGATGCAATTACAGAAATGCAGGCATTTAAAGAAAATTTGGTGTGAATATGTTTCTTGTATGATATTTTGATGAGACCGCATAACGCAAGCATGAAAAAACTTCGACAACACATGTGCAAATATGACATGGGTGTATCTAATATAAACTTGATGAGTGCATAAGTTCTGCACAGGAAGATGGGGATCATACACGGAACGAATTTGCAGTATATGCGATGTCCAGAAAACTATCTCTGTGGAACTCAAATACACATGTATGCCAATTGAACTCATTATATGAGGCTATCTTTCTATCCTAGTTTGATCACGCTTTCGCAAATCTTGGGTGTGGTGTCAGTGAGTTGACCTATGAGCTGTCCAGAGCTCCACAGCAGTTTCAGTTTTGGTACGAACCTGAACATAATTTATCTCTAGTCGCTATATATCGCATGTAATAAGCAGAGGTCTGGTAGAAATCCACTAATGCGATTCTTCTTCGCAGAAGACACATATAGCTCACATCTGAACACGCTCTCGTTTGGTGGTCTGCGACAAAGCAATTACTGTCATATAATCCCCTGATGCACACACAATTTGATCTAGATGTTATTCAAGGACGAGCAATTCTAAATTTTCTCAGTTTCACAAAAGTAAACCCTGCGTTTTCGTACATGTATATTAATAAGAACGAATCACACAAATATTAGCTTCTATTCTTATATTTGGACTTAGTATACACTAATTATTACGCTTGTTAACATGGAAGATGTATGTAATGTCAACGCATTATATGCCGCTACTGTTTTGGGTACTGCTTTGTGTGATGTACATTTAATTAATTTCCGTGAGCAGCTGAATTTCGGTAGAATTGACTTAGTATGATGGCATTACATGAGCAATACAGGAATCAAGTGAAAAATTCTTATCCAAACCCCATAAGGGGGGGGGGGCGATATCAAGGGGTAGTAATTAAAGTATTGCTCAGTACCGACAGCCTTATTGCCGAGGTAGGGATTTTTCTCCAGTCGAGTCACCCAATCAGGACATATCCGATGTACATGTAATGATGGATGTAATCAGAATATATTCAGATTTGGATATTTTCAAATAGGTCAACATCAGATGAATTTATCTACTTTTCATGGTTTCTGTTTCCATTATCATGAAATCTCGGATATAAGCAGCTACTGTTCGCAAAATATTCATATTGTATCAGATTGTATCAGCATTCCTGGCACTTTTGTCAACAAATCTGCTTACCAGTAGTCACTGAAACCCACCTTAGGAGCATTATCAATGAAAACTAGCAAATTTGGATGATTTCTCCATTTTGGTAACCATCTGAGTCACCATCCTGAATTTAGATTCATATGGATAATAATATGTTAATCTAACATATCATGGTTGTCGAATGTTTATATAGTATCATTTATTCAAAATAAGGTTGCTAGTAACCACCGATTTCAAACCGCTGTGAATAATTTAATAGGCGAGTGTGAAAAATCATCAATTATTAGAACTTCGGCGCCGTTTTGGGAGCCATCTTGTATTTTGAGGTCCAAATTGCACCCTCAAGAGGAAGTGTGATCCAATGGTATTATTGGTCGCGAATTTCACTATATAAATTTTCCTCCCAGACTCAATGCCAACTCTGAAATTGTTCATTGTTGTCATTTTGATGATTTCATCTCATTTTCGTCGTTTCATTCTCTCGAATTCTGGAGTATGAACAGCCATTGTTCACAAACTATTCATACTGTTTCATATCTCCATGTTATTACGCCAACACGGAGCAAATATATTCACCTATATTCACTAAATCGCACATTAGGAGTGATATCAAAGAACATTTGACAAATTTTAGTGATTTATCAATTTTGGCAACCATTTTGGTCGCTATCTTGAATACAGATGCACTATTTTTGTTGTAATTATATGGCAATCTATATGTTTAAACCTGTTGCAAATATTTGTCATCAAATTCAGCTATTTTCTGGCTAACACCTGGCTCGAATTACAAAATCGATATTTGGTAAAATTTCATAGCATATTTATGAATTAACATTTTGACGATATTTTGTAGGAATAGGACCCAAAGTATGACATATTATCATGTTCAAATGGTTAGGTATTCAAACGTATTTAAAATTAAGTTGCTATTAGCTACCGATTTCAAATAACCGTAAATGTTTTAAGAGACATGTGTGAAAATTCATCATTTCCCCGAACTTCGGTCGCCATTTTGGCGGCCATCTTAGTTAAATGTGGTCAATTTTTCTTTCAAAGTGAAGCTTGTTATCATAGTATCACAACAGTAGAGAAATATTATATTTCGTATCATAAATTAACAACTAGCTATTAATCAAACTGATTCAGTGCCTACTCTGAAATGTTGGATGGCGGCCATCTTGATGACGTCATAAATCCACCCAGTCGCGACCCCCAGGTGTCTAACATTTGTTTTCTGGTGCCCGAGATATCAAGCAACATCAAGAGCATAGTGGCTATATTTCTTCACAAAATGCACACGGGAGCCAAAAAATGGACATAAGAGCCTCTACTACAAGTGAGATAAAATTCGCTTCAAACAAACTCACTTCTGCCTCAATAAATAGTTTGTCAAAACTGAAATGCAATTTGTAAACAAATACGATTAACATGCGTTTTAACGAGATGAGCTTTAATTAAATGAAAGAAGCAATGCTACATAAACTATTATATGTGTCATGGACTCAGCCAGTGTGTCATATATCTGTGTCAACTAAGGTCGCTTTGCGTGGTGAAAATGAACAGTGAAAGTGAAAATTCTATCAACCAATTGAAAGTGAAAATACAATTCTGGGCATTCCGCAGATTCAGAGAATGTTATACTATTGAAAGTGAATGTACGATTCCGGGAATTCTATCAGATTTCGCGACTCTGTTCGTTTTCGTGATCATAGGTTATATAGGGCCTATATGACCACGAAAACGAGTCGAGTCACGATACATGCATCTGTACAAACACATTGTGTATATGACCAGAAAATAAAAAGATCGCGATTACTCCAACAGAACAGACATGCGCACTACAATTAAAATTACCCATATAAGTCACTTCACTATACCCCAGGGGTTCCCGATGGGTTATAATTTATTTGCAGGCTATCAGTTAATTGAATACTATTTCCTTTTTACTAAACTAAATAAATAAACTAAAGTAAAATAAAGTAAACTAAAATCAAATATATGACTTACATATTATTGTTTGGCATATCTTATGACAAAACCCCCCAAAATAACCATTATTGATACCGCATTCGGGGTAAGACTACAGCTTTTAAAGCGACCCATTAGGAGTACCACTGCAGCTTTTACATCGACCTATTCCCCCATTGGACCAGTGGTTATTATATTTTCAAGCACAGAATACACCGGTGGCGTTAATGAAGTATAGAGAGTATGTGTGGAGCGGTCACAATAAAAGCCAACCGCACCGACCGCACCTCCACCAGGGGTCCGAGAGAGATGGGCATATCTATAGATGGGCTATCGTGCATAATAGACCGTTATGTACCTAAGTTCCAATCCCCAAGTCGAGCTAGAGCCGACACGCCACGATTGACGCTTGCTGTCGGTTCCGTTAGGTACGCAAAATCCAAAAAGGTACCGATCGCACCTCCCCTGTCTGTCTGACCACTGAAAAGGGCACCATATCATATAGCGAATACATCTATGCATCCATGGGCTATCGGGAAAGTCGCTAGCTGTAGTGGAAGTGAATAAATCAACACATGCGCTGCTGGTACATACAGGTCTATTCTGCACGATAGTGATTGACCCATCTCGCTCGGATCCCTGCGTGGGGAGGTGCGGTCGGGTGCGGATGGGCGAGATCGGCTTTTAGTAGGACCCTTGCGGAGCGAAATTCAGCGGGCGTAAGTTAGAGGAGTGAAGGTTACGATATTACGATGCAGTAAAATAAGTTCAAAACAAAGACTCAGCCTCATTCTCAAATGGCATGAAATTCAAACCAAATTTGGAAGAGTTGAGAAGATGTGAATAATTGGCTAATAAAATAGACTCACGGCTGATGATACTTATTATAGCGGACGACCAATCTGAGGGGTGTTTATACATTTAGCCGGATAAGATCCTATTCGCTTTAGTCGGTCAGGCCCGTTCCAAACGACGGATTTTTGTCGACTCGAATCTAATCGTATTAAATCCGTCGGTGATGCGTCGGCGGTCGATTTTGTTACAGACGGACGCATCTTTGTCGCGTCGAATCTAATACATCGGTCGATTTATTTAAAGGTGGATTCCCGGTTACCGTCAAAAATTAGTCACGCGTAGATATAGAGGCCTATATATACCGGTATATGTTATACATATATATACTGAAATACAGTATAAATTATGCATATATATATATATATATATATATATATATATATATATATATATATATATATATATATATATATATGCGCGACTGCAGCGCGAATATATGTGCTCATGTATATGAGGATGTATATAGTACATGCAGGTATATAATATACTATAATAGGCGCTACAAATAAATGTTATATCGTGCAACCAGTTGCCATCTATATATGTGTATACCATGCATGTAAATACCGGTATACGAGAATTATTATAAATCAGAGACTACCACCCTACCACTTATAATAATGATTACCGGAATATATTAATTATTATAAATCATAGGGTATACCACCCTATATCCTTTATAATAAGGAATACCGGTATATATGAATTATTATAATTCATAGGCTACTATCCATACCCCTCATAATAAGTAATACCGGTTTATATGAATTATTATAAATCATAGGCTACCACTCTGCCCCTCATAATAAGGAATACCGGAATATATTAATTATTATAAATCATAGGATACCACCCTATATTCTTTATAATAAGGAATACCGTTATCTATGAATATTATAAATCATAGGCTACTATCCCTACCCCTCATAATAAGTAATACCGGTATATATAAATTATTATAAATCATAGGCTACCACTCTGCCACTTATAATAAGTAATACCGGAATATATGAATTATTATAAATCATAGGATACCACCCTATATTCTTTATAATAAGTCAACAAGTAATGCCGGTATATATGAATTATTATTAATCAGTGGTACCACCCCTACCCCTTATAATAAGTAATACCGGTATGTATTAATTATTATACATCAGAGACTACCACCCCTATCCCTTACAATAAGGAATATCGGTCTATATGAATTATTATAAATCAGTTGCTACAACCCATATCGCTTATACCGGTATATATGAATTATTATAAATCATTGATAATATATCCATTATAAGATGTGAGTCAGTGACATGCCATGTTCGTTGAGAAATCAAACTGCCATAATAATTAAAATTTTCACAATGTTACCAAAGCAATTCTTATAGATATATCTTTCTTTATAACAAAGTGAGCGTGCGACAAATGACGTCATGTGGGTATTTCCGCAGATAAGGGGAATTCCCTCATTATTATACCATTATCATATCATTATCATAGCATTTGCATTCGTTATTCGGAAACGTTCGGCTCTTCTCGTCACATGTATTAGATTCGAGTCGACAAAAATCCGTCGTTTGAAACCAAGACGGATATCAGACGCATCACCGACGAAGATTCGTCTGAATTGGACGGAGATTCGTCTGTGATGCGTCTGACACGGATCTAATTGTTTCAAACGTCGCATTTTAGACGCATTTAATACAATTATGGGTCTGGTATTAGATTCGAGTCGACAAAAATCCGTCGTTTGGAACGGGCCTCAACGAACATGGCATGTCACTGACTCACATCTTATAATGGATATAGTATCAATGTTTTAGAATAATCCATATATACCGGTATAAGGGATAGGGGTTGTAGCAACTAATTTATAATAATTCATATAGACCGATATTGCTTATTGTAAGGAATAGGTGTGGTAGTCTCTGATGTATAATAATTAATATTTACCGGTATTACTTATTATAAGGGGCAGAGGTGGTACTACTGATTTATAATAATTCATATATACCGATATTACTTATTATGAGGGGTAAATGGGTGGTAACCTCTTATTTATAATAATTCATATATTCAGGTATTACTTGGTATAAGGGGCAGAGTGGTAGCCTATGATTTATAATAATTTATATATACCGCTATTCCTTATTATAAGGGATAGGGGTGGTAGGTTGGTAGCCTCAGATTTATAATAATTCATATAAACCTGTATTACTTATTATGAGGGGCAGGGATGGTAGGCTATGATTTATAATAATTCATAGATACCGGTATTCCTTATTATAAAGGATATATAGGTGGTAGCCTATGATTTATAATATATAATTAATATATTCCGGTATTCCTCATTATAAGGGGTAGGGGTGGTACCACTGATCAATCTTATTTATAATAATTCATATATACCGGCATTACTTATTATGATGGGTATAGGGGTGGTGACCTCTTATTTATAATAATTCATATATTCCGGTATTCCTTATTATAAGGGTAGGGGTGGTGGTAGTCTCTGATTTATAATATATATTCTTGTATACCTGTATTTGCATGCATGGTATACACATATATGGCAATTGGTTGCACGATCTAACATTTATTTGCAGCGCCTATTATATTATATTATATAACAATATGTACTATATACATCCTCATATACATATGCACATATATTCGCGCTGCAATGGCGCATATATTTATACATAATTTATACTGTATTTTAGTATATATATGTATAACATACCGGTATATATAGGCCTCTATATCTACGCGTGACCATTTTGTGAAGGTAACATGGAGTGCATGCGCCTTTAAATAAATCGACCGATGTATTAGATTCGACGCGACAAAGATGCGTCCGTCTGAAACAAAATTGACCGCAGACGCATCACCGACGGATTTAATACAATTAGATTCGAGTCGACAAAAATCCGTCGTTTGGAACGGACCTCAGCGATAACAATAGAAGTATGGGATCGAGACGAAGCTAAATCTAACAGGTAATGTGTTAAAACCAGAAAAGTCGGGGAGGCCAGAACGTCTATTCGAACTATTGATTACGAATGGTTTGATGTGCCGGATTGTCGGGAGAACCGGGCTGACGGCACAAACCCAATTCGTAAGTTTCACAATTACAGCATAAAGAGGGCAGGGGCCCACCAAAAACCCAAAATAGAACATTTAAACGAACTTTCGAGTACGAGCACGAAATCTGCTGCATAAGAAGGGGTCTTTTGACAAAAACCCCAAAACTTAAAAAAATCACTTTTATTCACATTTTCGCGTACGTCCTTGAAATTAACTATGGTCATTCTTGATGTATACTAAACATAAAAACCCAACTTAAGAAACGGGTTTCTGCAGCATTTTCAGATAAGAAGGGGTAGTTTCACCCCTCCCCTAAAACTTCGGCAATTTGTCCGGGAGCTGATAACCTACTGTACCCTTGCACCCCATGACTTAACTTTACCTAACTAATTTTCGTCCTTGTTATGTCCCTCAACTTTTAAGTGATTTTAACATAACAAGTGGGCGCGTATACACCATACAAGATGGCGTCAACTATGGCCGCCGTTTTTCAGACAAGGCACTAAGTCAGTTTGATCAGAATTATAGAGAGAAACTTTTGTCAAAAGTATACAAATATTTATATATTTGTGAAGCCAAGACATAGTGTCACCGCTATACGGAAAATTGGAACTTCTCGTCCAAGACGGCCGCCAAAAAGGCCACCGGAACTGGATAATTCGATTTTTCACTGATATATTCAGTTTCATCTGTTAGTAGCTTGTGGCGAATTCTGGATTTATGGTGTATGTTTCATGCTAAGTAACATATTACTGGAGCAATGAGTTATGTCATTATTTGGGTCACACCCATTTCCGATGCACCAAAAGGCCGATTTTACAAAACGCAGTATTAAATTTCAGCAAAAATCACCATTTGGGATTCAAGTCATAGTTCGACACTGGGCGATGTATGTTGCATGCCATTGCCTAAGAACATTTCACCTCAATACAACCGAACTGTTCACTTTAGCTCAAAATAGCCATCAACATGGCGACCAAAATATTTTAAATGGTAGATATTGCTCGTCGGGGAGCCAATAAGGTCCACCTGCACCCCCCCCCCCGATGATTACAAATAACCTTATTTTTATTGTTCCCTATGGTATCCAGATAAAGAATCCGGATTTCACCGAAAAATAAAGGTGGCCCTACTAGGTGCTAGAGCCATTTGAATCCAAGATGGTCGTCATTTCCTCTAATTCCGACCAGCTGTATTTCATCGTTGTAATAGATCGGTTGTTAGCAAAAGACACAGACAAAATGTATGCCATTTTGTTCGTATGATGTCCTTCTTTAAAAATGACGGCAAATAATTTCGACAAAAATTCAAAATGGCCGCCGAAAAATGACGTCATATGCACGAAAATAGGAAATTTAATTAATATTTCACCATATCTTCCATTTTTCTTCACATTAATCATTAGTAAATGGCAATGTTTTTGAGACAGTCATCAAGCGTGATATTATAGCGTCATTTAAAGACATTTGCCATTGACGAGGATTCAGTAATAGATACAGAAAGAGGATTTGAAAAATAGGGGTGAAATTTCCAAATTTTTTTGCAAGACGATTTTGCTGTATTTAATCGTTGTATAGATCGGTTGTTAGCAAAAGACACAGACAAAATGTATGCCATTTTGTTGGTATGATGTCCTTCTTCAAAATGACGGCAAATAATTTCGAAAAAAATTCAAAATGGCCGCCGAAAAATGACGTCATATGCACGAAAATAGGAAATTTAATTAATATTTCACCATATCTTCCATTTTTCTTCACATTAATCATTTAGTAAATGGCAATGTTTTAGATACAGGAAGAGGATTAGTCCAAGTCTTCTTGTACTAAAACCAGCTAAGATATTGGGATGGCGATGCTGGTGTTTAGTCCAAGACCGCCCTATATGCTCGCTTATGACACGGCTTAAGCGTTAGTGACCCGCTCAAATAAAACCACAATTATATGAAATAAAATATCACAATTGCGACAATAAACGGATATTTTCCGCAGAAGACATGCTATTTTATCTGAAACCCACATCAGTTGTGAATTTAAAACGGTAATTTAATTCGAAAAGAGACATTTACCTCAATGTTTACAATTTTTTAAAAGTATGCGAACTCGGTTGACCTCGCGAACTGTGTTCGGCATTTTCCGTTGAAAATATTCCGTAGATTTTGGACAACAACGCAAATTACGAAGAATTCGCCATTGTAATCGTAATTATGTGTGTCAATAAATAAAATAATAAATAGATTAATTAAACATTGAAGATATAAATGTAATACATTAAATAAATTACGGGGAATTACAACCCTCTCAAAGTTTAAAACAGTGTAAACACAACGAGTATTAGAATAAATAATATGGTCCTACATTTCCCACATTTGGTGGACTTCGGCGAAATTAAGATATATACTAAGCGAACAGAGCAATATACTGCTCTTGTTAAGCACACAAAAAATCAAACAAAATTTGTATAAATTTTTAACCTTAAGTTTGAAAAGTCCCACCAAAACGGAAGAACTATATTTCGAAACTGTGATTCGGTTCTCCGATTATTTTATCAACACAAAAGTCAAAATGCACATGGATGAAAATCACACACATGGCAAGTCAGACACAAGAGTTCTAATTTGCTCCAATTTTGACAAGTTGCTTGCGAAAATTTTCAACAAAACTACCGTTTTGATCCTCCATTATGTCATTAAGTTTTTAGTGCGGGAATTGTTCGGAAAGCACATAGAAAACTGGACTTTCGGGCGATCGGTTTTCGCCATTTTTGTTCTGAAAACCCGCGCTATATATAGAAACGGAAAGTATAATTCCCAGAACAAACAGCGGATTATGCCGAACTTATTCGGACCACTTCGGCTTTCGGTTAAAACGTAAACAAACAGAGAAACAAATCGATGTTTGTGGCAATCAACCGGAATATTCTATGTGTAATTTAACATTAAAGTTAGATTATTATACACCATTATGACCATAAGATGTAAGCCTTTCCGATGTATATAGCATCATGTATTGATTTGCTAGGTAAATCGAGTAAAATACACCACAAATTCCCGCCACAGATCGTGGGCGTAACTCGTGTGATAGGATTGGTATACAAGCGGGCTTGGACTAAACACCAGCATCGCCATCCCAATATCTTAGCTGGTTTTAGTACAAGAAGACTTGGACTAGAAGAGGATTTGAAAAAGAGGGGTGAAAATTTTGATTTTTTTTGCAAGACGGTTTTGATAGTCATTTTATCGACAAACCACACAGGCTGTTAATAGAATGTCAACAACTATGTGCTTTATTTTATTGGACGGATGTTTTACTTCAATTGGAAATTAAATTGGTGTAGAAAATTTCCAAAATGGCCGCCGAAAATATGAAAAATGGTAAATATTGCCCCAGGGTGTCCTGCTATGGCTTACAAGTTGTGGTTGATATATAAAATTGGCTAATCTGTATTATATACATTGAATACTAACATGTCTGATGCACCATGGATCATTGTTTATATTGTCACCCCTGACATAACCAGAAATATTGGATTTTTCACTCACAAACTTGATATAAATATCGTCAAAAATTCACTTTTCAGGGTTGGATAATTTTTTTTAATTAAAATGCAACTATCATTGGTATCAAAATTATTTATTGTTTTGGTCTATCTTAAATGTGTCACACTACGGTGATTATAGACCAAATTGCTCAAAATGACTTCCAAAATGGCAACCAAATTTGTAAAAAGTTAAATTTTTACATATATCCCGAACATTATTATCTGCGTTATTCGACAAGGTAGCAAACTGTGACTCACTTGGTTATTATAGGTGTTAGTTAATTAACCGACAACTACGTTCTATTCTGTTTGTCCCAGTTCCGTATGGGGCATGACAAATTCATTTTAAAGTTGCAGTATGGAATTTTGCAGAGAACCTCTTTTGTGATTCTGGCCATATTATTGAAAGGAAATGGGCAAAACTTTGAGACGGAACTGAGATCAACTGGATAAAAGATGGATGCCAATATGACAGCCAGGGAGTTACTGTATGATCATAGGTGATGTGAATATGTATACAGGGAGTTACTGTATGGTCACGAATGATGTGAATAGGTATACAATGAGTGACTATATGGTTATGAGTAGGTATACAATGAGTGACTATATGCTTATGAGTAGGTATACAATGAGTGACTATATGCTTATGAGTGGGGTGTCCAT
This sequence comes from Siphonodentalium dalli, assembly GCA_032622095.1. Lineage (NCBI taxonomy): Eukaryota > Metazoa > Mollusca > Scaphopoda > Gadilida > Siphonodentaliidae > Siphonodentalium > Siphonodentalium dalli. The sequence continues at coordinate 46,366,449 of CP136069.1, read as the reverse complement.
GGTGAGATGCATAGGAATATAAGGAGTGGCTGTATGGGCATGTGTGAGGTGAATCGGTATACATGTAGTGACTGTACGGTATATTGTGTGTGGCCGATGTGATCGTATGGACATTGCTGTGGTGTATAGATATAACGAGAGTAGCTACATGGTCATCCGTGTGTTGTTTATGTATATATGGAGTGACTGTAAGGTCGCGGTGGTCGTGATGTATATGTGTACAGTGTGTGGCTGTATTGTGCCATGTGTTGTATATGTATATTTGTGCTGTCTGTATGATCATGGATGGAGTGCGTAGCTAAATAGGGAGAGATTTTATGGTTATGGGTAATGTGTATATGTGCACATGGTATGCCTGTAGTCAAGATTGAAGTTATATGCATACCTGGAATAAGCTGTATGTTCATTGACGAGCTTGTGGCTATATAGGGAGTGCCCTTTTGGTAACTGGTGGGTCGTATATTTATATATGTTGTGGATGTATTATCATCGGTGGTGTATATGGTGTAGATGAATGATCATGGATGGCGTGTATGAGTATACAGTGAGTTGATGAATTGTCATGTGTGAGGTGTATATGCAAGTATGAGACTTATGAGTGGTCGTGTGTGCAGGTATTGGTATATTTGGAAGGGCTCACCATTGGTGGGTGAGGTGTATATGTAAATCTGGATTGACTCTATGGTCATGGGTATGGCGAATAGATATACACGTAGTGGCTGTATGGTCCATCGTGAGGTGAATATGTATACAATGAGTGACTGTATGATCGTGAATGTGGTGAATATGTATACATAGAGTGACTATATGGTCAGGTGTAGGAGTATACCTGGTGTTCATTCATGGTGATTCATGGCTGTATCGTCATTTGTGGCATGTACCGGTATAGCAAAATAAGGCTGTATGGTCAGGTGTACGTGTATAGAGTGGGTGACTATATTGCCATTTGTGTGGTGTTTATGTACATGTGAGGTCATGGGATGCGTTGTACATGTGTAATTTGGGTGGCTATCGCTTTCCACAATAACTCAAGGATATGTTAATCAATAGAGAGGTCGTGTCAAAGAGTTCTCCACCTTGATAGTGTTTGTGTACATGGGGAACTTTAAACGTGAAAAGCGATAGCCACCCATTACCACACAGTCATTCCATATATGCATAAACACCACAGACATAACAATTAGTGACCGACTGTATAAACGTACACCTGACCCATGACCATGGATGGCCATACAGCCATGCGTCACAATGCAAGTACACCGGGTATAATCCCAAACATGACTCATAACCATAGAGTCACACGTTGTATACCCATTCACCTCACCATTGGCCATACGGTCATCCCATGTATACCTATTCTCCACACACACATGGTCAAATAGACATTCAATATATACATCAACACCACAACAATGACCATAGCGTCACGCCGGGTATACATATCCACATCACCAATGGTCATATAGCCACTCGCTTCATACACATACCCTCATCCATGGCACCTGGTATACTCCTTCATCTGACCTTTGGCCATATAGTCACCTCGTGTGTAACTATTCAAAACATTCATACATGATCATGGTCAATCATTGTATATATATTCACCTCACCCTTGGCCATGTCACTCGCTGTATCCCTATTTGTCACACCATAGCAGAATAGCCACACAAAATATACTAATACTCCCCAGCCATGTCAGTATATTCAATCCATGTATGCATATGCACAGCATCCATGGCCATATAGCCGCTCGCTATATATACATACCCCTCGCCCATGACCATATAGCAACACGTGTGTATACCGGTATAACCTACACATGACCATACCGCAACGAGTCACCAAGCCGGAACACCGGGTATACTCATACACCTGACACATGACAATTTAGTCACTCCCTGCATAGCTATTCATTACATTTATGATCATAAAGTCACTCATTGTATACATACATGTACTCGTCTCACCATTGACCATACAATAACTCCCTGTATACATATTCACCTTACCTATGATCATACAGTAACTCCCTGGCATTCACCCTATATCCAGTTGATATGTTGTATCATAATGGACCAGTATAGCCACATATTATGGTTCATCTCAGTTCCGTTTCAAAGTTCTGCCCATTTCCTTTCAATAATATGGCAAGAATCACAAAAGAGGTTCTCCGCCAAATTTCATATTGCAACTTTAAAATGAATTTGTCATGCCCCATACGGAACTGGGACAAACATAATAGAACGTGGTTGTCAGCTAATTAACTAACACGTATAATAACCAAGTGAGTCACAATTTAATACCTTGTCGGATAACGCAGAGAATAATGTTCGGGATATATGTAAAAAAATAACTTTTTACAAATTTGGTTACCATTCTGGAAGCCATCTTGAGCAATTTGGTCTATAAACACCGCAGTGTGACACATTTAAGATAGACCAAAACAATAAATACCTTTGATACCAATGATAGTTGCATTTTACTTAAAACAATTGTCCAACCCTGAAAAGTTAATTTTTGCCGATGTTTATATCAAGTTTGTGAGTGAAAAATCCAACATTTCTGGTGATGTCAGTGGTGACAATAGAAACAATGATCCATGGTGCATCAGACATGTTAGTATTCAATGTATATAATACAGATTAGCCAATTTTATATATCAACCACAACTTGTAAGCCATAGCAGGACACCCTGGGGCAATATTTACCATTTTTCATATTTTCGGCGGCCATTTTGGAAATTTTCTACACCAATTTAATTTCCAATTGAAGTAAAACATCCGTCCAATAAAATAAAGCACATAGTTGTTGACATTCTATTAACAGCCTGTGTGGTTTGTCGATAAAATGACTATCAAAACCGTCTTGCAAAAAAATTCGAAATTTTCACCCCTCTTTTTCAAATCCTCTTCCTGTATCTATTACTGAACCCTCGTCAATGGCAAATGTCTTAAAATGACGCTATAATATCGCGCTTGATGACTGTCTCAAAAACATTGCCATTTACTAATGATTAATGTGAAGAAAAATGGAAGATATGGTGAAATATTAATTAAATTTCCTATTTTCGTGCATATGACGTCATTTTTCGGCGGCCATTTTGAATTTTTTTCGAAATTATTTGCAGTCATTTTGAAGAAGGACATCATACCAACAAAATGGCATACATTATGTCTGTGTCTTTTGCTAACAACCGATCTATTACAACGATGAAATACAGCTGGTCGGAATTAGAGGAAATGACGACCATCTTGGATTCAAATGGCTCTAGCACCTAGTAGGGCCACCTTTATTTTTCGGTGAAATCCGGATTATTTATCTGGATACCATAGGGAACAATAAAAATAAGGTTATTTGTAATCATCGGGGGGGGGTGCAGGTGGACCTTATTGGCTCCCCGACTATATCGTAATTGCATACATTACGAATATGATCAATTATCCCTCTCTGAACTTGACACTAAAATCGGCTAAAATGTACAGTTCGCGAGATTGACACTGTTTTCAAGTAAATGTAACTACCTTTAGTATCAGGGGTGTTTGTTGTTTCGGAACTGTCTTAATGGTGGTTTTCAAAAATGCAATCAAAATATTGTTTTTAAAGTACATTGTTCACATGTGCAGAACACTATTCTCTGATGTTTCTCAAAGGTAGCAAACTGTGACTTACTTTGTTATTAGACATGCTATTTAATCTCCTGGCAACTACATATGCTATTATGGTTGTCCCAGTAACCTACTGAGGGTGACAAATTCATTTTAAAGGATGCAGTATGGAATTTTGCTGAAAATGTCTTTTAGGATTATGGCCACGTTTTAAAGGGAACGACCAGAACTTTGCAAAGGATGTGAGAGGGACCATAATCTACATGACCATTTTCATCATATTCATCCACTTAATACATGTTGGATGTCAAGATGATAGTCATAAACCAAAATTCAACAGATTTTGATCAATTTACCCTGAGAGCACGTGCAAGGTGTGGTACATTACTTTGTTTTGACTAATACGCCACGTTACTATTATAAGACAAATGAAATGAGGACAGTTTTTGGATAATATAATAATTACTTGCACCACCAGAGAATGGGGTTTTCAGTCTAGTCTTTACATGCGCATGTTAGTCTACTGAATAAAGTATATCACTATACATGGCCTATTCCCTTTCTGCAGATCGGCATGAACATCCAGTTGACTCGATGTGAAAATAGTGAACTTATTTGGGATACTACATGTAGTTACCTGAATCCGACATAGTCATGCCCAAACGTGGTTCCTTTAATTCAAAGTTATGTATTTGTTGGGTCAGCGTATGGATATTCACTTATAACATTTCCTTCCATGCGCCAAGCTATATTGCAATGCAAGCAAGGAATATGCATCTGTTCATTTTACTATGTCATCTTACTATGACTGGGGTGGGTATCTGATTCCCAGTAACGCAATAACCCTTTGGACCCTAGCTCCTCACAACGATCGACACCCTGACCCTGGACTCCCAGTGGTATTTCACTTCAGTTATAGTAGGCAGTGTATAGGCGTATTGTGTTGTTTATGTTCGAGTGGTGTCACATGTCTGAAACTTTAGAGGTATGTTCCCCATGGACCACTGATTATTTTATGATCTGGTTACCTTGCCACATGGTCACTCCCTGGTAACGGTTGCTAAGCAACTACCCGATATTGAAAGTAAAATACAATAACAGCTTTTATCATCGTATTTCAGCCCAAGGAAATTGCGTTTTTGAGGCAGTCAATACACTATTATGAAATTTGAGATATATATGGCCAGAAGAGTGAACCTAACTTCTATTTAAGGGTAGCAACGGTTGCTAAGCAATACCCCAAATGAAGAGAATGCATTGGCCTAATATAATTGTTAACAGATGTAAGAAAAATGAATTATTTTTTTTAAAGAATGTAAGAAATAATGATAAAAGAATGATGAAAGTTGTTAAAGAATGTAAGAAAAAATTCTAAAAGTGATAAAATTGTTAAAGCATATAAGAAAAAATGATAAAACTGGTTATAGAATGTAAGACAAAATTTATAACAATTCTTAAAGATTGTAAGAAAAAAATGATTTAAAAAAATTATGAACATTGTTAAAGAATGTAAGAAAAATTGTAAATTATAAAATTGTTAGACCAATGCATTCTCTTATATATGCGAGACGACACATTGTTGACTCGCATATATAAGTAATTTTTTACCACCTATAGATACTTAATTGTGTACCGTATACGTCCATCCAGCCCACCATTACGATATATAAACCTTAATACTGATCTGACCGCGGGCACAACATGATGATTATATTGACGAAATAACGGAGATATTCAGAAATTTTAAAAACATTTAAGAAAAAAAAACGTTTCTTTGTAAAGATTTTTTTTCTCGAATAATTTATATTGACTAAATAACGGTGATAGTCAGAACTGAAAAAAATTTAAATAAAAAACAAATAAAGAGCGTTTTTAAAGAGCGTTTTTTATTTGTCAAAGAAGCTATTTTAAAGAATGTATATAACGTAGTGGTTGGCTAGATGGGCGTTTACGGTACACACTTAAGTATCTGTAGATGGAAAAAGACGGCCGCCATTAAGTATCTATATCTTGTTACGCCGCCTAGTGTGGTGTTTCTAGCTTTTGGTTTTTTGATATCGCGTGGTGTACAGGGCGAATGTATTCTTGGAGATTGTTTGTACCTTACTTAATCATACCGATAGAATCACGTAGATGCCGAAATTGTAAAGTTAACGCCAGCGGTGTATAATACGTTTATGAAAATATGATAACTCCTATCGATAGAGTCAGGACAGGCTCAAATTGTAAACTTAAAGTCACCGGTGTAATAATATGTTGTTGAAAATATAAATAATCTGATAGCCTGAAATATTGTATAACCTATTGGGAGCCCCTGAAAATATTGTATAACCTATTGGGAGCCCCCTGGTGTAGTGAACTGAATTGTGGGTAATTTATGGAGATTGTTTGTACCTTACTGAATCGTACCGATAGAATAACGTAGATGCCGAAATTGTAAAGTTAACGCCACCGGTGTATAATATGTTTATGATAAATCGTATCGATAGAGTGAGGACAGGCTCAAATTGTAAACTTAAAGTCACCGATGTAATTACGCCACCTGTGGTGTATCTATAGCTGCTGAGATTTTGATATTGCGTGGTGGACAGGGCGAATGTATTCTTGTGGGGCTTTTATTTATAGAGTTGGAAATTCCGTTTATTTAAAAGTCGGAACTACGCGACCAGTAGGCCAAGTCCAGTAAAACGGTTCGTTATAGGTGCTGGTTGTTATTGTTATTTTAACGGAATTCTGAGTTGGTCATTCGCGAAACCAATATATTTTATATTCTATAATTAAAACCGTGGGTATATAATATATGATCCTCTTTATGGATATTGTAGGAAGGTAAATTTAGCTAAAGCGATGGGATATCTTGCAAGACAACACATTTCGGTGTGCGCTATAACTGCTCAATGTTTAAGGTGTTACACAACGTCTGATAAAAAGAGTTCTATCTGGAATATTCACACTATTTTTTCAGAGAACATGCATAGAGTAAACATAGTCCTATCGGACTATCGTAAAGTAGTTCCGTTTAATTCGGGATTAATTAACCCTCAGACTGCCGAAACTGCCGACAATAAATTCGCTTGTTCGTGTCCCCCGAAAATAAAACTTGCCTGTTTAGAGGTCCCATTTTCGTGGCTAATGGTGATAGAATCCCAATTTTTCAGTCAAGTTCATGGATAAATTACATTACACTTAATCGGCTTATGTCCGCGGCCATAAACCTGCGTTTTGATAACAATTTATTTGAGACAAATTGTTGCGCGGGTATCAGTCGGCGCTTATCGGTTGAAGTTATTATAATCGTGCAGCCTGCACGTGTTCAAATACAACAGAAAAAAAAATACTATGTCAAATATATAACGTGATCAATGGACAGACAAGTTTCATTTCCGTGGGATACGAAAAAGCGAATTTAATGTCGTCAGTCTCGGCAGTCTGAGGGTTTTAATTAATCTCCTTTACGATATTCCGATAGGACTATGTTTACTCTATGTTCTCTGAAAAAAAATGGTGTGAATATTCCCGATAGAACTATTTTTATCAGACGTTTTGTAACACATTAAAACATTGAGCAGTTAGCGCAATTTTCTGAAATTTCGGACTATTTCGACTATAAAAATACGATGAGCAACTGAAAATGTTTTTCAACATTCTGGAAGGGGTATATGTCCATGGTATATATGTTTAAAATTTCACGCATAAACTATGACAGATAACAAAGTTATAATTAGTTTTATAGGCCCACCATAAATCCCCTATAATAAACGCATGCCTCCGTAAGCACATGGCTTTGCTGTGGATACTTTCGTTCCCAGCATGCATCATTCTCGCTATCTGTAAAATGTCTATGAACAATGGCTGTGCCATGCACTCTTAGCTTTGATCCGCATTTAGAAGCATTCTGGTGTGGCGAATGAGAAACCTGCAGTAATTTATAAGCCGTAGTTCATTGTAATAATTTGAAGAATTACTTGCATGTCTTAACGGAATTCTGAGGCGGTCCATTCATGTAACCAATATATTTTATATTATGATTTATATTTATGGCTAATAATATGATCTTGGTGGCGTTACCATTTCTGACTATGGTTTTCTTGTAATGATATGCGGATCAGCCAACTAGCAGTAATCATTCATCTACCACCAGTGTAATATATCAGAGTTGGCATATACTCAATTATATGAACGTGGCGCGTTGCGAGAATTTTTGGCATATGGATGTTTTGGCACATAGTTTTCAGGACGCGTCGGTACCTGGGTTTTCGGCACTTGGTTGTTTCGGCCCAAGCACTTCGTCGAAGACGAAACGTCCAGGTGCCGAACCGCAATTCGACGTGGCGATTGTAATTTTACTATACGGGTACGTTCATACGCTGGCAAGTTTGCACTGTATATGCAAGGTGTGTGGGCATTTCTATATGATGACAGAACATGAACGGAGACATGCATAACATGCAGCTGTACAACAGCTAACTACATGAGAAGTAAATTCTCTGTAGTTCCACATGTAGCTATGCTACCGGAATTTGCCTGTAAATATAACATGCAATTATCTCGCAAGAATCAATCGTACAGGTATATGAAGGCAAATGCCTGCAGGTAGCACCGCTTCAAGTGGAACTACATAAATTTTACTTCTCATGTCGTTTGCTTTGGTAAAGATGCATGTTATATGCATGTTTACGTTCATATTCTGGCATCATATCGGTTTCTACGATGAAATGCCTGCAAACCATATACCGTGCTTATTTGCCAGTGTATGAACGTACCCTAACCGGGAGGTTTTAATAAAGATTGAACATTCCAAACATTACTCGGTGAACTAGCCAATCACGCTGGGTATTATCCAACCAACTATATATATTTTCACTATTCATGCATCCACAAAATAGCGTAATTTCGTTGTCCATCTGTGTCTATCACTCCACTGGAAAATTGATTGATTTTAATTTGTGCTGCCATGTCGGATGATTGTAAGGAAACACCCGTCATAAATGCAACATGGACTGTACTTTACATGGCGCAAAACATAACCATATCCTACGCCCACGTTTGACGCTGGCTAACAATTTTTTTGTAAATATTAGGCCATTTCTGAATTTATTTGGTCATTATACAGAAACCTTGGCCAAATTGAAACTGAGAAATCCAGAACTAAAAAAAAGCGAAGCCAGAGACTAAAACGCACACCTAAAATTAAAATAACTGATAAATTCCGGAATTAGAAAATATATTTTATGTCAATTTCCGACACAACCTAACAAAATTTAGCTAGTTCCATAGAAATAATTACATAAGAAATCGGATAACCGACCTGTGCCAGCGCCCTCCACACTTTCCAAATATATATAATATTTGTTTTGACTTCTAGGAAATTGTTACCCAAACATACACTGACGTCTGACGAGCAACTATAAAGGGTTTAGTGGAGGGGGAGAGCACACAAAACATTTCACTGTTCATTAAAAGGATTATGCCATTCTTTAGCATAGTTTAGGCTCCCATGAGGCATTCTATAACCTCATACGTTAGGACACCGCCATGGGTTGTTGAATTAAATAGTTGTTGAAATTCACTATATATTGTGTATTATCTTGCACATAATAATCAATCAAAAATCATCATGCATCGCACGCTATATAGTATATATATGTATTATTATATTGTAATGATCCACATAATCTGTAATATTCAACATGATGAAGAGTAATTAAATTGAATTGAATTGAGTGAGATCTGATGATATTCAAAGAGGTTTCTATGGTCATTTTCCAAAAAAAATAGCCAACTTGGCCACCAACATCGTGAACCCTGTCTACCACTAAAACTAAAGCACTCATGTTATGGTAGCGTGCCGCTCTATTTGACCGTTAATTATAAGAGATGGCATACGATTTGAAACTTGGGTTTTAGTATGTTGAAACTAACACTTCATCAGACACAAACAAGTTGAAACAAATTATTTCTAGGTAGAACCACGTGCTGATTGGACTAAACATGACTGATTTCAATTCGTCACTGGATTCGACCAATGACACAAATGTCATAACTTTATGGAATGTTTCTACGGAGATTCCAGATATAAATGTTACATGGACTGTAGATTCTACGGACGACCCGAACAGTGACCTAACGGTGGGGTCAGGGCTGTAGAAATTGATAGACCAAAAAACGTATGCCGTGGTTATAGTGTGTATTGCCGTGATTGGAGCTATAGGTAATGCGATGATCCTCGTGTTCATGAGCTTGAAGTCATTCGGGAAATTCTCACATTCAGTGTACTTGAGATACATAGCTTTCTTCGACACATTCGTTCTTATGCAAACAGTCACTGAAGATACTCTGGAGAAGTTCCACGGGGTCGATCTCCCCCTGGTTGGTGGCGGCACTTGGGCTCGACCGATTAACATCTGTACCCTGATCGTAGCCATCGCAGCATTTGAGCTTTATGGCTTAATATGCGCATCCGAGACGGCATGTTATGTAGATGCTGACTTTTGTAAACCGTTTGAGGAGCATGCCGTCTCCTTCTTTATCGCTGGCCTGATTCTAAAAACTCACATACCGTTGCTGATCATCTTCGTCGTGACCACGTGGACGATAATAACCCTGCGCAGACAGATGGCAGCGTTTAAAGGGGAGAGCACCCGTCATGGACACTCGGACACGAAACAAGCTGTTGATCGTACGAGTATCGCGCTCGTTGCCGTGGCAATGGTGTCGTTTGTTGCGCTGTTTCCCAAGGCCGTCGTCGAATTAGTGGAGTTCGTCTACGTGGAGTCCTATCCGCATCTCTATGACAGAGAAAGGAAGAGACTAGTCGACTTCATGTGGCACATTTGCAATGCGATAATGTTGCTAAATTTTGCTCAGAATTTTTACATCCTGATGTCGACGTCGTCTGTTTACAGAAAAACATTAATGAGGATATGCGTGAAGGAGGAACGATCTGTTCACTCCAGCCAGACGGCAATGTCGACCATTTCGAAAACGGTGGAGGATAGCTGCTATCCGTGATTAGGCGATACTTCTGCGCATGACTCGCCGGAAGTTATAACACCATAGAAACGAGAAAGCATCATGCTCAATATACGTACTTGACTACTTTGCGTACGTTTTTGTTACGTTACCTTGCGTTACAAATTTACATTTTCGACAGTTTTGGAAATTTAGAAACGCTAAAACGGCATTATTGCACTTAAATGAAAAATCATTTAATATCATAGAGTTGTGCGCTGTTTCGAGATATATGAATCATGATTCGATTCAATCGATTGTCGATTCTGAACGTTTTCATCACACAGTTCCAGTGTCAGACTCAGAGGCAATTTTGGCTAATACAGTAATAAGTCCATACCATAAAGCATAAATTTTCTTCTTAATCACAGATACGCATATTAATATATTGTTTTTCATCTAATGTTGTAATTACTAAAACACGGAAAAAAACCCTCCAGTTTGCTGTAGTCTTTTAAATAATTAACCATAAGATATGGTATTTGGCTCATTGAATCATTCTGCAAAATTGAGGTCCCAACATCACAACATTACAAGAAAACTAAGATGCATGCATCAGGTCGGCCGTGAACTATCTACCATAGAATTGTTGTAGCTATCGATTATACATTTTGGAACACCTGTCTGTATGTATGTGTGTATGCATGAATGCATGTGTGTATGTGTTATAGACTCTAACACTGCTCGACTGATCCGACTCGGATTTGGTATTTAACGTGTCAACTTGACCTCGCTCATAGGCATGTTTCTGGACCTTGACCGATCCGACTAAAAATTTGTGTGTAGGACTACTTCGATCCCGGGAGCAATATTGACGGGTCCAATTTCACGTGGGACCATGTTCTCGAACGTGCTGATGTAGGCATGTTTCTGGACTATTTGGACGGGTCAAATCTTGATCCCGACCTGACTTTGACATTCAAAAAGATCAATTCAAGGTCAAATCTGGTAAAACGAAGTATTTCAACGAAATATAATACCTACTGTTACTTTTGTCCCAGGAGTGTTTCGGGTGGGTCAAATTATGACCCTGACCTGATCTTGACATTCAAAATTGTCAATTCAAGGTCAAATCGGGTAAAGCCGGGCGGATTTCGACGGGTACTTTTGTCGTGACTTTTGTCCGGGGAGTGTTTTGGGCGGGTCAAATCGTGACCCGACATGACGTTCACCTTTAAAATGGTCAATTCAAGGTTAAATCGCGCAATTCTCCGAAAATCAGAGGGGAAAATCCCGGACGAAGTAGGGTCCACCAGCTACTATTATATATTTCTAGATTTAGTTACAAACTAAATACCTGTATATTGTACAAAGACATGTTTGACAAATATATCTGTATCAATATTACCATACGGGTCATTAAAATAGATACGACGAAACAAATTTTGAAGGGTGCATGGTATCAGGTAAATTTTTATATTTCAAATGATGACAGGAATGCGGAAAGTTGAAGTACCTATACGTAATACTGGCTATCCGAATGAAGAGATATACATGTATATAAAAACCAAAATAGAAGATGACTGCTGGCGACAATGTTTTCCAAAAAAATTCAAAGCATTCGATAGCTCCCATCTAGTTGTCAGCCCGAAGATCAATATAAAGTGTGGTGACTATCAGATGAGGGATATGACTGTACAGTTGCTAAACAATTCAGTCACGCAAAAGAGGATCAAACAGTAAGATACCAAATTGCTGCCTGTGGTAATGTTTTTTAACGAAATTCGGGGAAATTAGATTACTCTCCCCCTGGTTATCCAGAAGATCATTGTGGAATCTGGTGACGATCGGACAAGGGGTGTCGTCTGTAGGATCAACCAAATTATTTAGCCATAAAAATAGTAAAATTCAAGATCACCGCTGGCAGTGATGTCTTCACAAGGACAGCTTGAGAACAAAACATGGCTCACATCTAGCGGTGACCCAAACTATCCACATGAGAAAAAGTTCTCCAATAAAAGCTGGCTGCAGGGTGCGCCAATTGATTCAAATTCGAAATTTAACAGGGTGTACTGCTTGTGGCCATGTTTTCCCCGCAAATTTGATAGACTGATGGACAAAACCACTGAATCCGTTGAATCAATATACATGTATACATGGATTAATGTATATGTATTGTTATACACAGTACTGGTATATAAAGGTACTGAAAATAACAATATTACTAGTATACACAAAATAAACCATATATCATGGCTATGGGTTCTAATATCCGAATATGACAGCTGATAACTTGGTGTGAATTGAAGAGTGGTGGTGTCTCGCGCATATCTAACCCTCCATGTTAGAAACATGCCATTAAATGTCATAAGTATAATCTAGCTTGAGGACAGAAGTTATCCATAAAAACCCCCCTTAATTCAACCAGGTCCTCGCGCGATGTATGGTCGATCACATGATGATCTAGGGGGGATTAGAATTGTTGTATAAAAACAGCACTGCATGTAAATATAAAATAAAATAGTGCTACATCTTATTACAGATTATTGCCATATATAATCAGTGACTATACAGACAGTATGACAAAATAAAGTTTCAGTGACACTCTATCCGAAGAGGGGAATAATTCCATCTGTTACAGTCAATGGAGCAATTATGAATCTGGAAAGGTGAAATTTCTAAGTAATACTAGATATCGACATGACGCGATAACATATAACGTAAATGCAATATGGCCGCTGGCGACCATTTTTTCCTAAAAAATATTTGATAGCTCTCATCTGATAGATCAATATCAAGATAAATATTAAGTTTAGTGATGATCGGATGAGTGAAGTGGACTGTGCTAAACGGTTTAGTAATGCTTAAAAAGATTTTTACCTTAATATTTTTATGTTCACTTTATAAACTTCACTGAGTCATCTTTGTCATGTATTGAGTTTGATATCTGTTGTTAACAGTTTATAAATCATGTATGTCTCATGTTTGTTATTTTAATTTAAACAACCTAAACGTGGAAAAACTAACCGCCCAGAGCGGCAAAAAGACCAGGCTTATTTAGACCATTCAAATCTAGTAAAGTTGCTATACAAAATTCTACAACTTTGGCACCATATTAATTTTTTACAGGACCGTTTGGAGAAGAAGGTCCTTCCGAAAGGCTTTTCGGCCATCGTTGAGTCAGGGCGAAAGAAGACATTCCGACCAGTGCTCCCCTGTTAGGATGTCTTCAATTCGCTTAAAGCGGACGCTTTTCAGTGGGGTTTAAACTCCATGAAAACTTTGGTCAATTATTATCGGAAAACGGAATCAGAAATTGAAGTCAAGGTTCTTTCGGCTCTTTCTTCTAAAACCCTTGACTTCGACCGAGCACGTGACACGGCATTAAAATGGGGACTGAAGAATTTTGGCACCAAATTAACTAATGAGACAAAATCAAAGTTCTTGAGCATCTGTGGTAATCTTCAGTCCTCGATAGGTACACGAGTTGGCGTCCAAACTCATACAAACAAACGTGGTCGGTCACCCTCCCCTCCCCCACTAATCGCTCGCCAGCTTCAATTTCAGGATAGTCCAGCCAGGGATCAGACAACGTCGTCGTCTGTGAGATCCACACCAAAACGCGTCAAAGCCACACCACAGCCACAGAGACCTGCACCAAAACCACGGACGTCACGCATATCCACTCCACCAAATACATCACTTCAAAATTCACCAGCCAAGAAAACAACACCACCAAAGCACATCTCTTCCAGCCCTCCTTCGCCTGTTGGTTCCATTGCTTCGATGACATCGCCAGCGATTTCAACATCATCACCATCGTATGCCGAGGTATTATCAACATCACCTAAGGTATCCAAATTTTATAAATTTCGTCAACCTGGCCCTAAGAAGGATTGGTCCTTCCCTAAACAGATAAAAAACCCTGTTGTTATTTTAGGCTCTTCTAATGTGTCCCGGATCGATGTCGATCCTCCCAAAAATGTTTGTATTGGTTCTTACCCAGGTGACAATTTAGGTCATTTCTGCAACATGGCCCACAAACTGAAATCGAAGCCAGAAAAGACACCTCGACACGTCATCATCAACATTGGCATCAACAACCGAGAGGACTGGAAGACAGACAACGACAAAGGCAAAACAGCAGGCACCACAGCTAAAAGCAGGGTAACTAACATGGTTAGTAATTTCCGAAAAGTTTTTCCTAATGCGACACTTCATTTTCAGGAAATAAATATCTCATTCAGTTTAGATTCTAGGGACCAGGATGTTCTGCGTGCCATTAACAGCCAAGCTCGTCAGACACAGAACCTCAAGGTCATACAGGCAATACCCCCCCCCCCCCCCCCGCGACTTTCACGTGGAGAATGACAACATCCACTGGACATCACAGACGGCGGCGAAAATCTACCAAGGCTGGACCAACATCTTTAAAGGTCATTTAAACTAATTCCTCAGAAGGGCATCAGCCATGCGGAAAGAGTCGGTCTCGGCACCGAGATAGTCAATCTTGTACCCGACCTTTCCCTGAGCGCTGGTGAGAAATCAGTACTTAGGTATGGTCTAACCTTTGTTCCTACCCCACCCGATCTCAAAGAAACACCACATGTTGTTGAGACGGAGGATGGAACATTGGTTTTACCAGACTCTATGTATGCCATGGAAATGAACGGCGGTCCAGCAAGCATGCAATTTAGGGAAGTAACAGCTATGGCTGATTTCTTTCGCAATTCGACAGGTTTAAAAGATCAATTTAAAGAACCTTCGATATGGACCCCCTCTGATCGCCAGATTGACCACTCCATTCCCGAGGTCGCTGGCTTAGTCAAAACCGACATCACAAATTTACCAAAATTTCACAACGAGGATAACCTCACTAAAGTTGAAAGAACTGCACTAAAAACTCTTCGCAGCAATAAAAACATTGTAATCAAACCTTGTGACAAAGGCAGCTCGCTCGTCATCATGTCTAAAGAAAATTACATTCTAGAAGCGACGCGCCAATTAAGCAACACTAAATATTACAAACCATTGGATGAGCCAATTTGGAAATCCAATGTTTTAAAATTCAATCTCATTCTCAAAAGCTTGCTGGACCAGGACGTTTTAAAGAAAAAACATGTTCAGTATCTAATTGCAAAACCTGAATCCAATAATAGGACATTTTATTTGCTACCTAAAATACACAAACCTTTGAGCTGTTGGACTAATACATACACACCACCCGGTCGCCCCATCATCAGCGACGTGGCTTCGGAGTCGTACCACATTTCGGAGTTTATTGATTTCTATTTGAAACCAATTGCTACCCGCCATCCGAGCTATCTAAAAGACACGGAGGACTTCCTCATTAAATTGTCGAAAATTGAAGTTCCATCTTCTGCTTACCTAATTAGTCTCGACGTGGAATCTATGTATACAAATATTGGAATCGATGCCGGATTAAAGTCAATTAAGAATGCATTTGATTTCCACCATGATCCTCATAGACCTGGAGATGAACTACTTCAATTATTAGAACTTTCTCTTAAAGGGAATGACTTTGAATTTAATGGACGATATTATTTACAGGTCTCCGGCTGCAGTATGGGCAAGAAGTTTAGTCCTAATTTTGCCTCAATTTTTGTTGCAGAGTGGGAGAAAGGCGCCTTAGCCAAATCTGATAAACAACCATTAGCCTATTACAGATTCTTGGACGACATATTTATCATTTGGACTCATGGTCTGGATGAGTTTAGGGTGTTCTTGGACATCTTGAACAGTCATGACGAATCAATCAAACTCAAAGAATCAATATCGCAAACCAGCATTGATTTCCTTGATTTAACAATATTTAAGGGCCCACAATTTACATCATGCAACATTTTAGATACAAAACTTTTTACGAAACCAACGGACTCTCACCAGCTTCTTCATCGTAAATCTTTCCATCCGCCAAAACTGTTCAATGGATTGATTAAATCTCAAATAATTCGATACCACCGGAACTGCACGAACAGAAGCGACCTAAATCAAGCTTGTTCAGTGCTGTTCCAGGCTTTACGACCGCGCGGCTACTCTAGTAGATTACTGCGCCAAGTAAAGTCCGAAACTCTCAGAGAATTGGAATCGTTACGCCATGACCCAACATCGACTGAGCCAACAAGGATACGGCACAATCGACCGGTGTTGGGTAATGGTTCAGCCTCATTTTGTCACAAAAAACGATGTTACATCAATACAATAGGATATATCAATACTAGTAACACTTTCACCAGCGAACAAACACGCATATCGTATCAAATGCATAGCGAACTTAATTGTGATTCTAAAAATGTAATTTACTTAATCACATGCAAAAGATGCCGTATACAATATGTTGGACAAACAAAAACCTCTCTCAAAGTTAGAATGTCTAATCATCTTTCCAGTGTTCGCAAAAAACTCGACATGCAAATTTCCGATCATTTCAACTCATCTAATCATGACATTAAATCCCATTTCAGCTTTCAGCCAATAGAACAGACACCAATTCTAGCCGACGAAGACCAAACCGATTCAATACGCCTAGAACGCGAAAATCATTGGATGGGCGTACTTAAAACATATCTTCCGTTCGGACTTAACATTGACTACAAAGGTGTTTCTCGAAATTTCTTGTGCTTTCCTTTGATCTACAATCGTAGAAATGTTGAAATCGCAAACATTTTCAGAAAAAACTTTGCATTATTAAACACTAAATTGACCGAGCCTCTCGACAAACGGGTTATTATTGCCTACAAGAAAAATCCCAGTTTGAGAGATATGCTCGTTCGATCTAGACTCAGACCTTGATTAACACGCAGTTCAATTAGCTTTTTAGCAATTTCAACATCATTATCCTTTGTTTGTGCTCAACAAATATATTTTATGTCATTTTCCGACACAACCTAACAAAATTTAGCTAGTTCCATAGAAATAATTACATAAGAAATCGGATAACCGACCTGTGCCAGCGCCCTCCACACTTTCCAAATATATATTACGCCTGTGCCAGGGATATGATTTGTTTCTATTTACTTAACACATATGTATTACTGTCTAATTGCGCGCTGTCACTAGGATTTGGATTAGGGGCTTCCGGTAGCCATTACACAACCCATTAAGAACGCGCGATCTTGAGGAAACATGAGCCTCGTGTCGGCGCCAAACATTTTGTAAGCATTGTTTCACTGTGTGCTTTACACACGAACATAGCTGTTGACACGTCTCTCGAAACCCTGAAGCACAATGTGAGCTTATCTCACACGGGTATATAAGATCCTCGGAAAAACCTAAACATTCGAACCTAGCTTGCTTCCTGAAGAAGGTAATTCTACCGAAACGTTGAGGCAACTTGACAGTGCGCTCCTAAGTACTTTTTTATTTTATATCTTCGCGTTCCGTTCTTTGTGTATTATATGTTACTAATCATTACCTTTATTCACAGCCAAAATTCAAGTCCTGGATCAAAATGACTCAACCAAAACAACCTAAACGTGGAAAAACTAACCGCCCAGAGCGGCAAAAAGACCAGGCTTATTTAGACCATTCAAATCTAGTAAAGTTGCTATACAAAATTCTACAACTTTGGCACCATATTAATTTTTTACAGGACCGTTTGGAGAAGAAGGTCCTTCCGAAAGGCTTTTCGGCCATCGTTGAGTCAGGGCGAAAGAAGACATTCCGACCAGTGCTCCCCTGTGAGGATGTCTTCAATTCGCTTAAAGCGGACGCTTTTCAGTGGGGTTTAAACTCCATGAAAACTTTGGTCAATTATTATCGGAAAACGGAATCAGAAATTGAAGTCAAGGTTCTTTCGGCTCTTTCTTCTAAAACCCTTGACTTCGACCGAGCACGTGACACGGCATTAAAATGGGGACTGAAGAATTTTGGCACCAAATTAACTAATGAGACAAAATCAAAGTTCTTGAGCATCTGTGGTAATCTTCAGTCCTCGATAGGTACACGAGTTGGCGTCCAAACTCATACAAACAAACGTGGTCGGTCACCCTCCCCTCCCCCACTAATCGCTCGCCAGCTTCAATTTCAGGATAGTCCAGCCAGGGATCAGACAACGTCGTCGTCTGTGAGATCCACACCAAAACGCGTCAAAGCCACACCACAGCCACAGAGACCTGCACCAAAACCACGGACGTCACGCATATCCACTCCACCAAATACATCACTTCAAAATTCACCAGCCAAGAAAACAACACCACCAAAGCACATCTCTTCCAGCCCTCCTTCGCCTGTTGGTTCCATTGCTTCGATGACATCGCCAGCGATTTCAACATCATCACCATCGTATGCCGAGGTATTATCAACATCACCTAAGGTATCCAAATTTTATAAATTTCGTCAACCTGGCCCTAAGAAGGATTGGTCCTTCCCTAAACAGATAAAAAACCCTGTTGTTATTTTAGGCACTTCTAATGTGTCCCGGATCGATGTCGATCCTCCCAAAAATGTTTGTATTGCTTCTTACCCAGGTGGCAATTTAGGTCATTTCTGCAACATGGCCCACAAACTGAAATCGAAGCCAGAAAAGACACCTCGACACGTCATCATCAACATTGGCATCAACAACCGAGAGGACTGGAAGACAGACAACGATAAAGGCAAAACAGCAGGCACCACAGCTAAAAGCAGGGTAACTAACATGGTTAGTAATTTCCGAAAAGTTTTTCCTAATGCGACACTTCATTTTCAGGAAATAAATATCTCATTCAGTTTAGATTCTAGGGACCAGGATGTTCTGCGTGCCATTAACAGCCAAGCTCGTCAGACACAGATCCTCAAGGTCATACAGGCAATACCCCCCCCGCGACTTTCACGTGGAGAATGACAACATCCACTGGACATCACAGACGGCGGCGAAAATCTACCAAGGCTGGACCAACATCTTTAAAGGTCATTTAAACTAATTCCTCAGAAGGGCATCAGCCATGCGGAAAGAGTCGGTCTCGGCACCGAGATAGTCAATCTTGTACCCGACCTTTCCCTGAGCGCTGGTGAGAAATCGATACTTAGGTATGGTCTAACCTTTGTTCCTACCCCACCCGATCTCAAAGAAACACCACATGTTGTTGAGACGGAGGATGGAACATTGGTTTTACCAGACTCTATGTATGCCATGGAAATGAACGGCGGTCCAGCAAGCATGCAATTTAGGGAAGTAACAGCTATGGCTGATTTCTTTCGCAATTCGACAGGTTTAAAAGATCAATTTAAAGAACCTTCGATATGGACCCCCTCTGATCGCCAGATTGACCACTCCATTCCCGAGGTCGCTGGCTTAGTCAAAACCGACATCACAAATTTACCAAAATTTCACAACGAGGATAACCTCACTAAAGTTGAAAGAACTGCACTAAAAACTCTTCGCAGCAATAAAAACATTGTAATCAAACCTTGTGACAAAGGCAGCTCGCTCATCATCATGTCTAAAGAAAATTACATTCTAGAAGCGACGCGCCAATTAAGCAACACTAAATATTACAAACCATTGGATGAGCCAATTTGGAAATCCAATGTTTTAAAATTCAATCTCATTCTCAAAAGCTTGCTGGACCAGGACGTGTTAAAGAAAAAACATGTTCAGTATCTAATTGCAAAACCTGAATCCAATAATAGGACATTTTATTTGCTACCTAAAATACACAAACCTTTGAGCTGTTGGACTAATCCATACACACCACCCGGTCGCCCCATCATCAGCGACGTGGCTTCGGAGTCGTACCACATTTCGGAGTTTATTGATTTCTATTTGAAACCAATTGCTACCCGCCATCCGAGCTATCTAAAAGACACGGAGGACTTCCTCATTAAATTGTCGAAAATTGAAGTTCCATCTTCTGCTTACCTAATTAGTCTCGACGTGGAATCTATGTATACAAATATTGGAATCGATGCCGGATTAAAGTCAATTAAGAATGCATTTGATTTCCACCATGATCCTCATAGACCTGGAGATGAACTACTTCAATTATTAGAACTTTCTCTTAAAGGGAATGACTTTGAATTTAATGGACGATATTATTTACAGGTCTCCGGCTGCAGTATGGGCAAGAAGTTTAGTCCTAATTTTGCCTCAATTTTTGTTGCAGAGTGGGAGAAAGGCGCCTTAGCCAAATCTGATAAACAACCATTAGCCTATTACAGATTCTTGGACGACATATTTATCATTTGGACTCATGGTCTGGATGAGTTTAGGGTGTTCTTGGACATCTTGAACAGTCATGACGAATCAATCAAACTCAAAGAATCA
The DNA here is from genome assembly GCA_032622095.1 of Siphonodentalium dalli. Taxonomy (NCBI): domain Eukaryota; kingdom Metazoa; phylum Mollusca; class Scaphopoda; order Gadilida; family Siphonodentaliidae; genus Siphonodentalium; species Siphonodentalium dalli. The sequence goes on along the minus strand of CP136069.1, from coordinate 46,345,626 downwards.
ATATCGCAAACCAGCATTGATTTCCTTGATTTAACAATATTTAAGGGCCCACAATTTACATCATGCAACATTTTAGATACAAAACTTTTTACGAAACCAACGGACTCTCACCAGCTTCTTCATCGTAAATCTTTCCATCCGCCAAAACTGTTCAATGGATTGATTAAATCTCAAATAATTCGATACCACCGGAACTGCACGAACAGAAGCGACCTAAATCAAGCTTGTTCAGTGCTGTTCCAGGCTTTACGACCGCGCGGCTACTCTAGTAGATTACTGCGCCAAGTAAAGTCCGAAACTCTCAGAGAATTGGAATCGTTACGCCATGACCCAACATCGACTGAGCCAACAAGGATACGGCACAATCGACCGGTGTTGGGTAATGGTTCAGCCTCATTTTGTCACAAAAAACGATGTTACATCAATACAATAGGATATATCAATACTAGTAACACTTTCACCAGCGAACAAACACGCATATCGTATCAAATGCATAGCGAACTTAATTGTGATTCTAAAAATGTAATTTACTTAATCACATGCAAAAGATGCCGTATACAATATGTTGGACAAACAAAAACCTCTCTCAAAGTTAGAATGTCTAATCATCTTTCCAGTGTTCGCAAAAAACTCGACATGCAAATTTCCGATCATTTCAACTCATCTAATCATGACATTAAATCCCATTTCAGCTTTCAGCCAATAGAACAGACACCAATTCTAGCCGACGAAGACCAAACCGATTCAATACGCCTAGAACGCGAAAATCATTGGATGGGCGTACTTAAAACATATCTTCCGTTCGGACTTAACATTGACTACAAAGGTGTTTCTCGAAATTTCTTGTGCTTTCCTTTGATCTACAATCGTAGAAATGTTGAAATCGCAAACATTTTCAGAAAAAACTTTGCATTATTAAACACTAAATTGACCGAGCCTCTCGACAAACGGGTTATTATTGCCTACAAGAAAAATCCCAGTTTGAGAGATATGCTCGTTCGATCTAGACTCAGACCTTGATTAACACGCAGTTCAATTAGCTTTTTAGCAATTTCAACATCATTATCCTTTGTTTGTGCTCAACAAATATATTTTATGTCAATTTCCGACACAACCTAACAAAATTTAGCTAGTTCCATAGAAATAATTACATAAGAAATCGGATAACCGACCTGTGCCAGCGCCCTCCACACTTTCCAAATATATATAATATTTGTTTTGACTTCTAGGAAATTGTTACCCAAACATACACTGACGTCTGACGAGCAACTATAAAGGGTTTAGTGGAGGGGGAGAGCACACAAAACATTTCACTGTTCATTAAAAGGATTATGCCATTCTTTAGCATAGTTTAGGCTCCCATGAGGCATTCTATAACCTCATACGTTAGGACACCGCCATGGGTTGTTGAATTAAATAGTTGTTGAAATTCACTATATATTGTGTATTATCTTGCACATAATAATCAATCAAAAATCATCATGCATCGCACGCTATATAGTATATATATGTATTATTATATTGTAATGATCCACATAATCTGTAATATTCAACATGATGAAGAGTAATTAAATTGAATTGAATTGAGTGAGATCTGATGATATTCAAAGAGGTTTCTATGGTCATTTTCCCAAAAAAATAGCCAACTTGGCCACCAACATCGTGAACCCTGTCTACCACTAAAACTAAAGCACTCATGTTATGGTAGCGTGCCGCTCTATTTGACCGTTAATTATAAGAGATGGCATACGATTTGAAACTTGGGTTTTAGTATGTTGAAACTAACACTTCATCAGACACAAACAAGTTGAAACAAATTATTTCTAGGTAGAACCACGTGCTGATTGGACTAAACATGACTGATTTCAATTCGTCACTGGATTCGACCAATGACACAAATGTCATAACTTTATGGAATATTTCTACGGAGATTCCAGATATAAATGTTACATGGACTGTAGATTCTACGGACGACCCGAACAGTGACCTAACGGTGGGGTCAGGGCTGTAGAAATTGATAGACCAAAAAACGTATGCCGTGGTTATAGTGTGTATTGCCGTGATTGGAGCGATAGGTAATGCGATGATCCTCGTGTTCATGAGCTTGAAGTCATTCGGGAAATTCTCACATTCAGTGTACTTGAGATACATAGCTTTCTTCGACACATTCGTTCTTATGCAAACAGTCACTGAAGATACTCTGGAGAAGTTCCACGGGGTCGATCTCCCCCTGGTTGGTGGCGGCACTTGGGCTCGACCGATTAACATCTGTACCCTGATCGTAGCCATCGCAGCATTTGAGCTTTATGGCTTAATATGCGCATCCGAGACGGCATGTTATGTAGATGCTGACTTTTGTAAACCGTTTGAGGAGCATGCCGTCTCCTTCTTTATCGCTGGCCTGATTCTAAAAACTCACATACCGTTGCTGATCATCTTCGTCGTGACCACGTGGACGATAATAACCCTGCGCAGACAGATGGCAGCGTTTAAAGGGGAGAGCACCCGTCATGGACACTCGGACACGAAACAAGCTGTTGATCGTACGAGTATCGCGCTCGTTGCCGTGGCAATGGTGTCGTTTGTTGCGCTGTTTCCCAAGGCCGTCGTCGAATTAGTGGAGTTCGTCTACGTGGAGTCCTATCCGCATCTCTATGACAGAGAAAGGAAGAGACTAGTCGACTTCATGTGGCACATTTGCAATGCGATAATGTTGCTAAATTTTGCTCAGAATTTTTACATCCTGATGTCGACGTCGTCTGTTTACAGAAAAACATTAATGAGGATATGCGTGAAGGAGGAACGATCTGTTCACTCCAGCCAGACGGCAATGTCGACCATTTCGAAAACGGTGGAGGATAGCTGCTATCCGTGATTAGGCGATACTTCTGCGCATGACTCGCCGGAAGTTATAACACCATAGAAACGAGAAAGCATCATGCTCAATATACGTACTTGACTACTTTGCGTACGTTTTTGTTACGTTACCTTGCGTTACAAATTTACATTTTCGACAGTTTTGGAAATTTAGAAACGCTAAAACGGCATTATTGCACTTAAATGAAAAATCATTTAATATCATAGAGTTGTGCGCTGTTTCGAGATATATGAATCATGATTCGATTCAATCGATTGTCGATTCTGAACGTTTTCATCACACAGTTCCAGTGTCAGACTCAGAGGCAATTTTGGCTAATACAGTAATAAGTCCATACCATAAAGCATAAATTTTCTTCTTAATCACAGATACGCATATTAATATATTGTTTTTCATCTAATGTTGTAATTACTAAAACACGGAAAAAAGCCCTCCAGTTTGCTGTAGTCTTTTAAATAATTAACCATAAGATATGGTATTTGGCTCATTGAATCATTCTGCAAAATTGAGGTCCCAACATCACAACATTACAAGAAAACTAAGATGCATGCATCAGGTCGGCCGTGAACTATCTACCATAGAATTGTTGTAGCTATCGATTATACATTTTGGAACACCTGTCTGTATGTATGTGTGTATGCATGAATGCATGTGTGTATGTGTTATAGACTCTAACACTGCTCGACTGATCCGACTCGGATTTGGTATTTAACGTGTCAACTTGACCTCGCTCATAGGCATGTTTCTGGACCTTGACCGATCCGACTAAAAATTTGTGTGTAGGACTACTTCGATCCCGGGAGCAATATTGACGGGTCCAATTTCACGTGGGACCATGTTCTCGAACGTGCTGATGTAGGCATGTTTCTGGACTATTTGGACGGGTCAAATCTTGATCCCGACCTGACTTTGACATTCAAAAAGATCAATTCAAGGTCAAATCTGGTAAAACGAAGTATTTCAACGAAATATAATACCTACTGTTACTTTTGTCCCAGGAGTGTTTCGGGTGGGTCAAATTATGACCCTGACCTGATCTTGACATTCAAAATTGTCAATTCAAGGTCAAATCGGGCAATTCTCCGAAAATCAGAGGGGAACATCCCGGACGAAGTAGGGTCCACCAGCTACTATTATATATTTCTAGATTTAGTTACAAACTAAATACCTGTATATTGTACAAAGACATGTTTGACAAATATATCTGTATCAATATTACCATACGGGTCATTAAAATAGATACGACGAAACAAATTTTGAAGGGTGCATGGTATCAGGTAAATTTTTATATTTCAAATGATGACAGGAATGCGGAAAGTTGAAGTACCTACGTAATACTGGCTATCCGAATGAAGAGATATACATGTATATAAAAACCAAAATAGAAGATGACTGCTGGCGACAATGTTTTCCAAAAAAATTCAAAGCATTCGATAGCTCCCATCTAGTTGTCAGCCCGAAGATCAATATAAAGTGTGGTGACTATCAGATGAGGGATATGACTGTACAGTTGCTAAACAATTCAGTCACGCAAAAGAGGATCAAACAGTAAGATACCAAATTGCTGCCTGTGGTAATGTTTTTTAACGAAATTCGGGAAAATTAGATTACTCTCCCCCTGGTTATCCAGAAGATCATTGTGGAATCTGGTGACGATCGGACAAGGGGTGTCGTCTGTAGGATCAACCAAATTATTTAGCCATAAAAATAGTAAAATTCAAGATCACCGCTGGCAGTGATGTCTTCACAAGGACAGCTTGAGAACAAAACATGGCTCACATCTAGCGGTGACCCAAACTATCCACATGAGAAAAAGTTCTCCAATAAAAGCTGGCTGCAGGGTGCGCCAATTGATTCAAATTCGAAATTTAACAGGGTGTACTGCTTGTGGCCATGTTTTCCCCGCAAATTTGATAGACTGATGGACAAAACCACTGAATCCGTTGAATCAATATACATGTATACATGGATTAATGTATATGTATTGTTATACACAGTACTGGTATATAAAGGTACTGAAAATAACAATATTACTAGTATACACAAAATAAACCATATATCATGGCTATGGGTTCTAATATCCGAATATGACAGCTGATAACTTGGTGTGAATTGAAGAGTGGTGGTGTCTCACGCATATCTAACCCTCCACGTTAGAAACATGCCATTAAATGTCATAAGTATAATCTAGCTTGAGGACAGAAGTTATCCATAAAAACCCCCCTTAATTCAACCAGGTCCTCGCGCGATGTATGGTCGATCACATGATGATCTAGGGGGGATTAGAATTGTTGTATAAAAACAGCACTGCATGTAAATATAAAATAAAATAGTGCTACATCTTATTACAGATTATTGCCATATATAATCAGTGACTATACAGACAGTATGACAAAATAAAGTTTCAGTGACACTCTATCCGAAGAGGGGAATAATTCCATCTGTTACAGTCAATGGAGCAATTATGAATCTGGAAAGGTGAAATTTCTAAGTAATACTAGATATCGACATGACGCGATAACATATAACGTAAATGCAATATGGCCGCTGGCGACCATTTTTTCCTAAAAAATATTTGATAGCTCTCATCTGATAGATCAATATCAAGATAAATATTAAGTTTAGTGATGATCGGATGAGTGAAGTGGACTGTGCTAAACGGTTTAGTAATGCTTAAAAAGATTTTTACCTTAATATTTTTATGTTCACTTTATAAACTTCACTGAGTCATCTTTGTCATGTATTGAGTTTGATATCTGTTGTTAACAGTTTATAAATCATGTATGTCTCATGTTTGTTATTTTAATTTATGTGTTTATTATCATTAAATAAAGTTGAATTCCTTAAAAAGATTCTTACCTCAATGTTTTTATGTTCACTTTATAAACTCCACTGAGTCATCTTTGTCATGTATTGAATTTGATATCTTTTGTTAACAGTTCATAAATTATGTATGTCTCGTGTTCGTTATTATATTATATACACTTTATAGTGTGTTTCAGAACGAAAACAAAATGAATAAAATCAACAAATTTGTAAATTTAAAAACAATTCAAACGTTGTTGTATTCCATGTCCCAGCCCGGACATATACACCAAATTTCAATAATATTCATTGAGAAACAACGGGCCAAACGCCATATAACACCCCGTATGCATCTTTTATTCCGAGTTGGCCTTTTATTCCGAGTTGGCACGCGCCGATTGGGCGAGTTAGCCCATGGGGCGAGTACGCCGATTCCGACACCTTTTCTATTTGCAGCAGGTTAAGTTTACGCGTAATTTAATTTACAAAGTTCCCCAATTGGTATCGTAAATAGAGCGACCTTATTTGACAGAGAATGCCTCTGTTATTGATTATAAAGTTGCTATACATTAAAAACGACAATTCACATGCTCGTTCAAGCGCAGTAGTCTATTTTCCCCATGTTAAAGGACATCCACAAATACTAAATAACGCTAACTTACTGCCGAATGTTTTACACGACAACTGTTAACATATTTGGGCTGAATTCATCTGACGCGGTATTATTCCTCAAAATAAACAACAAAACCATCGTTACTTGGAAATGTAGTTTGGGCTAACATTTACATAAATCCTCCATATCATTATTCCGACACACACGTCAGATGAAAAACTCACATGAAGTAACCGGCCAAATTGGCCGAAATGATTATCAGGTAAACGCGTATTTGAAGGCATACAATTCGAAAAATACTTAACGAATCTGGGAACGGTTTTCAGTTCTGGATTCAGCAAATTGAGTTTGACAAAATAGGCATGATATTTGTATGACATATGAATTTAATGTTTTGATATACATCCATGAATATCCATAAATTGATGATTTCAGCAAATTTTCCCAAATTTTTATCACGAAATTTACTATTTCCTTTTTTTCAGATTTTTGCTGATATTTAGTTTGTTGTTTATGGAGGGTTTATGTGCCGGCACTTATTTCAGCAAAAACAAATTATGTTGCAATTAGTTAGGGGCTTGGAATTTTTTCTCATAAATGCACTGGAGTCTGGACTAGTGACGTGAATTAAGCGAATGAAACGAGCAGTTCACAAGTCCAAATCAGTTGGCGATATCCAGCTAGCAAGGGGATATTGCTGAGCTATTTAATTTTGATTATTATTTAATATGTTAATAAATAATTGTTTATTAATTTTACTTATTGCTTATGGGAGGCCCTTTTCACATTTATTATTTATTTGCGCTTAAGCGCAAATATTTGTGCTTAAGTGTAAATCATTTGCGCTTAAGCACAAATCATTTGTGCTTAAGCGCAAATCATTTACGCTTAAGCGCAAATATGTGGCTATCAATTTATTTGCGCTTAACCCCTATTTTCATAATATCAGCATCCCTGTCCCCAAGAATTTGTGTCTCCATCCCAGAGATATATTATATTTTATAAAAGAGACATATCCTGCACAGATCTATACCATTTCCATGGTCATACAACAGATCTTGGGGTTACTGGGGGATTTTTTCCCTCATATGGTGGGGCTATATAAACTTTAGTGATGTGTTTAGGCCTGTGCCATTTAAAATTAATTCAGGGGGATCAATGCATATTAATTTTTATTTGCGCTTAAGCGCAAATGATTTCCACTTAAGCGCAAAAATTATCTAGTTGCGCTTAAGCGCAAATGATTTGACCTTAAGCGTAAATAAATAATAAATGTGAAAAGTATGGGAGGCCTAATTCACATTTAATAATTAATTGTGCTTAAGCACAATCAATTGCGCTTAAGCACAATTGAGCTTAAGCGCAATTCATGGTTATATGTAACAAAACACCCCTGGTGAATAAATAGGTTTCTCCATAACTTAGCATTAACTCCTATTGACATGTCACCTCTTGGTTTCATTGGTTTGGATGGGTAGGGAGCTAGCCCAACTTCTTTATCAAAATGGCTGACTCACAATAGTATCACCTTCTGTTTTAAATAGTTGGAGCGACTCGTGATAGCATTATATTATCTTCGGTATATATTAGTTGGGGCTACTTGCAATAGCATTACTTTCTGTATTAGTCGGGGCGACATTGATTTTCTTCAATTTTCGAGTATACAGGCACACCATATGAGGGAAGCAAGCCCTCGGTGACACCACATTCACACTATATGATCATGGAAATACTATAGATTTGTGCAAGAGAAGCTGATTTAATAAGAAAAATTAGAGCTCCAGGACTGAGACACCAAAGCTCCAGTAATTACACACCATTTTTGGACAGGGATGCTGATAATATGAAAATAGGGTTTTTTCCCCCTGATTTAAGTCAATAAGTAAACCATACAGTAATGCTCTAATTAATCGACTCCTTAACCACAGCAGAATTATGGATAACTTTTCAGGATTTAGTCGGAAATATGGCTTGTGGCCATTAATCGGAAAGCTCTCAAGAGCTTTTCGATGAATGGCAACAAGCCATATTTCCGACTAAATCCTGAAAAGTTACCCATAATTCTGCTGTGGGTAAGAAGTCGATCAATTAGAGCATTACTGTATGAGGTAAGAAAGCCCCCATGCAGTGACACCGCATGTATAGGATATTACCATAGTAAAGGCTCAAATCTGTGCAAAAATACATTAAAAACATCATACAAAAAATTACTAGAGCTCCGGGAAGGCGACATCAATTATTTGGATAGAGGGATGCTGATAATATGTAATTAGGGATTCTCCTTGTTGAACACATACTCACAGTTGACTGTTGAGTACAGGTCAAAATTAGCCCAATGCTCATCTTGTGTTGCTAGGTGATACACCAGGTCATGCTAATAGTTTATGGGTAGGTTAGATAGGAGTCACAATTATGCTTAAGCGCAATTGATTGCGCTTAAGCGCAATTAATTGCGCTTAAGCGTAATTAATTACGCTTAAGCGTAAATGCCCTATTTGCGCTTAAGCACAATATGTGGTATTTGCGCTTAAGTGCAATCAATTGCGCTTAAGCGCAATCAATTCGTTTTTATTAAATGTGAATTTGGCCTCCCATAGAAAAGGGCCTCCCATAGTTGCTAGTATTTATGGGAGGCCCTTTTCACATTTATTATTTATTTGCACTTAAGCGCCCTTAACAAACTGTTCCACAAGCCAGAAGATTTTCAAACTTGAAGAGCGAAATGTCAACACAATGAAACATTGTTTACATCGATTATAGTTTCATACTATTTTTTAGTTAATATTGAATTGATGAATGAATAGAGCTACGAATGAGTGACTCCATAATATTAGTAATTAACTGGCAAATTAATTGCACAAAGCTTTCAAACTTTGTATAATATGTAACCGCGTACAGAGAATGTCAGAAGGCATCTTTGTTGAAGACTTATAATCAGTTTGTCCATATTTTGCCAAGATAAATTATATTAACCTGTTTGCAGAATTAAAAAACCTGTGACAGTGCATTCTCTTATACATGAGTCTCCCATAGGGAGCCCTGCATATATAAGAGAATGCACTGGTTTACAAGGTCGAGGTAAATATTGTTAGGCCAATGTATTCTCTCATATATGTGAGGATACATATGGGAGACTCATATATAAGAGAATGCACTGGCACAGGATCTTTATATATGTAAGAGAATGCATTGGCACAGGGTTTACAAAAAATTTCAAGAAGCCCCAGTCATGGAAGGGTTAATTATAAATGACCATATTGGCTCAATATTGGGAATATAATAACAAATTTAAATTGCAATATTGTAGTATTGTACATACATGTATCTGTTTCACTTGTGTCGAAACTAGACTGAATTTTGGGTAAATAATGTGAATGACTTGTTCATATTCAGTAAATAATACTAAATACTCCATTGGAATTAACCCTTTTATAACTAAACAATGTGGTGAATTGGTGATAGGGGTGGGGTTTATCCACCAGACACCCCAATTTTTTTGGAATTTCATACCTGGTTAGTGGTATATTTCAAACTAACTAGGCTATAAGTCGAAAATTTTCTGATATTTATTTTTTGCATTTAAAGGAACTAAATGCGTTTTTTTTAACTTAGTAACAAAACATACATGTATGTAGATGATCAATGAAGAGCGTTTGTTATCAGCTCAGAAGATATGTGGGATAATTTGTGCACACAGAGATAAATTGACACAGGGAGTGTCATGGGATAGTTGATATTGACCTCAGATGACTTAAAGAGGCACTAATAATTACAAATATTGAGCGTTTATTATCAACTGTGGGAATGTGCCAAATTCCACATTTTCTGGAAAAGTATTTTAAAAGCTAAAGCAAAATTAAATAATTGAAATCCATATGCTCTACTTTTATCATATTAACATTAAGTATACTAGATTGAACAAACTGTTAAAGAATTACCCAAATTTATTTTTTTCACGAAAATTAAATTATGGCCCTATGAATGTTTAGTCTTGACTCTTTCCAAAAAAAATCATTTTTTTGTTTTTGTCTATTTTAAAAGTTTTGGTCCAAATGAAATAGAAAAAACAACAGGCGTTTAATTAATTTGAACTTTCCTCTTATTTTAAACACTTTAGTTTGAAAAAATATCATCAACAATGGAAATTCAGTTAGTTTAATCTAGTATTCTTAAAATGTTACAAGAAAAGCAGGGCATATAAATTTATTGAGTTACATGATCTCAAATATGGCATTTCGTCACACAAGTTTTGTTTCATGGGCAAATTGGGCTATGTCCATACAATGGAAAACACATTTTGTCTTCTTAATCATAGATTAAGGAAGAATGTTTTTTGCACAATTAAGTCAGAAAATTACTAAAAAACAAATTAAACAATGAATTAGAGCTTCATTCTATCTGACTATCTAGTTTTTGGAATAGGTGTAGTGTAGGTAAAGTATTGAATTTGGCTCCCAGACAATCATTCTCAATTAGATATATCTTACAGTTCCAGAATATCTGGTACACAGAAATACCTCTATCTGTTATAATTAGTACTAGTATTCAGCATCAGTTGGAGTCTGAGATCAGGTGAGGGAGAGGCAGGGATGGCACCACTGATGACCTCATGGAGAGATTGATTCAAGAACACTGTTTTTCAAATTTGATTTATTATGGTACTTGCTTAGTTGCTATGAATTTGCACCAAATGAATCAATATGTAGTTAAGTGGTTAGTACATACTTTAGAGCAACTTATCAAGTATTAAGTAATTAAATAAAATACAAATACACGATCTGTCAATTGTGAATACATGTAACATATCACAACAATTGACTCGCACTAGCTGTGGCAGACTTGAAATTTAATCCTTGATCCTGGATTGAGAATTTGAGACTACTATGATGCAAATCATAGGGATGAGAAGTGAAAATGAGTCTGAAGTCAATCGCACCTATTCTCAAATTTCATTAGCAATTTTTATGACAGGCAATTAGAATGAAATCATATATTATAACTGGCAACTTAATTGCCAATGTATTTATCGCTGTGCCAAACCTTAGCTTCTAGCAGGATTTATTGTACATTGTAGCCTTGTAGGTCAATATATGAGTCATTATGACCGCTCTCGCAGATTGCTGTAGTCGAACTAGAAGGATCTATAGGCACTATGACTATGTTCATGACAACTAGATTTATTGTAGAATATTTGGCTAATAACAGCCTAGAGCTATGTGTTAATAAAATACTTGAATACACCTTCCACGTTAGGTTGTTTATTTTATACCACATGACATACTACTTGGAAACAGTCATTTTAAATTTACTAGTGCCAGTACTAGGCAGTAGGGGTAGTAACTGTAAATTCCACAGTTGTAGTTGGTACATTTTCATTCTGTTGATATACAGTACACACTGTTGAGACTTGAGTGTTGTTGTTGTTGTTGTGTTCCAGTTGTCACTTGCATAAATTTGACAACATTACAAATTACAATCATAACAATGTCATTATTACTATTAGATCACTTCAGACACTTGTGTTGTGGTTTTTTCTTGTGAGAATGTTCGCTGGTGTATAATCAGTCTGTGTCTAAGGTGTCACAGTGTTTAATCTCCGAGGTTGCTCAATTTCTCTCGTTGAGACCCGAGTGTTGCCGCTAACAAAATTCAATCAAAAATGTCAAAAACAATGTGAATGTCAACATCACGATTCACGGTCATCGTCACTGTCACCCGAACTTCAATTCAAATCGAGTTTTTAACCAGTTTATCAGCCAATAGTCGTTGAAATCATATGGAAGGATGTAACGTTCCCACTCAATACCACATTCAATTTCGGTAAACTCCGATAATCGTATTCAAATACGTGTTCTAACCAATTAAGTTTGAATTCAGCCAGATGAAAAACTTTGTTCGCGTCATTTTAACTCTGCATTTTAATAAGTACGAAAAATTGTACATAGCGCATGCGCGAAACGTAAACGGAAAAGCCGGTGGGAGTTCGGACTGTTGGAGGGAAGTTCGACGTAATGACAAAATACAGATCAAACTTCCCGTGACGTCACAACACCTAATCACGGATAGCAGCTATCCTCTACCTTCGAAAACAGCTACCACCACGTCATGAGATTGTTAGAGTGTTAGATTTGTTATTTGTGTCAATTGTTCCCATATTTTGCACCGTTCACACCAATCAGACGACTATGACAAAGATATAAACAATTTCCACAGCAGCTAACACCACGTCGGACATTTTAGATTGGTCGCTGTGTTATATGTGTAGGAAATAAGTAAATTATTCGAAAAATATCAACCATTTCGACCACAACTTAAGCTGCATTCACATACGTCCGCTTCACGCATCCGTTTAACGCATCCGTACGCGCATCGTTAAGCGGATGGTTTCGGTCTCCAGTGTTATCACTGGAGCTTTCACATACCATCCGCAAAACGCGAACAGCTGCGCGCGCGCACAACTTTACGCTCCCAGACCGAAAACCTATCCGCTTAGCGGACAAAGCGGACAGGGGTATTCGGTGCGAGGTCGTAATCCTGGGATATATATACGGTATACCGTAGATATTTTGTGGTGTTTACGAATGAGAATGGTATTATGTGGGGGCGTATGACAGCTGGCACCATGCTATCTAATCTTGGGTCCAATTAAACAAGAATTAAATAATTGTGATGGCTGTTATAGGTCAAAATATACATTACATGACATAGAATGGCATGGTTTTGTGGGAAGTTAGCATTTTTGCTGACAGTCTCTCATTTTTAAGCGTAGATACACCATGCCTAAAAGGAATAGGTACGAAGCCTGTTTTGACAAGGAGCTGATAGATTCTGTACGCCAATTTGACCACCTGCTGTTCAATCCGAAAAAATATTGGATATCACGATTCACAGAGGTCGCAAAATTCTTTGACAATAAGATTAGCATATGCCCCTTGTTCTCTTTTTTTCTTAACTATTTCGTGCTCACAAAAGCGTCTTGGTCTCCTCCGTCACCTTTCGTTGTTATAAATACACAAAGCAATCATTAGAACGTCCTCGTTCTCGTCGTCGTCGGAATCCATGGCGAAAGGACAATATGTAAATACAAATAATTATTCACGCATCCGCTAACGGACACGTATATACGCGCAGAGGTAAACGGAGGTATGTGAAAGCTTTCGTGGACGTCCGCCTAACGCATCCGTGACACACATGCGTTAAGCGGGCGTATGTGAAAGCAGCTTAACACTATGTAATTGGATTGGAGTTTTCCTGTATATGTATTTTAGGTTGCTCGATGTGTTATTGTGTAGGAAATAAGCCAATTGTTCTCTACTTCAATCACAGCTAAGACTATATTCACAGAAGCAATTATTTTGTGTAAAAATTACTGTATCTGGTAGTCAGTCTGAATTAGTCCCTTATTAAGTTATTAAAGTTGTCATACAAATAGTCAAGGTTGTTGTATGACTAAATATGCAGTTGTGTCAACAGCAAGATATAAGATTGATAAAGAAGATTTTTGCATATCATTGACACAAATCAAGAAGAGAATCGGTCCGGCAACAGATACCTGGGTGACCCCTCGTGTAATATAAGTGTAGCTGAAAGCATGCCTTCTAAATCCACATATTGTAATATATCTGTAAAATAATTACTAAATCATTCATGAGCTTTACCTCTTATTCCATATATTTCAAGTTTTTTTTCCAATAAAATGTTGTGGTTTATCGTATGAAAAGCTTCGGAGAAGTCGACAAATGCAGAAAGCGCGTACACTCATTATTTGACTTATGCATAAACATAAATAATAGTAAAATATAGACGACTCTGTTCTTATACCATATATATGGCATAAAAGGTATGTTATTGTCAAATGTTTTTCCTTTGTTATGTTAACAAAAGCAAAAAACGTTACAGAACCTGGCTTTTGTTTAGATCCGGATATGGTAAACATAAAGAGAGTTATTTGTTACTGTTTCCTCGGTATCGATTGAATTGTGGAGTGCTCTTTGTGGAAGCCATATTGATCATGATAGAAAGCATCATATTTGTTAAGAAACTTGACAAAAGTCTTAAAGGCACGGGCGGCGTTCGTTGCCGAAATATTCATATTTGTTCAAATCGCCATCAACAGAAGGAATATTAAAATATATATAGTTTTGTTCATATGCCAAACATAATCAGCGCGTAAATAGTATATTGTCGTCAAGACGTACAATGGTGTACGTAAACAAGAGCCTGCTCGTGTTACATAATTTGTGCTTATATTTACATAACATATCGCAATTCTATTGGTTAATCACACACAAATGATATAAACGCTCTTTATTTTTTCCATATCAGGAAAACAGTAACAAATAACGCTCTTTATGTTTACCATATCCGGATCTAAACAAAAGCCAGGAAACGTAACGTTTTTTGCTTTTGTTTACATAACAAAGGAAAAAAAATGACAATAACATACTGTTTATGCCATATTTCTGAATGGTATAAGAACAAGGTCTGTCTATATTTTACTATTCTTTCTGTTTATGGCGGTTTTTGACGGAGGTGAATATTTTAATAGCATACCCACCGCCAACGCCGCCCGTATCTTTAAACCGACATTTTTTATAAAACTTTTTTTTGTGGAAAAATTAGGAAATATACTAATTACTCTAGTAGCTGAGGGCGTTTTGTATGCACTTTTATGTCCAGAGCAAAACTCTTCACGAATCCACTAATTGAAGGTAGACGAACAATATTTGGTTGGTGACACATTTCCCATTGAGGGCGAAATGGGTCAAATAGCCACGCCCCTTTTTGCGCGAAGTACTACCACCCGCCGTGACTATATCTCCAGAACCGTTGAACATATGGGGTCGTGTGACCACTCAAAATGTGCAGAATGGCCACATTATGGGGGGTCAGTAATACATTTTCATATCCAAAAGTCAATGGTTTTTAAGATAATTGCCAAAAACAAAACAAAATCCATTTTGAAGGGCCCAATTTTGGGGTTCAGCACTTTTATCTCAAAGCTGAGCCCCCAATTCAAATTTTATTGATCTATATCCATCGGTGCCACATATAGGTATAATTTCTGTACCATTATTGGATGATATTGACCTCCAAGGAGCTCTTGACCCTGAAAATAAGGTTTTTGGATGGAATATATTGGTCGTAGAATGAAAAACAGACATTTTCCCAATAACAAAGATGTTGAGGAAATCATCAATTATACGGTATTTGATCAGTAACCTAAAACTCCCACAAAAAGGTTACCTGGTGATATAATTTGAATGTAGTTCATCTTTTGTTATCTAGATTTCATGGCCTTTGATGTGAGATGGCTGCCAAAATGGTTATAAATGGAATGACATATATCACATTAGCAATATACTTGTAAATGAGTTCAATGTGTTATTTTCTTTAAACTTATGGCAGAACAGGGTGTTTTTATGGTATTCTAATGTTGAATTGAATTATACTCAGCCCACAAGTAGGTTTAGTAAATGTTGAGTTACTACAATTTGATCAATCAGTATGATTCAGTAGTCGAGCAGGTTGTGTCTTTATCAGTCCCAAATCAATTTTGATTGGCTGCATCACCATTTTGTATAAAGGTTCTACAATTTCCCTAACATGTACATTATTCTAGAACAAATAATGGCTAGCCTGGAGTGAGTTAGAAGAAAAATACAAGCATCAGTTGATATGCAGATATAAATACATACAAATCTACATTCTGCATGTAGTCATGCTATGCAATCCTCCCTCATGTTTCAACTTATCAAGGAAAAATGATCACATTACCAATGTCTATGATAGTCAGATGTTTTTGTAGATTTTGTAGATTTGCGGATGTTGTAGATTTTGTAGATTTGTGGATGTTGTAATGCAATATAGATCTCCATTATAGTTGCACAAATTTATTTTTCATTTCGTCCCTTTAAATTAACTTTTATTTTTTATGTATGTATATGTGCCACTCCAGTAAAAGTACTGTAAACCGTTTGGTTTGATGTTATAGGCACAGGAGATATATATATATATACTTTACATGTCAAATATTGTGAACCCTGCAGGTACGTTTATGTGTGTCAGTCGCCTTATGTGTGTGATGTACATGCAGTAACTACATGTATATTCTAGTGAAATTTATGGTCTGCACTCTGCAGTATTTCAAAAACATGCTATGGCCATGCCTACATATACATATGTACACTGATTCAAACACAATGATTGTCAGGTTATAATCTATGTTTGAGGAAAGTTACTATGTATTTTTCATTTGTGTTGCATTTGTCAATATTAATGGGTCACAGGAGTCCAGATGTTACTAGTGCAGAGCCCATTTAATTTTCATGAAACTGGTGGACTTCATGTCTATTCTCCTAAATAAACATGACTCTGAGTCTTATCAGACCAAGGCGGTATTGTGTAGGTTTTACTAGAATTATATTTAGAAAAGACTCAACCATTATTTTTCCACTGCCCTTATCACAATATATTCATTTGGCAGTATTCATCCCAAGTTTAGTGGTGATGCTAATACATTTGGTATGATATTCAGGTAGAGCAAAGCGATCTGAACGAATCGAGGATAAGCCACAATGTGTAGAAAACATTAAAAAACATGTATATTGTGAAATATTTTAATAATGGGTGCTGGTTTTTACAAACTGGCCATAATTGAGATGACTATTCCTGTTGTTTACCAAACATCAGCGTACACAATAAAATTTTGAAGTGTATATGTTCTTGAATGTTGCATACAGACACTGACTTTTGCACAAATTACTCAGGTTAGCCAAACAATGCAAAAATAACCAACTTTAGGTAAAATGATGGTACTTGACAGAATTGCTTTGACCTACAAACATATCAATCCAGCAGTACCCATCAGCATAATATAAAATTAGCAGGACCACTTAACCTGAGGTGGTATTGAAAATGAAAATATCTTTAAAATGGTAAGTTATGAGGGCTATTAGCTATTATGAAGAATTATGTTAGTGAAATTATAGACCCTCATCTTCTCCAACCTGCAAGTGATGCAACTATCATGGCCAATCAAAACTAATGTGGGACTGACAAAGGCTCATTCTACTATTGATTGAATAGTGATCATTCCATCATTTCCTGACACTTTTTGTGAGATGAGGTGTCCTTTTGTAAGAATTGATTACTTCTGAAATATATACTGGTATATATGGTCATCTCCCATCTGATTACAACATGTTTTTACTATGCCCAGGTGCAATACCCATTTTAGGATCGCAACATGTGGCTGCTGCATGAAGCAAACAGCTGGTCATTCCATTTAGTAAAAGTGTTAAGCATGTTTCATATCTTGGTCACTTAAATCAGATCAGCTGTTAAATGTTGATAACAAATTTTGAAAACCTGTTTTGTTCAATCTGTACATTTCTGTTGATTAGAGCACAATTGTTACCTGATTTTTGGTAAAGCACACCAGTTTCCAAGGCATGTTCAGTCATGAAGAGCTCACGTTGTGTGTCGGGATCAACACATCCTCAGCAGCAATTTCCAGCTAATCCCATTGTGTGTGGTCAATTGTGCTCTTAAGTCGATCAGAGAATTCGGATAGTTCTTTAAAAAGTGTCATACATATGATGTGGCCTTGGTGGTATTGTAAACTTGGAGGTCAATCCCATCCGATAATGGTACAGAAATTATACCTATATGTGGCACCGATGGATATAGATCAATTAAATTCGAATTGGGGGCTCAGCTTTGAGATAAAAGTGCTGAACCCCAAAATTGGGCCCTTAAAATGGATTGTTTTTGGTTTTTGGCAATTATCTTAAAAACCATTGACTTTTGGATATGAAAATGTATTACTGACCCCCCATAATGTGGCCATTCCGCACATTTTGAGTGGTCACACGACCCCCTTTGGCCAACGGTTCTGGATATATAGTCACGGCGGGTGGTAGTACTTCGCGCAAAAAGGGGCGTGGCCATTTGACCCTCAATGGGAAATGTGTCACCAACCAAATATTGTTCGTGTACCTTCAATTAGCGGATTCGTGTTGAGTTTTGCTCTGGACATAAAAGTGCATACAAAACGCCCTCAGCTACTAGAGTAAATTGGGCGATAGTTTTCTAATAGTTTTTGGATCTCCTGATTTGGAAATAGGGATTATCCGTGCTATCTTCATATTGTCTATCTTCATTTTTGTTTGTGGAAAAGCTATTTCAAAGGCATTCAAGTAAATTACCATGAATGCTTTATATGATTCCTCAGGCAAACTTGGCCGCCGGCAGCCATCTTGTATTTTACTCTCTGCATGACTAAATCCTTTGGCACACCCTACAGACCACATCCCTCGTCCGACCATCAACAAACTTTATAAGCATCTTCGGTGTGGCCTCTAGTTGTTTTCCGAAATTCGTTAAAACAAACATGGCTGCAAGCGGCTATCGTGGAATTTGTTAAAAAATACATGGCCGCCTGCATCAATCTCAATGAATCCATCGGCACACCCTGCAGCCCACATGGGTTGGAGAAATGATTGAAATGAACATAGGATCATTTACATAACACTATCAATTTTCTAAAACTTTTTGACTTTCCTTTTTCGTTATCATTCTATTGAGTGCTCAGCTTACAATAATTAACGCCTCCCAAAGTTGAAATGCAGTGTCATTGACACTTTCATTTTCAATGACCTTGGCCTTAGTGTCGGCGCACACGGTCCCGATCATCTACCCGGCTAAATCCGGCTGCTGGATAAATCTGGCCCGATAAAATCGGGGGGTCAGCGCACACGAGTCAGAATTTCCGATTTTCGCTCCGTTCACATAATCATGGAAATTTTCACTCCAGTCATATAATCATGCTTTAGAATATATAGCCAACTGGTGTGGTCAACCTATCTAGCCAGTTACTATAGCTAGTCATGGTGTTTTATATTAATATGTATTTCTAAATATTTATTAGTAATAAATTAATTAATATTAATAATATATTGAGGTCACGAGCAATATCCGTAAATTGGCGTAAGAGACCTTTCCACAGCGGCCGCCCTCTTGTTGCGATTAAAAATACACAGACACTCATTTTCTGCCCACAGGTCAACCATCCGTTGTTCCTTGTCCATCGACCAGAATTCTAGACTTTAATTTCGAATAGCGGTCGCCGCTAACTATTCCGACATTTTGAATGAAGTTTTGGTCATGTGACGATCGGTCATGTGACAAGCAAAACAAGCGCGTTGCCATCGTCACGAGCCGGATTCTCCCGATAAAATCAAACGAAGTGTCGAAGCACGCTATCCACGTTGTACCAGATTAATCCGGCTGCAGGATAATTCGGGGAAAATCGGGACCGTGTGCTCCTAACAATAGAGCCGATTTTGTCGGATCCGATTTAATCGGACGGATCAAACTGGGTTTGATTTCATCAGGAGAATCCGTCTCGTGGCGATGGCAACGCGCTTGTTTTGCTTGTCACATGACCGATCGTCATATGGCCAAAACCACATTCAATATGTCGGAATAGTTAGCGCAACCGCTATTCGAAATTTAAGTCAAGAATGCTGGTCGGCTGACAAGGAACAACGGCTGGTATACACAGACCTGTAGGCAGAAAATGAGTGCCTGTATACTAATCGCAACAAGCGTGCGACAGCTGTGGAAAGTATGGAATCCTATTAGGGCCACTTCCTAATGGCGCTTTCGGCGCGCGCCGAAAGCGACAACAAGTGCGCCATTAGTAACGCGCCGAAAGCGACGAAAGCGATAAAATGTGCGATATTAGCCGCATCTTTCGGCGCGCCGAAAGCGACAAAATGTGCGCCGTAACGGCGCACATTTTGTCGCTTTCGGCGCGTTACTAATGGCGCACTTTTTGTCGCTTTCGGCGCGCGCCGAAAGCGCCATTAAGCATACTATTAGGTCCACTCCCTAATGGCGCGCGCCGGAAGCGACAAAAAGTGCGCCATTAGGGTATGTTTCGGCGCACGCCGAAAGAGCCGAAAGCGACAAAATGTGCGCCGTTTTGTCGCTTTCGGCGCTTTTGGCGCTTTCGGCGCGTTACTAATGGCGCACTTTTTGTCGCTTTCGGCGCGCGCCGAAAGCGCCATTAGGAAGTGGCCCTAATAGGATTCCATAGGAAAGGTCTATTACGCCAATTTACGGCTATTGCTCGTGACCTCAATATATTAATTATATTATTTAATTAATTATTAATAAATATTAGTATTTTGAAATACATATTAAGACAAAAACACAATGACTAGCTACATGTATAGTATATAACTGGCTAGATATAGGCTGACCACACCAATTGGCTATATAGACTAAAGTGACCATAGCATGATAATGATTATATATATGACCGGAGTGAAAATCCGACTCGTGTGCGCTGACCCCCTCCCCTTTTTTTATCGGGCCCGATTTATCTAGCAGCCGGATTTAACCGGGTACAATCGGGAAATTTGGGTGTGTTCCCTGGCTGTGGCAAGGGATGGAACTCTATTATAAATGAGATGTTAAAAACATAACTATTTGCGGAACAGATTTTTCACCAACCAATTTTCGTAAACTTTGATGAAAAAGAAAAGTTTATATTCCTCATGAAGGCTGAAAACCAGAGCATTTGCAATCTGATCTGTAACATGATTCGGCAGTTTTCCGCAAATAATTGAGAAGATAATGTTGAGTTACAAATACATGTTATATTATATATATTTTTATATGAAATTGTCTTGACTTGTGTTTAAATTATCTGTATTATGACAACTGCCCCGCGTGGGTGTATTTTGTCAATGTTATGTGCTCCGACACTAAGTTTGATCAGTCCGATTAAATAGGATCCGACAAAAACGGCTCGATTGTTTGGCACACACGGTCCCGATTGTCCACGAATTATCACGCAGCCGGATTAATCGGGGATAATCGGGATCGTGTGCGCCCACTCTTAGTAATTGAAATTGACCCTATAGTTGTCATAATGACTTTGTCCGTTTGATAGACCATTGATTGCACTATGAGTTAACATTTCTTCAAACACAAGGCTCATTGCATAGTTCTGTTCTCAACAGTTGCCTTTCTAACTTGTTTCCAAATATTTGATTCCGTTGCATGGAAACCTTATTTTATCCGAGAAGGACTCCCCCCACCCGGGCATCCCCTCCAAAAGTTTCCCTATAACTAAGCAACATATCGTTAAAGTTTCTGTCTTTTTGTCACTAAAATTTTTACTATTCAACCCCAAGGGACCCCACTATACTGACCGTGTCACCAACTTGGCGTACATCGTGATGCACGCCACATTGATGACACGGTCAGTATAGTGGGGTCCCTTGGGGGTTGAATCGTGACTGTCACCTCTTGAATTTCGTTATTTGTTCAATAAAAGAATACTAAATTCTCCGTCGTGTGATCATCATATAGCGCACACCCTAACACCCTAAATAACCATACAATAAGAGAAAGGTAAGAAATACTGACAGACATGTCATGGTATGTTTCCATGGCAGTGATGAGGGAGAGAACACGGTCGTGGAGTTTGGGTGTGTTCACTGGTTATGACAAGGGAGAGAACTCTATCGATAGTGTAGTTTGGGTGTAAGTTCCCTTTCTGTGGCAAGGGATATAACTCTATCGTGTAGTTCGGGTGTGTTTTCTGGCTGTGCCAAGGGAGGGAACTCTATCGATAGTGTAGTTTGGATATGTGAATTTTTTCTATGGCAAGGGAAGCGCTGAGAGGATGTGAACAATTTAATAATATAAGACGCGTTTATTGTCAATTAAAACTTGAAAATTGCATTAGCTTCATATAGAGCCACATGGAAACACTGCTCGACGCATGACATAACTCGATCGACGTGATTAGCGTAACTATACACGGTTGACCGGCGCTTTTGGGACCACCAGTGAATAGCACAATCATGTAATTTATGTCGCAGTATTAAACAATGCGAATATATTTGACAATCGGGTGTTTCTGACCATTACTTAACGAACACATGCAGTGTGTGGGAAATGATATATACAAAAATTACCCGAATAATTGAATGGTATATGTAATTATTAGACATAATGTTTTAGAATGGGAAAGTTCTCTGATAAAAATCCGAATGAACAAAACTAATGAAAACTCAGACAATTTAAAAGTCCAAAAATTGGCAATACTATATATTCAAGGAAGGGAACTGAATCGTGTTTCTGGCGGGTGAAGTTTCACCGATAACTTTTCAATTGTTTGTTGAACTTATTATCTGAACATTTCCCATCAATGACTTTTGACTGTGAATCATTCTGCTCTTGTGTTATCTGTTTTTCTGTCTATCGTCTGCTTTTATTACATGTACACCCCTCCAAATGAATAATATACCATGCCAATGTATATTTTTACAACTGAATTGGAGAAACCATTTAGCATTGGAAAGGTTAAAAAGAATGCAGGCATCAGTACACATGCCGCGACACGGGTTCGCAATTGGGTTGTTCTAAACTAAAGATACTGCATGGTACTCGGGAATGCGCGATTACGATTAACTCATCAAAGTGAAGGATTAACGAAGTAAAGTTGCTACTGAGAAGGAAAAGATGTTATCATCGCAGGAATTCCTCGGTCACGACGACGGGAAGTACAAGGCATTAGATGACGAGATAAATAGCTCCCGTCTACAATGAATCAGAATGTTTATTACCAGGATCAAGGCATCCTACGAGAATAGAAACAAGACGCACGTGGTTTTATCGACAAAGCAATTGATAATTATACTGATATCTGTTTGGTTTAGGACACAATTATTTTGGCTCATTCACAGGCTAATATACTATAAGTAATTGGCCATACATATATGTATAATAATCAAGAACGTTTGACATAAACAAGGTAAATAATTTATTAAATATTGCCGTTATCAATTATCTTTGTACGAACCGGTTACGGAAATTTTCAGTTCAGGGGTCAATAGTAGAGGCTCTTATGTACTCCCGTGTGCACTTTGTGAAGAATTATAGCGACTATACCAATCTCAGGCACCAGAAAACAAATGTTAGACACCTTGGGGTCGCGACTGGGTGGATTTATGACGTCATCAAGATGGCCGCCATACACAATTTCACAGTATGCACTGAGTCAGTTTGATTAATATCTACTTGTGAATTTAATATAGAAATTTGATTATCTCACCACTGACGTGAAACTAATACACCATACTTCCATTTGACAGAAAAGGTGGCCACCATAAACCAAGATGGCCGCCAAAATGGCGACCGAAATTCGGAAAATTGATGATTTTTCACACTTTCCTCTTAAATCATTAACCGATGTTTGAAATTTGTAACGAATAAAGACCTACATTTGAATAAATTCTAGTATCCAACCATTTCTACAACATAATATGTCATATTTCGGATCTCATTCGTGTCAGCTATCTTTAAAATGTGAATTAAAAAACGTGCTATGAAAGTTAACCAAAATTCAATTATGTGATTCTAGCCAAGAGTTGAACAGAAAATAACTGAATTTGATGAAGATAATGTAAAAATGTTTTAAATATGTAAATTGCCATAGAGTTACACTGAAAATAGTGCATTTTCGTTTAAGATGGCGACCAAGATGGCTGCCAAAATGGAGAAATCACCAAAATCTGTCCAATTTTTATTGATATCACTCATGTGTTGGGGAAAAGTAAATATATGTGACTATGTGCTACTTTTTCGCGGAAATCCATGGACTTATGGAATAATTTGTAAATTTGGTTAACCATATATCTACTTATACCCGAGAATTCAACAGAATTATACCACGAAAATTATGTCAAATCATCTTCATGTCAGCCACACAAAATTGCAGAATGGGCACTAAGCGAGGAAGAAAATTTAACACAGAAAATGAACAATATTTCTACGGCAATGATAAAATTGCGCCAAGCTTCCTTTTGAAAGAACAAGATTGATAAAAAACCAAGATGGCTGTCAAAATGGCGACCGAAATATAGAAATGTGTTGAATTGTTACAAATGCCCCTTACATCATTTTCGGTTATTTGTGAACTGTCTTTGTTTTGATCAGTTATGACACCAAGTACTTTGGATAACACATTATGCTGTAATTTGTGTCTAATTGTTGTCCATAATGCGCTATGTAATTTCACAAATAAACTTGTTTCTCGAGGTTCTAGATACACATTGGACAGAAATAGGCATAATAAAATAAACAAAAGTGTACACAGTTTTAAATATCGTTAGTGTCATTCAATTACACTCGACATTGATCTATTTGACCCAAGATGATCGCCAGAATGGCCGCCAAATTTCACAGTTATAAAATGTGACAAATGTTTATGTTCTCAAACGGCATTTAGCAAAGGAGGTGGATATATTCGCCCCATCTAAATTAGATACTATCATGTTAAGGTATATTGTGACTATGTTTGACCAAACATAGTTTGTTTATAATCGAGAATATATCAGAATGGCCTCTTAGAAACCTAACATGAAATTGCCGAATATAATTTAACCGATCCTGCCCGTTTCCTGGGAAGGAAGTCAAACCGGATATGTGCTGACTGTATCATTATAAGAGCATAACGAGTACTTGAACGCAAAAGAATCCCTGCAGTCATAATACAGACAGAAATCCAACTTGATGGCTATATTATTTCGTTTGGACACATTGACTTCATCGAAGTCGAAGTTGCATTGCTATCATACTGCCACCGGGAAATATAATAGCTCAACTTAGAAATACACAAGCATTACTTGTTAGTGCAAACACTATTTCGTATCTAATTATGAAACAGCTAATAAGATACAATAAGGGGATATTGCATTGTTCAGTTTCTTGTTTTTGGCATATCTGTGTTTCATCACACGAAATTCGTTTGTCACACTTCTCAAGACGTGAGTCAGCACATGTACCACTCTTGTTACTTCGTCCAATAGATGGTCACATTGCTGGTAGTATATCTACAACCAACTCACACCAGCAACTACAGTTGAATTACAAACTCATCTCGCAAGCTAACAGAGCTCACCACAAAACTCTCCGACTGCATATCAGAGACTCCATATATAATGTTTGCTTCGGTTGTGGGAATGGAGAGCCCATAATACAGATTTAATAAATACATTTCAATACGGCCGCTGACCTCATAGCAGATACATTGCATATTCACTTCGATGTAGTCTAACAGAACTGTGCATATAACCGAGTTAATGCTTGTCAGTTTATTTTAGAATATGTCAAAACATCAGTATCGGGCAAAAATTGCCTAAGATTTGTCATTCTCCATGTCGAGTCCAGCAAGCGACAATAACGGCTCCTCAACTTCTTCCTGGTTGTCAACGAAAAAATATCGTGAAATCAAAATGCCTATGCCTAGTGCCTGGATATTTAGTGATGAAATGCCTCATCGAAACACCAGAAGCTCATCTTTGGTCCATGCCATATGGTGGTGCATCGAAGTTATGAAAACAGTGACGGGTATCAAGATCATTTAATGGAACGTTTATTAAGATTTCTTACAAAACGTCCACATGGGGACATTCATTAGCATTATACATCAACTGTTAGTTCACAGAAAGTAAAGGACTTCGAATCGCAGAAACCCCGCAATATCGAACGAAATCCTTTAATTGTTTCCATCGAACAAATGTAGTTTATAGAATTTGCTGGCAAACCGTACAACCATAATAGTCGGATCCACAAGTGGGCCCATTACAAGTTTGGAATATAGATACTGCGCAAAAGTTGGAAGTAATAGATAACAATGTTATGCTTGAATTGAGAGAAGATTGTGGATTGTTAGTTATTTGAAGAGTCCATAACTGAAATTGACTATTGCTCAGGAAGGTATAAGATTTCAACGTTTAACGACCTGAGTTTTCTGCAGACCTGATTTCATTGTAGTGGGATATAAAATGTTCCTGCAAAAAACATCTGGAAAGAATTCTACAAACTTTCCACCCAATAATAATACATGTACCTCAACATGTTGGTGAGTTGAATTGCCTCTACAGCCAAGTCGAACTGTGCATTGGTGCGAGAAATTATCATCAATTTTATCTGGAACATTGCCGATAGCCGATGCAATTACAGAAATGCAGGCATTTAAAGAAAATTTGGTGTGAATATGTTTCTTGTATGATATTTTGATGAGACCGCATAACGCAAGCATGAAAAAACTTCGATAACACATGTGCAAATATGACATGGGTGTATCTAATATAAACTTGATGAGTGCATAAGTTCTGCACAGGAAGATGGGGATCATACACGGAACGAATTTGCAGTATATGCGATGTCCAGAAAACTATTTCTGTGGAACTCAAATACACATGTATGCCAATTGAACTCATTATATTAGGCTATCTTTCTATCCTAGTTTGATCACGCTTTCGCAAATCTTGGGTGTGGTGTCAGTGAGTTGACCTATGAGCTGTCCAGAGCTCCACAGCAGTTTCAGTTTTGGTACGAACATGAACATAATTTATCTCTAGTCGCTATATATCGCATGTAATAAGCAGAGGTCTGGTAGAAATCCACCAATGCGATTCTTCTTCGCAGAAGACACATATAGCTCACATCTGAACACGCTCTCGTTTGGTGGTCTGCGACAAAGCAATTACTGTCATATAATCCCCTGATGCACACACAATTTGATCTAGATGTTATTCAAGGACGAGCAATTCTAAATTTTCTCAGTTTCACAAAAGTAAACCCTGCGTTTTCGTACATGTATATTAATAAGAACGAATCACACAAATATTAGCTTCTATTCTTATATTTGGACTTAGTATAAACTAATTATTACGCTTGTTAACATGGAAGATGTATGTAATGTCAACGCATTATATGCCGCTACTGTTTTGGGTACTGCATTGTGTGATGTACATTTAATTAATTTCCGTGAGCAGCTGAATTTCGGTAGAATTGACTTAGTATGATGGCATTACATGAGCAATACAGGAATCAAGTGAAAAATTCTTATCCAAACCCCATAAGGGGGGCGATATCAAGGGGTAGTAATTAAAGTATTGCTCAGTACCGACAGCCTTATTGCCGAGGTAGGGATTTTTCTCCAGTCGAGTCACCCAATCAGGACATATCCGATGTACATGTAATGATGAATTTAATCAGAATATATTCAGATTTGGATATTTTCAAATAGGTCAACATCAGATGAATTTATCTACTTTTCATGTTTTCTGTTTCCATTAACATGAAATCTCGGATATAAGCAGCTACTGTTCGCAAAATATTCATATTGTATCAGATTGTATCAGCATTCCTGGCACTTTTGTCAACAAATGTGCTTACCAGTAGTCACTGAAACCCACCTTAGGAGCATTATCAATGAAAACTAGCAAATTTGGATGATTTCTCCATTTTGGTAACCATCTGAGTCACCATCCTGAATTTATATTCATATGGATAATAATATGTTACCGCTGTGAATAATTTAATAGGCGAGTGTGAAAAATCATCAATTATTAGAATTTCGGCGCCGTTTTGGGAGCCATCTTGTATTTTGAGGTCCAAATTGCACCTCAAGAGGAAGTGTGATCCAATGGTATTATTGGTCGCGAATTTCACTATATAAATTTTCCTCCCAGACTCAATGCCAACTCTGAAATTGTTTATTGTTGTCATTTTGATGATTTCATCTCATTTTCGTCGTTTCATTCTCTCGAATTCTGGAGTATGAACAGCCATTGTTCACAAACTATTCATACTGTTTCATATCTCCATGTTATTACGCCAACACGGAGCAAATATATTCACCTATATTCACTAAATCGCACATTAGGAGTGATATCAAAGAACATTTGACAAATTTTAGTGATTTATCAATTTTGGCAACCATTTTGGTCGCTATCTTGAATACAGATGCACTATTTTTGTTGTAATTATATGACAATCTATATGTTTAAACCTGTTGCAAATATTTGTCATCAAATTCAGCTATTTTCTGGCTAACACCTGGCTCGAATTACAAAATCGATATTTGGTAAAATTTCATAGCATATTTATGAATTAACATTTTGACGATATTTTGTAGGAATAGGACCCAAAGTATGACATATTATCATGTTCAAATGGTTAGGTATTCAAACGTATTTAAAATTAAGTTGCTATTAGCTACCGATTTCAAATAACCGTAAATGTTTTAAGAGACATGTGTGAAAATTCATCATTTCCCCGAACTTCGGTCGCCATTTTGGCGGCCATCTTAGTTAAATGTGGTCAAATTTTCTTTCAAAGTGAAGCTTGTTATCATAGTATCACAACAGTAGAGAAATATTATATTTCCTATCATAAATTCACAACTAGCTATTAATCAAACTGATTCAGTGCCTACTCTGAAATTTTGGATGGCGGCCATCTTGATGACGTCATAAATCCACCCAGTCGCGACCCCCAGGTGCCTAACATTTGTTTTCTGGTGCCCGAGATATCAAGCAACATCAAGAGCATAGTGGCTATATTTCTTCACAAAATGCACACGGGAGCCAAAAAATGGACATAAGAGCCTCTACTACAAGTGAGATAAAATTCGCTTCAAACAAACTCACTTCTGCCTCAATAAATAGTTTGTCAAAACTGAAATGCAATTTGTAAACAAATACGATTAACATGCGTTTTAACGAGATGAGCTTTAATTAAATGAAAGAAGCAATGCTACATAAACTATTATATGTGTCATGGACTCAGCCAGTGTGTCATATATCTGTGTCAACTAAGGTCGCTTTGCGTGGTAAAAATGAACAGTGAAAGTGAAAATTCTATCAAATTCGGAGAATCCAATTGAAAGTGAAAGTACAATTCTGGGCATTCCGCAGATTCAGAGAATGTTATACAATTGAAAGTGAATGTACGATTCCGGGAATTCTATCAGATTTCGCGACTCTGCTCGTTTTCGTGATCATACATGTAGGTTATATAGGGCCTATATGACCACGAAAACGAGTCGAGTCACGATACATGCATCTGTACAAACACATTGTGTATATGACCAGAAAATAAAAAGATCGCGATTACTCCAACAGAACAGACACGCGCACTACAATTAAAATTACCCATATAAGTCACTTCACTATACCCCAGGGGCTCCCGATGGGTTATAATTTATTTTCAGGCTATCAGTTAATTGAATACTATTTCCTTTTTACTAAACTAAATAAATAAACTAAAGTAAAATAAAGTAAACTAAAATCAAATATATGACTTACATATTATTGTTTGGCATATCTTAGGACAACACCCCCCCCCCCCAAAAATAACCATTATTGATACCGCATTCGGGGTAAGACTACAGCTTTTAAAGCGACCCATTAGGAGTACCACTGCAGCTTTTACATCGACCTATTCCCCCATTGGACCAGTGGTTATTATATTTTCAAGCACAGAATACACCGGTGGCGTTAATGAAGTATAGAGAGTATGTGTGGAGCGGTCACAATAAAAGCCAACCGCACCGACCGCACCTCCACCAGGGGTCCGAGAGAGATGGGCATAGAGATGGGCTATCGTGCATAATAGACCGTTATGTACCTAAGTTCCAATCCCCAAGTCGAGCTAGAGCCGACACGCCACGATTGACGCTTGCTGTCGGTTCCGTTAGGTACGCAAAATCCAAAAAGGTACCGATCGCACCTCCCCTGTCTGTCTGACCACTGAAAAGGGCACCATATCATATAGCGAATACATCTCTGCATCCATGGGCTATCGGGAAAGTCGCTAGCTGTAGTGGAAGTGAATAAATCAACACATGCGCTGCTGGTACATACAGGTCTATTCTGCACGATAGTGATTGACCCATCTCGCTCGGATCCCTGCGTGGGGAGGTGCGGTCGTGTGCGGATGGGCGAGATCGGCTTTTAGTAGGACCCTTGCGGAGCGAAATTCAGCGGGCGTAAGTTAGAGGAGTGAAGGTTACGATATTACGATGCAGTAAAATAAGTTCAAAACAAAGACTCAGCCTCATTCTCAAATGGCATGAAATTCAAACCAAATTTGGAAGAGTTGAGAAGATGTGAATAATTGGCTAATAAAATAGACTCACGGCTGATGATACTTATTTTAGCGGACGACCAATCTGAGGGGGTGTTTATACATTTAGCCGGATAAGATCCTATTCGCTTTAGTCGGTTAGCGATAACAATAGAAGTATGGGATCGAGACGAAGCTAAATCTAACAGGCAATGTGTTAAAACCAGAAACGTCGGGGAGGCCAGAACGTCTATTCGAACTATTGATTACGAATAGTTTGATGTGCCGGATTGTCGGGAGAACCGGGCTGACGGCACAAACCCAATTCGTAAGTTTCACAATTACAGCATAAAGAGGGCAGGGGCCCACCAAAAACCCAAAATAGAACATTTAAACGAACTTTCGAGTACGAGCACGAAATCTGCTGCATTTTCAAATAAGAAGGGGTCTTTTGACAAAAACCCCAAAACTTAAAAAAATCACTTTTATTCACATTTTCGCGTACGTCCTTGAAATTAACTATGGTCATTCTTGATGTATACTAAACATAAAAACACAACTTAAGAAACGGGTTTCTGCAGCATTTTCAGATAAGAAGGGGTAGTTTCACCCCTCCCCTAAAACTTCGGCAATTTGTCCGGGAGCTGATAGCCTACTGTACCCTTGCACCCCATGACTTAACTTTACCTAACTAATTTTCGTCCTTGTTATGTCCCTCAACTTTTAAGTGATTTTAACATAACAAGTGGACGCGTATACGCCATACAAGATGGCGTCAACTATGGCCGCCGTTTTTCAGACAAGGCACTAAGTTAGTTTGATCAGAATTATAGAGAGAAATTTTTGTCAAAAGTATACAAATATTTATATATGTCTGAAGCCAAGACATAGTGTCACCGCTGTAGGGAAAATTGGAACTTCTCGTCCAAGATGGCCTCCAAAAAAGGCCACCGGAACTGGAAAATTAGATTTTTCACTGATATATTCAGTTTCTGCTGTTAGTAGCTAGTGGCGAATTCTGGAGTTATGGTGTATGTTTCATGCTAGGTAACATATTACTGGAGCAATGAGTTATGTCATTATTTGGGTCACACCCATTTCCGATGCACCAAAAGGCCAATTTTACAAAATTCAGTATTAAATTTCACCAAAAATCGCCATTT
This sequence comes from Siphonodentalium dalli, assembly GCA_032622095.1. Classification (NCBI taxonomy): domain Eukaryota; kingdom Metazoa; phylum Mollusca; class Scaphopoda; order Gadilida; family Siphonodentaliidae; genus Siphonodentalium; species Siphonodentalium dalli. Next base: position 46,314,224 of record CP136069.1, on the reverse strand, counting down.
GGGATTCAAGTCATAGTTCGACACTGGGCGATGTATGTTGCATGCCATTGCCTAAGAACATCTCACCTCAATACAACCGAACTGTTCACTTTAGCTCAAAATAGCCATCAACATGGCGACTAAAATATTTTAAATGGTAGATATTGCTCCAGTGATTGCCTGCATTCGCGTCCAAGTTGTGGTGATGAATAATATTTGTTGATCTGCGCTGTATACATGCGTTGAATCCTAACATGTCTGATGCACCGTGGTTAATTGAATCTATCGTAATTACATACATTACGAATATTATCAATTATCCCTCTCTAAACTTGACATTAAAATGCACATTCGCGAGATTGGACCATATTTTCAAGTAAATTTAACTACTTTTAGTATCGTGTTTGTTGTTTCGGAACTGTCTTAATGGTGGTTTTCAAAAATGCAATCAAAATATTTTTTTAAAAGGTAAATTTTTCACATATGCAGAACACTATTCTCAAAGGTCGCAAACTGTGACTTACTTTGTTATTAGACCTGTTAGGATAGGATAGGATAGGATATTTTATTTAAATATACACATATTAATGCATAATACATTTGACAAATATTATGTTGTATATTCGAGTGGTGGCATAGTCAGGCTAGACTGTCTTACTGCCACCCCCGTTACTTAATCTCCTGGCAACTACATACGCTATTATTGTTGTCCCAGTACCTTACTGAGGATGACAAATTCATTTTAAAGGATGCAGTATGGAATTTTGCTGAAAATGTCTTTTATGATTATGGCCACGTTTTAAAGGGAACGACCATAACTTTGCAAAGGATGTGAGAGGGACCATAATGTATAGCTACAATGATCATTTTCATAATATTCATCCACTTAATACATGTTGGGTGTCAAGATGACAGTCATAAACCAAAATTCAACAGATTTTGATCAATTTACCCTGATAGCATGTGCAAGGTGTGGTACATTACTTTATTTTGACTAATACGCACCACAAGAGAATTGGGTTTTCAGTCTAGTCTTTACATGTTAGTCTACTGAATAAAGTACATGTATATCACTATAAATAGCCTATTCCCTTTCTCGATTGTCTATTATAGTAACATTTGGGGCGTGGTTGCAGATCGGCATAAATATCCAGTTGACTCGACGAAAATAGTGAACTTGTTTGGGATACTACATGTAGTTACCTGAATCCGACATAGTCATGCCCAAACGTGGTTCCTTTAATTCAAAGTTATGTATTTGTTGGGTCAGCGTATGGATATTCACCTATAACATTTACTTCCAAGCACCAAGCTATATTTCAATGCAAGGAATATGTATCTGTTCATTTTACTATGTCATCATACTATGACTGGGGTGGGTGTCTGATTCCCAATAACGCAATAACCCTTTGGACCCTAGCTCCCCACAACGATCGACACCCTGACCCTGGGCTCCCAGTGGTATTTTCACTTATAGTAGGCGGTGTTTAGGCGTATGGTGTTGTTTATGTTCAAGTGGTGTCACATGTCTGAAACTTTAGAGGTATGTTCCGCATGGACCATTGATTATTTTATGATCTGGTTACATTGCCACATGGTCACTCGCTGGTAACGGTTGCTAAGCAACTACCCGATATTGAAAGTAGAAATACAATAACAGCTTTTATCATCGTATTTAAGCCCAAGGAAATGGCGTTTTCGAGGTAGTCAATACCCTATTATGAAATTTGAGATAAATCTGGCCAGAAGAGTTAACCTAACTTCTATTTAAGGGTAGCAACGGTTGCTAAGCAAATAACCCAAATGAATGAATGACACCATTTTCCTGTATTATCAATTGTATTATGCCGCAATTTAGACATTCCACGGCATACACATGGTGATGGTTATGTTCAAATGGTACCACAGGTCTGAAACTTTACAGGTATGTTCTCATGGACCACTGAGTATTTTTAAGATTGGTATACTTGCCATCCTATCACTCCCTGGTAACGGTTTCTACGCAACTACACGGAATTGAAAGTAATATGCAAGTATAGCTTATAGCTACGTAATTCCGCGCTAAGAAACTGCGTTTTCTATGCACCCCATACTCTATTGTGAAATTTAAGACATATCTGGTCAGAAGAGTGAACACAACTTGTATTTAACGCTATCAATGGTTGCCAAGCATATACCCCAAGTGATCGAATGACACCACTTCCCTGTGCATTCAATGGCAGTATGTCACATTTTAGACATCGCTTAGAGGCATCGTGATGGTTATGCTCAAGTGGTGCCACAGCTAGGTCATAAACTTTACAGAATTGCTCAATAATGCAAGATTTGACACGTGTTTGTAATGCGCACGCGCAAGTAGATCGGACTAGATGGTATTGTGACCGTGCAACCCCTTTCCACAGGACTACTCTGGTGCAACGTCGAAACGTGCAACTGTACAATGCAAATTGATATACTATTGGCACTCTTGATGTGATTGTATCACTACGCAAAAACCAATACATTTATCATTGTATCATATGCGCATGCGTGAACAAATTGACTCAGATAAGTGACAACGCCTTCCTCACATATGCCAGAATACTGATTATGTATACAAGAATAATTTAAACCCAGAAGAGTGATCGACATTGTGTCTTTCTACAATCCTGCGAACCGCACAACAATGTTTTGCGTTACGCGAATAGCTTCAAATAATGTACGTTTGTTGAATTCTGCGCTATGAGCATGCGCATATTTTCTACCCCCAGCTAGTGCAGCTGGGCAACGAACCCATAAACATGCACCTATGGTACTGCTGAAGTTCCTGGGTATCATTTACATAGATAAAAGTGGATATACCAATGGTTATAACATATATAAACATGCTACATAATAATTATGTTTATGACGTCACCGAATTCAAAAGCGGCCAGTCGGGTATATGAATGTTTTCTGTCTGGCCGTTTGTTGCGGCCAGTCCAGACCAGTCGGGTTTAAAGGGATAACTGAGTAATATGAGTCATCCCCTTTTCCAGAGCATCAAATACCATACTAATATAGCGAAGGTAAGAAATTCCCTTCCAATGATCATTGAATCATTGGAATAAATGTTCCTGACATGTTCGTATTGGCAGTCAGAAATGTTATGGCCAATATCTATTATCTGTCACTTAAGACATGAGTCCATTAATAGGCGAGGTACTATTTGCACATTGGTACCGTTAATCGGGCTTAATAGACTTAATAATAATCTCATGCAATATTCTTATTAACTCTGTAGACACATTTCTTTATGGGGAAACCCGAACTAACTTATACTGAGAATAGTGATATTTTTAAGGCTGTACACTCGTATATTAGAGATTCCGGTCGATTTGAGAGAACCTAACACTTTGCCCATGTAATTTTACACTTAAAATCTACGTATAATAGAATATATTCTATGTTTGTACCTAGTTTCTTATGTAATATATATCCCAGTTATTCCCCTGTGAAGGCATTGAATAATTGATACATGCCTGTACTATCGTACTTTTACTTGTTGCAAGGGAATGATGACCGACGTGTTGATGAAGCATACACACACTCATCCCATCTCGTCACGGTGCCGAACTTCCGATTCTACTCCACAATCGCCATGCTGTTTATTTTGTTCATATATTGTTCATTATATGTATGTCTATTATATACCTTGTGTTTGTTCGTCTTCAGTGTTAACATTTGTCAGTGTATTATACTAGGGAGATAAGGGTATTCTAAGTGATTATAGCACTTGTCCTCCAATCCCTTTTGTCATAAATCAATTTATGAACAAAGAAAATATGTTTAAACTATGCATCTCCCCGGTGTAGTAATTCAGAATTCCAATAACTGGTGCCGTCGAAGTTTAATGGCTTTTCGTCTCTTAAGAAAAACAAAATACCAGTAGAGCAGATTTCAATACTATAACTTAACCCTTTACCCAACAAACCGGCCAAAACCGGCCAAATAAAGCTTCAACAGCCTAAAATATCTTCGGTCTGTCTCAATAGAACCATACAAATATGGATATCATTGGAACCGGCTCCTTGACCACATTGTGATAGTTACAGTTATGCCCTGTGCCAATGCATTCTCTTATATATGCGAGTCGACCATAGGTCGCCTCGCATATATAAGAGAATGCATTGGCCTAAAAAAAATCTTTTTTAACACTTTTTACCATTTTTTCTTACATTCTTTAACAATTTTATAATTTGTAATGTGTTAAGCCAATGCATTCTCTTATATATGCGAGGCGACCTATGGTCGACTCGCATATATAAGAGAATGCATTGGCACAGGGCCATTCTGTTGGGTAAAGGGTTAACGCGAATGAAGTTTATGCATAACGATGAAAACCGACTATAGCTCAATACCAGTAATATGTCAAATTAACTGGGATAGTGTGGGAGGATACATAATGAAAGTTCCTAGCGCAGCAACATGTGGTCTTATTAATCAATGATAAATATTAAATAAGGATTGAGTATAGCTTTGTGTGACCCACATTATGTGAGTAAAGGGGGGATGCCCTATAGCAGAAGAGTCCACAATTAGAGGTACCATGTCTTACCCACCGGAAGCTGACATAAGCTAATGATAGGTAGAGCCTTAATCAATTGTTATCATGAAACATAAATCATAACACAGAGTTTGTGTGTGTTCTATGGGTTTCTGCTATCTTTTCTGTTCCAAATCTTTGAGACTGTATATCAGAAACTGCCGTTACAGCAGGGTGCTCTGCCTATCATTAGCTTATGTCAGCTTCCGGTGGGTAAGACATGGTACCTCTATATGTGGACTCTTCTGCTATTGGGCATCCCCCCTTTACTCACATAATGTGGGTCACACAAAGAAATGAAGTTTATGCATAACGATGAAAACCGACTATAGCACAATACCAGTAATATGTCAAATTAACTGGGATAGTGTGGGAGGATACATGTAGTGTGGGAGGATACATGTAGTGTGGGAGGATACATAATGGAAGTTCCTAGCGCAGCAACATTATTAATCAATGATAAATATTAAATAAGGATTGAGTATAGTTTCATATCCTGACAGCTGTAAAACAGATCTTCCAATCTGACAAAACATTCATGTTGTTAAGTGTCTCTAGGATATTAATTTGTTAGAAGTTCATGCAACCCTGATATATATAATCCATACCTTCTACACATTTACTTAATATATAAGTTTTACAATACTATGGATATATATGCCAGCATTATACAAATGAGAGAATCTTAATGGCAATTTGTTATATCATTTTGAAACAAAAGAAGAAAACTGCATGGATGTTTGAGACCGGGAAATTATTAACTTCACCCACTCTCCCCAAATTGGCGTAAATGGGGTAAATCGCGAAATATCTGCTCTGCTTTTGACTAATCTGAGATTGAGACGTTCTTATACCACTATATGGAATAATATGTGTTCGTGTAACCAAAAGAATCCTTCTTATCTGAAAATGCTGATTTTTTTTTTCTTAAGTAATGTTTTTATGATCAGCGTGGTACCTAGACATGTTTACAGCATATTTCATCCTCGTAATCGAAAGTTCGTATAAAAGTTATTGTTTTGGGTTTTTGGTGAGCCCTTGGTCCCTTTATGCTGTAATTGCGGAACTTAAAAATTGGGTTTTTGCCGTCAGCCCGGTCCTCTCGACAATTCAGACGCATCAAACCTTTCGTACTCAATATTCGGTTGCAGTTGATGATGAAAAGAGCGATTCGAGAGAGGTGCCTTTAATTTCGGAAGTAATTATGCATGGATAATATATCTGCATTGACTGAGACAATTTCGTTTTGAAGTTCTGATTTTCATTCATACCAGTGTCAAGTCAAAGTCAGGAGAATTTAATTAAATATCCTGGCTACGGTATTCATTCCAGAGCAGAATGATATTTTAGTGGGTAGTTGTCAAATAGCGCCTTAGAATCGAATAAAACATGTAAACAGATAGAGAGATTGACAGCTCCAACTAAAAGTCCGTCGTTTCTAAATGATCACTTAATGGCACGGGCGGTGTTCGTTGCAGAAATATTAATATTTGTTCAAATCGCCATCAACAGAAGGAATATTAAAATATATATAGTTTTGTTCATATGCCAAACATAATCAGCGCGTAAATAGTATATTGTCGTCAAGACGTACGATGGTGTACGTAAACAAGAGCCTGCTCGTGTTACAGAAGTTGTGCTTCCGTTTACAACTTTACATAACACAGCGCATTTCTATTGGTTAATCACAAACAAATGATATAAACGCTCTTTGTTATTTCTATATCAGGAAAACAGTAACAAATAACGCTCTTTATGTTTACCATATCCGGATCTAAACAAAAGCCAGGTAACGTAACGTTTTTTGCTTCTGTTTATCAGAACAAAGGAACAAAAATGACAATAACATACTGTTTATGCCATATTTCTGATTTGTGTAAGAAAAAAGTCTATCTATATTTTACTATTATTTCTGTTTATGGCGGTTTTTGACGGAGCTGAATATTTCAACAGCATACCCACCGCCTCCCATATCTTTAAGGGCAGGCTATTTCAAAGAAATGTTTGGAAATGCTGGAATTACACATTTATATCGGTATCAGGGAAATACAATTTTGGAGGATGTTGTGCACCATTGAAATAACATTTGAAGTTAAACAATATAAAAAAATGCTCAACAATTATGATGATAATGAAGTGGTACAATGTTTGGAATTTGGGTTTCCATTATGTTACATAATTACATAAGGACCGAATCTCTTAAAGATACGGGCGGCGTTTGCGGTGGGTATTCTGTTAAAATATTCACCTCCGTCAAAAACCGTCACAAACAGAAAGAATAGTAAAATATAGACAGACTTTGTACTTACACCAATCAGAAATATGGCATAAACAGTATGCTATTTAAGAAATAAATACACGGTGTTTCGGTGTGTATGGTCAAGTTGTACCACAAAAAACAATCAGTTTTGTTGTGGTACAACTTGACCATACACACCGAAACACCGTGTATTTATTTATTTTTTAATACGACTGAAAGTTTCTGGTCATAATTCGACTGAATAGTCAACGAAATACTGCGCTTTTTCGGTCTCAGGTGAGAAAACATTTCGTGGTGTAATTCTTATTGGGCGTACTCGATTTCTTTGCACGGAGTACTCTGGTAATTTGTTTGCGTAAATAATCGTTATGATTGGCTAAAAAAGGATGTGTTTTCAGCGGTGCCCGTGCCTTTCATTTAAATTGTACAGGAGACACGATTGTGGTCATTTTTATGGATTAAGGAAAGGGCATTTCGGCCCTTTCGGCAATCCCGGGGCCAGCCACCCCAAACCACTCACTTATATATTGCGGTCATTTCTGTGTTGAACGTTGTTGGGACAACATGAATATGATCATCGACTATGGACCATTTTCCTTACACAAAGCGATCTAAATGATCTAATTTACTAAACTAATCTTATTTCCCTTCTGGTGAACAAACGCTTTCAGTTTCATCTTGATTCCGAAATATCGAATATGATCGAGATTCGAATCGACGAATGCACAGCCCGGCCCCATGGAAAATACAATTTTACCGATTTATTTTGTCATTTAATATACTTATTAAGTAACTTTCTTTGGTCGTAACATATATCACTGTACCATAACATCATCTGGACCATATTTAATGGTAACCAAACTGCTTTCAAGCGACAAATCGCTAGAAAATTCGCAAGATTGTCAAGATGTAGCAAAATTCAAAGGGTTACGGTGCGGGTGTACTCCGTTGATGCCCCGTTTGCGCGGAGTTAGAAAAGACGGGAAAAGTCGCGTGCGGCGATCTGAATAAACCGATTTTTTTCGTGGTACAATTGGAAAAAGTAAAATTGTACCACAAAACTGGAACAAGATAGCCATGGTAACTCGGGCCACTGGCCAATCAGGACATGGCTTTTAAGCATAGTTAGGCAGGGTCGTATTACAATGTCAATTTTTTCCCCTTTGTTATGTAAACAAAAGCAAAAACGTTACGTTACCTGGCTTTTGTTTATATCCGGATATGGTAAACATAAAGAGCGTTATTTGTGAATGTTTTCCTGATATGGAAATAATAAAGAGCGTTTATATCATTTGTGTGTGATTAACCAATAGAATTGCACTGTGTTATGTAAACAGAAGCACAACTTATGTAACATGAGCAGGCTCTTGTTTACGTACACCATCGTACGTCTTGACGACAATATACTATTTACGCGCTGATTATGTTTGGAACAGGCAATTCTTCAAGGATTGTCCACTTATAAATGGACAATCGGTACCTAAAATGGTCATTAATAAATGGACAATCCAACCACGCGTGGCACGCGAGCTTGGGATTGTCCACTAAATGAAGACATGTTTTGTTAATCCTGCATGAAGGGCAATAACTCTATAAATAATGTGAATTTGCCAAATGACGGTGATTTGTATGAGAAGAAATGTTTTTGACGAAATAACGGAGATATTTGAAGAAGAGTTTTTGACGAAATAACGGAAAGAGGTATCCGGATTCCGGCGGTATTCCTGTGGGTAATCGGGAATACGTACTGAAAATGCTGGTATCGAACGCTGATATTTTCAGCATACAGTATATAATGTATTGTGTTCGTCCAAGTATAGTGTGATACACCTGTACGTGATTCGGAGGCTCAACTCAACACTGAGTGATCTCATCAAGCAGTCAGGATGCCAATACCAGATCGTCTTGTGAAGTATATGGGGATTGTGTCGGTCAATTTCGAATCGCATCGAATCTTCGCATGCCCCTAAACCTACAGACAATTTTATTTATTTCCAAGGGAACATTGCTTGTGATTAAGCTTTTGAATATAGGGCTGATGTCTGCAGATGCCATATGTTAGAAAGTGAGTGCATTGTCTTATACAATTAGAATCGCTGACTGCTAATAATCGATTAATTTGATGATTTCGCAGGGGCTCAAACACCTAAAAAGGCGGAAGAGGCCTCCAATATCCTTTTATAAATTGTAAGGAAATGAGGAAAATACTTGTCCGCCAGGCACGGAACATAGTTTTTTATTTTATTCTTTTCAATTCACCCACTTTCACTCTCACCATAACGCAGGAAAGGTTAAACAAAGCGATGGATTTGGTCACTTTAATTTGTTCCAACTTGTGTATAAGGCCTGGTAGAATATTTATGTCAGTGATAATTCTGTGGTTAAAAGTAATTTCAAGCGGACAAGAGTATTTCCTTGGACATTCCAAAGTTTGTGAAGATGAATCTAATCTGGTGGAAGCACTTTCTTCCTCATTTCAATTAAATATCAATAATACTAAGGTGCCGTTTACACATAGCCGGTTATCGATCTATGCGACGAACGAGTTAGCCGGCGAAAGTTACTGAAGACTGTTTACACATCGCCGGCGAAGATACGCATATATTCAGTTTTCTCCTTTGCTTGCCCTTCAGTTCTCACTAAACTGCAATATGATATTGTTGTACACCTGTAAACATCTAGCCGCTTCCTTTGTGAAGTATGGTTTGGGCAGTGCAAAATTTTAGAAATGGAAATGCCGAAATTATTAATATCCAACTCGAACTTTCAGGTATTGCTATTGATGTTTTTATAGATATTTAAACAACATTGTTAAATGCATGTTTGAGTTCATAGACAATCTGTGAAGTGAGTGTCGCTTCAAAGGCATGGCCATTGTCAGTTTTGAGATCATTTCGTCGCACACATCTACAAATTGGTGTCCAATCATTCGGATTGGATTGTATATTATATATTTAAGTTTTAGCATCGCGACTCAGATGTGACATATTTTCCATTTCCACATTATATAATAACATATGTTTTTTATTTATTTGGGTGTTCACCATGTCCATGTATACAGGGCCGCAGCGATGGGGGTGTGTCATCCCAACTGTGGTCAAAATATTCAATAGCTGGAAATTTGGGGAATTTGACATCAACAATATGTTGAAATTGTTCTCGTAGTTTGATTTTCCAACAATTTATTAGAGGGGATTTTTTTGCCAAATTGTTGGACTGAAATGGACATCAGTTGGAAATGATCCAACCTTAGAGGGGTGTCAAGTTTGAAAATGTCCAACAATTGGAAAGCTTAAGGCAAGTCTGGATGCTAGGATTTTGCAATTTTCATGGTTCAGATTTCAAAATTTTATCATGCCGGGCCATAACCATGGTCGGCCCGGGAATATTATGTCTTGGTCCTTCCCCAATGGGCAGTCAAAACAGCTATCTAATTTAACAGAAACAAATCGGGGTTCAAGTTGCTTGACGTCAGACCACTATACATGTTAGGATTGGGCAATTTCCAGTTTTTGACACTGGTTCAGATCTAAAGAAAGTCACTCAATACGGGGCCGCCTAGAGGATTAGAGTATATAAGGCTACCATCCAGATATTTGAGTGGACAGTTAGATTTATGCCCAAGGGGTGTGTAAATGGAATTACGCGAACTTGTGAGTTTGGTGAGATTCAAGATGCATGAGGTGCAGTTGGAAATTCCAACGATGGACAGTCACACCCCATCCAAAGCAGGCGCTCTAGACCCGTCCCTGTATGTATATGTCCACGACGCACTCAGCATGGACTATACGTGTTCAAAATTAGATTAGTAGAGACCTTTCGCAAAACTCACGTTTACGATTACGAATACGGATAGGGTACTACGTCACCAACATTAAAATGTGTACTTTCTAATCGTTGTCGTATTTTACTATCCGTAATAACGGTTACGATTTCATGGTTTCTAATAAGCTCAAATAACACCTGAAATTTATGTTCTGCAATACATTACTTTACTCCGTTCGAGACTGTATATGTATATCATGTAAACCATCCAGTTGTATTGAGCTACGACCTCGGTGTGCTGTAAGATTGGCAATCACTCTACTCGTCGTCGTGAATGTCGAGCTTCCAACGAAATAAGATCGCTATTCACAACGGATAGTCATCGCTGGCTGCAATCCAAAACTTTGCAGTAATAGAAGTGCACTATGAAACCAGTTGCCAAAAAATACACGGCTTACATGGATTTGGTGTTAATAAAAGAATATTTGGCACACCCACCGACATCACCAGAGCTCAGCAGTCTCTGTTGGGTTTGTTCTTTGCATTTATTTTAAATTTAAAAAATACAACTCGCACAAATGCGGCATTTAAAGATACTCAATCCGATTAGATGTCCCCATATCATCATATTCCAACAACAATTTTTTTTGAAAAGCCGCTTCTGTTATCAGAATCGAGTAATTGCCCAAAATTAATGCTAACCACAGTCAACTATAGTATAAAATTGCCCAAAACCTATTATTTATCAATATTTTGTTCAACGAAATTTTGCCGGTTTGTCAAATATCTGACACAAAAAAAGCCACTTGATGCACATCGCTTCTACCGTGTCGACTTTGTTTCGATTTGGTAGTACCAAACCAGAAGTGATGCACATCAGCGAGCACATCAACCTTATGTCGGATTTCCTAAACCCAAAGATGTGATAGGCTGTGAAACCGAAATCGCATTGAAATCAAATTGCGGACTGGAAGGGTCTTGAAGAGGTGGAGTCGTGGTTGATGTAAGGTCCAAATTCAGGAACCCCTCTTCCCCCATCAGCATAACGTCTATCAGGTCATCCATGATAACAACGAACTGAATTTCCACCACATATGACCTGACATGTATACCTGTATTGCCACACTATATCACGATAATCCCGGGTCGTAGGCTGTGACTGGTCGATTTATTGACAATAAACAGGTCATGATTATCGCATTGTTGCAAATGAGACGATAAGTGAAGTATTAAGGGACTGTATATCAAACACACGCTTTGAGTTCTAAAAGTGGTACTAAATAATGATGGTACGTGTTCGTCAAAACTCTTACGCGTAGTCGTTTTGCGAAAGGACTTTTTGGCCATACGGATAGACTTACGAGTACGAATAGCTATCCGTATTGGTAATCGTAAACGTGAGGATGCGAAAGGTCTCTAATGAACAAATTGTCAATGACGTTTGAATCCATTGAAATGTGCCATCCCATTTCTTCCATATATATGAACATACATGTACATGAACACGTACATTAAATTCCCTTGAATGCGAAACAAATGTGTCATGCACGTGCAGAGTACATGTACGTGTGGCTGCATGACACCTGCTAACAACCCTCCTTTGGTTGACACCAGATAAAGACCTAACTTAAATGAAGAGCGAATTATAATATATACGACAACATGTTGCTTGTATTGAATAATTTAATCCAGAAGATGAAAACCGGATAGCTGCTTCATCGGATAACTGTGATTCTTACCCGGTGAAGTATAAACAGTCTATTGTTATCGCAAACCGATTATAACGGATAGGATCTTATCCATCTAATGTATAAACACCCCCACGTCATTGGTAACGCAAGAGCAATATGCTGGCCGGATACAGAAGCATGGTTCGGAATTATATAGGTGCTCGCAGCGATAGTTTGTGCAACAATTCGATGTGTGTCAGGTCGAGTGTGGCTCAAACACATTTACAAGAATCAAACTTAAGATGTCACAGAAACAAGGAAAACTGTTCTTCGATTTTGAATCTCCGATTACATTATTCATACTTCTCCGTTGATAGTTGTTATATCTCTGGTGTCAGTTACCAAGTCCCTCACCTGTTTGTACTTGAACATAATTGAGGACAGTTAAATTAGTTCTATCTTGTGACACATAATGTGGATACGTAGGTAGAGAGACTACTCGAGTTTTGATAAACGGTGTGCACTGATTCAGTCTATAAACTATCCTTGATAACTGGGTTGATATTTTGTCTGTGTTATAGTGCAGATATAGTTTATACAAATATACGTTGAAGCTGGGGTGGGTCTATGGCATTGGTTTCTTTCAAATCATTTTGCTATATATCCATCGCTAAGTTCATCCGCACTTTTTTTGGAGAGAGAAAGCACTTGCCATACACTCTTTTTGGAGACAGAAAGCATTTGCCATACATGTAATTATGCACATACGTAATTAGTTTATGGGTCAATATTAATTTGTGAGCTCCATGGTCGAACGATTGAAGGAATACATTCAGCGAGATATGAGAGCCACCTTCACCATCCTCGGGAGAAATATATGTCAGTATCTCTTTTTCTTTGATAAATATGGGGGTCTATACGGTCACTTCTGTTTGGATATCTATTGATCCATATAACTGTCTCGTTGATGATTAAACCACACATTCACACTTATGAAAAGCTGGCACACGAACAAGTATCTTATATTCGGTACCATTCTGAAATTTAGTCAATTTTGTAGTTGCTCACTTTTGGAGTTTTGGGGACAAGGTTCTACAAGAGGGGCAATCCCAACATAGGATGTCATAGAAAATAATATAAATGATGTATGTATGTGGCGACCGTGTAGATATATCAAAGTAAGTTTCAATTAGGGGCGAAAATGTCAGAAAATATGGCTGAACACCAAAATTGGGTTCTGGCACCTAAAATAGGATTTCGGCCCTATTTATACAAACAATGGACGGAGCCAATGAATTCCTCATAAAAAAGTACTCCCGAATCACTATCAAACAGAAGCTTGTCCCATATTCCGCAAAGAGCCTAAAAGTGATATAACTTATTATAAATATATGGCAATATTCAGCATGTTGGGGAGGGTTAGTACTTTTGAGATCCTGGCTAAAAATATTAGACCAAATATTTTCTGTATTATATTGATGTGTGCTGACAAGAACACATTAGTTTATAAAACTAAACAAAGGCTGAAAAGACGTTGACTGAATGTAACGCAAGTATTTGAAAACTGGGCCCGGGATTATTTGAAAATAAAATTTCAAATGACTTTTTCATCTGATATTCAACTGGGACCCTTTCTGCTTGAAAATTCAGGTTTATATAACCACATATATATTCTTAACATCATGCAGTACTAGATATGTAAACTATACAACAGTGAAGCTTATATTCTATGAGTCAGGGCATAGGAAGCTATAAATATTGGGGGTATCAAGGGGAGAGCACGGGAGTGGGTACCATATTTCGGACTAAAACAATAAAATAATTAACAGTAATCCATCACTTAAATTAAAACTTATTCTGACTACAACTGTACTTAAGACTTCAACTAACAAATTAATTTCATATTTAGTTTAACCGCAAAGAAAACAATGTCTGTCTCTCGTTCATATACGATAAGTATGAATGCACAATAGTTGTCCATTAAATGTCATACAATCCAAACGTATCCAGACGAGCATCATTCCCATGAACAAATTCATTTGAAACCTCTTTCATGTCGATATTGTCAAGATGTTCTCTATATAATTATGTCACACACCATCAAGCGATTCAAACGGTCTTGACTCATATATCGACCTTAAGTGGTTCTTCAGCCTTCTTAGTGTGCTGAATGATCGCTCGCTCGTCGCGTTCGTTGCAGGTTCTATCGCGAGGATCTTTAATAATGTTACTATACCTCACTCATCAACTTTCTCGGACCATGCCCCATTTCTTGGAAATGTTTGAGGATGTCATGCATATGTTGCGCATTACCATCAAAAGTACTCCTCAGAGTTCTGAGATGAGTATTCAGCATCGACGGACATAGACCATCACCGAAAATGTTAGTCACACGACTAAGCGTTGCTTCGTTGTCACGTCCGCTAACCGCAGCCAACAAAAGTTCATTGCAATCAGAGTATGCACCGTAATCTGGCTGGTCGAAACGATCATTTATAGTTGAGATAATGAGATCTAAAGATTCATAGTAAATACGTATGTAGTGAGACTGGGTTTTCTGGATATTCCGCTGCTGTGTCTCCTCCTATACAAACTCCTCCATTTTTTTGGTGCTCGTTTTCTGCGGGATAGAATCGGTTCACCTATTTGTTTCGTTTCCTTTGCAACTCGACATGTCTTCTCCCAAAAAAGCTTCCACGAAGTTTCATCTCTAATTGACACCAGAGTCTTGACAGTCATTGAAGCAATTGATTTGGCCTCACATGCCGATAGTTTCATTGTTTGTAGGGTTTCACTCAATGAATCCGCATGTGATAAAATGAGTACAGCCAATGAAGCCCTAAAAAAGAAGTCGTACTTTCTCATCTGATATCCAACACCTTGAACTTTGGATTTGGTCTCAGTATCGTTCGTTTCAGTCTCTACCCAGTCCCACAAGTCTAACAGTAGTTATGTAAAATGCTCGTACTTGCCCATGCGCGCACAGTCCACCTTGTGGGACACATGGTTCGAAAATCAACGGAATCAGTTTCAGGATTCGTCTGTTCTATTTTGATATTCCGTAGTTGTCGCTCTCGTTTTGGTGACGCTTTGACTAGTTTTATTATTTACATTGTTTGATGCTGTCGCCACACGCGAGGCTCAGTGCGTGCCAGAAGCAATACGTGAATGGCTCGCGCGATTCTGCCCTTTTTATGGATGTTGCCACTCCGTTTATAGAACATGCCATGGTGCTACACCCGTCGTAACATTGACCCCTGCATTTCGCCAGTGGCATCTGAGTTCGGATCAAGACATCACGTATTAGAGAGGTGATTGTTGATGCATCTGCTTTCTCTATCTGATAGAGACCAATGAAATCTTCATGTGGCTGTAGATCATCATCAATCCACCGCAAACATACAACTAATTGCTGCCGGTTTGATATATCGGTGGTTCCATTCGCCATGATTGAATAGAACTGTGATCCACGGATTTCGTCGACAATCTGCATCAGAACGTTGAGTGCTATCACTTTAATCATTTCATTTTGCATCTGTGGTGATACATATCTCTTCTTACGCAAAAGCCAAGAACTCAATTCAGGAATATCATCACACCTGGGTTTGACAAGCTGCACGAAATTCGAGTCCATCTCAAGATGACCTCTGTAGGCTATGCACTGGCGAGCTAGAAATTTAGCAGAATAAAGGAGTGCCATAAGGACTAGAGGATTACTGTGAGTGGAACGTTAGATTAAAGCCCAAGGGGGTATGTACATGGATTTACGCGAACTTGTGAGTTTGGTGAGGTTCAAGATTTGGTGCAGTTGGAAATTCCAAAGATGAACAGTCACACGCCTCCAAATCAGGCCCTCTAGATCCGTCCCTGTATATATATGTCCACGACGCACTCAGATTTAGATTATTGAACTAATTGTCCATTTCGTTTGAATCTATTGAAACTTGCCAACTCATTTCTTCCATATATATGATCATACAAGTACATGAGCATGCACATTTAATTCCCCATAATGCGAAACAAATGTACCGTACACATGCGTGTACGTGTGTCATCATCAATTAGTATTTATAATAATAGCTTGTAATCAAGGTGCGTGACCACCGATGGACGGCTGATTAGAGACAATCAAACTGACACACTGACCCACACACACAGGCGAAAAGCGGACTGGTCTATCAGTGCTAACACCACACTATTGCTCGAGTTAATAGTTGACAGGCAATCATCCATGACGGCATGACACCTGTCCAGATAAAGATCTAACTTAAATGCAGAACGAATTAGAATCTATACGACAACAAGTTGCTTGTATTGAGTAATTTAATCCAGAAAATGAAAACCGAATAGCTGCATATCCGGATAGTTGAAATTCTTACCCGGCGAAGTATACACATTCTATTGTTATCGTTACCGGCTAAAGCGAATAGGATCTTATCCGGCTAATGTATAAACATCCCCTAAGGGAAGTCTGGTGGTATTACCGCGTTGTTACACTGATACAATAACTTAATTACTGTTAAAATGACTTGGATCCATCGCAATTGTTATCAAAACCATTACCACATTGTCCACAACAGCTTGAGATATCCGTTGGGTTGATACTGTTTTGGACAGAGTCCCGCCGTTGCTCTTCTATAGCGGACTTTCATTCAAAAACATGTACACGTGGAGCCCGTGCATTCACGTAAACCCCTGAATGTGATTAATCATGTGACATGTCCGCGATTACTAAGTCTTCAAAATGATATATCATTTACCGTGATAGATAAAGGTATAGTGATGATACGATCGCTTAATGTTATCATTTTCTGATAGCGCGACAAATCGAAATTCTCTGGAAAACAAGGATTTGTTTACTTATAGATCTCGTTGCTTTGACATTTAACGGACCTCTTATATATGCATGTTTGATATCATCACGCTTGGGAAAGGCTGCCTGTTCTGATACGCAAAGCTTCCATTTGACCTCATCCGAGGACATACAAGGAAGATAACTCTCGTCAAAATCGTCCCGCCCACGATTATGGGCGTAAAGTCCGTTATAGAAGAGTAACGGGAGGGTACTCGGTCCAAAAACAGCATAATCGCAACGTATACCCCAAGCTGTTGTGGACCGAGAAGAATTGGTCTAACCCACGTGTGATCAGAGTCATATTTACTTAAATGTAACCTATGGGTATTCCCATGGTAACCGAAAGTTTGGAGTTTGAGATGATACCCGGGAAGATTTGAAAGGACTGTCAGCCCTCTCCTACAACCCACTTTTGGATGCTGTAATTCCGATGAATAGGGCATGTATGGTTTGTGAGTTTGTAAGTAGATTACTATCTGTCCATGCACAGTAGGTGTTTGCCTATACTGCGTATGGGGTGGATGCCACAACAGCAATAAGCAACCACCCCCCGCAACCCGAACCTGGACCGGCGATGAACACTTACCTTGTTTTTGTTTATGTTTTGTGTGTCGATATATATATTATTTTGAGTGATGAATGGTTATAATCAGTGTCTATTTTGTGTTTGCATGGACTCCAGTTGCCTAAGGCCCGTTCCAAACGACGGATTTTTGTCGACTCGAATCTAATTGTATTAAATCCGTCGGTGATGCGACTGCGGTCAATTTTGTTTCAGACGGACGCATCTTTGTCGCGTCGAATCTAATACATCGGTCGATTTATTTAAAGGTGGATTCCCGGTTACCGTCAAAAATTGGTCAAGCGTAGATATAGAGGCCTATATATACCGGTATATGTTATACATATATATACTAAAATACAGTATAAATTATGTATATATATATGCGCGACTGCAGCGCGAATATATGTGCTCAGGTATATGAGGTGAATATAGTACATGCAGGTATATAATATACTATATTTACACACTAAGTGTTGTCATCACTAAAACCAGCATTCTGATTGGTCGGCGCCCACGTGGCTAGTTGCAGTTATTTCTCGGTGAATGCGTAACGCCTCATAACACCAAGCTAATAACACCATCGATACGTCATTAGGTTTGGAAAGACGAACGGATTTCAAACGCATCATCGACGAAGATTCGTCTGAATTGGACGGAGAGTGGTGCGTCTGACACGAATCTAACTGTTTCAAACGTCGCATTTTAGACGCATTTAATACAATTGTGGGTCTGGTATTAGATTCGAGTCGACAAAAATCCGTCGTCTGGAACGGGCCTTAGACTGTTGTATTCCGGGCTTTTACGACGGGCTCAACGCTATAGGAAGAGGGTGCAATGCCAGCCAGTTTACTTAACCCTTTACCCAACAAACCGGCCAAAACCGGCCAAATAAAGCTGCAACAGCCTATAAAATTATCTTGGGTCTGTCTCAATAAAACCATACAAATATGGATATCATTGGAACCGGCTCATTGACCACATTGTGATGGTTACAGTTATACCCTAGCAGCATGTATGTGACTGTGGGGGCAGATGGTATGGGACCCCTTTTCCTATAGGTCTATGGCTCCATAGTATGGCAACGCCCCCTTTCCTATGCTTTGTATGTGTATATGTATATGGCCCCATAGTATGGCAACGCCCCCTTATTAATTATTATATATCGCTCCTCCTTCCCACGCAATTTTATCTTCTGGAACAATCTAGTAAAAAATATTCCTTCCCACGCAAATTATTCTTTCTGGAACAATCTAGTAAAATATTTGTTTCTGGAACAATCTACAAATCTTTTTCAACATTCTAGTAAAATCCATAATGAATGTAGGAAATAAAGAATATATATATAATGTTAATTTCACACGGTACACACATTGGGTATCATAGCATCTATTTACCGTTCTCCACGCATAGAATTTAGGCAGTTAAAATCATTTATCAAATCTCCTTAAAACACTTCGGCCCCTTTAACTTTTTTTACCTTTAATAAAAACATTATTGATCTCACAGATTTATTAACTGTTATGTACCTGGTAGAAAACACATTCCACGAGGCACGCTTTCTAACAATAACAGAGCATCATATTCTATAATGTCTGGTTTACTCGATGCCAGATGTGCACTAAACACGCTATGCACTAAGTGCGTTTTCACCATGAATTTATCTGGTAATTTAAGCGTTCAAACACATTCAGCGTAACCGTAGATAATAGCCGATCTAATGTGTAATTCATTCAATCTTATTATTCCGGGGGCCACATATCATTTGCACAAACTGGGTAAGAAATTGTCTTTCTAAAAGGTTATGAAAAAGCCGACAAATTAAAACAATCTAGAATGTTGTAGAATTTTCCAGAACAATAAAAATGTTCCAGCATAACATCAAATTAGTGTGGCTGCAGGGCACAGAGCTCTCAAGCTAATAACACAACATGTAACCATTCTGGAACATTCTCCATACCGACGGGGATAAAGCGGTGAAACAGATTAATGAGATTATGCATACCACTAGGTGATAAAACATTTAAGCCTGCACTAATTTGAATAAAAAACATTCAGGGGCCGGTATCATTTGCACATATTGGTTAGGAAAAATAAAATGCCTTTCTAGCTGCCTCTGAAACAATTAATAAAATTAAAATAATCTACAAAGTTCTCAGCACGTGGGAGACCATCTAGGTATTAAATACACATCTAACTCCAAGCAGCCAACATATGCTTACAGAGCATAACCCATGCAATTTAATTCTCACAAAAGTTATACCGCGAGCGGCATGAACCCTGAATCCCTATTGACTCCCCATTATGTATCCCTCCTAATGGTCAACTGTTATGGTACAATTGATTAAATCATCACTAACATTAGTTAAGCTTTTTCTCTAAATACCCCTTTAATATCTGTAATCGAACTATTAGGAATCAATCAACGCCTTGTCAATAGATATTTGAACATTTCCAATAAAGTAAATCCTACACACAATTTCTCGAAGCTTCGTAATTAAACACATGTTTAAGTCATTTAATGCCACGATAGGTCTGTCATTCAAATGCATGCTCCTAATGGCTTCTGCATCTGTGGAGACTGAGAGATAAACAAAATTAATGTTTCTGTAGAAATTAAGGTTTTCTAGTGTATCACTACTTCAGATATGGTTCAAATAGCATACAAATCATCGCATTTTGGTCACATACCTTAAAGGTACACGTCATTTATGCATTTAAACCTAATTCCGCGTATACATCAATCATCTCTTTATTTTCCAAATAGTTTGAATGTACCTAGTTTTAACAAAGATTTATGCAATCTACATGCTTTCATTCATATAAAATTTACGAAATGTATGTTAAACGACAACAACATTGTAACAGACTGGCCACTTACCTTCAATTTATAGGTCATATTAGCCTGTACATTTATGGGAGACAGACATACATAATATAATGCATTGGCACAGTGTTAGTGATAATAATAAGGTGTCATTACTTCAGAAATGGTTCATATAGCATACTATTGTACCCGTGGTCACGTACATTAAATGAACACATCACTTAAGCATTTAAACCTAACTCAGTGTATCTATCGATAAAACGCTCTTTATTTTCAAATTTGTCTGAATTGTACTAAATTTACATTTAAAATCAAGCATTTAAACCTAATTCCGTCTAACCGTAAATAAAAAACGCTCTTTATTTTCAAAATTTGTCTTAATGTCCATCGTTTACTAAATTTATATCAAATTATTAACTTTTAAATTATTAAATTTTAAGATAGCCTATTAACCTGAGCGTTTACAGAATACATCTTCGACTCAAATTACTTATGTTTCTATATATTATCGATATTAGATCGTTGTTGTCACCGGAAATGTAAAGAAAATGGCGTACAGTACCCCTTTAATGTCCATCGTTTACTAAATTTATATTTAAAATTAAGCATTTAAACCTAATTCCGTCTATCCGTAAATAAAAAAACGCTCTTTATTTAAAAAAACGTCCATAGTTTTAACAAAGATTTTTGCAATCTACATGCTTTCATTCATATAAAATTACCCCGTGTGTGTTAGACAACAACATTATAACATATTGGCTTTCAAGTTACATATGCATGTACATTCGATGCACGAGGCAACATTGTAGGAAATGAAGGTATTGATGTGTCATTACTTCAGAAATTGTTCATACAATTGACCGTATTTTGATCACATACCTTAAAGGTACACGTCACTTTTGTCTATAATCACACAAAACATTACACATATGGTTCAACATGTCCACCGTAGTAAGCTTATTTACTTCAGAAATGGTTCCAATAACATAGTATTGTACCCGTGGTATCACATACCTTAAAGGTACACGTCACTTTTGTCTATAATCAGACAATACATTACACGTAGGGTTAAACATTTCCATCGTAGTAAGCTTATTTACTTCAGAAATGGTTCCAATAGCATAGTATTGTACCCGCGGGGTCACATACCTTAAAGGTACACGTCATTTGTGTCTATAATCAGACAATACATTACGCATAGGGTTCAACATGGTCACCGAAGCAAACTAATCCAAAAGCAACGAACACCCATTACTGAGTCCCGCTGTTACACACAACACAATTACTCGGGATTAAGGTCTTCTAGTAATGAGTTATGGTTGTATACTTTAGAAATGGTACCTATAGCATAATATTGTACCCCATTGATGCACATCACGTTTCATGTGAATTACATGAGCAGGTAACTCAATTCTCTGCATTTCGAATGGCGTTGGGTATTTTTGTATATTATATACAGTGTTATTTAGCTTAGAAATGGTTGTTATTTTATATCAATATGCCAGTTTATGTCACAGACAAAATGCGTACTCACTCTTCACATAGACTAATATGTAAGCATTTGTATCATTTAGAATGTCAAAATATGGTCTAAGTCAGTCGTATTAGCTATATATGGCCACTTACCGTTCAAGTTATAAACCCATTGAAACTATGCTTCAAATGTAAATTATAAGTAACTTGAATATGATCGGTCCCCAGGCCCTTTTTTAGGTCATAGGTTCTAACCGACCATCGTTCATACTCGAACGCGTGTGTATATGATAGCTATGGTAATGGTAGAGAAATCTAGAGAGCTACGTAGACCCACTGCCTATACATCAATATATATATATACGATATACATGCACTGGTCGCAATGGGTTCCCGTTACTAGCCTATAGACATGAAGTATTAAAGTTATACACCTTCATGAGCGCGCTCTTAATGAGTTTTGAATTGGCATACGGGTACGAATCCAAACCATTCCGATGTAATTTATCGGAATGCCAATCATAACCATCTGCACAGAGAAAGCTAGTAGGGACGATACACACTGTTTGCGTAATTGACTAGACACATTGAGGTAAAGAAGCACCCTGATGTATCAAAGGTATATTTCAAGGATTTTTAATCGGCAACCAATATTGAATATATTTTTGTTGGGCATGGTCATATGCACCACTGTGTTTCATATAAAACAAAAAACTAGTGGGAGGTGAAATCACCGAAGGCCAATATTCCCGATGGTGAGTTATTTTTAGCATATGGGGTACATCCACGACTAAAGAAGAAAGAACTGAGGTAAATTATACTTTATTATTTGATCACTTAACACACATAACAGGTTTTGCTGTCTCAATCTGTGTAACCTATTTCTAGTATGTAGCAGTATGTTCAGCAAACACAGGTAAGCGATGCCTACGGTTGCAAGTGGTACTCGTCAGTGATCACTGAGTTAGGTCTGTGGTTCAGAACCAAGCTTTTTAGTTTTCAGTGTATAATCACCATAAGTCCTGATTATTCCCAAGGTCCAAATGAGTTCACTGTCTAGTTCTGAAATAGTTTTAGTTGTGTTTACAATGTAATCCAATACTAGTTGTTCATTAAACATCTTTTCAATCGTGAAAATATCACAAGGTTCTGGGAGAATGATGTAACCGCATATTGATGTTTCTTCTTCGAATATCCGACTTCTTTCATTGAAAAACACGTCATTGTAAACAGAAATTCGAACAAAGTTATCTCCAACAAGTTCACGAATCCAACGTATGTCGTTATTTTTAGCAATACCTCTAATTAGCCAACAGTCAGAGAACAGTTGATCCACAATATCTAGTAAGAAATCTGTTTCAAATTCTGTTCTCTCCAGTAAAGATTCCAATCTCTCTCTACCATCAACAAAATGTCCTTCTAAAATTAACTTTATTATTAGCTTCTCTTCCCTTCGAAACCAAGTTTGCTGTAATTCATTCTTGATTTCTTCACGTAGTGTTGATGAGTTAACTAAAGCTTTATACACTTTCTGACGTATTTCTGCTGGTAACATATCAATTACCTCCATAAGTCCTTACGAAACACTCTGTTTATTCGAGGTAATCCACTACAACACGGGGTATTGAACGTGAGTTTCTCACAAAATTAACACCATTATTATACAAATGGTGGTTCATACTATACATAGCGTTCGCACTTTAATGACGATCGGAAAAGTATTTATTACTTATTGTACTATTTATAATAACCAATCAAAATCCGCCGTTCAATTTAACTATACACGGGCAAGCGGTATGATAACAACCGTTCAACAACTTGATGTATACTAGTCATATTTCATATTGTTACTCTAAAATCTCCATTACATGGAGCAAAATAAAGAGCGTATATGATGTAGACTGGTGTATAAATACTTAGTGATTTCTTTTCATCAATTATATGTATTGTAACTCCTATAAATATAGTCTGTTATACAGAGTAAACATGTACCACGTGGCAGTCTCACGATAGGCATACTATGTGAAAACATGTGCATATCACATATTCTTTTTACCGTTCATTCGTACGTAATCCAACCTCTCTGTTAATACACAGGCATCAAACCGTTGGTGTGGAAAAGACCTACTATGTGAATGCGTGTATTTACTCGATGTATACTAGGTCATTCATATTATTACTCTGAAATCTCCATTACATGGAGCAAAATAAAGAGCGTGTATGACGTAGACTGGTGTAAAAATACTTAGTGATTTCTTTCCATCAATTATATGCATTGTAACTCCCATAAATATAGTCTGTTATACAGAGTAACTATGTACAACGTGACAGTCTCACGATAGGTCTACTATGTGAAAGCATGTGTATATCACATATTTTTTTTGCAATTCATTCGTATATAATCCAAGCTCTCTGTTAATACAGAGGCGTCAAACTTTGGTGTGGAACAGACCTACTATGTGGACGCGTGTATTTGCTTGACGTATACTTGTTCATTCATAGTATTACTCTAAAATCTCCATTACATGGAGCAAAATAAAGAGCGTATACGATGTATTCTTTTCATAAATTATATGTATTTTGACTCCTGTAAAGAGTCTGTTATACAGATGAACCGTGTACCAAGTGACGGTCTCGCAAAAGGTGTATACACATGTATTCAATGTATTCTTTAATAAGTCATTTCTCTATTATTTTCGTTCATTTTAGTAGTAATATTGGTAGAAATGTAGTCTGAAATCGTCTGTATAGCGTCATATAGCTTTAGTGGTGAGCTTATTGCATCCGTGTATACTAAACAAGCGTGACAACTCATGCATTCGTAATAGTTCTGTCTATTGTGATCTGGTGTAGCCTCGTATACACGAAGGCAATGTGTTCAAAGTACGCGAGTGCGTGTATGGTTTATGTATACGTCCATATTTCTTAAAGTATAGTACATATTTTGTGCGTTAAGACTTGGAACAAGTCCCCCTTTCACTGGTAAACTACGTATAAACGATCTATACTATAGTTAACTAAACCATTTCTACATAAGTGCGGCTCTATGGTGGTGTGTCTTACCAATATGCCATTATATGCAGATGGTAACGTGTTCAAGTGTGCACAAGTCTGATTTTGTGCCCACGCTTTACATATATGTGAGAATATTTTAAAGTATACAGATGCTCTTTAAGATACGCAGTGTTTTGTACAAATCAATATGTCATTAAATGACTAGTCATAATGTCAGCCATTTTCAGCCAACTATTTATACCTGTTATATGAGATCATATCGTAGCTGAATCTGGACCTACCTCAACGGCGAAGTGCGCTCAAATGAAGTTACACATATGATATGAGCCATTATATGGGTCGATGAGGTGTTATCTCAGTATGTCCATACAATATTAGTAAAATACACAGACAAATGTTCATATTTAGAGTAAATACATATGTGTATCCTTTAATGTAATGTCAGCAAATGTATAGAAACGCAGCGTTCAAAATAGTAAAAAGTATACATTTTTTACTTAAAATTTCATTGTTTATGGTTAATTTCCTGTTATGAAACGTGTCATTTTATAAACGCGTAATACGCAGTTACAAAAAGCCCTAATTGACAAACATTTTAAGCGCTATTATGACTATATTTGGCGAATAAAAAAAGGGCTATTTGACATAGTACAACAACGCGAAATGACTACTTTTTTAAACGCGAATTTGAAACTAAACTAATATACAAAAGAATTTTAAACTAAATAATAAGTTTGGTTGACAGCATTTTCACACACAGAAGCGTTATGATACAGTTTCACCACTCACACAGAAGCGATCTTATACGATGTAGCGGTATGTTACAGAGTTATCGTTCTTTTCGAGGCTAAAAAAAGCGCAGACCGACCCCCTCCCTCTCCCCCCGTTTTAAAAGGGGCGGGGTTAAGGGGAGCGATCGCGCGTCACGAAAACATGTCATAGAAGAAAAGTATAAGGCAGATTAAATGGATGGGGGAAACGACACAGTATGATGGGTAATGGAGTGTGAGAAATGGGGATGGGATGATATGACCATGTATTAATTGGAGATGATAATGGATTAGGTAGTGTACACTGTTCATGGTTTTTAATATATTTAGATGGTGCAAAAAGGGGAAGGAGATGGGGAGAGCGAGAGGCAAGAAATTGTGGGAGAAGGGTATAATTTGGAGAAAACATTGAGGTGTAAGCCTTACTTTCCTAGGAAAACATTGTGATTGTTGTGGGTAGAACAGAGGTAAAATAAGAGTTGTATAAAATGGAAAAGGGAGACATGAAAGGTGCTTATGGGAAAAAGGGTAAAGGGGGGCAGTGGGAGAGTGTACAGAGGTGTATATCGAAGAGTATAGGAGGCTAAGAAAAGCCACTCAATATAGGTTTATACATGTAGATGGTGCAAAAAGGGGAAGGAGAGGGGGAGAGCGAGAGGCAAGAAATTGGGGCAGAAGGGTATAATTTGGAGACAACATTGAGGTGTAAGCCTTACTTTCCTAGGAAAACATTGGGATTGTTGTGGGTAGAACAGAGGTAAAATAAGAGGTCTATAAAATGGAAAAGGGAGACATTAAAAGCATGAAAGGTGCTTATGGGAAAAGGGTAAAGGGGCATTGGGAGAGTGTATATAGGTGTATAGCGAAGAGTATAGGAGGCTAACAAAAGCCACTCAACAGAGGTTTATACATGTGTAAAATGGGGAAGGCGATGGGGAGAGTGAGAGGCAAGTAAATGGGTGCAGAAGGGTATAATTTGGAGAAAACATTGAGTAGTAAGCTTTACTTTCCTAGGAAAACATTGGGATTGTTGTGGGAAGAACAAAGTGTTTAGAGGTACAAAAGGGGAAGGTAAAAAAGAATGAAAGGTGTTTATGTGGAGAAAGGTAAATGGGGTATAGGGTAAAATACATAGAGGTGTATAGCAGAGAGCTGGGTTGGGGAACATGTACATAATTAAAGTAGATGAGATAAGAATAATCATTGAGTATATACCTAAATCATATGAAATGTGGGGGTTTTGCTTTGGAAGGAGAGGGGTAACCATGATTGCAGACAGTAATTAGAGGGTAAGAGCCGGCAAGGGGCTTAAATGGTATAGAAAATAAAATGGCACCAGGTAGAGGGAGTGAGAAAAGAGGGCCATATGGGTAAAAGTATAACTAAATCATATGAACTGGGGTTGGAGAGGAGAAGCGATGGGTAAAAGGGGACATATATATATATATATATATAATTTAGGTGTAAGCAGTTGATCGAAAACATAGGGGATGTAACGCGACAAAAGAGTAAACATAAAGCAGAGAATGAATGGAAAGTATTACATATATGTGTATGAACTTGGTGGTTTGTGTATTAAGGATACAGTAGTAAAAAGGAGAACACATGCAAAATGGTGTAAACTTATAGGAAATGACAGGGACATAGGGCAAAGAACATGAATGATGCATAGAGTAAAAGGGAGTGAGGATAGCTAAGAAGTTCGGAAGGGAGGGGGTTATATTGGGTAAGGGTAAAAGTAGAATTGTGGTAAATATGTAGAAGGGTTATGTGTAAAATGGGGGTGACATTTTTTCGTGACGCGCGATCGCTCCCCTTAACCCCGCCCCTTTTAAAACGGGGGGGAGAGGGAGGGGGTCGGTCTGCGCTTTTTTTAGCCTCGAAAAGAACGATAACTCTGTAACATACCGCTACATCGTATAAGATCGCTTCTGTGTGAGTGGTGAAACTGTATCATAACGCTTCTGTGTGTGAAAATGCTGTCAACCAAACTTATTATTTAGTTTAAAATTCTTTTGTATATTAGTTTAGTTTCAAATTCGCGTTTAAAAAAGTAGTCATTTCGCGTTGTTGTACTATGTCAAATAGCCCTTTTTTTATTCGCCAAATATAGTCATAATAGCGCTTAAAATGTTTGTCAATTAGGGCTTTTTGTAACTGCGTATTACGCGTTTATAAAATGACACGTTTCATAACAGGAAATTAACCATAAACAATGAAATTTTAAGTAAAAAATGTATACTTTTTACTATTTTGAACGCTGCGTTTCTATACATTTGCTGACATTACATTAAAGGATACACATATGTATTTACTCTAAATATGAACATTTGTCTGTGTATTTTACTAATATTGTATGGACATACTGAGATAACACCTCATCGACCCATATAATGGCTCATATCATATGTGTAACTTCATTTGAGCGCACTTCGCCGTTGAGGTAGGTCCAGATTCAGCTACGATATGATCTCATATAACAGGTATAAATAGTTGGCTGAAAATGGCTGACATTATGACTAGTCATTTAATGACATATTGATTTGTACAAAACACTGCGTATCTTAAAGAGCATCTGTATACTTTAAAATATTCTCACATATATGTAAAGCGTGGGCACAAAATCAGACTTGTGCACACTTGAACACGTTACCATCTGCATATAATGGCATATTGGTAAGACACACCACCATAGAGCCGCACTTATGTAGAAATGGTTTAGTTAACTATAGTATAGATCGTTTATACGTAGTTTACCAGTGAAAGGGGGACTTGTTCCAAGTCTTAACGCACAAAATATGTACTATACTTTAAGAAATATGGACGTATACATAAACCATACACGCACTCGCGTACTTTGAACACATTGCCTTCGTGTATACGAGGCTACACCAGATCACAATAGACAGAACTATTACGAATGCATGAGTTGTCACGCTTGTTTAGTATACACGGATGCAATAAGCTCACCACTAAAGCTATATGACGCTATACAGACGATTTCAGACTACATTTCTACCAATATTACTACTAAAATGAACGAAAATAATAGAGAAATGACTTATTAAAGAATACATTGAATACATGTGTATACACCTTTTGCGAGACCGTCACTTGGTACACGGTTCATCTGTATAACAGACTCTTTACAGGAGTCAAAATACATATAATTTATGAAAAGAATACATCGTATACGCTCTTTATTTTGCTCCATGTAATGGAGATTTTAGAGTAATACTATGAATGAACAAGTATACGTCAAGCAAATACACGCGTCCACATAGTAGGTCTGTTCCACACCAAAGTTTGACGCCTCTGTATTAACAGAGAGCTTGGATTATATACGAATGAATTGCAAAAAAAATATGTGATATACACATGCTTTCACATAGTAGACCTATCGTGAGACTGTCACGTTGTACATAGTTACTCTGTATAACAGACTATATTTATGGGAGTTACAATGCATATAATTGATGGAAAGAAATCACTAAGTATTTTTACACCAGTCTACGTCATACACGCTCTTTATTTTGCTCCATGTAATGGAGATTTCAGAGTAATAATATGAATGACCTAGTATACATCGAGTAAATACACGCATTCACATAGTAGGTCTTTTCCACACCAACGGTTTGATGCCTGTGTATTAACAGAGAGGTTGGATTACGTACGAATGAACGGTAAAAAGAATATGTGATATGCACATGTTTTCACATAGTATGCCTATCGTGAGACTGCCACGTGGTACATGTTTACTCTGTATAACAGACTATATTTATAGGAGTTACAATACATATAATTGATGAAAAGAAATCACTAAGTATTTATACACCAGTCTACATCATATACGCTCTTTATTTTGCTCCATGTAATGGAGATTTTAGAGTAACAATATGAAATATGACTAGTATACATCAAGTTGTTGAACGGTTGTTATCATACCGCTTGCCCGTGTATAGTTAAATTGAACGGCGGATTTTGATTGGTTATTATAAATAGTACAATAAGTAATAAATACTTTTCCGATCGTCATTAAAGTGCGAACGCTATGTATAGTATGAACCACCATTTGTATAATAATGGTGTTAATTTTGTGAGAAACTCACGTTCAATACCCCGTGTTGTAGTGGATTACCTCGAATAAACAGAGTGTTTCGTAAGGACTTATGGAGGTAATTGATATGTTACCAGCAGAAATACGTCAGAAAGTGTATAAAGCTTTAGTTAACTCATCAACACTACGTGAAGAAATCAAGAATGAATTACAGCAAACTTGGTTTCGAAGGGAAGAGAAGCTAATAATAAAGTTAATTTTAGAAGGACATTTTGTTGATGGTAGAGAGAGATTGGAATCTTTACTGGAGAGAACAGAATTTGAAACAGATTTCTTACTAGATATTGTGGATCAACTGTTCTCTGACTGTTGGCTAATTAGAGGTATTGCTAAAAATAACGACATACGTTGGATTCGTGAACTTGTTGGAGATAACTTTGTTCGAATTTCTGTTTACAATGACGTGTTTTTCAATGAAAGAAGTCGGATATTCGAAGAAGAAACATCAATATGCGGTTACATCATTCTCCCAGAACCTTGTGAAATTTTCACGATTGAAAAGATGTTTAATGAACAACTAGTATTGGATTACATTGTAAACACAACTAAAACTATTTCAGAACTAGACAGTGAACTCATTTGGACCTTGGGAATAATCAGGACTTATGGTGATTATACACTGAAAACTAAAAAGCTTGGTTCTGAACCACAGACCTAACTCAGTGATCACTGACGAGTACCACTTGCAACCGTAGGCATCGCTTACCTGTGTTTGCTGAACATACTGCTACATACTAGAAATAGGTTACACAGATTGAGACAGCAAAACCTGTTATGTGTGTTAAGTGATCAAATAATAAAGTATAATTTACCTCAGTTCTTTCTTCTTTAGTCGTGGATGTACCCCATATGCTAAAAATAACTCACCATCGGGAATATTGGCCTTCGGTGATTTCACCTCCCACTAGTTTTTTGTTTTATATGAAACACAGTGGTGCATATGACCATGCCCAACAAAAATATATTCAATATTGGTTGCCGATTAAAAATCCTTGAAATATACCTTTGATACATCAGGGTGCTTCTTTACCTCAATGTGTCTAGTCAATTACGCAAACAGTGTGTATCGTCCCTACTAGCTTTCTCTGTGCAGATGGTTATGATTGGCATTCCGATAAATTACATCGGAATGGTTTGGATTCGTACCCGTATGCCAATTCAAAACTCATTAAGAGCGCGCTCATGAAGGTGTATAACTTTAATACTTCATGTCTATAGGCTAGTAACGGGAACCCATTGCGACCAGTGCATGTATATCGTATATATATATATTGATGTATAGGCAGTGGGTCTACGTAGCTCTCTAGATTTCTCTACCATTACCATAGCTATCATATACACACGCGTTCGAGTATGAACGATGGTCGGTTAGAACCTATGACCTAAAAAAGGGCCTGGGGACCGATCATATTCAAGTTACTTATAATTTACATTTGAAGCATAGTTTCAATGGGTTTATAACTTGAACGGTAAGTGGCCATATATAGCTAATACGACTGACTTAGACCATATTTTGACATTCTAAATGATACAAATGCTTACATATTAGTCTATGTGAAGAGTGAGTACGCATTTTGTCTGTGACATAAACTGGCATATTGATATAAAATAACAACCATTTCTAAGCTAAATAACACTGTATATAATATACAAAAATACCCAACACCATTCGAAATGCAGAGAATTGAGTTACCTGCTCATGTAATTCACATGAAACGTGATGTGCATCAATGGGGTACAATATTATGCTATAGGTACCATTTCTAAAGTATACAACCATAACTCATTACTAGAAGACCTTAATCCCGAGTAATTGTGTTGTGTGTAACAGCGGGACTCAGTAATGGGTGTTCGTTGCTTTTGGATTAGTTTGCTTCGGTGACCATGTTGAACCCTATGCGTAATGTATTGTCTGATTATAGACACAAATGACGTGTACCTTTAAGGTATGTGACCCCGCGGGTACAATACTATGCTATTGGAACCATTTCTGAAGTAAATAAGCTTACTACGATGGAAATGTTTAACCCTACGTGTAATGTATTGTCTGATTATAGACAAAAGTGACGTGTACCTTTAAGGTATGTGATACCACGGGTACAATACTATGTTATTGGAACCATTTCTGAAGTAAATAAGCTTACTACGGTGGACATGTTGAACCATATGTGTAATGTTTTGTGTGATTATAGACAAAAGTGACGTGTACCTTTAAGGTATGTGATCAAAATACGGTCAATTGTATGAACAATTTCTGAAGTAATGACACATCAATACCTTCATTTCCTACAATGTTGCCTCGTGCATCGAATGTACATGCATATGTAACTTGAAAGCCAATATGTTATAATGTTGTTGTCTAACACACACGGGGTAATTTTATATGAATGAAAGCATGTAGATTGCAAAAATCTTTGTTAAAACTATGGACGTTTTTTTAAATAAAGAGCGTTTTTTATTTACGGATAGACGGAATTAGGTTTAAATGCTTAATTTTAAATATAAATTTAGTAAACGATGGACATTAAAGGGGTACTGTACGCCATTTTCTTTAAATTTCCGGTGACAACAACGATCTAATATCGATAATATATAGAAACATAAGTAATTTGAGTCGAAGATGTATTCTGTAAACGCTCAGGTTAATAGGCTATCTTAAAATTTAATAATTTAAAAGTTAATAATTTGATATAAATTTAGTAAACGATGGACATTAAGACAAATTTTGAAAATAAAGAGCGTTTTTTATTTACGGTTAGGCGGAATTAGGTTTAAATGCTTGATTTTAAATGTAAATTTAGTACAATTCAGACAAATTTGAAAATAAAGAGCGTTTTATCGATAGATACACTGAGTTAGGTTTAAATGCTTAAGTGATGTGTTCATTTAATGTACGTGACCACGGGTACAATAGTATGCTATATGAACCATTTCTGAAGTAATGACACCTTATTATTATCACTAACACTGTGCCAATGCATTATATTATGTATGTCTGTCTCCCATAAATGTACAGGCTAATATGACCTATAAATTGAAGGTAAGTGGCCAGTCTGTTACAATGTTGTTGTCGTTTAACATACATTTCGTAAATTTTATATGAATGAAAGCATGTAGATTGCATAAATCTTTGTTAAAACTAGGTACATTCAAACTATTTGGAAAATAAAGAGATGATTGATGTATACGCGGAATTAGGTTTAAATGCATAAATGACGTGTACCTTTAAGGTATGTGACCAAAATGCGATGATTTGTATGCTATTTGAACCATATCTGAAGTAGTGACACACTAGAAAACCTTAATTTCTACAGAAACATTAATTTTGTTTATCTCTCAGTCTCCACAGATGCAGAAGCCATTAGGAGCATGCATTTGAATGACAGACCTATCGTGGCATTAAATGACTTAAACATGTGTTTAATTACGAAGCTTCGAGAAATTGTGTGTAGGATTTACTTTATTGGAAATGTTCAAATATCTATTGACAAGGCGTTGATTGATTCCTAATAGTTCGATTACAGATATTAAAGGGGTATTTAGAGAAAAAGCTTAACTAATGTTAGTGATGATTTAATCAATTGTACCATAACAGTTGACCATTAGGAGGGATACATAATGGGGAGTCAGTATGTATTCAGGGTTCATGCCGCTCGCGGTATAACTTTTGTGAGAATTAAATTGCATGGGTTATGCTCTGTAAGCATATGTTGGCTGCTTGGAGTTAGATGTGTATTTAATACCTAGATGGTCTCCCACGTGCTGAGAACTTTGTAGATTATTTTAATTTTATTAATTGTTTCAGAGGCAGCTAGAAAGGCATTTTATTTTTCCTAACCAATATGTGCAAATGATACCGGCCCCTGAATGTTTTTTATTCAAATTAGTGCAGGCTTAAATGTTTTATCACCTAGTGGTATGCATAATCTCATTAATCTGTTTCACCGCTTTATCCCCGTCGGTATGGAGAATGTTCCAGAATGGTTACATGTTGTGTTATTAGCTTGAGAGCTCTGTGCCCTGCAGCCACACTAATTTGATGTTATGCTGGAACATTTTTATTGTTCTGGAAAATTCTACAACATTCTAGATTGTTTTAATTTGTCGGCTTTTTCATAACCTTTTAGAAAGACAATTTCTTACCCAGTTTGTGCAAATGATATGTGGCCCCCGGAATAATAAGATTGAATGAATTACACATTAGATCGGCTATTATCTACGGTTACGCTGAATGTGTTTGAACGCTTAAATTACCAGATAAATTCATGGTGAAAACGCACTTAGTGCATAGCGTGTTTAGTGCACATCTGGCATCGAGTAAACCAGACATTATAGAATATGATGCTCTGTTATTGTTAGAAAGCGTGCCTCGTGGAATGTGTTTTCTACCAGGTACATAACAGTTAATAAATCTGTGAGATCAATAATGTTTTTATTAAAGGTAAAAAAAGTTAAAGGGGCCGAAGTGTTTTAAGGAGATTTGATAAATGATTTTAACTGCCTAAATTCTATGCGTGGAGAACGGTAAATAGATGCTATGATACCCAATGTGTGTACCGTGTGAAATTAACATTATATATATATTCTTTATTTCCTACATTCATTATGGATTTTACTAGAATGTTGAAAAAGATTTGTAGATTGTTCCAGAAACAAATATTTTACTAGATTGTTCCAGAAAGAATAATTTGCGTGGGAAGGAATATTTTTTACTAAATTGTTCCAGAAGATAAAATTGCGTGGGAAGGAGGAGCGATATATAATAATTAATAAGGGGGCGTTGCCATACTATGGGGCCATAGACATATACACATACAAAGCATAGGAAAGGGGGCGTTGCCATACTATGGAGCCATAGACCTATAGGAAAAGGGGTCCCATACCATCTGCCCCCACAGTCACATACATGCTGCTTACCCTGTGCCAATGCATTCTCTTATATATGCGAGTCGACCATAGGTCGCCTCGCATATATAAGAGAATGCATTGGCCTAAAACAAATCTTTTTTTAACACTTTTTACCATTTTTTCTTACATTCTTTAACAATTTTATAATTTGTAATGTGTTAAGCCAATGCATTCTCTTATATATGCGAGGCGACCTATGGTCGACTCGCATATATAAGAGAATGCATTGGCACAGGGTAAAAACATCCCTTCTGTTGGGTAAAGGGTTAAGGTCGGCCGAGGCTCCTCAACTCTTGATGGTGCAATGCCCGCCTTTCACGTGACTCCGATATTCCCATGGTAATAAAATCTGAATTTGTTTTATACAAATGCACTTCATCTTCGTCTCGAGTCGACATGCGTACGTTATCGGCCGAATTCGTTATGAAACTGTCAATTAATCGTGATTACCAGAAGCCGGGATCTACAATAATATGCTTACCGATTAACCCATTAATTTATGCCGTCGCCAGGGCCAATTGGGATCGGTGGTCTTTGTAGGCATGTGGTTCCGATGGCAATTATGATTAATTTTCGTTGATTAGAGGGTTTCTTATAAATAGGTCAGTAGAACACGAATGTGATTTGATAGAGACAGACAAGTACTTATATAATCATTATTACAGATGATATTTTTACAGAAAGCAACATATTCTAATACGAGAGGACATAATCTCAAGCTACAAATGAAAACCGTTAATATGAACTTCTGAAAGTAATACAGAACGCGCTGTAGTTTATTGGTACAAACTTTCCGAACGCGTTGCCAGTACAAATTCACTGACAGAGTTTAAATCACAGCTAGACTGTCAATTTTACAGTCTGACGTACCTATATGATGAATGATTTATATGATTTATGGTGACCCTATATATAACATGGTTATATCGGAACCCAACTCGAATGACTTGTTCCGAAACATGGTGATAATGATGATGAATGTGGTCCGTGCTTATTTGATAAAGCCAGTCACATTTGACGAAGTCTCATTCGACTTAAAACTAAAACAGCTTGTTATATACATGGGCGTGGCCATCCATAGAATAGTTTATATCTCACATCCAAATTACATGATAGAGAAGGTAGGTTTTGTTATAATAACAATGCCTATACCATGTGTTGTGCTGTTATCGACAGCATTGAGAATACGGTAAACAAAACATCGCATAAAATGGAGATGCAATGTAGTCACATCCAATATTATTAGATATCCTCGGCAACATCGTGGGTACATGGGGATTTAATACCTGCATGTCGATTTTGAACACCGAGGCGGAGCCGAAGGTTTAAAAAAAGAGATAAGATTTTGTCACCACAATAATATCTATGCGGCCCCAATTTAAGTGTGTATTTCGTGGGTTCTCACATTAGTTCGGTAGCCGATATATGGATCCGGCGTCAAGTAACTTCAAACTCGGCGACGTCAGGATTGGTCGAAATTGCCAGTTCAAAAGGATCATTAATACCCCGAATGTTTCACGTACTCATATACCCCCGATGTTTCCCGCACGTTCTTTTAAACCCCGCTGCAAAGGGTGACGGGGCCATGGTGATTTGAACGTGGCGTTGTAGCTAACCAGAGTGTTATTTGCAACCGGACAAAACGGGGTGACAGGACACCATTGTGGTTTGACAAAGAAACATACATATACATAATGATGTTGGCGACTTGGCAGTCCAACATGCTGCCGAACTACGTATGGTTGCAACCTGGAGCCAGGAGCAAAGGCAGCAACATATGTCAACATACCAGTTGTGTAGGTTTTCCGCATAACATAAAGCCTCTAGCTACTTACTCTCGGGATCCAACTAATCGTACTCATGTGTACAACTTTCTGCCAAAAAAGAACAAATTGTGTTTTGTTTTTACTTGTAACAGGTCATCAATTACTGATCACTATACCAGTGATTAGCCCACCTGACAATGGCTCTGGGGAAAGCTGGAAAAAAAATCCACGCTGCACTATTATTCGGATATGTACTTTTATAAAATATGGGGGAATTGTCCTCCCTGTACCAGTATTTAGTACTGTACTATTATTTGGATCAACATTTGAGCTCGCCTATGCTGTATATACGTACTTCTTGTGAAAACAGAGAAGATGGACTATGGTAGAGTTTCAAAAAGGGGACTATCAATTAAATTGTGCATCTCATCGCCAATTGTTTCATTATTCCATTAAACAGTGTACTCATCTGCAATCATCTTGGTATTTTACACTTAATACTCATGGCATCAATATCGTTTCTCGTTCGGGCATTGTAATCTCATCCACAGACAATGAGTTTAGAGTTATAGCTATGCTTAAATGTGTCTGGGAACTCCAATATATGGCTTTTATAGTTATAATTAGCTATTACTGCCAAATACGGCTATTACTAATGGATGAATCTTTGGATGAGGGACAACCCGATTCACAAAATAATAACGTTAAAGTTGGTTAAACTCGTGAGGGTCCAGCTTGACTACTCTTATTAAGTGAATATATAGAGTTTGCTCTTTTTGTATAATTAACAAAATGTTCAAACACTGTCACATTTGTTTCTAAAAATTGGACCTAAATAGAAAAAGAAGCGATCACATATGGATGTATCGGAAATCAATATCATTTATTAGAATATATTTCTAATTGTCCGGCCGCCAACCCACCAATGCATGTTACAGCGTATAAAGTTTTATTCTCGGTGAAATAGGGTGGTCTATGGTCCACTTCAGAAGAATCCGCGATCAACCTTCAGGAATTTGAGAAATCATGACAAAACAAAGGTGGTAGTTTGCAAACAAAAATACATAAAACAGAGAATAGACAATGGTTACGTTTTCTGGACCAAACTAAATATCTGTTAGCTTAATAATTGATAATGTTTTCAAAGATGACTACCAAGATGGCAAGCGGAAGTCTTAGTTTTCTTAAATTCTTCTAAATGACTATGAGTATATGGAAAGTGATGATACATTTAATTTACTAACACACTTACCTAATTATTTATCTATTCCGATATGAATAGATGCATCAAATCATTGAAGGACCAATGGAAACCAGTGAAGGATCCAAAATAAGTCGGCTTCTGAATATTCCGTCTGGGATTCTGAGTCTGGGCTATCAACGCTGGTCTTATTATACGAGGCTAGCTCATGTATCACTGTATGCAGATTCATTCTCTGCACGCAAGCGTATTTGTTCGTTGCAACACCCATGTTTTCGTTCGGTTTTTATGATGTACTTATATATTTTGGGGCCAGTAAATAATGTAGTATGTGGCAGCAGGAATTGAGGAAAATTAATGTGAGAGTCATTATATCATTGATATCAACTTCCCCCCAAGTGACAAACATAATTTCATAATATTTCTGCCGAATACATCGACATATATGTATGGCATCGCAGAAACCATTCTGTAACATTCCATTGAATTCGATCATTTCTCGCCATCCAAAGGGGGTTTGTATCATTGACATTCCTACTTACGGCAGCGATTATTTATTCCCTGACGAAATTCTCTATCTCGAACAGTCCCGACTGGATTTTACCCCCCTGTGAACTGGTCATGTACAGCGAGGTAGCAGTGGTTAAGCCCCTGATCGCAGGACACAGTTTTGGTCGCAAAATGTAAGCAAATGCCACACAGAAATGGAAGAAACGCATAGCGAAAACAAACTATCAAGATCTTAGCACATGTTAGCGGTCGAGTGAACTACAAAAGAACCTATATGCAGGATATACTGCTTTTGTGTTAACACCAAATTGGAGACAACGTTGATTTTTTTCACAATTTATGCATCCATATCCCACTTTTAACAAGAAAATACTGATTATCTTTGAAAAAAAGAAGAATGCATTCAGATATACGTCGAACAGTTCATTGGTAATTGTTCCCATATACTTGTATTCTGAACAGCGAGTAATACGTTTTGAGTTAACTGTTTTTTTAAATTAAGGAAACTGTTGAATGATCCTGCTCGCATGTGTTTAGAGATTCTGCTCGCAGTGGTTGCAATCTATGGCATGGTAACAGCTACAGGTGGTCTTGTGTCTAGTTGAATACTATTTGAAATTATATTATTACAATGCATCACGTCTATAGTAGTGTTAGCAATACAATCATGTACACTAGCTGATAATGGGTGACATAATTCTCAGACAATGGCTGGTACGTAGCTCAGTACTCCCCTCACAGGGTCCGAGAATACTTTTTTTTAATTTTATTATGTTATTATAGGAGGGTAACATCTCCCCATTTTGAGGAAATCACATCAAGCTTGGTGAAAAAAACTTCAAAAACAATATTTTTCAAAAGATCAAATGTGTTGACAGCGCTACCTCTTCCTTCAATATAAATGATAAAAACTAAAAGATGATAATTAATTTTTTCCGCTTCAACTGTGTTTTAAACTGCCGATAAAGAGATGCTGACAAGCGATTAGAATAAGGGAAAGTATAATTGGTTGCGAAACCGAAAGTACAATACCCCCAAGATGAAGTAGCCTCATTCCGCTCAA
Source organism: Siphonodentalium dalli (assembly GCA_032622095.1). Classification (NCBI taxonomy): domain Eukaryota; kingdom Metazoa; phylum Mollusca; class Scaphopoda; order Gadilida; family Siphonodentaliidae; genus Siphonodentalium; species Siphonodentalium dalli. The sequence goes on along the minus strand of CP136069.1, from coordinate 46,274,919 downwards.
CGCGGCGATGGTCCGCTCAAAATCGCGGCGAAGCTCCGGAAATCGCCGACATCTAAATCGGGCGATTTTGAGCAGAAATTATCGGTATCCAATGGTCATCGCTACTGGAATCGCCGCTAATATCAGCGAATTGCCAGCTTTCGTTGAGAGTGCAACCAACGCCAAAAATTAGACGATCTTATTTGTTGAACTTCATTGTATGGCATACTAGCATGTACAGCAGATCTCAGGCGCAGTTATGTGGTGGTAAAGGTGAGAAGGATAGACATATGGTCTATGAAGTTTACACAGATGTGACCTTACAATAACATCCAACTAATAAAGATGGTTATCAACATAAAAACTATATGTATGAAAATGTATATTTGGAACGCTATTTCCAATCTTATCTATATACTAGCAGGGTTACACGGCGTTGCCTATGTCAACAACTAACCAAAGCGTTGATATATAGCGTTAATATGCACCATACCAATTGGCTAATACAACTAGTTCTGTGTTCTTAATTCTAATTTTAAAAAATACGCCGAATAACTGACTTTTATGGTTCAGGCGCAGTCAATTCAAAATTAAATTAAAGTCAATTTAACAAAATAATATGTCGCATAATGAATATATCTATATTAGTGAAATCGGTGATATTGTTCTATAAATGATGGTGTCATTTCCACCAGGCTACCACGCCTAAGTCGGCAGCGCCAGTTTGTGAACTATAAACAACAACGCTAGATGAAACATAATAAATTATGCACATTGCATATTTAGCGTGCTTGGTATATTTGTGTTGTCCCTCGCCAAGTATCGTCCCTGACTCCGATGGTGGCACTTTGAGCCATATGCACAATTTGTTTGATTGATATGTTTGGTAAAGAAAATTGGCGAATATTATTATCGATAAGCTATAGCCTGAAATAACAGCAAGGTAATTTCAACTCTTGAACCACAATGTTATGAATATCTCATGCTTTTGTTCTGACAAAAATGGACGAATCTGATTGATATTTCATCAACCAGCCAAGCCTTAAAGGTACGGGAGGCTATGGCGGTGGGTATCCTGTGAAAATATTTTCACCCGTCAAAAACCGCCACAAACAGAAAGAATATTAAAATGTAGATAGACTTTGTTCGTATACAAATAAGAAATATCACATAAACAGTATGTTATTGTCACATGTTTGACCATAGTTATGTAAACAAAAGCATAAAAAGTTACTTTCCTGGTGTTTGTTTATATTATGATGGTTCTTTGTTGTTGCATTCCTTATATGGAACTAATAAAGAGCGTTTATATAATTTATGTGTGTTTAGCCAATAGCATACTGCTGTCTTCTGTAACACAATCAGGCTTTTGCTTAGGTAAAATATAGTAGGTCTTTGTGATAGCATGCTGTTTACCATGCGATGGTCATGGTATATATGAACGAAACTTTATGCATTTTAATGTTTTTCTGTTTACGATGATTGGAACAAATGTGAATATTTTCGACAACTAAGACCTCCTGTGCCTTTAAAGTAAACTACTTGTGTGGCACGGTGGTCTCTTCTGTTCCCCAGTGGGTGTGAGTTTCAAGTCAAGCGAAAACATTTTAGAGACTTCTAACGGTCAATATTACAAATGGCGTATGGACAATTGGCTTGCTTTCGGAAGAGATACCTTTTTACAATACATCGCAGTGACTAAAGAGGAACAATAAAATGAAAGAGTGTTTGATTGCAATCGATCGCCGTGTAACTTGTGTCCATTAGATCTCGCTGCTATAAGCATTTGCAGTACTACAGGGATTCTATATTATACTTATCGAGATACCGGAGTCTTTTTCACATGGTGTGTTGCTGTGTGTTTATCAGTGGGAAAATTGTCGATTTCCCCTCGTAGTTGTGTATGTTAACAACAGTACAGGTTATTGAGCGGGCTATATCTCCAGTTTGAAATCCGACATACTGGAAACGTACGATATGGCAGCTTTTGCGTCCATGAATCATGTGTTGATAGAGAGTAATATATCAGAGAGCACGGCCTTCACTATAAAGAAGTGTATACTCCATCCAAATACCAGCTGGTAAAGCCACTCGGGTGTTTTTTCTTTCGGTGGTTAAAGGCGATTTTTTTTAGATATGCCATATTTCATGTATATCATTACCTCCAATATGACATTGACGTCTGTTATTCGTCATCACGACGAAAGGGCTATTTTGCTAGATATAGCGTTGCACGTGCTGATTCATGGCGATATTGAGAGTGGTCTCCCATATCACTTGAGCCTAAGCAAAATGAGGTTCCCAGAGGGAGGGTGAGTTTAGTGACAATACCGTCATTAATTCAACATCTAGTTACCTCATTTCAGACTTGGCTAGTTCTGTAGTCTGTCTTTGACTCAGACTTCGCGAAACATTGCAATAATAGAGGCGACTAACAATGAAAGGCAAAACTAGATATATATATATCTAAATAACCAAATAACTATCAGATGTATGTTAATTGAATTAAGAGATATCTCTAAATCATGACATTTAGATATACATGCAAATGAATTATCAGATATCTGCTAATGAATTGAAGATATCTGTTAATTCACGAGAAGATATTTCTTAATGATTTGGAGATATCTGTTAACCCTTTACCCAACAAACCGGCCAAAACCGGCCAAATAAAGCTTCAACAGCCTAAAATATCTTCGGTCTGTCTCAATAGAACCATACAAATATGGATATCATTGGAATCGGCTCCTTGACCACATTGTTATAGTTACAGTTATGCCCTGTGCCAATGCATTCTCTTATATATGCGAGTCGACCATAGGTCGCCTCGCATATATAAGAGAATGCATTGGCCTAAAAAAAATCTTTTTTTAACACTTTTTACCATTTTTTCTTACATTCTTTAACAATTTTATAATTTTTAATGTGTTAAGCCAATGCATTCTCTTATATATGCGAGGCGACCTATGGTCGACTCGCATATATAAGAGAATGCATTGGCACAGGGCCCTTCTGTTGGGTAAAGGGTTAATTGAATTAAGAGATATCTCCTAGATCATGTCGATTTGGATATATCTCTAAATCACTAGCAGATATATGTTAATTTATTAGGAGATATCTGTAAATCATTAGCAGATATTTGTTAATTTATTAAGAGATATCTCTAAATCACTAGCAGATATATGTTATATCATTAGGAGATATCTGTAAATCATTAGCAGATATTTGTTAATTTATTAAGAGATATCTCTAAATCACTAGCAGATATATGTTATATCATTAGGAGATATCTGTAAATCTTTAGCAGATATATGTTATATCATTAGGATATATCTCTAAATCACTAGCAGATATATGTTATATCATTAGGAGATATCTGTAAATCACTAGCAGATATCTGTTAATTTATTAAGAGATATCTCTAATTCACTAGCATATATATGTTATATCATTAGGAGATATCTGTAAATCATTAGCAGATATATGTTAATTTATTAAGAGATATCTGTAATTCACTAGCAGATATTTGTAAATAGGGGACAAATAGAGGAACAGCGCCCCACAACGATCGGTAATAGTTCAGTGCCACACCGTCCGAGCATTTATTAGGACAGATTGTTTGCTGTGGTATAATTCCTCGAAATGGTTGACATGGCCTGATCGGTGTCACAGCGTCCCATGTTTATCAAGATATGTTGCTCGCTCCGGTGCTATTTGTCGAAATGATTGACATGAACGTCTGATCGGTGTCACATTCCATTTTACCAGGATATTTTTTGATCGCTCCGGTGCTATTTGTCGAAATGGTTGACACGACCGTCGAATCGGTGTCACGTCGTCCCATGTTTATCAGGACATGTTGTTCGCTCCGGTGCTATTTGGCGAAATGGTTGACATGGCTGTCTGGTCGGTGTCACAGCGATCAATTTTTATCAGGACATGTTGTTCGCTCCGGTGCTATTTGGTGAAATGGTTGACATGGCCGTCTGATCGGTGTCACTGAGACCAATTTTGATCAGGACATGTTGTTCGTTCCGGTGCTATTTGTCGAAATGGTTTGACATGACCGTTTGATCGGTGTCACAGCGTCCCATTTTTATCAGGACATGTTGTTTGCTCTGGTGCTATTTGTCGAAATGGTTGACATGACCGTCTGATCGGAGTAAACAGACTGTCTCTCCTTTACGCATATTCTCAGGAACGTTTTCCTATAGATAGGCGATGTCGAAACCAGAACGTAAAAATTCTGAGCAAAATTCAACAGCATTATCGCATTACATATGTGCCATAAAAAGTCAACTATAGTCCGTGTGTTGTCGTCGTAGAGATGCGGGTACGATTTCTCGTAAATAAATTCAACTAACTCGACAACGGCTTTCGGAAACAATGACATAAACGATACCATTGCCACTGCAACCAGCGCACAACTCGTACGGTCAATACTGCGTTTCGTGTTTGCGTTCCTATGACGGGTGCTGTCCCCTCTAAACGCGTTCGTCTGCCTTCGCAATGTTATTATTGTACACGTGGTCACAACGAAGATGATTAGCAATGGTAGGTGCGTTCTCAGAATCATCTCAGTGATAAAAATGCCGATGGCATACGCGTCATATGGTTCACAAAAGTAAGTATCTACTTCACATACATAACATATCAAACTCCAAAGCTGTAACACGATTGCTGCTATGGTTACCAACAGGGCACACACGTGGGCTTTTGTCTTCGTGCACCATGTGTGTCGCTTTAACGGGAACACAACGGCGATGAATCTGTCAACCCCTAGCGCCGCCACTAACCAGGGTGAGATAAATCTGCTCACTCCAAGCGGCACACTCCAAAAGAAACATGTGACTTTGTTCACATAAAACGTCCCTTCTAGGTGATCGCCTCCGTGAAACTTTTCCAGAGTATCTTCTGTGACGGTTTGTATGAGCACAAATGTGTCGAAGAAAGCGATGTATCTCAAGTACACTGAGTATGAGAACTTCTGGAATGACGTCACATTCATGAGCCCAAAGATCATCGCGTTCCCTATCGCTCCGATCACGGCGATGCACACTATAACCACGGCATACGCTTGTTCATTTATGAGATCATAAAGTTCTAACCCGTCTTGATTCTTCATCCCATCTGGATCCTCTGTAGAAACATCCCACGTGTCATTTGCCACATCCAACGAGGAATTGACATACACCATGTTTTGTCGCTCACTCGAAACTATAACTAATTATTTGATATTGCCCTTCACGAGTCAACTGAACATCGAAGTCACGTTAGTTGACAAAGAACTCCAGTAAACTTGTTAGGTGTTCGTGTGTTTGAGTGGCATGTCGAATAATGACGTCTGGTTGCTCGACGAGATCATGGGGTACACTGGAAAAGGAAAAGCTCATTTAGTTATAATTATATATATTTAAAACCCGCCGGCGTGTTATCCCTTTGTCCGGACACGGGTCTTATCTGGCAGAACGCTCAAGCGTTTTGATCGCATGAGGATTATTTTAACGCCAACAGTCATTCTTTTTTAAGAATGCCCGTGGGCATTATTTTTTAAGAATGCCCGTGGGCATTATTTTTTACGAATACGCGAGGGATTAAATCGATTGAGGGACGTCATAGAGTGGCTCCTCCCACAATCATGTATGTTGAGTCAAGAGTCTGTCGGCAAGCTGCATTAAATATCTGAACACTTAAAGGTACTCAATCCGATCAGGCCCTCATAAATTATTATTTCTTTGGCTTCGAGGATAAAAAATAATTGATTCGAGACGAGTAAACCTACATATCAACGCCCATAGTGATCAGATTGTTTTTTGAAGTTTTGTTATTTCTATTGTTTCTGGCACAGAAACACGCCGTCAAAAGGATGGTCTCAGTCAAAATTGTGTTATTAATACACTTGATTTTAGAGTTATCCAGCTTCGCCTGTTGAATAAGTGTTTCTGTGAAAATTATTAGTACGCATCTTGAGAAAATTGCAAACTTCAAAAATCGATATCTAATAACTCTGAGCTTTGATGGATGGGTTCCCCGACTCGAATCAAATATTTGTTTTTACCCCTGAAGTCAAAGAAATAGTAATTTAGGGGTGGCTAATCGGATTGGATACCTTTAATTTGTCTGAGCTAATTAAAACTGACAAATATTTAGCGATTTTAATTTTATATTGCCAAAAAATAAAATAAATTTCTTCAAACTTTGATACAAAAACACCAACAGCTATTTGGACTAACTATTTAGAAAAGTCCACAGATAGGCTAAAAAACATATATATAACATCTAAATACATGTACGTCCCTAAGTCGGTCAAATAAACACAAAACCGTTTAACACAGATTTTAACTATACGTTACTTATTGAACGAGAAAGTGCTCACATGGTTACTTTTAATACAATGGTGAAGCACAGAACAAAAATAACATTTCCAGTATCAAATTGAAACAGAATAGCGTATATCCGTGTGTATAGATCATATCATGCATATCTACTCTGGCTTCATCAAGATATCATACTCCACTAGTTTTATAACATTGAAAAAAAATGCTGTTAATATAATGCTCGGTTATACCTGTTCCGTAATAACATTGTATTTTATAGCAAGTAAGGGTCCCAACTCGAGTTTGCATGGTTTGGGGGACTTGAATTAATCGATTGTACTATGCGTCGCTTGGAACTTCATTGATGTTGGCTCACAAAGCTACACAAATCTTGCAACCTCGAGTTGGGAATTTATTTTCAAGGAACAAGTATTAACACATAAATATATTCCCTGCGTGATTTGTTCAATCTTCAACCCTATCAGAAGATAATAGAAAAGGTTCACAGGGTTTGAACATATGGAAAATGATATATATAGCCAGAGTAAAGATTCATGGCATGATCTAACATGTGTGCCGAACTTGAACATTTTAGGGTGAACATTATAGGTACGTAAGGCGTTCGCATTGGTCTGTAAAATCATTATCATCAAGAGAAAATGTTGAACAATGGATTGGTTTTGTTCTTGTGTTGATTGTCGATAAGACATGGATAACGTGATCATGCGTTGTTTTTTTAACTTTTCTTGAAGCACGAGTCGTTTTACAATCGATACAATCTCTTTGGTAAATGGTCAACAGAACCGAGATTCAAGCAATATTTGGCGATAAAATGACCATCGATGTCACAGTACTGTTCACATAAGTATGCAAAATGCATGGAAAGTGTCGTTGTTGAACGTCAGCGATCCAGTTAAAACGAGGTTTTGGTGTTTGAAAAAAAAATTGTGTGCACATTTACTCACTGCGAAAACCCCATGTTTAATGCTAGCATACCACATTCCATTATTAACTGAATTTAAAAATAAAACAAATCGAGGCCTGAGTTTTCATGGAGTTAGACTTTTTTTGTATAGATGCTAGGATTTTACAGATTTCAGGCTCATATTTCAAATTGTTTCATGATTCCTCCCCACAATTGGTACAGTTAGGATAATAATGAGACAGTTTTACCAGGTATCGTGTTGTTGGCGCCAGAATATTCGAAAAATCACATTGTATAAAGAGCGTTTTTACATCATTACCAGTATTTTTCATGTTTTATTTCCTGATAAATTATTATGGAATGTTAATGTATTTCATGTCGAATTAGATGAGGCATCTTTAAATCAAGAAAGAAAAAAATAAACAAACACAATTGGATAGTAATATATTGCTCACATACACTATCCGAATCCATGGCGCAACGACAAACTTCGGAAGAAACGTCCCTCAACTGGCGAGTCCTAATTCGAATTAAATAATAATTGAAATGTGTTGCTTTTCGGCGGGGACAACACGGACATCACAAACTGTCCGTGCTGAACTGTGGGCGTGAACTCAGGTAATCAAAGCAGAGCTGTTGGTCAGACAAAATGGATTGTTGGCTCCAATGACAATTCAATGAGTGGGTTTTAAGTCAGATAATATTCTCAGCGTCGGGAATTCGGTAAAGAATAGACTCGGGCAAGCCCTCGTCTATTCTTTTACCGAATTCCCTCTGCTTCGAACATTATCCTTTACTTAAAACCCGCCGGCGTGTTATCCCTTTGTCCGGACACGGGTCTTATCTGGCAGAACGCTCAAGCGTTTTGATTGCATGAGGATTATTTTAACGCCAACAGTCATTCTTTTTTAAGAATGCCCGTGGGCATTATGTTTTAAGAATGCCCGTGGGCATTATTTTTTACGAATACGCGAGGGATTAAATCGATTGAGGGACGTCATAGAGTGGCTCCTCCCACAATCATGTATGTTGAGTCAAGAGTCTGTCGGCAAGCTGCATTAAATATCTGAACACTTAAAGGTACTCAATCCGATCAGGCCCTCATAAATTATTATTTCTTTGGCTTCGAGGATAAAAAATAATTGATTCGAGACGAGTAAACCTACATATCAACGCCCATAGTGATCAAATTGTTTTTTGAAGTTTTGTTATTTCTATTGTTTCTGGCACAGAAACACGCCGTCAAAAGGATGGTCTCAGTCAAAATTGTGTTATTAATACACTTGATTTTAGAGTTATCCAGCTTCGCCTGTTGAATAAGTGTTTCTGTGAATATTATTAGTACGCATCTTGAGAAAATTGCAAACTTCAAAAATCGATATCTAATAACTCTGAGCTTTGATGGATGGGTTCCCCGACTCGAATCAAATATTTGTTTTTACCTCTGAAGTCAAAGAAATAGTAATTTAGGGGTGGTTAATCGGATTGGATACCTTTAATTTGTCTGAGCTAATTAAAACTGACAAATATTTAGCGATTTTAATTTTATATTGCCAAAAAATAAAATAAATTTCTTCAAACTTTGATACAAAAACACAACAGCTATTTGGACTAACTATTTAGAAAAGTCCACAGATAGGCTAAAAAACATATATATAACATCTAAATACATGTACGTCCCTAAGTCGGTCAAATAAACACAAAACCGTTTAACACAGATTTTAACTATACGTTACTTATTGAACGAGAAAGTGCTCACATGGTTACTTTTAATACAATGGTGAAGCACAGAACAAAAATAACATTTCCAGTATCAAATTGAAACAGAATAGCGTATATCCATGTGTATAGATCATATCATGCTTATCTACTCTGGCTTCATCAAGATATCATACTCCACTAGTTTTATAACATTGAAAAAAAATGCTGTTAATATAATGCTCGGTTATACCTGTTCCGTAATAACATTGTATTTTATAGCAAGTAAGGGTCCCAACTCGAGTTTGCATGGTTTGGGGGACTTGAATTAATCGATTGTACTATGCGTCGCTTGGAACTTCATTGATGTTGGCTCACAAAGCTACACAAATCTTGCAACCTCGAGTTGGGAATTTATTTTCAAGGAACAAGTATTAACACATAAATATATTCCCTGCGTGATTTGTTCAATCTTCAACCCTATCAGAAGATAATAGAAAAGGTTCACAGGGTTTGAACATATGGAAAATGATATATATAGCCAGAGTAAAGATTCATGGCATGATCTAACATGTGTGCCGAACTTGAACATTTTAGGGTGAACATTATAGGTACGTAAGGCGTTCGCATTGGTCTGAAAAATCATTATCATCAAGAGAAAATGTTGAACAATGGATTGGTTTTGTTCTTGTGTTGATTGTCGATAAGACATGGATAACGTGATCATGCGTTGTTTTTTAACTTTTCTTGAAGCACGAGTCGTTTTACAATCGATACAATCTCTTTGGTAAATGGTCAACAGAACCGAGATTCAAGAAATATTTGGCGATAAAATGACCATCGATGTCACAGTACTGTTCACATAAGTATGCAAAATGCATGGAAAGTGTCGTTGTTGAACGTCAGCGATCCAGTTAAAACGAGGTTTTGGTGTTTGAAAAAAAAATTGTGTGCACATTTACTCACTGCGAAAACCCCATGTTTAATGCTAGCATACCACATTCCATTATTAACTGAATTTAAAAATAAAACAAATCGAGGCCTGAGTTTTCATGGAGTTAGACTTTTTTGTATAGATGCTAGGATTTTACAGATTTCAGGCTCATATTTCAAATTGTTTCATGATTCCTCCCCACAATTGGTACAGTTAGGATAATAATGAGACAGTTTTACCAGGTATCGTGTTGTTGGCGCCAGAATATTCGAAAAATCACATTGTATAAAGAGCGTTTTTACATCATTACCAGTATTTTTCATGTTTTATTTCCTGATAAATTATTATGGAATGTTAATGTATTTCATGTCGAATTAGATGAGGCATCTTTAAATCAAGAAAGAAAAAAATAAACAAACACAATTGGATAGTAATATATTGCTCACATACACTATCCGAATCCATGGCGCAACGACAAACTTCAGAAGAAACGTCCCTCAACTGGCGAGTCCTAATTCGAATTAAATAATAATTGAAATGTGTTGCTTTTCGGCGGGGACAACACGGACATCACAAACTGTCCGTGCTGAACTGTGGGCGTGAACTCAGGTAATCAAAGCAGAGCTGTGGGTCAGACAAAATGGATTGTTGGCTCCAATGACAATTCAATGAGTGGGTTTTAAGTCAGATAATATTCTCAGCGTCGGGAATTCGGTAAAGAATAGACTCGGGCAAGCCCTCGTCTATTCTTTTACCGAATTCCCTCTGCTTCGAACATTATCCTTTACTTAACGAAATGGTCTATTATTCAACTGGAGGGATGTTCATGAAGTAAAAGCCGATGATAGAGATATGAACACACAATACAAATGCAGAAGTGTTCCTTTTTTGGGTAGTAAATATCCAAATAGTAACTTACACAAAAGGACTGGCAACATCATCTGGCGATTTTATAATTTTATGCCGGAGAATGTATAGTTTCAGAGCCATATGGAAGAAAGTATTTCGGTTACCGTAAGTAAGTAATGCTTTATTCCCAGCCATTATGCATGTAGTAGGAACAGGATTTGCGTGCCCGCCCGCAGGGCGGCACGAGGACGGTATGGGCTCACCCGGAGGTCGCCCTTACGCCCTGTCTTAGATTTTCTTGGTTTTGTGAGTACAATATGTCTAGGTCGTGGATCAGGAGGGTCGGGTGAGGTGGGATTCTAACTGTTAAGTGATGTTTTGTTCTTTTTCTTTTTGTTCTTTTTCTTGTTGTTTTTTCGTTTCTTCTTTTTTGGTGGTGGAGCACTCGATGGTGATGGTGGTGGAGGCTCATCTTCAGAGTCAGAGTCGGAGGTGGAGTAGTTATCGGGATCGTCTGCATAGACCCAAGATTTTGTGGGTGAAGGCTCATCTTCCCATTCATCGACCTCGGTGTCAGTGTCGCTTTCTCTCTTGGATTCGGTGGATTCTGCTTTGGGTGAAGGCTCCGGCTCGTGATACTCCGGAGTAACTCCGGAGTCTTCACTCCGGAGTAACTCCGGAGTCTTCGGAACAAAGTCAGAGGGGTCTTCTTCATCTGGCCGTGATGGTAGTGGTGATGGTGGTTCCATCTCCTGGGCGACAGACTGGGCCGGGATCGCAGCTGGATGGGCGGAGTCGACTGGTGGTGATCCTGTCGGCTTTTTAGCTTTCCACGCAGCGAGTCTATCGGCATCTCTCTTTTTTCTTGATGGTGTTTTCGTCTTCTTTTTCTTCATCTTCTGTCGAGGTTTCCGTGCTGATCTGGTATTATCCGGTCCGTTCCCGGTAGGGAGCCCTGAAAAGAGCTTTGCCGGGCCGGTCTGGAAATCCAGAATCAGCTGGTATCCGCCTTTGTGAGCGTGGAGTGACCAGCTCAGACAAGGCGTGACATGCATGGCGTCCAGCATGTTGGTGACACTAATTGGAATTAGCGGTGGCGAGTTCATCTTGAGAGGTGGCGATCCAAGCTCTCTGGAGGTCCGACTGCTGATTTAAACAATATTTTATTTCTTCCCAAAATTATATAATTATAAAACATGACACATGTATGAATAGAAGACAAGAAGGGAGGAAGAGGATTTGACAACAAGCATCAGATGCTTATATAGAGCCATCTCCTCAGAGGAGAATAGATTACATATAGTGTTCAGTGACTGCTAATGATGCATGGAACATGAGGAAATGTTTATATAATTTGGTCATTAGCTGTCAATCCACGGAATACTGTGAAACAATTGGCTGCCACACACTTTGCCAGTTAGGTTGTTTCTCTACGACTTAAATTTCTTGATTACACTCCCGCTACAGAAATGACAGCAGCGCCGAGTGACCACGCCTATACCACATGCCTAAAAATGTACATGGAAATTGTTCGATACTTTCCTACCATTGAAATAACGGTGCTGCATCGTAATTCCTTCGGGTATGACTGTACTGACAATAACCGTACTAGATCCTAATATTCAGTGCACAAGTAATAAGACAAATCAACAAGAAGGAACATTTGCAAATAAAAGAAATGAAACACGGAAATTATATCTAACAAGTATTTGTGTGCCACCGCAGTCGAATATCAGTCGCACGTGCAACACAAGCTGCTCGGTGCCCGGCAATATGAAATCAGTTGCGACAAGCCAATCAACATTGCTGAAACGCCGACGCGCAATGAGTGACAGGTGTCTCTTTCAACTTCACGTGTCTTTTTCGTTGGAAATAGTCCCAATGTTGTTCGCTCGTTATACTTCTAACTTCTACTTTTTGGTGGTCCTCTTGTGAAAAGGCGGATTAAATTTTAAGAAATAACTCTTGTTTCGATTAAGGTTATGAGTTATAACAGAAAAGTTTGAAGATACAATTTCTATGACTGCGCTACGCTTGTTATAAGATTTATCTTCAAACTTTTCGGTTATAACTGCATAACTTAAAGACATATTATGTACTTGTTCGGGTGTGTGAAACTGGTAAATTAGTATTCAGGTGCTATGCCAACTGGAGGATTGTAGCATTCTACTAACATCACCGAAAGTCTCAAGCAAATCAAGCATACCACTCCATAGAAAACATTGCCTGAACTACGCTAAATTGTAAATATTTACCACTCGAATCGGGACGCTTCTATCTGCGATCAACTAACGAAAATGATTTTGCTATCGGCAGTCACTGCATTTAATTAATATATAAGGATTAACTGTCATGAGGACTGTTTTTATGGAGATGTAACCGTGAGGTAAGTGGACATGACTTGTATAAAACCCGAAGGGTTTTACATACAAGTTATGACCACTTACCTCACGGTTACATCTTTATGGAAGAACTGTGCGATGTAAGTAATGCTTTCTACTTTTTTATGGATATTCCAACTCAATGTTACAAAAATCGTCACTTTAGATCAGAATGGCTTCCAAAATGGCGGCCAAAATATGGAAAATTTTCAATATTGTCCCAGTGTGCCATGCAACTACTTATAAGTTGTTGTTGATGCACACATTTGACTATTCTGTCTTATATACATTGAAAACCAACATATCTGATGCACCTTGGTAATTGTTACTATTGAAACCACTAAAATCACCAGAATTATTCAAATTTTTCTGTCACAAACTTTGCATTAAAATCGGCAAAATATTACTGTTCAGGTTTAAAACATTTACAAGTAAAATGGAAATTTCTTTTGGTATCAGCGGTGTTTATTGTTTTGATGTGTGCTAACTGTGTCACACTGAGGTGTTTTAGACAATATTGCTCAAGATGGCTTTCAAAATGGCAACCAAATTTGGTAAAATGTTGATTTGTCACATATATTACGAACATTATTCACTGCTGTACCGAAAAGGTAGCAGATTGTGACTCACTTGGTTATTAAAATGCTACTTAGTCAACTAAATGTTATATTCTGGTTGTCCCAGAACCTTAAGACGCAGTATGGATTTTGCGAAAATTTCAATTTTGAAAGTGGTGTATGTGTATAGCGAGATTAGCTACATTGTCCATATGTGTTGTGTGTATATATGGAGTGACTGTGGTCATGTGTGGGATGTCCAGGTGTACATTGGGTGGCTGTATTGCCATGGGTGTGTGTATATGTATACATGCGTTCGCTGTATAATGGATGGGGTGTATGGATAAATGTGGAGTGGTTGTATGGTTATGGGCAATGTGTATATGTGTACATGGAATGACTGCAGGGTCAATGTTGTTGAAGTGTGTATGCATACCTGTAGTGCAGTTTGGTGGTCACTGGCGGGATTGTGAATTTAGATAGTGACACCATGGTCATGTCTGGGATGTACATGTTTATCTGTTGTGGTTGTATTGTCATTGCTGTGTAACGGTATACAGTGAATAGATGAATACTCACGGATGTGGTGTGTAAGAATACAGCGAGTGGCTGAATTGTCATGGTTGAGCTGTAGTTTTGCAAGTCTGAAGTGTACGAATGGCCGTCTGTGTGTGGTATATGTATATCTAGAAGGACTGTATGGTAATTGATAGGTATATATACACCTGGAGTGATTATGGTCATAGGTTAACCAATACAGACAACCAACCAATACAGGTAAGTGTAGGCTAACAAATATATGTAAGTGGGTATATGACAAGGTGTCACATTTGTCCGCGTCAACAAAAATCACACCTAGCCCTCCGGAATGACAATAACAAGTCAGAATGGAGCACTGGCTGACGGACCATAAGGCCTTTCCGTTTGTCAATATAAGTATAGTGAAATAAATAATGGCTTGCATCCTATCCTATTCCCCACACAATGATAGTGGCACATAAATGTATGGATGTCAAAAGAAAGGGGAGGATGTCTGTTAGGCATACTACAGAAGATTCGAGGCTACATATATGATGACCAAGGTCCCAATTTCTCGCAGACAAAGTGATCCCCGTTCTAATGACATGAATGTTGAGTTGGAAGCTGGGTCCTGCAGCAGTTTAATGAAATTTTGAAAATAGTTTTAGAACTTACCCCACAAAAAAACAAGATTTTATTTTATGCCAAATGTAGTGTTTAGACATTTTTGGAAATTGCTCCCAATGAGTTTAAAAGATGCCAAATGTTTGGATAAGATTAACATCAGTTGCAGATCGCTGAATATGTGCCATACTAAGAAAATGTCACATTACGTTTCGACTCATTACCTGCAAGGCGCGAGCCCTTGTATATATTACATGGCTATATTGCCATGATGTGGCCAATATGTATATATGGAGTGCCAGTGTGGCAAAATTAATGATGGATGATTGGTATACAGGGAGTGACTGTATGACCACGGGTGTGGTTTATGAGTACACAGCGAGAGGCTGAATTGTCATGGTGAGGTCTATATCCACGTATGAAGTGTATGAATGGCCGTGTGAGCGGTGCGGGACATTGGTATATCTAGAAGGACTGTAACGCCATTGGTGAGGTTTATATGTATACTATATATACGTGTAATGACTCTGTTGTTTTGGGTTGGTGTATATGTATCTTTTGAGTGGATATATGGCCATGGGTGTCGCAAATATATATGCAGGGAGTGACTTTATGACCCCTGGTGAGGCAAATATGTATACAAGAAGTAATGTATGCTCACGAATGTGGCGATAATATATACCGGGAGTGACTATGTTTTCATCGTTTGGGTGTATATCCTGAGTACCTATATGGCCATGCATGTGGTAAATATATACATATACACGGAGTGGATGTATTACTAATGGTGAGACGAATAGGTATACAGGATGTTACTGTATGTTCATGAATGTAGTGAATATGTATACAGGTCGTGACTACGGTCATAGGTGAGGTGTAGGAGTATACCTGGTGTGCCTGTATGTTTACTCATGGCTACATGGCCATGTGTTTGGTGTATGGGCATTTCCATGTGTGGCTGTGTAGTAGTAGGTGAGGTGTATGTGTATAAAGCGAGTGACATATGTTCATTATTATCATATGTACCGGGGCACGGTTTATGTCAAGTACGTTTATGTTTAACTTGTTCCTGTTTGAATTTGATAATAGAAAAAGTGTTTCAAACTTTATTCGATCTACACTTTCTGTGAGAACAATTACCCATAGTCGATCCATACTGGTGTAGATATATCATATCAGAGTGTCTCTTAATGGCGTTTGGTATGCAATACGAATGAAACGGTTTTCATGACAATAGTATATAAGTTAATAATTTGTTATGCTAATGGGCCAGAGTAGCCACATAATATGATCCCTCTCAGTTCCGTCTCGACGTTCTGCCAATTTCCGTTCAAAGACAGACAGAATCCCAAAAGAAGTTTTCGGCAAAAATTCATAAATAATGTTCGTAATATATGTGACAAATCAACATTTTACCAAATTTGGTTGCCATTTTGAAAGCCATCTTGAGCAATATTGTCTAAAACACCTCATTGTGACACAGTTAGCACACATCAAAACAATAAACACCGCTGATACCAAAAGAAATTTCCATTTTACTTGTAAATGTTTTAAACCTGAACAGTAATATTTTGCCGATTTTAATGCAAAGTTTGTGACAGGGGAGGATGTCTGTTATGCAGTTGGAAGCTGGGTCCTGCAGCAGTTTAATGAAATTTTGAAAATAGTTTTAGAACTTACCCCACAAAAAAACAAGATTTTATTTTATGCCAAATGTAGTGTTTAGACATTTTTGGAAATTGCTCCCAATGAGTTTAAAAGATGCCAAATGTTTGGATAAGATTAACATCAGTTGCAGATCGCTGAATATGTGCCATACTAAGAAAATGTCACATTACGTTTCGACTCATTACCTGCAAGGCGCGAGCCCTTGTATATATTACATGGCTATATTGCCATGATGTGGCCAATATGTATATATGGAGTGCCAGTGTGGCAAAATTAATGATGGATGATTGGTATACAGGGAGTGACTGTATGACCACGGGTGTGGTTTATGAGTACACAGCGAGAGGCTGAATTGTCATGGTGAGGTCTATATCCACGTATGAAGTGTATGAATGGCCGTGTGAGCGGTGCGGGACATTGGTATATCTAGAAGGACTGTAACGCCATTGGTGAGGTTTATATGTATACTATATATACGTGTAATGACTCTGTTGTTTTGGGTTGGTGTATATGTATCTTTTGAGTGGATATATGGCCATGGGTGTCGCAAATATATATGCAGGGAGTGACTTTATGACCCCTGGTGAGGCAAATATGTATACAAGTAATGTATGCTCACGAATGTGGCGATAATATATACCGGGAGTGACTATGTTTTCATCGTTTGGGTGTATATCCTGAGTACCTATATGGCCATGCATGTGGTAAATATATACATATACACGGAGTGGATGTATTACTAATGGTGAGACGAATAGGTATACAGGATGTTACTGTATGTTCATGAATGTAGTGAATATGTATACAGGTCGTGACTACGGTCATAGGTGAGGTGTAGGAGTATACCTGGTGTGCCTGTATGTTTACTCATGGCTACATGGCCATGTGTTTGGTGTATGGGCATTTCCATGTGTGGCTGTGTAGTAGTAGGTGAGGTGTATGTGTATAAAGCGAGTGACATATGTTCATTATTATCATATGTACCGGGGCACGGTTTATGTCAAGTACGTTTATGTTTAACTTGTTCCTGTTTGAATTTGATAATAGAAAAAGTGTTTCAAACTTTATTCGATCTACACTTTCTGTGAGAACAATTACCCATAGTCGATCCATACTGGTGTAGATATATCATATCAGAGTGTCTCTTAATGGCGTTTGGTATGCAATACGAATGAAACGGTTTTCATGACAATAGTATATAAGTTAATAATTTGTTATGCTAATGGGCCAGAGTAGCCACATAATATGATCCCTCTCAGTTCCGTCTCGACGTTCTGCCAATTTCCGTTCAAAGACAGACAGAATCCCAAAAGAAGTTTTCGGCAAAAATTCATAAATAATGTTCGTAATATATGTGACAAATCAACATTTTACCAAATTTGGTTGCCATTTTGAAAGCCATCTTGAGCAATATTGTCTAAAACACCTCAGTGTGACACAGTTAGCACACATCAAAACAATAAACACCGCTGATACCAAAAGAAATTTCCATTTTACTTGTAAATGTTTTAAACCTGAACAGTAATATTTTGCCGATTTTAATGCAAAGTTTGTGACAGAAAAATTTGAATAATTCTGGTGATTTTAGTGGTTTCAATAGTAACAATTAACCAAGGTGCATCAGATATGTTGGTTTTCAATGTATATAAGACAGAATAGTCAAATGTGTGCATCAACAACAACTTATAAGTAGTTGCATGGCACACTGGGACAATATTGAAAATTTTCCATATTTTGGCCGCCATTTTGGAAGCCATTCTGATCTAAAGTGACGATTTTTGTAACATTGAGTTGGAATATCCATAAAAAAGTAGAAAGCATTACTTACATCGCACAGTTCTTCCAATTTCTTGATGAAATATGACTAGAATCCCAATGGTGATATTTTGTGATATGTTATACCGCGTTCTGTAAATTCGAATTTTCGAGCGATCGGAAAAGGTGGCGAGCCCATGAATGGCATATTTTTCTTTGCTGTTAGATGTTAAATACAAAACAAAGTCAAAATTCGCAACCAGTTCCAAACAGTAGAAACTTATCTTAAAGATATTAGTGAAAAACGTATAAATTCCACTTCCGGCCGCCATTTTGGCGGCCATTTATGACGGGGAGTTCCAATTTTGGAATACAACGGTGGGGTTATGTCTTAGCTTCACAGAAATTTATACCAGTGTATACACATTACAAGACTTTCTCACTATAATTGCGTATAACTGATTTAACGTAAATGGCAGCCATCTTGGACGCCATCTTGAATTACAAAAATTGTTCAAAGCGGATTTTGGATATGTTATAGAAGATATATTTCTCTTCAAAATGGTATACACACCAATTTAGTCCAAAATTATTCTAGGTCAAACCTTTATTCGACCAGACTAATAGTGTATTGTTGATAGCGATGCATCCATTAATTATAAGTAATTATATTGGTGAAATCCATATTTACCAATACTGAGATTAAATGATAAGAAATAACTCTAGTTTCAATTAAGATTATTAGTATGTAAATACAACTTTATTATATATATGTATAAAGTTATAGAATTTGTCGTCAAACTTTTCGTTTATAACTGCATAACCTTGGTCGAAACGAGAGTGAGTTATTTGTTAAATATCAAAAATCCACATATACACTGACTGACACAATATACACCTTACCTGTTGACCCAACAACGGGACCCAACACGTTTATGTCGTCTTTATACATCGTACACATGCACTCTGTCGAAGTGCGGCTCAATTACTTAAGAAAAATCAATTTGACATTCGCTATCTATTTACCACTAAAAGTGTATATAAGAAGCATGTGCAACAAACCAGGAAACGCAATGATTAATCATTAACGAGATCGACGGGACGCTACGCCATCCTGGACAAAAGTACCTACCTACCTATATTCTTGTGATACATTGACATTTACGTATACCTATACTTTGATATTCAACACAATATATATGCCCACCTTACTTATTACGCATCATTTGGTAATCTCTATTATGTAGCGCTATACTGACTCGAACATATAAAAAACTATACTTCTGTCAATAAACTCTTCAGATTCTGCGTGATTATAAAGTGGACTTATCAACACAAAATGGTGTACTTTGTAATTACAACATTGATGCTGCTAAGGTCCATTTGAATCGGCCGAATTAGACACAATAATCACATTCGATAAAATAAAAACTTCTTTTTTCTTTGAAAAATAGTTAGGCCTCATCTTCTGGGAAGTATCCACATGTTTAGTCTCAAATTAAAATTTGTTAGTTACCTTTTCCCTTCTGTTCAGTTTCTATAACCCCTAATTTGCAGAAAAAAAATTAATCGAGACAACCAATGGGTGAACATCACCAAGCTCAACTGGGGAACTTCAATCTGATCCTAGGTCTCCCATAGCAATTGAGGCCTAAACAGAATGAGACCCCAATAGGGTGAATTTGGTGACGCTAACCCCGCCGTGTGGGATAGCGTCATTGAATTCTACATCTAGGGATCCCATTCAGCAAATGACAGACACACTATTTCAAGGCTAGGTTACACTCTAAATCGCGTTGGCTAAAATGTTACCCAAATCGGGGGGGGGGTGGGGGCTCGGAAATTTTTTTCAGGCACATATGCTGATTTTTTACTTTCGACCCTTGTTGGGACCCACCCACCCCCGCGTCCAAATTTTTATCCGTTTTCGGCAATTTTTTCCGACCATTTTTGGACACCCACCCCCTTCTAACACTAAAACAGATATTTGTGGGATGGGGGGGGGGGGGTCACTGTAAACAGCTGTATATGAATTTATGTGCATACTGTTAGTCATGGATGTTAACATTGACATGTAAATAGGAACGAGTCATTTTGGGGTAATTCGGCCAAAACAAACATGGCTGCCAGCGGCCATCTTGGATTTCAAAATTCAATCCATTAGCATGGGCTACAGGCTATACTGTTTGTCTGATCATCATGAAATTTGTCAATTATGTTAATATTTACATATAGATGTGTTTTAAGCCAAACTCATTGCAAAAAGAGTTGCAGGAAAATATTTTTGTGTTGCGGAAAAAATTGTTTGTTGGTCCCATCCACCAAAAGCATATGTGGCCGGAACCCCCCCCCCCCCCCCCACCCCCCGTCCAAATTGGGTAAAAATTTTTACCCAGCACAATGGTGCACATAGCATCGCGCGAACGTTTAGAAACTTTTAACTTTTTTGTCGGGCAAAACATGTTACCCAATTTGGGTCAATCTTACCAAATGTTGGGCCATGTTTTTACTCAACGCAGGGTAACACTTTATCCAATATTAATTTCCCTTCTGCGTTGGGCGATTGTTGTTTTTTTACCCAACATCCAACATTGGGTGAATAATTACTTAATTATTGGGTCAAATAAACTCATGTTGGGGGATTTATTATTATTATTTATTATTTATGGGTTAAAACAACTATTTTCGCGACAGTATATTCAAATATATCTGGGAAAAAAATATTCTTTTTCAACTTGCTGATAACGAAATCGTCAGCCACTTTTGCTTTGTTTTAGCAACACGGCGTGTTCAGGTCGTGATGAACCATTGGCCCGAATGGAATAATGTGGCTTTTACTATACAAACTTAGTAAAATAACACGCAAAATAATTTTACTGCACGGATGATTTCAGATTAACACAATCGTTGGTCTGAAATCTTACCCAACAGAATTTAGAGTGCAAATAAATACATAACATAATTATTCAATATCATATATGAATTCATCGGAAGTTATGAAATAGAAATGTTTCGTTTCATCACATTGGTTCATTGCTAATTCCGGACTTTTTGCGCAACTACGAAGTCACGTGATTTGTTGTCTCTATAAAAAGTGTATACGCTCGAACATTTGAGCGATACGGTATATTTATTGCAAATAATCCATGACGTCACACGTATAATCGTACCCATACATTACCCATGTTCAGGTGGAGTCATTAATAAGCCAGAATTTGCTACCAGCAATTAATCAGTGAGCACTCCTCCAGCAGCTAGAGCTAAACTTCTGACACTAGGCACTGGCTCTATGATACTACAATGCTCTGCCGTCATGTGAGACCAGCACAATCCAAGTAGTTCATGATTGTAACAAAAAACGTCGCCAGTGACAGTCGTCTTATCAAAATATATAGAGGGGGATAAACAGCACATGGAGTTTGCGCGATGACAGCGACGGACCGCCACATAAGCAGTAATGCTTAAATTAGTTTGCAGATCAAAGGCAAATAAAAGATAAAGGTATGGAATGATATAGGTTCATCAGATGGACGGCACTGAATAGGAAATTCCTTCCACCGTTAATCATCACAAACATCCGGTTGATCTTTGAGAGACACAATCCGAGATAAATCGAGAACTCATTTAAAGAGGATTCATTTCACGGACTATGATTCAGATTGTTAATAACCACGTGATTTATATGCTTGGTTGCCCGGCACGTTCGTGACTTACGTTAATGACATCCATTGTTATTCCTGTTTCCATGCACGCTGTTTGAGTACGTTGCCCATGATAATGGAGAGGACGAGTCTGAGCAGTATATCATCCCTTCCGTGATTTGCGCTAATAACCCACCACTGTGTGTATGGTATCACGTTGTCGGAGGATATTCAGGACCACGGAGGATCTGATGCTCAATATTACATCATCCTTTACATTGACGGGTGAGTTCCACCCATCCCTTCCCTTTCGTGAATCTCCTCTGTTATACCTGGTACCACGTTCTCTGAGGATATCGAGGGCCACCGATGATCTCACACACCATTACATTATACCACTGGGCGGAAGAGGTTTGATGGATGGATGTGTCCCCCTTCGTGACTGACGCTGATAACCACCTCTGATATACCTGGCACCACGTTCTCGGATGATATCAAGGACCACGGAGGATCTGACACTCACCGTTACATCACACCACCGGACGGGGGAGGTTGGATGTGCTCCCTCTTCCCCAATACCGTTATTGCGTGCCTGCCTGAGCAACAGTCTTTGAAAAATTCAATCAGGAAATAGTTGAGATTGTTCTGAAAGTTTACAAGCGACATTTAACCCGTTCTATCAGGGGGGGGGGGGGGTCGGAAAATATTTGCAGGCACGTATGCTGATTTTTTCCTTTCGAGCCTTGTTGTGACCCACCCACCTCCGCGTCCAAAATGTTTTCCGTTTTCGGCAGTTTTTTCCGACCTTTTTTAGACACCCACCGCCCGTTTAACACTAAAACAGAGATTTGCGGGGGGAAATTCACTGTAAACAGCTGTATATGAATTTCTGTGCATACTATTTGTATGCCAGCGGCCATCTTGGATTTCAAAATTTGCAACAAAATACAACACGATAACTGCCTGCAGTCTGTTTAGCAGTTAGAATTACATTATTTCTCTTATGCTAAGGTGTTTTAAGCCAAACTCATTGCAAAAACAGTCAAAAGACTTGCAGGGAAAAACAATTTGAGTTGCTGAAAAAAAAATTTGTTGGTCCCATCGACCACCCACCCACCCCGGCATACGTGCCCGGAATTGTTTTTCCACCCCCTGGTTCTATTCTAAATGGAAAGGATCGTGTATATGGTCGTGGAACTATATGCCAATCGTTTTGGACGCCAGTGGACTTCGATAAGTACATAATGCCCTAATAGCAACCTCATCGGGCCGAATTGGTATCACCTCTGGGTGCAATTGATCTCACAATGAAATGGTCAAATCACGGAATCGGCAGTGCACCAGCGGGTGATTATGAAATTAGCAACTTAAGTTTTTCCGAACAACTTCTATGTGATTTAGGCCTATAAATTAGTTTAATTTTGGCCAATTTCGTTGCTTAGCTCAACGAAAACCAGCGAAGACGTCATGACATGGTCCATGACGTCATTTGCGTCATTTGGTTTTGTGGGCCAGAATCCAGACACATTTGGTCTCCGCTGAAGACACTTATTTCACATCACTACACTAAACATCATGAAATATACACATACACACATATATAGAGGCTCTATCAGCACCGCGAATAATCGCGTTTGTTAGAAATTCGGAAACAGCTTATTTAATGTATATTTGTCTTTAATAAGCCTTTTCTATTTCCTGCGTTTATCGATCTTTTTTAGTCGCCAGTACGCAAATGAATGCTTTATTGCAAATACACAAATCAATCAGTAACACGCATAACACATATACATTTTATATTCAACATGTACACAATAAATATGGGACCCCCCCCTCCCTACACACGTGTGGTTTGTTTGGTTTTCTTTGTTCATTGAGTGCAGTGCGGTGTCGGGGTATCACAGTTCAATTGCGCTTGAGTGCAGCGCAACGTTGCTAAATCGCAGTGCAATTGCGCTTGGGTGCAGAGCAATGTATCCACACCGAAGTGCAATTTCACTTGAGTGCAGCGCAATGTCTCCGCGTCGCAGTGCAATTGCGCTTGAGTGCAGCGAAATGTCTCCGGTCGCAGTGCAATTGCGCTTGAGTGCAGCGCAATGTATCCGCAGTGCAATTGCGCTTGGGTGCAGTGCAATGTCTCCGCGCAATTGCGCTTGAGTGCAGCGAAATGTCGCAGTGCAATTGCGCTTGAGTGCAGCGAAATCTCGCAGTGCAATTGCGCTTGAGTGCAGCGCAATGTCTCCGCGTCGCAGTGCAATTGCGCTTGAGTGCAGCGCAATGTCTCCGCGTCGTAGTGCAATTGCACTTGAGTGCAGCGAAATATCGCCGCTTCGCAGTGCAATTGCGCTTCAGTGCAGCGCAATGTATCCAACCGCAGTGCAATTGCGCTTGAGTGCAGCGCAATGTCTCCCACCGCAGTGCAATTGCGCTTGAGTGCAGCGCAATGTCTCCGCGTCGCAGCGCAATTGCGCTTGAGTGCAGATGCAATACAGTGCGATTGCGTTTATGTATATTGCAATGTCGCTGGAACGCGGCGAAATTTGGATGCGTTGCTATTTAGTGCAATGCAGCGCAATCGTGAGTAATGTGAAATATTGCGCCTCAGCCCAATTTTACTTAAACGCAGGACAATTGACCTCGATAACGGCGTAATAGCACTCTAGCACTCTAGTACTGTGTCCGTGAGAGTGTTTTTTATTATTAAGATGCAATGAATGTGCTGGATGAAGTTATGAACGGATTGCAGCCACTGGAACGTCAATAGAATGGACATAATCAACAATGTTTTTCGCTGACCAATGCGAGTATTCGCTCCCAATTTTATTAGAATCCATTGGAGAACGAGCGAGAAAAACCGACTTCATACTCGCGTATGTGACCTTGGCGCCATCGGGTTACACCTTTTATTGACTGCCCGAATGTCATCCATGCGGAAATCGCACGCAATATGTGCGCATTCACAATACGAGTTCTTAGAAAGAAATATCATGCGAATCGGCCCAAAAGAAGTGGAGATAATTGGATTATTGCCCTTCGCGTGGGAAGCTTGATGACACCACGTGACCCTGACTTTAAGTCCGGCTTGTTCGCAAACTAATAGGAGTTCCGCCAAACCGATTACATGCCTGGGGTCAGCTTTCAACCATCTTTCCAGCAAAATAAAATTTTGCGGTCTTACCGTTCGTTTGAAATTTTGTTAAAATATCGACAGAAAAGTTCAGGGAAAAGTAACGACCCTCGGGGCAGAGAACTTTGCAAAATGTAAACAAACTTTCCATTTGATTGAACTTTTTTTTATTTCTGGACGAATTTCGTCGAGTAAAGTATCGCTTTGTTCGAAATTTTACATAGCATCTTATGGCGTAAGCGAAATAGAAATTCGAGAAATTCGAGAAGAGGTTTTACTGCTATATACTAGAATCGAAATCCAATAAAAAATGATCAATCCAGACGACAGCAGACGCGCTACATGAATCGACGCACCTGCTGTTAGAGGCAATTAGATCTCATCTCTCCCTCTGCATAACACAATACACGATGCGGGGCTTTAGTCTTCCATGCCATCTTATGAATCACAATATTGAGCCATGGCGTGCCTGCCACAACCTGGAATCCATTGGAGAATTGGGGCATAATATGTATCTAATCACCTATCTCTATTATTCTTTCAGGTGCACTGCAAGAAATTTACACGATTCAGAAGATTGAAGACTGTAATATGTGTTTCCATAATCTAATATATAATATAATATGTAACTCAATCATGGTTACACCGTGTCATCTTGGGATCCCATGGGGTGTGATTTCAGTCCCTGTTAGCACAAATAAAGGGTCAAATGTGCAATTTACACATTCATTTTCATCCCATTTGATGAGTTCCAACATGAAATGATCACATCTTTAGCAAGAATATTGCCTAAATTGACAAAGATGGTTGCATTCAGGCTCTGTGCTCATGCATATGGGACCCATGGTGTGTGATTTCATTGATTTTAACCACACATGAAGGGTTAAATATGCAAATTACACTTTTTTCTGACATAATTGTGGCATACAAAGGCACAATAAGATGCTTTCATTGCCATTAATCAGAGACATGAGGGCTCACTAAGTGTCTTTTTAGCCATTTTCATCCCATTTGATGAGTTCCAACATGAAATGATCATATCTTTAGCAAGAATATTGCCTAAATTGACAAAGATGGTTGCATTCAGGCTCTGTGCTCATGCCTAGGGGACCCATGGTGTGTGATTTCATTGATTTTTACCACACATGAAGGGTTAAATATGCAAATTACACTTTTTCTGACAGAATTGTGGCATACAAAGGCACTATAAGATGCTTTCATTGCCATTAATCAGAGACATGAGAGCTCACTAAGTGTCTTTTTAGCCATTTTCATCCCATTTGATGAGTTCCAACATGAACTGATCACATCTTTAGCAAGAATATTGCCTAAATTGACAAAGATGGTTGCATTCAGGCTCTGTGCTCATGCCTAGGGGACCCATGGTGTGTGATTTCATTGATTTTACCACACATGAAGGGTTAAATATTCAAATTACACTTTTTCTGACATAATTGTGGCCTACAAAGGCACTATAAGATGCTTTCATTGCCATTAATCAGAGACATGAGGGCTCACTAAGTGTCTTTTTAGCCATTTTCATCCCATTTGATGAGTTCCAACATGAACTGATCACATCTTTAGCAAGAATATTGCCTAAATTGACAAAGATGGTTGCATTCAGGCTCTGTGCTCATGCCTAGGGGACCCATGGTGTGTGATTTCATTGATTTTACCACACATGAAGGGTTAAATATTCAAATTACACTTTTTCTGACATAATTGTGGCCTACAAAGGCACTATAAGATGCTTTCATTGCCATTAATCAGAGACATGAGGGCTCACTAAGTGTCTTTTTAGCCATTTTCATCCCATTTGATGAGTTCCAACATGAAATGATCACATCTTTAGCAAGAATATTGCCTAAATTGACAAAGATGGTTGCATTCAGGCTCTGTGCTCATGCCTAGGGGACCCATGGTGTGTGATTTCATTGATTTTTACCACACATGAAGGGTTAAATATGCAAATTACACTTTTTCTGACAGAATTGTGGCCTACAAAGGCACTATAAGATGCTTTCATTGCCATTAATCAGAGACATGAGGGCTCACTAAGTGTCTTTTTAGCCATTTTCATCCCATTTGAGGAGTTCCAACATGAAATGATCACATCTTTAGCAAGAATATTGCCTAAATTGACAAAGATGGTTGCATTCAGGCTCTGAGTTCATGCCTAGGGGACCCATGGTGTGTGATTTCATTGATTTTTACCACACATGAAGGGTTAAATATGCAAATTACACTTTTTCTGACAGAATTGTGGCATACAAAGGCACTATACGATGCTTTCATTGCCATTAATCAGAGACATGAGGGCTCATTAAGTGTCTTTTTAGCCATTCTCATCCCAATTGATGAGTTCCAACATGAAATGATCACATCTTTAGCAAGAATATTGCCTAAATTGACAAAGATGGTTGCATTCAGGCTCTGTGTTCATGCCTAGGGGACCCATGGTGTGTGATTTCATTGATTTTTACCACACATGAAGGGTTAAATATGCAAATTACACTTTTTCTGACAGAATTGTGGCATACAAAGGCACTATACGATGCTTTCATTGCCATTAATCAGAGACATGAGGGCTCACTAAGTGTCTTTTTAGCCATTTTCATCCCATTTGATGAGTTCCAACATGAACTGATCACATCTTTAGCAAGAATATTGCCTAAATTGACAAAGATGGTTGCATTCAGGCTCTGTGCTCATGCCTAGGGGACCCATGGTGTGTGATTTCATTGATTTTAACCACACATGAAGGGTTAAATATGCAAATTACACTTTTTTCTGACATAATTGTGGCATACAAAGGCACTATAAGATGCTTTCATTGCCATTAATCAGAGACATGAGGGCTCACTAAGTGTCTTTTTAGCCATTTTCATCCCATTTGATGAGTTCCAACATGAACTGATCACATCTTTAGCAAGAATATTGCCTAAATTGACAAAGATGGTTGCATTCAGGCTCTGTGCTCATGCCTAGGGGACCCATGGTGTGTGATTTCATTGATTTTTACCACACATGAAGGGTTAAATATGCAAATTACACTTTTTCTGACAGAATTGTGGCATACAAAGGCACTATAAGATGCTTTCATTGCCATTAATCAGAGACATGAGAGCTCACTAAGTGTCTTTTTAGCCATTTTCATCCCATTTGATGAGTTACAACATGAAATGATCACATCTTTAGCAAGAATATTGCCTAAATTAACAAAGATGGTTGCATTCAGGCTCTGTGCTCATGCCTAGGGGACCCATGGTGTGTGATTTCATTGATTTTTACCACACATGAAGGGTTAAATATGCAAATTACACTTTTTCTGACACAGAATTGTGGCATACAAAGGCACTATAAGATGCTTTCATTGCCATTAATCAGAGACATGAGGGCTCACTAAGTGTTTTTTTGTTGCAATTGTTACCAGAAGTCACGAGGGCACACCAATTGTGTTTTCAAGTCAACATCATATTTAATTCATGACATAATAGTCTATATGCAATACGATATGTATTTAAAAGTATTAATGCCCCAAGCAACATCATACAAAAGACCACCCAATAAAAAATCTGGGGTCCACGGTTTGATGCATAGTAAATATAATTCCGAATAAATCTACATTCTGTATCACCCGAATCTAGTAATCATGGTCAAACCATTGCTCATTGACCGCCATCCTTCACGAGGGTTCTCAAATACAATATAATAATACGCTTCACCCGAGCCTTTATCGCAAAAGACGATGGGGTGGCTTTATGGCGTATATGCGTGATGGATTGTCATACATATAAGTATAATGTCGCAAAGATTATATGTAAACTAAACATAACGAAAACATGCCTACTTCAATTTTAATTAACACTGTACAATAGCCAAGGCAATGACCTTTCAACTGATGTATGACATGGACACATAAGCTATGATACTGTCATGTTATCGCGCTTTGGAATAGCGCGCCCGCTTAGCGGGGAAGGGATTTCGCGCCAGACAAATTTTTCAATGAATCCTCCGCCTAACAGGCGAAATTATCTTTCAATAGATTTCCGTCTCGCCTGGTCTCGCTATAGGTTCAGCGGAGCAGATATTTCACGGCAGGCGATTTCGCTCGAGATAATTTAATTGAAGCAATCTAGCCTAACACGCCGAGCGCAACTCACGTATTTGTCCGCGGCAACGCAGTTGGCGCATTGCCAGGTAAATTAACTCAACATCGTCACGCGGGTGTTTTTTGGAGATCATTCGTCGATGCCGGTGGCAGCGATCAAGTCAAATTTTATGTCGATCAAAACATGGGTCGCCTTGACAGGAGAAGTTGAAATTTGACATCAACCAAATTTGTTGTCAAGTTGATGTGGGGGTCTCATATGACCTTGACTTTGACACTAAAACCACCTTGACCACCATTGAAAGACATCTCACTTAAAGGGCCATTCTGCTAGATATGTGTTGCGATTGTACGCATTTATGTCAATATTCAGAGGCATTGTCCTTGATAGATATACCGGTATCGAGGCTCCTACAAACTTGAGTATGTATTTGACGAACAGAAACATGGGACTACGATATCGATTTGAACTTGACCTACATAGAGAATATAATATACATGTATACTTAGGGATTTTTGTCTGTTTGTCTGTTAACTATGGCCGGGAAAGGCGGATTTCAACGAAATTTGATACCTAAGGATACTTTTGTCCGAAAAGTGTTTTGGACAGGTCAAATCGTGACCCCGACCTGACCTTGATCTTCAAAATGGTCAATTCAAGGTCAAATCGGTTAAAACTGGCGGATTTAGACGAAATTTGATAGCTAGGGGCTGTATTGGACGGGTCAAATCGTAACCTCTACCTGACCTTGACCTTCTAAATGGTCAACTCAAGGTCAAATCATGTATAATTTTGCATGTGACCGTGTCCTTGCTCGTATACGCTCATATAGAGTCATGTTTCGGGCAAAGAAATGCCTAAATAGCCCGGACGAAGTCGGGCCCACCAGCTAGTAACATAGAATACAGGTAAAATTGTGGGTAGAATCGCGATTTGGAGATGCGCATGTTAACGGGAGCTGTTTATCGAATAAAATGTGCTCTGCCTCGTGTCACACAGACCCGACCCAGTGAACTATATAACGTACATAGTGCCTCCGGGACCTACCATATTCCACATATACACGCATCTTGCACCATGCCCGTTCTAACTGAGATGATGCTTAATTTGGCATCGAGAATATTCCGAGTGAAACACCTCCAAAACAAAGTAACTAGATCCGACAAAGCATCGCGTGTGGTAGCCCCGTTACGTGTCACATATGGTCATGTTATAGCCTATCGGCCTTTGATAATGAAAGCCTCTATATTATAATGTAGACAGTAAGTGCTATAGACTACAATGTATGTCGCTCTGATTAAGCGAAGACGACACAACGCGTCCAGTCATGTCTGGATTCTGCCCCGCAGGGACAAATAACGTTTTGACGTCACGGCACCATAACTACCTTCAATTAGCTAACATATGAAACTGAACTAATATTAACATTTGCAGGATATATTCATAAAACTTACTGTTTATCAATAAATAAATACTTCAGTGGTCCATTGCCACATATATCGGAAGTTGTGATGTATTAAATTCGTTTAATTGCTGATTCCGCGATTTTGTGAAACCACTGCCGGAAGTCACGTGATTTTTCCACAAAAATGTTGTCTGAAAGTTTTTTTTACTTTTACGGTATACTGTAATTTATGTGTGACGTCACAAATACGCGCGCCCACCTGTTACCTATACACGACCCGAGCTCGGGCGCGCCGAGCGGGGTCGTTACTATGCTAGGACATTATGTGACCTTTGTAGATATACATGCTACCTCCCGTCCAAGATGGTTTCCAAAATGGCGACTGGGAATGGATTATTTTTTTTACTATTTTCAAACGCGTAACTTCAAGTTCAGTGTTTGGTGTTTTGAAATGGTGGCTTTTCATTCAACGAATATTGAGTTTAATGAGCGCGGTATAAACTTTCACATGACTCGCCTTCTGAACTACATGTATATTGATGTTTTAAGAAGATATGAGCAGAACTCAAGTAGATAAAAAAAAATATCGTTCATGAACATTTCATCGCAATTGATCTAGACTTTGTCATCTGGGCCAAGAATGTGTGTCAAAATAGAGGCCATCCGTGTGGTTCAAAAAGAGACATCCATGTATTAAATCACGTTATCTTATACCCCTCTGCCAAGGGTGACGGGGACATGGTTATTTAAGAGTGGCATTGTAGCCAATCAGATTGCTAGTTAGAACCGGATATGGGGACAATTATGTATATCTGCGTCTCAAGGGGTATCATGGACTAGACACTGGCTATATGACGCTCCGACGCTCTGCTCTGTTCGCTTCATGACGGCTGTATAGCGTAACGACGTAGCCCCATAGAGCCAGTATCTAGTCCAACGTATTTGGGGGGAGTACTCCCCAACACAGGAAGCAAAATGTCGTATTATCAAAATTATTTATATATGCATATATAAGCACGATGCTATTTAAATTGAGCGAATACGGATATTTATCTTACAATATAGCTACATTTCATCAAATACACGCGAAAACGCCTAGGCGGTTTCCGATCTTGTATCCTGGATGGCAACAAGGATATCTTCGATGGCAACAGCTGGTGCACGTGAGTTTCGACAACTGGCTGGTTTTCAAAACAAAACGTCTAAATAACCAACTAAAAGTCGTAAAATAATATACTCGTGTGCTACGAATGTAAAATAATCAATAATTAGTTCAATAAAGTTGACAAAATGTGGAGACAGGGCCCAAAAAGCTCAAAATAACCACCAAAAACTGTTTGGAAATCGAAAAAGTAACGAAGTTTACACATTGTTAACAGCGCGCACGGATACGGACTATTTTGACAATTTCTATTTTAGCGAAGTAGGGAATTCCCCGTAATTCAGTACGGTCTTGATCAAAAGCTACTGAACGCATTTTTTATTCGATAAAATACAGAAGGGAAAATCAAATTAATTTTATCTTATGTTAAGGATATAAAACAGAATACTT
Source organism: Siphonodentalium dalli (assembly GCA_032622095.1). Lineage (NCBI taxonomy): Eukaryota > Metazoa > Mollusca > Scaphopoda > Gadilida > Siphonodentaliidae > Siphonodentalium > Siphonodentalium dalli. The sequence continues at coordinate 46,242,876 of CP136069.1, read as the reverse complement.
ACGAAAAGTCCGTGATTTATTGCATTTCCTCTAAATGAAGTTTAATGGGTTATTTTAGTGCGAGTCAGAACTCGATTGTCGAAGTGTCGGAAAGTTCAAAATTCACCAAAACTCTGAATGGACAGTCATCTCCGGCAATGCCTAGGCTCTCACCAACCCTATCACTATCCAAGGAGATTGCAACATAAAATAATACAATTATCCTGTTAAAAGTGACAATTATGTCGAACATATGAAACGAAAATATCGTCGCCTCTTCATTGAATCGGATTCCAGCCAAAGTGAATTTGAATAGTGACGTGAATTTCTCAGAATTTGACTTATTACAACGTCGCGTGCTGAGAATTGTGTACGTTGTGTGTTGCGCGTAATAAAATAGTTCAGTTTTAAATTGAGTTTTATTGCATTTTTATGGGACGAATTGTAAGATAAATTGGTTATCATCACCCTGTGTGTTTCTCGCTGCCTTCTCTGGGCTGTCTATCGACTCGTCCTACGGACTCGTCGATTGACTGCCCAGAGAAGGCAGCTCGACTTGAATACGGATCTCAGAAACACACATGGTGGTGATAACCTATATATATTATTGTGAAATTTTAAATCCTCTGGAGGGCGGAGGCATTCTGTTTTGGTGTAGGTTCTGATTCGACGTTAAATCTCTGTTAATAGCCAGTTCAGCCACACGTACGTGTAACTTGTAACGTGTGATGTCATTGTCAACGGAGGCCACATGACTCACGTGATCTTTTGGCGCGAATACGGTCAAGCTGTCTGGACGTTTTGTGTCGAATGTGCAGCACACGAAACTTCTAGCGAAGAGGAATAATACATAGAGAGTAATCAATTGGTTCCGAGAATTACGTCAAATAATTCACGAGAGGCGAGAGACGTCGGTAAGAAACCTGAACGTCTCTCGCCTCGAGTGAATTATTTAACGTAATTATCGGAACTAATTGATTACTCTATTTATTTATTTAAAACACACAGAATTATTGCATGAAAGTCCCGATGTGGAGAAAGATCAACCATCGAAAATTCAGTCTAGATCAGTAAGCGACGTAACGTCAATGACGTCACGGGAAATGACATAATTCACTAGTGACATTACAATTTTTAATTAACAGCGTTTTCAATGGAAATCGCGCATATGAGTGTAATAAATAGAGAGTAATCAATTGGTTTCGATGATTACGTGACATAATTCACGAGGGGAGCTGGGCCTGGTAAAACACGAGTGAGCGGAGCGAACTAGGGTTTTACCAATAGGACCGGCTACCCGAGTGAATTATGTCACGTAATCATCGAAACCAATTGATTATTCTGTTTATTACACACTTTCAACCACTAAAAGTTGCTAATTCTAAAGAGAAGATGTGACAAAATAAGCCCAGATCAGCTGATTCTCCCATTTTGAACCCCAACGTACAGTTGCGCGTGCAGTTACGCGGATGGACACATAATTTAAATAATTGTGACGTAACGATACCGATTGACCTCATAATTTGATGCGATTCATTTTTTTAAGTTTCGGAAATTTTCTGTAAAAATTGTGTTTATTCTGACCGAACAAGCATGGCACTTGGAACGGGATATTGTGAAGATGCTGATGGTGTGTGTAAATAATGTTGGTTCATACAGGAAATGTTTGGAAATCGTGCTAAAAGTAGAAAGATAAGTTTCGAAGTGACGATATTTTAATCATCGACGTAAACAAACTCTCGAAGAGCAACACGTGGAAATTCAGCTCGGAACTGTATAAATTTATTGTTCACATGGAATTGTTCATAGTTCATTTGACTGGAATATATATGACATCGTCCGAATCATCGGAGTCGATAACAGGTAAGATTCTTCTTCATTTTACCAGTTTATTAACTGCTTCTGCATCATCGTTAGCAGTTGGTTTCTGTTCAACTTCAACCATGTTTGAGCCGCAGAAAGTGAAAATAGTTCCGGCGTAGAGCGGAACTGTCCAAATTCGCGTGCTCTCACCGGTGACGTAATTCACAGGTGTGACATTATCACTTTTAACTCACCAAGAAATCCTTATAAATCACGTCTAAGTGTGTAATAAAATTTTAAAATAACCGAAAGGGCAGTCAACGCTGTGCAGGCAAATAGTTGCCTGCGTGGAATGAACTTAATTTTATTGAAACCATTTAAGCGTATCGCTGGTGGCATTGTGGCTGCTTGTTCTCGCCACCCGACTATTATTTACCAGTTTCGCTACACATTAGCCGTTACCTATAGACGTGTAGGTTTGGTGCCGTAAACTCATCTGACTGTTCCCGACACATGTGCATATACATGACAATACCATACAGGATAGGATAGGATAGAATCATTTATTTACAATTTATACATGAATAAATACAATGGCAGTAACATATAATAAAGTAAATGCTGTATATATTGTTGGGGGTTAGCCTAGCCTTATCGGGCTGTCTTCCTGCTACAGTAACACACATTGAAAGTTATACGTAATTGTCAACCTGGCTAATAACTCCAAAATCCTCAATATTCTGCCTGTTTTCCCAACAATCACAACGGTATCGGCTTATAATAGGTTAATAATCGGCGCTGAATCGCCTCATTTTTAGTCCACAACGAACTGAAAATGAAAGTGTTTTAGTGCCACCATCGACTCATAATAACTTCTGAAATAAGCCGACAGTGAACGTATAGCGCAGTTGGCATTAAAATTGGGTCACCCACTGGTTGAGAACTCGCAATTTAATTGAAAATATTTATCTTTAAATTAAGTTTCAGTTCATTAAACTTATTTCAAGCTCAATAACAAAATAAACAACAAGGCTAAATATGCCTCCTTTGAACGATCCAAAAGTAATCGTTCCACAAATCGACGCCATTGTTTTTGTTATACACTATGCAGGTGACGGAAATCAGCTGTTAAAATTGACGCGTATGAATATCGAACGTAGGAGCGGGTATCGGTGCCTTTGAACCAGACTACACTTTGCGACAGTTTGTCGATAATTGACACCCCCTGCAAATCTTTGATGTTTCATGCAGTATATTGGCAGCTAGTGCATTAGAATGAGCCATTATGAGTCGATAATGGCTCTCAAACATTCTCATTTTCAGCTCGTTGATGACTCAAAAGGAGGCGATTCTACGCCGATTATGAACCTAAAATAAATCCTATTATAAGCCGATAACATGATGATATTCGGGAGAAAAGGCTGAATTTTGTGGTTGATCGATACAGAAGTTGCACCTTCGTTATTAGAACCGGGGTCATATTGGAGCACACACCTTTATCAAAAATGTTTGGTTGCTCATTTCAACCAAACAATAGGTATTCATCTCCATTTTACAGGAAATCTATGGCATGGTTCAAAGTGGTGAAAGTGGTACCGTCAGAGTCAGGGATGCGGGTGATTAAACACAGATATCGTGGCTTTACCGCTAAAATATAAATGAGACACATTTCGTTCAACAAAATGGTGTCTATACGTAAATGGAAGATGCCCCTTACAATGTAGTCAAACGCAGTCGGTGAGTAGAGATACCCATGTCTGCCTGCACAAACTACATTTATATCCCATTGTTTACCAATCACTTGTCCTCCAATCACATAGTTCAGTCGTGTGGGAGTGTGTTACCCGATTACCAAAGAACAAACAAATGTGTCATATGCATGCAAGTCGCAGGCATCTGTACGTACGTCCGTCAATGGCTGTTTTATTTATATTTGATAAATATGCTTGTTCTGGACACCGTTCAGTGTCAGTTTGAGGACAATTGTGAACATTTAGCTATGTGTTAACCGTTACATGACTGGAGCTTCCTGAAATTTTGCGAAAACACTGTGCCAATGCATTATCTTATATATGGGAGTCGCCCATAGGGCGCCTCGCATATATAAGGGAATGCATTGGCCTAACACTATTTACCTTGATCGTGTAAGCCAGTTCATTCTCTTATATATGTTAGGCTCCCTATATAAGAGAATGCACTGGCACTTGGGTTTTTAATGCTGCACCAACGCAGCTCTCGTCATGAAAGGGTTGATGGATTATCTTGATGTCAAGTGGGAATCACGCGAGTATTTTTCGTATTTGGTCTAAATGTTAACCCCTTCAGGACGGGACCCTGTGCCAATTCATTCTCTGATATATACGAGTCGACCATAAGTCGCCTCGCATATATAAGAGAATGCATTGGCCTAACAATTTTTTATCATTTTTTTTATCAATTTTCTTACATTCTTTAACAGTTTTATCATTTTTAATCAATTATTTTCTTACATTATTTATCAACTTTTATCATTTTTTCTTACATTCTTTAACAATTTTTATCATTTTTATCGTTATTTCTTACATTTGTTAACAATTTTTTATCATTTTTTCTTACTTTCTTTAACAATTATAAAAAAAATTAGCACAGGGTTTTCGCAAAAATTCAGGAAGCTCCCATCATAAAAGGTTTCATTGTAGAAATATAGAAGGACCCGGATAAACATCAGTGAAACGTTATGATGGAGTTGTTGTTTAACTACCACAAACGTATTATACATTGACATCTCTAATATAGTATAATATAATAAGATATTTAAAGTAGGAATTTATTCCGAAATGTCACCATTCGGTGAGAAGTGGTGTTAAGGCACATAATATGCACACGATTAGATAGCGAAAGATAATTAATCGGGGATGCACGATTAGATAGTGATTGATATGCAAACTCATTAACATGTAACACGCGAGGTTGGGATTTCATTTCGGAATAAGTATTCTGAGTTAACAGGAAGGGTGATAACTCTATATAGAACGTACTTTGACGAAATAACCGAGATCGGTATGATACAATTTACAACACAACAATTGATCAACTTTCGTCAAATGTAATTCATATTTTCCTATCAGGTGGATGAGCATGGTGGGTTAGGGTAACGCTCTCCAAGGGCACTTCACACATCTCCGTTATTTCGTTAATAATCATAGTTCCAATCCTAACCTCGGGTGCCACGTGTTATTGCAATTTAATAGCAATCGCTATCTAATCGTGAAGTTGACGTGAACACCGATTAAGTATCTTTAGCTAATCGTGTTGGCTGTATAAATGGAGGGAAGCACACACATTGATAAAACATTTGTTCGCCTATTTTCATGTACAAATATATAACTGGTGCTGTCCAAGTCAGGACGTGAGGTTTGGTAAGGGGCAACAATATTTCCGAAAAGTGTCGCCCGAATTATCTATAGTCACATCCATGGTGCAGTGTGTTTAGCTGGTTATTATAAACATTTGTTATTTTCCCCATCTATTCGATCGCGGCAAAGACCTTGGAACATCTGGCATAAAAATTGCATTTGCTCTTAATTGTAGAGCGCAGTGTCTGCATGGAATCTGCATGTCGCTTCAACAAAACAAGAATCGATTATTTTGGTCATTGTGTTGCTTTTGTAATTGGATTCCAAACTCCATGCAGGATTTACATCCCTTGACGACTCGGTAAGACCGCTGCAACCGACGACATTTTACCCACATTTGGTGGACTTCCGCGATATTAAAATATAAGCGAACAGTGCAACATGCTGCCCTAGTTAAGCACACAAAATATCGAACAAAATTTGCATAAATTTTGATCCTTAAGTTTGAAAAGTCCCACTAAAACAGAAGAACTATATTTCGAAACGGCGTGATTCGGTTCTCCGATTATTTTATCATCACACAAAAGTTTAAACGCACGTGTACGACATTGTCACAACTCGCAAGTCAAACACAATAGTTCTAATTTGCTGCAATTTTGACGAGTAGCTTGCGAAAATCGTCAACAAAACTACCGCTCTGATTTTCCATTCTGTCATTGTGTTTTAGTGCGGGAATTGCTCTCAATGCACCTAGAAATTTGACATTGGAGCGATCGGGTTTCGCCATTTTTGCTGGAAAATCCCATGCTAAATATCGAAACACAGAATAGTACCCAGCCGGTAGCATATTAGTCAGAAAGGAAGTATGGTAGAGATTGATGTAATTCATATTTTCATATCAGGTGGGTGGGCTAGGTGGGTTAGGGTAACGCTCTTTAAATGCACTTCACATATCTCCGTTATTTGGTTAGCAATCCTAGTTCCAATCCTAACCTCGGGTGCCACGTGTTATTGCGATTTAATATCAATCGCTATAAAATTGTGAACCCCGATTAAGTGTATTTCGCTATCTAATCGAGTATACGTGTTGGCTGTATATGGGGGCACACACATTGATAAAACATCGCTTCGCCTATTTTCCTATATACAAATCTATAACTGGTGCTAGCCAAGTAAGGGGGACCAATATTTCCGAAAAGTGTCACCCGAATTATCTATAGTCACATCCATAGTACAAAGTGTTTAGTAACGCTGGTTATTAAAGACCTAATATGTACTTATTCGAGTGTGTGAAACTAAAAAGTTAGTATTCAGACACTATGCCAGCAGGAGGAATATAGCATTCTAGTAACATCACCGAAAATTTCAAACAAATCGACCCTACCACTCCATAGAAAACATCGTCTGAACTACGCGCAATTGTAAATATTTACTTCTCGACTTGGGACGCAACTATCTGTGATAAGCTAACAATAACGATTTCGCCACCGAAAGTCATTGTATGTAAATAATATATAAGAATGACCGTGTTTATTGTCTATTTGGATATAATAATTGTAAAAATTAGTACTTAGTAGATTATTCTCAATTTCTATTTTATCGCCCTACCGGAGTGTTTCACATTACTTTAAACACATTTGTTATTTTTTCCATCTATACTAACTTCGAAGACCTTGGAACTTGGGGCATAAAAGTGCATTTGCTCTGAATAGTAGAGTGCAGTGTCTGCATGAAATCGATGAAAACAAAACTTATTGACTCTCCCATTGTATAAGTAAGAAGCACGCCAATTTGGATGTCGCTTCGAGAAAACAAGAATCAATTATTTTGCGCATTGTGTTGCTTTTGTATTTTGGATTCCATTGTTCACACTTGTTATCTATCATACTTGAACATATTTAAGAAAAATGATTTTAATGTATCTAATTCCTATGCCGATCGACATGTTCTTCTTGGAGTTGTGTTGACATATCTTATGGATGCTTTTAAGTGGACACCTTGTTGATACTTGACCACCATTTTCTCTCCTTGTTGCGTCTCTGTATACTATAGTGGCGAATGTTATTATGTTAAAGTGATGTCAAACACTCCGGTAGGGCGATCAAATAGAAATGGAGAATAATATTGTTCAGAGTAGGTATTTTTTACAAATATTATATCCAAGTTGACAACAAACACCGTCATTCTTATATATTAGTTAAATACAATGACTTTCGATGCCATTAAGAAGTAAATATTTACAATTGCGCGTAGTTCAGCGATGTTCTCTATAGAGTGGTAAGGTCGAGTTGTTTGTGAAATTTTCGATGATGTTACTAGACTGCTATATTTCTCCAGCTGAATACTAACTTTTTAGTTTCACGCACTAGAATAAGTACATCTTATGTTTTTAACTTGCGTGCATACTTTTCGGCATTCGTTGTCGGTCACAAAAAAATAGGTTAACAAAAATAAAGCGTATGGAACTCAACTGTATATATTGCCCAGGCTGGATATTATGTAAACATCCACAATCTGTCGATGGACTGACTTGTATCAAAGAGTTATCATTATGTGTGGAGCCGGTATACATTTACATATCTCTCCAATAAACTTTACCTGACCTGCATGGGTGATTTTTTTCCTAAATTTATAAAGCCTTGGTAACTTTATATAACTTTTATATAAAATACGATGAGAGTATTCAGCCTTTGTTTCTGGTACGCGAGATTCCTGGGAGTTTTAGAGCTATCCAGGATTATTTTCGCAAACACACCAACACATCCCCACACACATACACATATAGTCGACCTATAATGTGAAATAGGTTCATAACGTGATTATTTGATTCTAAAATAAGCAGACAATGGACTCATATCCGTTATCCCGTTTTATGGCGCGGGCCACAATGAAAACACGTGTTAATGAGTGTACACCTTACAAACTGGAGTTGGCTTATTTGGGTCATTGCACATACTAAACCTGTAATCAAGTCACCATGAGTCGATAAAAATGTTACTAAAATGCTCTAATTTTCAGTTCATTATCGACTCAAATTGAGGCGAATCTAAGCAGATTACCGACCTATGTAACAAATTTAGTTATACGCAGATAATGTGTGCATTTCTGGGATACGGAACACGCACATGCATTACGATTTCCATACAAAAACATCCAACACTAACACGAGGAGAATAACCATAAGTTAACATTTTATGAACGATCTTAGTTTGCAAGGAAACCAGAAACGCTCTTTATCACAGGTAATTAAAAAAAAGTAGTTTGGACACACGACCGACATTCAAAGTCAGATAACTGTCGATTGTTCTAACCCTCTCGTGACGAGCGGTGCTGGCGCAGCATTAAAGATCCCGCGCCAGTGCATTATCTTATATATGCGAGGCTCCCTACGAGACTCGCATGTCCAAGATAATCCATTGGCACACGGTCTTCGCAATATATCAGGAAGCTCCAGTCATGGAATGGTTAAGTGATTGGGAATGCAAGAGATACCCTGTCTCACAAAGGGGCACGACCAAATGGGCTATGTTGACGGGGGTTGTCCAGCTTAGATTTTCCAATGGCACCATCTTAAAAAGGATCGAATTTCCGAAGTCTGCTATATTACATTTGCATCCCAACAGCCCTTGGGTTCGAATTTATATATGTACCTCAAAATTACCAAATGTTTTCTGATTTCCACCAAACCTATATATAGTCATCTCCGTGATACGGGTAATCTTATGATGTGACTTAGAGTGGCGCCACCCAAGTCAGGGATGGGTTTAGCGAAGGGATGCCAAAATTAATTTAAAACCAGAAGTTTGTCGCCTATTTCTGCTAAACTTGAATATACACGTGGTTATCTTCACGATATAGGGACTCTAATGGTATGGTTTAAATATGCCTACGGTTAATGTAAGGGGTGGTTGGGTATGGGAGGGACACAGACATTGGTAAACGTTTTTGTCATCGATATCCACCAAACTTATATAGAGACAAATCCATTTTACAGGAAATCTTTGGTATGATTCCCAGTTGCCAAAGTGGCACCATCGGAGGCAGGGGTAGGTATGAGGGCTGGACCCCAAATTTTATAAAACATTTTTACCGTACACTCACAAATATCGGAGTCTGTATAGCTACAGTATAGTAGCTATTGTAGCTATAGTACATATATATGTAACACCTATAGGATATTGGTGTGATATAGTAGCTATACCGTCTTTAGTGCCTATCGTGGAACCGCTATATCGCATTCAGGATAAACCAAATTACCCCATGTTATTTGAGAGACTCTCGCGCCAGAGGGCGCATTCGCAGACCACTAGGAAATTATTTTCAAGAAGCCATTGCTATAATTCATTATAATCGACTAATCGTTGTATGAATTACTCTGGATCAACCGAATTAGAGGTGTTGTGAAAAGTAAGCGCAGGAATCTAAGAAGACAAGACAAGAAAAATGGATGCTTCGCCATGTTCCGCCGAGTCAACCGACTCCGTTGGCGTTGAACTTTGTTCGAATTCGTCGGTTTCGAAATGGAAGGAAGATTCTGTTGCCAAATATAGTTAGGTACTATATAGTGCCTATGAAGGTGCTATATAGTACCTACTTAGGTACTATATGATACCTAACTTAGGTGCTAAATAGTATATACTTTTAATTGGTACTATATATAGCTAATTAGGTACTATATGATACCTAGTTAGGTACTTTATAGTAGCTATATCATAGCAATTATAGTACCTATATAGGTACTATACAGTAGCTATATTTTTAAGAGTGTAGATAGTTTATATATACCTAAGTGAAGCCGGGCCGGGCACAACAAGAATGCACAACTACTCAGCACAATTCTTATGTATATATACCAATTACAAAACGCTGGTGTTGGTTACTTTTCAACCCGGGCAACCCTGCTAGTATATACATATGTACATATATATACACACTATGCTGTGTGTATATATATATGACTTACTCACTGTTTACGCAGTTATTACATAAACATGACTGTGTAAATATTGACTACGTAAGTGGACACTAAGCTACACTATATATATATATATATATATATGACTTACTCAATGTTTACGCTGTTATTGCATAAACATGTGTAAATATTGACTACGTAAGTGGACACTCAGCAACACTATATGTAAACATGTAGTTCGGGTTACTAAAACGTAAACACTTTCAAAATGACGAAAATGTGGGAGTAAATGCTACTAATATATTGTCTAACATGTCTATAGACGGATTTAGATGTGACTTCATCAAGTAAACAAACGTTATGATACCTCCCTTCTCGTGGTAAAAAAATTCCCCACGAAATATGACCGCGAAGTATTTCTATATTTAAGATGTGTGTCAGACTGCCGATTTGGACCTCTCCCTATTTGTACGCCGCTTGGTGTGCATGATAGTGAGTATCGTGGATGTTAAGACAACTTACGACTTTTGTCTTAGCTAATACACTTGTATGACGTATTCTGTATAGATCGTCTACAACTCGTCCCCAGTTTATAGTGAAATGTACAAAACCAATTCAGTAAATTAGGTCTGGACCGAGCCTTTCAAACTATATCAATATCAGTCACGTTGCCGCAACAATAATATATTTCGGTACATCTGGCACTATTTAATTCCTGTTATACAATGACCGTTGTATAGCATTATAGAATGGGTTTAATGGATGTAATAAGGGTCGGATCATGTAATAAATAGATAGAACGACACGAGTGTGTGAACATGATAACGTTATTGCACGATTTTGTTGTGACGCGATGGTAAAACGAGAACCGGAGGTTAACCGGAGGTTCGAGTTTTACCTCGCGGCACGACAAACGAGTGCAATAACGTTAACGTGTTCACACATCTGTGTTGTTCTATGTTTATTGCCCACCCTGATGGTTGTAGCTTGTGATATACTAAAATTTAGGTCTATGTTGTTTATTTAATTGAACAAACGTGTGCTCAGTGTAGACTATACCTAATAATTTAGTGAAGAAATTGTCTGTTACGGTTGACGTCGCCAATGACGTTGTTGACGTAATCGGGTTGTATTCTTCAAGAACAATACACAATTGTTTATTGAACGTTTTGAAATATTCTGTATTTTGCTGTATTTCGCACAAATAAGCCATTGGGTGTGCAATAAATGTTTTTACATTACACACGGACGAGACAATGAAGAGCTCCATCATTTTTTTTATTTTGAAAGATGGTTGGGGATAGGAGACTACTGAACGAGGGTGGACATATGCTGTATGTGTGTATTCCGATTAAGAGCCAAAAAGGGAGAAAATATTATCTTCCCTATGTCCACTGCCCATGCAAGGACTACCGATATCTCCGACAAAATGTTTTGAAAAAAAGTTCTGATGTAATTTTTCGTTGTACAGTTTAATGGCTTGTTGGTCAGTTCCACGCCTTCAACACAACTTAATATATAAACATTATATTACGGGTATAGACGATATTTATTTGGCTGTCAATTAAAGGCACGGGCGCGTTCGTAGCAGAAATATTCATATTTGTTCAAATCGCCATCAGCGGAAGGAATATTAAAATATATATAGTTTTGTTCATATGCCAAACATAATCAGCGCGTAAATAGTATATTGTCGTCAAGACGTACGATGGTGTACGTAAACAAGAGCCTGCTCGTGTTACAGAAGTTGTGATTCTGTTTACATAACACAGTGCAATTCTATTGGTTAATCACACAAATGATATAAACGCTCTTTATTATTTCCATATCAGGAAAACAGTAACAAATAACGCTCTTTATATTTACTATATCCGGATGTAAACGTAACGTTTTTTGCTTTTGTTTACAGAACAAAGGGAAAAATTGACAATAACATACGGTTAATGCCATATTTATGATTGGTGTAAGTACAAAGTCCGTCTATATTTTACTATTCTTTCTGTTTGTGGCGGTTTTTGACGAAGGTGAATATTTTAACAGAATACCATACACCAACGCCGTCCGTATCTTTATAAAAAAGGCATCAATATGAGACATTGGAGTTTCTAAGATAACGTTTGACTCTCAAGACGATACTGAATACAATACAAATTGCACACCATACATATACAAGAAAACTAAGATGCATGCATCAGGTCGGCCGTGAACTATCTACCATATAATTGTTGTAGCTATCGATTATACATTTTGGAACACCTGTCTGTATGTGTGTATGCATGAATGCATGTGTGTATGTGTTATAGACTCTAACACTGCTCGACTGATCCGACTCGGATTTGGTATTTAACGTGTCAACTTGACCTCGCTCATATGCATGTTTCTGGACATTGACCGATCCGACTAAAAATTTGTGTGTAGGACTACTTCGATCCCGGGAGCAATATGGACGGGTCCAATTTCACGTGGGACCATGTTTCTGGACCAATTGAACAATAGTTTGGCCAGACGCTGTATATACTGGGTATTGTCCAGATGGAGGTGATCACAAAAAAATCCCTAAATAGCCCGAACGAAGTCGAGTACATCAGCTAGTTTAATATATATTTTGGACATTTGTCTGTCTGTTTGTCTGTTAGCTATGGCCGGGAAAACTGCCGGACAGATTTGACGAAATTTGATACCTAGGGGAAATTATTTCCAGGGAGTATTTTGGACGGGTCAAATCTTGATCCCGACCTGACTTTGACATTCAAAAAGATCAATTCAAGGTCAAATCTGGTAAAACGGAAGTATTTCAACGAAATTTAATACCTACTGTTACTTTTGTCCCAGGAGTGTTTCGGGTGGGTCAAATCATGACCCTGACCTGATCTTGACATTCAAAATTGTCAATTCAAAGTCAAATCGGGTAAAGCCGGGCGGATTTCGACGGGTACTTTTGTCGTGACATTTGTCCGGGGAGTGTTTTGGACGGGTCAAATCGTGACTCGACATGACCTTCACCTTTAAAATGGTCAATTCAAGGTTAAATCGCGCAATTCTCCGAAAATCAGAGGGGAACATCCCGACGAAGTCGGGTCCACCAGCTACTATTATATATTTCTAGATTTAGTTACAAACTAAATACCTGTATATTGTACAAAGAAATGTTTGACAAATATATCTGTATCAATATTACCATACGAGGCATTAAAATAGATACGACGAAACAAATGTTGAAGGGTGCATGTATCAGGTAATTTTTTATATTTCAAATGATGACAGGAATGCGGAAAGTTGAAGTACCTACGTAATACTGGCTATCCGAATGAAGAGATATACATGTATATAAAAACCAAAATAGAAGATGACTGCTGGCGACAATGTTTTCCAAAAAAATTCAAAGCATTCGATAGATCCCATCTAGTTGTCAGCCAGAAGATCAATATGAAGTTTGGTGACTATCAGATGAGGGATATGTCTGTACAGTTGCTAAACAATTCAGTCATGCAAAGGAGGATCAAAGAGTAAGATACCAAATTGCTGCCTGTGGTCATGTTTTTTAACGAAATTCGGGACAATTAGATTACTCTCACCCTGGTTATCCAGAAGATCATTGTGGAATCTGGTGACGATCGGTCAAGGGGTGTCGTCAGTAGGATCAACCAAATTATTTAACCATAGAAATAGTAAAATTCAAGATCACCGCTGGCAGTGATGTCTTCACAAGGACAGTTTGAGAACAAAATATGGCTCACATCTAGCGGTGACCCAAAATATCCACATGAGAAAAAGTTCTCCAATAAAAGCTGGCTGCAGGGTGCGCCAATTGATTCAAATTCGAAATTTAGCAGGGTGTACTGCTTGTGGCCATGTTTTCCCCGCAAATTTGATAGACTGATGGACAAAACCACTGAATCCGTTGAATCAATATACATGTATACATGGATTAATTTATATGCATTGTTATACACAGTACTGGTATATAAAGGTACTGAAAATAACAATATTACTAGTATACACAAAATAAACCATATATCATGGCTATGGGTTCTAATATCCGAACTTGACAGCTGAGAACTTGGTGTGAATTGAAGAGTGGTGGTGTCTCAAGCATATCTAACCCTCCACGTTATTAACATGCCATTAAATGTCATAAGTATAATCTAGCTTGAGGACAGAAGTGATCCATAAAACCTCCCTTAATTCAACCAGGTCCTCGCGCGATGTATGGTCGATCACATGGTGAGCTAGGGGGATTAGAATTGTTGTATAAAAACAGCACTGCATGTAAATATAAAATAAAATAGTGCTTCATCTTATTACAGATTATTGCCATATATAATTAGTGACTATACAGACAGTCTGGCAAAATAAAGTTTCAGTGACACTCTATCCGAAGAGGGGAATAATTTCATCTGTTACAGTCAATGGAGCAATTATGAATCTGGAAAGGTGAAATTTCTAAGAAGTACTAGATATCGATATGACGCGATAACATATAACGTAAATGCAATATGGCCGCTGGCGACCATTTTTTCCTATAAAATTAAAAAAATATTTGATAGCTCTCATCTGATAGATCAATATCAAGATAAATATGAAGTTTGGTGATGATCGGATGAGTGAAGTGGACTGTGCTAAACGGTTTAGTAATGCTTAAAAAGATTCTTACCTTAATATTTTTATGTTCACTTTATAAACTTCACTGAGTCATCTTTGTCATGTATTGAGTTTGATATCTTTTGTTAACAGTTTATAAATCATGTATGTCTCATGTTTGTTATTTAATTTATGTGTTTATTATCATTAAATAAAGTTGCATTACTTAAAAAGATTCTTACCTCAATGTTTTTATGTTCACTTTATAAACTCCACTGAGTCATCTTTGTCATGTATTGAATTTGATATCTTTTGTTAACAGTTTATAAATTATGTATGTCTCGTGTTCGTTATTATATTATATACACTTTATAGTGTGTTTCAGAACGAAAAAAGTTGCTATACATTAAAAACGACAAATTCACATGCTCGTTCAAGCGCAGTAGTCTATTTTCGCCATGTTAAAGGACATCCACAAATACTAAATAACGCTAACCTACTGCGAATGTTTGACACGACAACTGTTAACATATTTGGGCTGAATTCATCTGACGCGGTATTATTCCTCAAAATAAACAACAAAACCATCGTTACTTGGAAATGTAGTTTGGGCTAACATTTACATAAATCCTCCACATCATTTATCCCGACACACACGTCAGATGAAAAACAGCCATGAAGTAAACAGCCAAATTGGCCGAAATGACATTTATGTTAAAAGTCTACAATGTTGTAAATAAAATACAAATACAACTGAATATGAGTATAATATTTGTATATACAGCAGGGGGGGGGGTCGCACAAAAGTTTTATCACACAGGGCCGGGGTGGGTGGGTCCGAAGAGGTCCGAAAAAATGAGTTTGTGCAAATGTTTTTCTATTCACATTTTTGCCCTTGTTTTAAGTTGTTTTCAAATATATTCATTAATAATTGTGTTCTAAGGCAGGTTATGGCCTTTACAGACACTTAGGAACAGGGTATGTATAAGATATAAGTAATACAGGGGAGATCTTCCAAAAACATACCTATACCGGGCGGGGTGGGTGCATCTCAGAGGCCTGACAAAAATTGTTTGTGCAAATTTGTTTCAACCCACATTATGGACATTGTTTTAAGTTGTTTTCACTAATAAATGTGTTCTAACATAGATTATGACCTTAACCAACACTTAAGAACATATGTAGGTATAAGATAAAGCACTCTCTGGTGCCAAATAAAAGTGATGACTGAATAGGAGTGCTGGTTTGCATTTCACTTCAAATTAATATTGAATAGTACCTGATAGTGCTGGCATTTTCACTCTGGCATGTCTAATGACCAAATAATACTAGTGCTGCAGAGTGCTGGCTAACAAAATACCTCAAATTAAAAAATAAACATGCCAGCCTGTTTATTTGGCTCCAAAGAGTGATACTTATATACTATATAGCTGTCGTTGCAGGTATGGCTATAAGGTGTTCTGATATGATGGTTGGTGGCACCTTTTTGGGAACAACAGTGAAGAAGTCATTAATTAGTAACTGGACTATTTATGTAAAAATTAAACACAATGTTGGCTTATTGGCACTATAAATATTACCTCACAATAGCTGTGCATTCTGTAGAATAAAACACTTTTTATTTCAAAATGTATTTTTCAATGTCGAAAACAACATCATAACCGTTGATAGTTTTTCAATTGTTTGAACACTTGGAATCTGCCAGAAACGGACCAATTTAAAACTTACCTTTGATTCTGTTTGATTTTGTCTTGAATAGATTTAACATGATTGTTTTCTTATTTTAGGGGGTGGGTCAGGCGGAAATAAATATTTTTTTTGCACAAAAAGGGTGGGTGGGTAGCAAAAGGGCTGTAAATTTTTTTGGGCCCTGTATGTGTAAATTTTCTCACGAGCCCCCCCCCCCCCTGTATACAGGAATAATAAAGTGGTTTATTTCCATCGTAACTCGCGGTGTAATCTATAGTTGGTATGCAATTTACCGTGATTGAGGATGTTAACAAGATCAAGTTCTCCCTGTTGGTTCGCTTCGAGCGTTTTCGCGCAGATTTCTGTTGTGAACATACAACATGAAACTGTCCCGCATATGCCAGGGAGTGGGATTTTCCGGGTACGTATGCCGGGGTGGGTGGGTGATCGATCGATGGGACCAACAAACATTTTTTTCTGCAACTCCAAAAACATTTTCATGCAAGTTTTTTGACTGTTTTTGCAATCAGTTTGGCAGTTATCGTGTTGTATTTTGTTGCAAATTTTGAAATCCAAGATGGCGTTGGCAGCCATGTTTTTTTGGCCGAATGACCCACAATGACTCGTTCGAATTATTCGAAATAAAAATGATAGTAATTGATAGAATCTTTTCCCGACATGTGTCGATTCACATGTTATACCTCGGAATCTATATGGCACTTGGTTAACCAATAATTGGTCACACTATCTGTAACGAATAACCGTTATAAGCTGTGTGTATAGTTTCTACCCCATAGCTGAAGCATGTGTATAAGTATGTACCCACTACAATCACCATCAAAAGTCACCCGAATCTCACGTACCAGAAGAGAGGGGTGTGGTACACTCTATAATTTTTAATACCTACCTAAATGGTGCGTATATAATCACTAACTTGAACACGTGCAAGCTCCTCTTGGTAAAATGAAATGATTCACCTTTCGTCGGAACTTATGTGAGATATGTCCCACAGGTCCCGCTCTGGTGTGCGCGGTAACAGAATCAATAAAATACATATCTAACTATAATGCAGTATACAACGACCCCGTAAACGCAAACAGCAGTGATTATCAGCGTTCCGGCTCCAGCAAGTAACAACTTCTTTGATTGGTAAGATGGCCACGCAATGTTTCCTATGCTCAGCCGTCGACATTTCGAAAACCACGACAACATTATATCGTCTCTCGCTCGCCTGTTTTTTTTTTTTAACTTGGCGTCATTTACGTTTAACAACGTATATTCTTCTGGAATAACTTGCTGTGAATGTCCAGGGTTGTCATATCATATAGGTTAGTTATTTGTTACCGTCACTTAAAATTCAACACAGTGTTGCTGCCATGTAAACTCATATTGCCAATAACCAATCAAATTCGCTCTTATATTACGGCCCTATGTCATTCAATCGGTCTTACCAGACGATGCCATCCCCCACAATATACGACAGAAATATCCATAATTTTCATCATTATTATGTAATATATATGTGTATTGGAAATAAGATATCCTATCCTATCCTATCCTATCCTATGGGTAATTGTAAATTTTACTATAAATTGGTGGGTATACCAGGATAGTATAAAAGTCCAGCTGGGCGGTTTTAGAGTGAACACCAAATTGAAGGCTATTTTGTACGCAATACTGATTGGTTATATATATTTGCGAATATCACGAAAACTTGTCCACACAAAGCTCAGTTTCGGAGCAAATATTGCAGACCGAAGCATGGACGAATCGCCGGAATAATTGTTCGCCTATTTTCACTCAGTTTTCGCTCATATTTGACTATTTTCTAATTTTATACATAAAAAAATGGCCGCGATCATGGTATTTATTGCTTAAATTGATACCATACGTCTAATGGACCACTGTCAGATGGTGATCACTTTTACAATTATACCTTTGAATGTTCTACAATACTAAAATTTGCAACTTGA
Organism: Siphonodentalium dalli; assembly: GCA_032622095.1. NCBI lineage: Eukaryota > Metazoa > Mollusca > Scaphopoda > Gadilida > Siphonodentaliidae > Siphonodentalium > Siphonodentalium dalli. Next base: position 46,224,601 of record CP136069.1, on the reverse strand, counting down.
ACTGCCGCACCATTTCCCTGTTCAAGTTGGCAAACGATCTAAAGTGACATTAATACGAATGTTGCTGCCATTTAAAAAATGTTATTATTATATTATTACCCCACCTGACCATATCAAAATTTCAAACACGTTTTTGGGTCTCCGCGTTCATATTTTGGTAGTGGTTACTGCAATGTAAATATCACCATAACCAAGCAGATTTGCCCTTACGATGCGAAGTCATTAAATCGTTAATTGTGAACCTGACCATAAATATGTCGATTTAAATAACAGCGATCATGGCATGTCTTGCTTAACCCTTCCATGGCGGGATCTGCGCTGGTGCAGCATTAAAGACCCTGTTCCAGTGCGCTCTCGAGTCTACCATAGAGAGCCTCGCATATATAAGAGAATGCGCTGGCTTACACGACCAGATAAATATTTCTAGGCCAATGTATTCTCTTATATATGCGAGGCTCCCTATGGGAATACACAGGGCTTTCTGGAAGCTCCAGTAATAGGCGGGTTAAACCGATACCGTACGTTTAATGAGCCAATGTCCGACGGTAATTACCTTTATAATTAATAAACACTAATGTTGATTGTTGACGATAATTCGACAACGTGTTGTGATATTGACGACCAAGAGCTAATGTTCAACCTCGGCGGTCATTCGGTCAATGGTCCACTTTGCACAAGCTAATGGTTCTGTATATATTAATACTGCTTGTCCCGCTCGGTGTGCGAGGTAATGGAGTCAATAGAACGCGTTAGGCCCATGCGAATTAGAAATTCGGCACCCGAATCGAATCTCGAATCGAATTGGGTGTCCGATGTCGACATCGATATCGAATCCGAATCGAATCGGGACAAAAGCATTGAACGGAGACAAATCACAGCTAACCATAAAATATTCTTCACATAAATGTCTACACAAAATCTGAGAAATTTCTGGTAGATTAAACAAATTTTATTTTCGAACGAAAAATAGGAAAATTATCGTACTTGATATCCACGTCATCAATGCGATCAATTGTGTTTTGGGAACAAACTTATGTCAACCCACATGGAGCCTCACGCAGACGGAAGCATGCACTACGGTCTATGGGGCTCTCTATGGACCATGACAGGGTTAATGTAGCTTATTGGATCGTCTTAGATCGGTTTCGTTGATAACTGGTCCACTCATCATCTCGCCTGTCCTCTCGAGACGCCACGAGAGAGCTGTTCCGGGGAAAGCAGCGGAAATGTATTTTTTCTGAACATCGGAGCTGACGCGATAATGTATTAATCTAGGAACCATTTCAGTTAATCAGCCCGAATTGTGCTTTAAATTTATTGGTTAATTCGGGACTCGCGTGGTCCGAAATTGGAACAATATTTTATTTATTCAGTTTGCTTATGAATGATGACCAATTTTGTTCATTATTAACCTAAATTAAAGAAGTACTCTTCGATTTAGGGCGCGCCTGGATTGTTGTGACATGATGTAAGTAGTCAGGGCGGGCACTCTGGCCACCCCCATGGCTCGTGGGCACTCTGGGCCATGGCCCACCGACAGGGTGAATCAGAGCGCCCGCCGATGATGGGGCTACCACTCCTCCTCGGCGGGTATTCTGGACCATGGCCATCGATGCCAGCGGTGGCCCAGAGTTTCATCGAGCCCAGGGGTGGCCCAGAGTGTCATCGAGTCCAGGGTAATGCAAAAAATGAAATTATGTGTCATAACCATGGATAAATTTCCAACATCATGGCGCAAATTGAAATTTCAGTACATTATGATTTGACAATGAAACTGTTGTTTGAATATAGCCAATGTAACACCGAATTAGGGCGAACAAAGATGGCATCAGAAGAATTTGTTTGCAGCCAAAGACCGGTTCTGTCGCTGATTGGTCGAAAATATCTCATAAATGATTATTTGATTGTCAGCTGTGGTAAGGTCCATTGACATTATCCCTCCGAGTATGACTGCATTCATTCGATATTGTTTTCCATTCAAGACCAATTAAGCCAGCAGGCTGGATATCAAAACACCTTGTGAGACATTTGATCAACCTTTTTTGACGGAAAGCGATTGACTTAATCACTGCAAAATTGATGAACATTATCTGTAGGCTTGGAGGGTTCCACAGTATGATGAGTGTTCTGGAAGCATAGGTCAGACGGTGCGAGGTTCTGGGCTGGAAGAAGATTTGGAGTAGTTTATATAAAAATATAAATTATCGTCCACAATAGGATAGGATAGGATAATTTTATTTACAGCATACACACATGGAAAGTACAATTACAAATATAATATTAATAGGCTATACCGGTATATCGTTAGGGGTGATATAGTCATGACTGACTGTCTTCCTATCACGCCTGAATGTGGTGACAGATTATATGATGCAGATGTCCAAGCATAGGTCACACGATGCGAGGTTCTGTGCTGGGAGAAGCTTTGGGGGTGGTTTTATATATAAATTATGGCCCACAATATGCTGTCCAGCAGATTTATCGGGGAAAACAGTGTCACTGGCATTACTGGACATTGTCAAGTAGAATTTGCTCTGGTCAATAAGTTACTAGAGCAAACAATCCCGTCCCATGCCGATGGTATAATAGTGGCATCTGCTCTTGCATGCATGAGAGTACAACTCGCGGGACAGTTGTCATTGCTGTCGCATATACAACACTGCTGTGTTAGTGCTTCTGGCTTATCGTTGGACTGAATGTATGGTTGATATATATCTGATGTCCGAAGCTCGCAAGTCCAACCATCATAATAGCGGTCCGGTGAACTACACAATCAGTGGGATCGAAATACCATATAACAAACATACTCTTCGTTCATGCATGGTGTGGATGTGACACAACATCCGCAAATTATGGCCATGGTAAGACTATTCTTATGAAGACAATCACATATCCTGATATAAACACATACCATTAGACGTATAATGAGTAATGCTGATGCTAATCAGGAACACATTTGTTGGTGACACTGGTATTCAGAAGAGGTTGAGGTATGCCACGTTCATGGAGATGATATATTCTAACAGACCATCGCTAGATCCACAAAAACTACCACCAACTGAAAGATCGGCACATGTCCACAGTCTTAGCGATATATAGAGTATATATTCATGCAATGATGTGGAAAACGGTTAGCAACTCAACGTTGGACCCATGAGATTGGGGTGGAAAACCCAGGGTGAACATTCGGTTCCAGTGAGAACATACATCGAACCGGCTCGCAAAGCGCAACTGACTTTGTGGGTTGCAAATACAATCTCACGAGTAAGAATCTCTGTCAAAGCAACTGATGCACTTGTAGAAAGAATGGGCTAAAGTGCGTTGTAGCTGGTAGGGACTGGCGATGTAATGGGTGTACACCTTCTGGGCAATTTTTCTTGATCATGATGAGGAAGAACTAAAGCTCTAGGCATATGATATACCTCCAAAATCAAGAAACAGTTTTCTGGGTTGAAGTTTTTGTCGCATATGTGGTGTTCATGTCGTCGTCGCCCGGGTCTAATTCTCTAACGGCCATACTATGAGAGATAACAGATGTATAGTACATTGTATTTTTCCTTTTAAATGAACATTGCATCATGTTTCAAGTATAGTACATAACAGTAGTTATTAATTCATGAACACTTTGCATCACTATATTGACTATATATCTCAATATATTTGGACAGTATAATAACTCATAGTACAGAAATAGGACTTCCGGTTATGACGTGACAGCGACTTGTTGTGTAAAAAACAGCTCGCAAAAAATGAATTTTTTATGAAGAAAAAGACAAGATCGTAACACTGAAACATCTTATGTGTTATAGTGTGACATCGTTACCCATTTCGGACAAAAAGGGAACTTTCTAAATGTGAATCTTGTCGTAGGAAGCCTGATACATGAATTTCTGAGATCGCCCAGGTGCCGCCATCTTGAAAATCTTTCGTGAGTAAACAAAACAAACTAACCCGATGGGAAAACAAGGAAAAATAAGAAGAGCCATAATAAAAACTCAGACAATACACAGGACTCTGACAAAACAAACTCAACTCTTGAAAGCGAAGATAGTTTTAACCCATCTCCCACGAAACAATTAACAATGGAAGATTTTATAAAAACAGACAGTGTTCCACCCTCGCCCATACTCGGTGACATGCCACAGCAGATTAAGGATTTAATTGCTCGGGTCGACTCCCTAGCAGATGTGCATAAGAAACACTACGATTCATTCTGCAGGGATCGGGAAAAGCAAACCAAGGACTTTGGTAAAATTGTCAGCAAAATGCAAACTGAGCTGCTTGAAAAAATAAATCAGAAGATAGATCCATTATTAAAATGAATAGAAACATTAGAGAAAACACAAAATGATATCACTGATCAGCACTCAAAAGAACGCAAGGAAATGTTAAATAAAATTCAAATGCTTGAAACAGGCACAAAACACTACGAAGAGGAAAATATTCAGTTACGTTCAGTGATAAATGATCAAAAATCAAAAGGGGATGAAGAAAAAAAGGAGCTTGAAAGCACAATAAACAATCTCGAACAATATACAAGAAAGGACCGCGTGAGGATATTCGGTCTGCCAGAAGCACAAGGGGTTAATGAAAATCAGAACCAAAGTTTAAATTCAGCTTTAACACTTTTCAACAACAAAATGGGATTAAACATAGGGAAATCTGAAATTTCCATTGCTCATAGACTTGGCAAGAATAATATTCAGAATCTAAGCACCAATGCAGAGACCCAATCAGACCAGAGAAGAATTCGACCAAGACATAGATCTCTCATTGTGAAATTCAGTAATAGATGGGCAAAGTTGGATGTGATAGCAACTAGAAAATTACTGAAAAATTCCGGAATTACCATAGTTGAGGATGCCACAGAGACAAATTTCGAGCTGTTGAAACGAGCCTACAAGTTAGACTGCATCACCAATTCGTGGATGTCAAATGGTAAAATGTTTGTGAAAAAAAGAAATGGTAATATTGAAAAGTTCAGAACAGGGGCTGAGCTTGATGCTATTGTTGGATCTTAAGCATCCTTCCTGAACAATTTGATTGTATATATGTTTTTGTTGTTTACACAAACCCAATCTTTATATAATCTAATATAGCGACACCCACCCAAATTTGAAAACATATTCTGAAAATACACAAACTTCAACATCCCCAACAACCCAAACATTGCCCTTTTTATATATATTAAATCCACAAGAAAAGTATTTAGATAATTTCAATATCTCTCCACCTACTAAACCCTTATAATTCAAACGCCCTGAAAAGATTAAAGTGACCGATAAGCATGACCTGTTGACGAGATTCAATTCAATGAGAAAATATTGTCGATATTCTTCAATAAAATAAAACTGAATTTATGGATCCACTCCACCCCAATGTATCGATTCTGTCTAACCACAACCCCCTCTCTCAATAGACAATATTGTTATAGCAGTGTCTTATTGTTTTGACACCCCCCCCCCCCATATGAGCCCGCCCGACCACTGTCCTACTCCTACAAAATTAACTCGTTCATGAACACTTACCTTACAATTCCCAAATGAACACATCTACTATCATGCCGTACTAAACACTATTTCCCCAATACATCCGATAATTTTCCTGGAATGTTATGCGAAAAATTCTGAAAAGTTAATTCAGCCTCTCCGAAATACAACACACGGTAACACTGAAACCAAGTGTGTACAATATTAACAAACTGTTTCTCTTTTCCGAAAAGACCTGCGCGTATTACTATTACCCAATCGAGATGACCCACTTTGATGCCAGTCACAACAATTATCTTAAGAGATCGCACGGACCAATCTAGATCGGAATGTGCAAAATATCGATCGGCTGTGACGACATATAATCTATTTTTATACTAACAGTGACGGATTCAATCCAGGTAACCGAAATAAAGAACCCCTCCCAAAAGTATAAACATGTACGTGCCCATACAGCTCGATCTGCTGATTTAGAATATAGTATGTTGATCTCATATATTATTACCTAGTTTGTTTGTCTAATTGAGTATATATTCACTGATATTATTTATTCTTATAGATGATGAGCGAGCTCATTACATATGGAGCTTTTGATCTCTTTTTTTAATTTTGAACAAGCTTGTTTAAGTCAAGAAAACTCGAATTCAACTTGTTTTTTTTTTTTTTTTTTTTTGGTCAGCTTAGCAATTTTTTTTCAGGGTGATTAAAGATCTCCATGTATCAGGCTAGTCAATAGCCAGAACCTTTATTGATGTTATTTCTTGTATTTGTTATATGTGTTTTTGTTATAGCCCCACCCCCGAAACTCCATGTGTGAATGATGCTTGTGGCAATATACATAAAATACTTCTATATATACTAGGTATACTCGAGTATATATTTTTCGTCAGTTTGGTAATTCATACTAATAAACTTGGAAGTCCGCGTGTTGTGCTGTCTTATGTGTGTGATTATCATGTCTAAGATCAAGATTATATCCATGAACTGCCGAGGTTTAAATCAAGTAGAAAAACGCAGAGACCTATTTCAACATATTCGCAAACTAGATGGGTCAATTTACTGCTTGCAAGATACTCATTTTACTAAACATATGGAAAAGTGCATTGAGTCAGAATGGGGTTACAAAGTAATTATGGCGTCGTACACTTCTCAAGCACGAGGTGTGGCTATCCTGTTCAAAAATGATTTCGAATAGAATATTCACAACATAATGCGAGACCCAAATGGTAACTTTATTATAGCAGACATCACAATAGAAAAACTTAGAATAAGCCTAGTGAACTTGTATGGCCCGAATTCAGATAGTCCAGATTTTTTTAATAAATTTGATACACTTCTAAAAGAAGTAGGAAATACTCAAATAATAATGTGTGGTGACTGGAATCTTATTCAAGATCAGACACTGGACACATACAATTATATACACCAAAATAATCCCAATGCTAAGAAAGCGGTGGCGAAAATTGTCGACAGCCTTGAATTAGTAGACGTCTGGCGCATAAATAATCCAGAAGAAAAACGATATACATGGAGGAGAAAATCTCCAATAAAAATGGCACGACTCGATTATTTTATGATTTCATCTGATATGCTAAGCCTAACTGGAGCAGGGCCTATAATTCTGCCGGGTTATAGATCAGACCACTCTATTATTTCGCTGGCGGTAGACATTACCGAAATAAAAACAGGTAGAGGCTTCTGGAAATTTAATAACTCCCTCCTCCAAATTAAAGAATACTCAAATATAGTTAAAAACATTATTGAAGAAAATAAAGTCGCTACAAATATAACAAATTCGATACAACGGTAAACAAGAAATTATTTTTAGATGCTGTTCTTTTGGATATAAAGGGGGCTACAATCCACTTTTCATCAAAACAAAAACGCCAGACCATCCAAAACGAAAATACTTTAAACGCAAGGAAAGAAACGTTAATGACAGATATTGATTCTCCTTCTGCAAACTACGAAACAAAGCATAATCTTATGAATGAGCATGAAAACATTGAATCTGAACTTCGCGAAATTCGCCAAAAACAAATACGTGGTGCACTGATTAGATCTCGTGCCAGATGGATCGAGGAAGGGGAAAAGCCAACTAAATACTTTTTGAATTTACAAAAACGGAACTTCATATCAAAAACTTTTACCAGTCTGATCGACGAAAATGGAAACAAAATAACAGATCAAAATGCCATCATGACCCACACACGTAATTTATATGCGAATCTTTACTCAGAGAAGCCAACTGAAGAAATAAATCTGAAACAGTTTTGTAACGGAAATCATCCACATTTGTCCGATACTCAGGCCAAAAATATCGAAGGCCCAATCACACTAGAGGAACTAACATATGTTCTCAAAAATACAAAAAACGGAAAATGCCCGGGACCTACAGGATATACATATGAATTTTACAAATTCTTCTGGTCAGACATAGGTCCCTTATTAGTCGAATCCCTAAATACTTCTTTTTCTTCCGGAGAACTTTCAATTACTCAGAAACAAGGAATCATCACACTTATACCAAAAAGGGATAAAAATAGACAACTGTAGAAAAATTGGAGGCCAATATCCTTATTGAATACATCATACAAACTTGCGTCCGCGTGTGTAGCAGAACGACTGAAAAAAGTACTGCCCCACATCATTGAAAACGATCAGACCGGATTCTTAGCTGGGCGATACATCGGAGATAATAATCGGACTAATTTACGATCTTATTCACAAATGCAATGAACGCAAAATACCGGGACTCCTGCTCCTCGTAGACTTTGAAAAGGCCTTTGATTCTGTATCGTGGCGTTTTTTAGAAAGATGTTTAAACTTTTTCAATTTCGGAGTGGACATGAAAAAATGGATTTCAATCCTCTATAGAAACTCGAGCTCTTCTGTACTTTTAAATGGACACATTTCACAAACTTTTAAGCTATCAAGAGGCTGTCGACAAGGTGACCCAATATCGCCTTATATTTTTCTCCTGTGTGCAGAAATACTAGCGATAATGGTAAGACAGAATGTGAATATAAATGGTGTTCATCTCGGCAGCTCAGAATATAAGATCACACAATACGCGGACGATACAACGCTTATTCTCGACGGCTCAGAAAGGAGTGTTCGCGAAGCATATTCTACGCTTGATGTTTTTGCCGGGATATCTGGTTTAAAAATTAACCCAGAGAAGTGTCAGGCGGCGTGGGTAGGGCCCCGTAATTACGATAGACCAGACTTCATTCGCGACTTAAGTATCACAGTAACTGAACAATTTACCTTTTTAGGGATTCATTTTAATATTGACTTGTCAAAAATGCAAAGTAATTATGACGATAAAATGGACGAAATAAGAAAGACGATCACATCATGGAAACACCGGTTGCTCACACCAATTGGTAGATTAATAGTCATCAAGACATTAATTCTCCCCAAATTGACACATCTATTTCTAACTCTTCCTAATCCGCACCGCGAATTTTATAAAAAGCTAAACACATTGCTCTATAACTTCTTATGGAATTCGAAAAGAGATCGAGTCAGTCAACAGATTTGCAGTAACATATCAGATGGTGGCTTGAAAATGATTAATGTGGAGACATTCAATTCATCAATTAAAATCACTTGGATACGACGCCTCATTACAAAATAATGCAAATGGGCACCTCTCATCTCGGATCTTCCTATTTTAGATGACCCCCTGTACCTCACTTATGACAGAAAATATCTATTACAACAATTAAGCGTGCTGTCAAATCCATTTTGGAAAGATGTATTTTCATCATTTTTTTATTATTTTTTTTTTATTAATAGAAGTTATTTACAATATATACAATGATGTCATACAAATATTTATGCAATCAAACACATAATATTAATAATTATAGTGACAACACAGGTGGGGCGGGTGGGGGTTCTTGTACACTCACCATTCACTCTCCTTGCACACCATACAGGATATCGATCAGTATTTTCAAATAACATAATATTCAAAAAGAAAAACAAATATCTTCGATTGTCAAAATCATATATAGTAACATTTCGGTCTTTGTACACATATACAATTAAAACAAAACATGTGTTGGATTGGTAGCTGGTTCCAGTTTCTTGTATTGAGGGTATCTGGGTTTTGTATCATAATTGTTTTGATTGCCTTATTTAGTATGGGTTTAACACTTTTGTCAAAGTTCCCCATTCCTCTTGAAATTTCAACAGCCTATCGCCTCTCAAAGCATTGTTCTTTTCTATATGAGATCGGCTTACTAATTCGTTCAAGAACGCTTTCAAAGATAACTCAATGGGGTCGAATTTTGTTTTATAAATATAGTACTTTAATATAATTAAAATCATGTTTTTTATATTGGCGTTCTTTTCCGACGAAATGGCGAATAATATGTTACATTTTGTAAGTTGAATATCTGGTATGTTGGTGTTCATCCAGTGTTGGACTGTTTTTAAGAAACGTGATACTATAGGACAGTCAAAGAAGATATGGGATATTGATTCTATCATTTGACATCTATTAGTCACTATCGTTAGTAATTTTCATCTTCTGGAGTAATTTTTTTGTCGCTAAAATTCTGGTATTTATGTGGAACTGGAACCATCGCAACCTGGTGTCAGAAAGTGATTTAAACGGAACAGTGAATATATGTGTCCATGGTACTTGAATATTGTTATATCCAAGTTCTAATCCCCCCCATATAAAAATGTACCTGGGTAAATCCACCCAGGTTTTTTGGATCGAAACCCAGGTAAAATCTATCTACCAAGACATCCACCAACCATCAAGACCCCGCGAAACCTGGGTTTTTACCATGATTTACCCACCTGAAACTGGATAAAAACCCTGGTATTGATAAACCTGGGTGTAATTACCCAGGTGACCACACCCAGGTGTACCCTACCTGGGTGTTTCCCACCCAGGTGTACCCTGGTGTTTCCTACCTGGGTGTTTCCCCATGGTGTTATTCACCCAGGTTTACCCTGATGTTTCCTACCTGGGTGTTTCCCACCCAGGTTACCTTGGTGTTATTCACCCAGGTGTACTCTGGTGTTTCCTACCTGGGTGTTTCCCACCCAGGTTACCTTGGTGTTATTCACCCAGGTGTACCCTGGTGTTTCCCACCTGGGTGTTCCCACCTAGGTGTACCTTGGTGTTATTCACCCAGGTGTACCCTGATGTTTCCTACCTGTGTGTTCCCCACCCAGGTGTACCTTGATGTTTCCAACCCAGGTGTACCTTGGTGTTTTCTTACGCCGGTGTACCTTGGTGTGTTCTTACCCAGGTGGATTTCCCATTGAGATGCACCTGGGTTAGAAAACCCCAAGGTACACCCAGGTAAGGAAACACCAAGGTATACCTGGGCAGGAAAACACCAAGGTACACCTGGGTAAGAAAACACCAAGGTACACCTGGGTAAGAAAACACCAAGGTACAACTGGGTGGGAAACACCAAGGTACACATGGGTATGAAACACCAAGGAACACCTGGGTGAATAACACCAAGGTACACCTGGGTGGGGATACCAAAGTGAAATGATGAGGATGGCAATGAAGTAGATTTTGATGGGATGCAGGGGTATTGTTATCAGTGGAGTTGTTTTAGAATAATAGAACATTAAGGAAACTGATTGTGCAGCAATACAAGTTTATTCAAGGACAACAAACTAACTAAAGATAAAATACATGTATAGAAACACATGTAATATATAAATATATAAACTCATTAAACTGCATGGGTTAAAACTTACAACAAGAGTTGGGTTAAAATTTTTATTAAAAAACACTTGCAAAGTCCCTCTTCATACATGTATATGGTATGTTAGGCAAGTTACATGTACATGTAGTTGCAATGTATACCGGTACATGACATACCGGTGGACACAAAAATCATTATTTTAGTTCCAATGTCATTTACCAGAATACATGTACATGTTGTACCTTGCAACTACATCTACAGTGAGGTAGTTTTGTCTCATTTAAACTTTCTAAATGGGTTTCTCCCTTTGAATGACATAAACTAATGTGAGTATACACATGAGCTGTGGTGTGAAATACACACCAAAAAATTATTTCTTAGTCTGAGGACATGTTTCCTGTCATTATCTTACTGCTTACAAATATAGATTTGTAATAATGTGCTGTAATGCTCCAGAAATAGTCATATTTTGTCCTGGTTCATAAGAACATATTATTTCTTAGTGTTAGAAGGACATGTTGTCTGTTATTATTTGACTCATAAACCCCCAAATGTACACGTAAACAGAACATTTGGGAAAGAGACACACCATCTTTATCCTTTTTTATATCAGTACTCAGTAGCAATATTGATCAGATAGCAAAATATGCTATAAATAGATTTCAGATGGTAGAGATTAAACAATCACATTAATTGCACCAACTCGAAACAGTTAACATACCCTGTAGAATACAGACTATGATCAAGGAGGGTGTCACACACACCCCCACCCCGCTTTGGTATGCGATATTCAAGCCTTGTTCAGGTGGTATGCTATATACATGTACATACCCAATGTTATCTGGTACTAGGATTTCACACGGCAATATAACCGGCATTCACGATTCAGCAAAAAGGCTAGTATGCAGATATAATAGCAGAAAATTATACAAATTTTGAGTATTTTCAAGCTTAAACAGACCCAAGTGATATATTTTTATCTAATTCAGTCTAATGGCTCTTGATATGTTGATGTTTTGGATACTATTTCAGCAAATGTGAGAAAAAGTGGCTTCATTGGGGCATCAGCTTGTCTGAAAAATATATCAAGGTCCCCTAAATCCGATACTACATTTCAGAACAATCCAACCAGTGTCCCATGAAATGGTGGATAATAAACTATCATACCAAATTTGATTCAGATTTGATCACACAAACTAAAATTATGATGCGGAAACCAGAAATTAACACGATTCTAAGTCGAAAAAGGGCCATAACTCTCGCAAAAATTGGCGGAGCACACCCATATTCGAACTTGACCTGTATTTTGGTCTGATAAACCTACATACCACATTTGGTTCAGATATGATCACACAAACTGAAGTTATCATCCGGAAACCTACAATTTTCAAAGTTTAAATGTCTATTAGGCGACACCAATTTTTAAGTCTGGTTTACGAACATGTGGGCTGATGTGGGGAGAACAAAAGTAGATGCAGGAGGGAAAAAAATAAAAATAAAAAAAATTGTCCCCCCAATTTATATCAAGTAAATCTTGAAATTTTACATAAATTTTACAAAAATTGTGAAAAAAAACTTTTCGAATGAAATTCTGAACCAAACAAGACATTTCTTGTCATAAAATACATGAAAATATGGATCTGCAAATGATCATAAGCAGAACCGGATGCGACAGCACATGAAAATCAGTACGCATGTAATTTTTTTTGGGACAAAAAAGTTTAAAAAAATTTCATGAAATGGAAAAAAAGTTGTAGGAGGTGTTCGTAAACCGGACTTAAAAATTGGTGTCGCCTTATGTGTATATAACTCATATAGCTAACTATTAAAGGTGCTCAATCAGATTCGATGGTCCTCATATAATTAGATTCCAACAACATTTTTTTTAGAAATGCTGCTTCAGTTATCAGAATCGATTAATTGCCCAAAAATAATGCTAACCACTGTCAACTACATGTATAGTATAAAATTGCCTGATACGTTATATTTATCAACATGCTGTTCGACGAAGTTTGACCTTATTATCAACACAAAACCTCTTCATTTTAGAGTTATCCATCTTCATCCGCAATTTGGTCTGAGACCGTCGGCTCGTCAAATTTTTCTGGGCCACTATTAAGTATCGATGGTGATAAATATTAAAATTTCAAAAATCGATATCTAATAACTCTGAGCTTTGATACATGTAGGTGGGTCCCTCGACTTGATTAAAACATTTTTACCCCCCCCCCCGATTCCATATATATGTAAATAGCAAATGAGGGGCACTTAATCGGATTATGCAACTTTAAACTGTATTTGAATTTAAAGATGCATAATCCGATTAAGGGCCCCCTGAATTAATGCTCGCACATTACTATTTATTTGGACTTGGGGGTAAAAGATATTTGGTACGAGTCGAGGAACCCACCTATCAAAGCTCAGAGTTATTAAATATCAATTTTTGAAATATACTATTTTTCACGATCAAGAATTAATAGTGGCCCACGGTCTCGGACCAAATTTCAGATGAAGATGGATAACTCTAAAATCAAGAGGCTTTCTGTTGATAATAAGGCCAAATTTTGTAGAACAACATGTTGATAAATAACATATGTCAGGCAATTGTATACTTTAGTTGACAGTGGTTAGCATTATTTTAGGGCAATTAATCAATTCTGATACCGTAACTGAAGCAGCCTTTCTAAATACAAATGTATGATGTTGGAATCTGATTATATGGGTATCATCGAACCGGATTGAGTACATGTGCCTTTAAAATGAACTGTATCCAGTATATAAACATGTTAAACCTGATAATTAATTAGAGCATGCAGTCCCTGTTGACATGCGGTATCCGCTGGTAATCTTACCACAGTAATATGTGTTAACTGTGATAACCAAGTTAATTGTTTTTACCATAAAAATTCTGAATTCTATCTAGACATTTTGAAACAATAAAAAATAATTCTGGTGTGGTTACAATGTCAACTTTAAAACAAAATTCATATAAACATCGCATGAAAAATACAGCCTAACTGCAAATGTGAGGTGGACCACATTCTGCGGCGGTATAACTGACTGCGGTTGATCGCATGAACACGCCTGAATACTGCAGTAATACCCGGTGGTCAACCTTTATAAGGCGAGTTGATTAATTAAAGCATAGCTGTAATTTTACATGTATGTTCTATTGACTTTGTTGGGAAAGAGAATATAGCTGTGCGACAATGGATGATATTTCCCCACCTCAGCAGGTGTCGAGTACAGAAAAATATACCAAACATACCGGTAGTCTGTTAATCCTGATGAGCTAAGTTAGAAATTTTTCAATCGAAACCTCATAAAAAAAAATATAAATTCAGTTCTCAATTTTCGAACACTTCTAGGAAATTGTTCAAAAATATTGTTAAAAGATGCCCATTCGATTTGACACTGTAAATATACCCTGTTCAAGTGTTCCTGCTAATGTGCTATGATGCGGTTGGGTCCTGCTTAATTGCTATGAATTGCACTACCCGCATCATAGCAATTCAGCAGGACCACCAGCATCATAGCATATTAGCAGGACCACTTGGCCAGTGGTAAAATACTAAAATAGTTTGTTTTCCATACGGATATGTGTTTTCAAATAATCATGTAATGATATCTAACATACATGTATATGATCCTATTTATAGGTTTTATTCATCACGGCCAGATAAACTTTGTATACAGACAGTTTTACCAAACTTAGAATTTTTATTAGGTGCTTTCATTGTAGCTGTAATTACTAGTATTAAAAGAGTGCTCAATAAAGTTTGTTTTATCATTTATGCTCATTTGGAATTTGGATGCTATTTAATTCTGTTTATCTATATAATTGGCTGCACTGCTAAATTTTGACTCATTTCAGTCATTTGATGTCAGTACATGTAGTTGTCCATCGAAATGGCGAACACAGCCAAAGACAAATTACAAGAGGAAAGACAACAAATAAATTTGATGTGCACTAAAACAGATACAGTAGTGCCCTAAGAAATCGACCCCTTAACCACAGCAGAATTATGTGTAACTTTTCAGGATTTAGTCGGATATATGGCTTGTTGCCATTCATCGGAAAGCTCTCCCCGAGTTACCCGTAATTCTGCTGTGGTTAAGGAGTCGATTAATTAGAGCATTACTGTAGTTACAAATGTATGTCTAGCCTCTTGTGAAGTGTTGTGTCACTAATAAGATCTTTAATTCACATACACATGTACATGTACTACATGTATATACCCGTTCAAGCGTTTACAAGTGTCAGTCATCGAGAAACTGACCAAACGTTTTGGTAGTATATAATATAGGCTAGCACTGCACTTGGGCTACATGTACATGTACTGTAAGTGATTATAATGTACTATTTTTATATTCTGCCGTGAAAGTGTTGCTGAATGAAATTTAAGTTTTCCCCGATATTCTAAGTCCGCTCGACTAAGATGGAGTTTTTCTCGAAAACTGATATCTGAATATACATGTCGTCTTCCACTGGTTGGTATTCCCTCTAAATTGACTAATTTTAACTGATTAGATTAGCCCTGGTATGGAAAACTCTAACTGTTATAGCCCGATGAGCGGTTTACTGCCAACAGCGGTGATGATATGATGACCAGCGTTGTGCATGGCATATGTTGATCCAGGTAAGAATGCTACCATACATTCCAAACATTCATTAAATATCTTATTAATAGTAACCCAAACTACACAAGAGACTAGTATAACTAAGATTGGGCTCGATTAATGATGTGACACTTTCGGTACTTCATTTACTAGTAGCCTGGTACTGGTGGGTCTGGCTACAGATACTTGTTTGGCGTGTTTGAGGCCTGTGGCACAAGGGCAGCAGAATCAATTAAAATTTCTCTTATTGTAGTGTAGTACATGTACATGAATAGTACCGGTAGTACAGCACACAAAGAGGTATATATAGTACCGGCACATGTACATGTATTCTCTCTGTTTTCACACATGTTTTTTTTCAATTTAACAACACGAGTCTTTTATGACACATACTAAAGTGAAAGTAGGCCTACATGTATATAATGTGCACACAGTATACCGGTACATGTACTGATATATTACATTGCAATACAGTCCGAGTACAATGATATAGCAAAATTATGCATAGTAGAATAACAACCTTTTGTACAAACAGTCCTGACAATGATATACCGGGATATCATGGTGATAGTTCATACATTTGGAATTAGCGAATACCCGAGTTTGTGGTTAGACCGCTTCATGCGATGTTTATGTGAATTATTATTTTTAAGTCGGCATTGCATACGGTAGTCCTATAAACCACACCAGAGAATAGCAAATGTCGGTCAGTGACCAACTTCTTATGTTTATGCAATCGATACAATCAGGTTCTGCTTTTGATGTCCAGTTCGATATTTGTGGTGTGTTCTTGTGCAAAAATATAATTCTAACTAATGCGCCAAAAATCAGGTTTATAAATTTATCCATTCTTGAGCAAGAGCAACTCGTAAAACTTGTATGGTATAACATTCCAAACTGAGTATTTCTGCTATCGAACCATATGATAATAATGTTCAACCGGACATCGAAATCTGAACCGCATTTATGGATTGCAGCACGTGATGTTGAATAAACAGTTATAGAGGATATACAGTAATGCTCTAATTAATCGACTCCTTAACTACAGCAGAATTATGGGTAACTTTTCAGGATTTAGTCGGAAATATGGGTTGATGCCATTCATCGGAAAGCTCTCGGTGAGAGCTTTCCGATGAATGGCAACAAGCCATATTTCGGACTAAATCCTGAAAAGTTACCCATAATTCTGCTGTAGATAAGGAGTCGATTAATTAGCTCTAGAATTACTGTAACATGGTTTATAATATACAAATGTATACTGTATGGGAAACATCAGAGGTTTACAAAGTAATAAAAACAGTTGATTTGTTCTTTATTCTTGTGGTTATATACACATACATGTATTCTAAAAATAAATGTCCTTTAAAATGTGGATCAATGAAATGCGGTTGTTGCATTTAAAATGCATTGAGGGTGCATTGTGTCACGCCACTTTGTAAATGCCTTAATGACAGCATTTAAATTAAATGCACTGCATTGGGAATAATCGCAGTCGCATTGAAATTACCGATCATTGCGCCGAAAAAGTATACTAGTATGAACACCCAAATAACGATACGATAGTGTATAGTGTATTTTGCAATTTTAGTTTAAATTTTGTTTAATTTAAATTCACATCTGAATAATTCTGTGTTATTTTCCCACTCCTGGTGTACATGTATATGTTCGGAATCGGACATTCATGATGTAGTTTTCCATTCAAAATGGAATAAACATAAATAAACACTGTTGACATTAATTGTTTTATAATCAGAATCTGAGAATCACGATTCTCATTTTGATTCTAGTAAAAAGTCTTGATTCCCAGAAGAAAGTGAAACACTAACATTTTGATTATTGCAAAACATCTGATGGATTTTAAGGCCTGCATCAAGACATTTGTTTGTGAATAAATCAAGGTAAATGTGTTAAAATATGAACGCATTTACAAATGCGTTGCTCCAAAATCGCAAAGTAGATTCGAACATGTGGTCGCTTTTCTAAGAAATTTGTGAGTGGTCTGTACATGTACATACATGTAAGTTACTTGACCAACTACACGAGGAGTCGAGGGACACAATCAATGAGGACGTTTGTACTAAAAAATATTTTTTTACGCAAGGAACGAACACAAGGCCAATTTCTTAATTTATATTATGAGCCAACAAGACAGATCGTAAATCGCTGTTATATGACAATATATGTGGCCATCATAATGGTCGACAGGCATGACCCAACAAAAACCAATCTGTCAGGCCAATATAAAGAAGTCGCGACTTATTGCTGGTGGAACCTATTAAAGGCATCGTTCCATTTCGTTAATAACAACTTACATGTAACATTCACCTCCACCTCTTTACTCTTGGGCTCCAAATAAACATGCATGCACCAGCTGCATGCACCTTTATTATTTTTCTTGGGAAATCCCCCCCCCCTGCACAGTGCTTATTTGGGTCTGCACGTTTATTAATATTTTGAAGCTATGAAAATTTAAATCAGCACAAATTCAAGATTTCTATATGATTCAGATGTAAAAATGATCAACACGTCTACATTAGTTACTAGCTAAACAAGACATTTAGTCATATGTGTATACTTTACTGTGAAATTGCGTTTCTTCCGTTCTCCATGAACGGATTCTCAAAATGTTTGGTTTTCCAAAAAACAAGGATTCGAACTGTCTGAACTGAACTCCATGCGTTCGTTTAAATAGATGAACAAATAGTGGGAAAGACATACAATCCTAGTTCATAATGAATTTAAGTATATAAATATAAATAATAAACGGCGGATTCAACGTGGTCATGGGTTTTGACCGCGTTAAATAAATCAGCAAACTCCGCATGAACCCCGAAGTTTGCTGATTTTTTCTCGCGGTCAAAACCCCATGACCGCATTGAAACCGCCGTTCATTTCTTATATGAATAACACAATTTAAGATTGGTGAATTATTTCTTTTGGTTAATTTAATAAACGTACAGGACCAAATAACGATCGTACAGGTGGGAATTTTACCTCGATTTTAATAATCGTACATTAGGCACTCAAGAGTACATATTCAAGTATGTGGCAACCCAAAAAAACACCACATGATACATACATGTACCTGTACTACATGTTGACTCGTATAATTGAACTTGCTATAAAAATTATTTGGTTAACCTGAAACCACAGCTGATGTTTTGCTCAGAGTTCCCCCTGCACTATTATTTGGGTATGTACTTTTATTAACTTTCAATGGAATTTCCCCCCTGCACTATTATTTGGGCCTGCACTTTTATTTGGAGCCTGAGAGTAAGTTGCATTGACATTTATTTTCACGAATTACCATGCCAAGGCCAAAGAAAAAAGATTGTATGTTTCCGGTAACATAGCGAAAAAATTAGGGTAGGTACCGTAGGTAGGGAATTTTTTTTATTTTATTTTATTTTGATATTTTTTATCCAGCTGCAGAAATATTGAACTACCTCAACCAAAGTGACATAAAATGCCAACCCGTGCCATGGGGAAAGTATTACTTGATCAACACAGTGGAAATATACATTAAGATTGATAAAAAATCAAACTTAGTTCATGCTTACGTATGTTTTTTATTATTCACATACCACATTTTCATAAATTTGGCTATAAACTTGGTACAAAATTGATGTCACTAACTTTTTATAAGAATTTTATCAATAATACCGCCATTATACCGTACATGTATTGTGACGATTACATCCCATTGTCTGGGGGTAGCCAGTACGCCCACCGAGCATGCCTGGTTTTTGGAAACAGTAGCTACATGTATACCCCTAATATATGCAGTGATAACCTCTTTACATGTATATATACAGATACACACCCACCATGTCTGTTGATAGTGTTCCATAAGTCCCAAACAAGACATAAAGCAGGCAGGAGATCCACTCTCAGGAAATTAAAATTGCGAAAATTTTTGACTTTTTCTCAAAATATCAATAAAAAGTTTAGGGTCGGCGGGTTATTTTTAGGGTCGGTCGATGTACGGAAACATAGTATCTTTTTTCTCTGGCCTAAGGAACATTGCAACTGGTTTGAAGTAACATGACCGCGTTGCGTCAACACTGGAACTGCATTGATGGTAATTTTCAACATGGTCTCACTGAGGTTCTATCAAAAAATAACTACTAGTATGGTTGAGGGAGACAATTATTTTGAGAATATGTGAACCTGTGTTAACATGAGCCTAAGGCAACACCAATTTTTAAGTCTGGTTTACGAACACCTCCTACAAAATTTAACTTTTTTTGTCCCAAAATATTTTACACGCGTACTGATTTTCATGTGCTGTCGCATCCGGTTCTGCTTATGATCATTTACAGTTTCATGTATTTCATGACAAGATATGTCTTGTTTGGTTTGAACAGAATTTCATTAAAAAACATTTGTTCACAATTTTTGTAAAATTTATGTAAAATTCCACGATTTACTTGATATAAATTGGGGGGACAATCTTTTTTATTTTTATTTTTTTCCCTCCTGCATCTACTTTTTTTCTCCCCACATTATCGTAAACCAGACTTAAAAATTGGTGTCGCTTAAATATCATCTGATGGAGTCAAAATCATTGAACCGTCACTTATGCATGCACATGTAGTCTTGATGTTGAGTCTGGCTTTCATCATTTTCATTAGTTTTACTGTTATCCACCAAAGGTTGAGGTGTTATGGAACAACTGTATGGCATCGTATACTATTATCTTCCGAGTAAATATGGAGTCTCTAATTCTTTTATCAGTCACGCATCTACTCATCAAATAGTATAATCCTTAAATATTTGTAGTCCAGGTGATCTCGACTGCACAGTACATGTATAAACATTCATCTGCAGTGTGTTTTAAATTTCTTTGCCGTGTAACAACTGTTGTCCCAAGTTTCAATGCCTTGTCCTCCTGGTATGTAGGGATTACCAATTTACCATTGCCGTGTTTTAATTTGCAATTTTGATGATGACGCTCACTTGTTGATAATTTTCTTTGTCGTGTAACAACTGTTGTACCAAGTTTCTACGCCGCGTCCTCCTGGTATTTAGGGATTACTGGTGCCTTTAATAGTGATGCATCATTGCCAGTTAATGTACATTAGAGTGGAACTGAATTACCAATGTCACATTGACACAGTACTCAGTTAACTTGAGTTAAGACCAGTAAAACAGCAAAAGTAGTATTATTGTACAGCAGGCTTTATATCACTATCAGTACTTACTACATGTACAGACCCCTTACTATCGTGGATCCATCTGAATCTGAATGGTTACGCTGCAGATCCCAATTCTGGTAATTTCGCAGCGGGCGAGAGAGTATCAGATCTTTTCCTTCAGCGCACTCTTGAAGGAATCCACATGCTGTTGTTGTAGGATTAAGGATTCCTCCAGCTGATTCCAGTCGCATATAGTTCGAACAAATGTGGAATTAGCAAATTGAGCTGACACGTATGGTATAGCCTCGTAACACTGACTGTTGTTCCTTATTAGGTGCCGAGGAATTTGGCTGGTGACGTACATGTAGCCTGTCAGAACTTTGCTCTGCGATCTAAGACGCCTTGTTTCGGGTGTAAAGTATTGATTAGGGGGTATAGCCAGGACCAATCCGCCCACCACCTTACTCATGAATCCCAGCCGATTTATTTTCCGCTGTTTCTGCAATGTTGGTAAATCTAGCTCGTAGAGGATCTTGGTCATATATCCATCTTCTTTGCTCTTATAGTCTCTTTTAATGAAACGGGCTGCTCTACGCTGGATTCTTTCCAGCTTGTCGATGTGATTTTGTTGGTAGGGGTCCCAGATGGTGTCTGCGTAGTCCATGATCTTCAATTTCAAACTTCTCAATTCTTCTTCTTCTGGACAGGTGCATGAGCAGGCCACGTACTGGCACTACATCATGCTTGTACCGGTACCACAAATTCAATTTTGAGACAATATTTTGGTTATGGCCAGATGGCCAGGTAGCTGAGGTACTGTTCAATACTATAGTTGATCCGTTTCGTTATCGTAACTTAATTCTTACTGTTCCGGGAATTGAAATTTTTTTTGTCACATGAAATTCAGTCTTTTTCGATATTTGCGCACATCCATGCGGAAAAATCGGCGAATCTTATATATAAGTCCACAGTTTATCCGTTTGTAGCCAATACACCATTTCCTTCTGTCAATCCGCGTTGATTCGCGACAAAATTAACTCAAAACACCACAAATAATTATCCGCGCTTCATTTTGAAGAACGGTATTAACTAAAAGTTAAGATTGTAATTTGGCTGCAGAAACGAAACGAAACGAATTTTGAAACACAATAATTGTATTCACTAATATTTTCCTGTTGGTATATGGTCTACTATAGTATATGCAATCATTTATTTGAAATAATAAGTATCACTTAGAGAATAATTCTTACTGATAATTAGAAATATCTTTATTTTGTATCCCTTTAATATTAAATAATGGCCCTGAAAATTGTCTGTTTGTCAGTTTAATGTTCACTAATTATAGCTAGGCTGTTAGATAAAGTATGATATTGCTTCATTTGTCCGGGGTAGTGTATTGTCATACTGTCATAATAAACTTCAAGTAATAAGGTAACTACTCGTCAATTATGCTTGAATACATAAATGATTAATAAGGTAACAACTACCCGTCAATGATCGACGTCTTAATATAGAAAGGTTTTATAAGGTAACTAACTACACGGCAATGGTACTTATTATAGAAGGTTAATAATTTAACTTCTTGTCAATGATGCTTTAATATAGAAAGGGTTAATAAGGTAACTACCCGTCAATAATGCTTTAGTGTAGAAATGGTTACTAAGGTAACTACATGTCAATGATGCTTTAATAAAGAAAGGGTTAATAAGATAAAGTTCTACACGTCAATGATGCTTAAATATAGAAAGGGCTAATAGGGTAACTACACGTCAATGATGTTTTAATATAGAAAGGGTTAATATGGTAATTACACGCCAATGGTGCTTTAATATAGAAAGGGTTAATATGGTAACTACAGTCCATGATGCTTTAATATAGAACTGGCTACTATGATAACTACATGTCAATGATGCTTTATTGTAGAAAGGGTTAATAATGTAACTAATCACCAATGATACTCATTATAAAAAGGGTTAATAAGGTAACTACCTGTCAATTATTGCTTCAACGTAGAAAGGGTTAATAAGGTAATTACACGCCAATGGTGCTTTAATATAGAAAGCTAGGGTTAATATGGTAACTATCAGTCAATGATGCTTTAATATAGAAAGTGTTATAATATGGTATCTGCACGTCAATGATGCTTTGATACAAAAATGGTTAATAAGGAAGGTAATTACCCGTCAATGGCGCTTTAATATAGAAATGGTTTATAATGTAACTACTCACCAATGATACTTAGTATAGAAAGGGTTGTTTAATGTAACTACCTGTCAATTAATGCTTTAATATAGAAAGGGTTAATAAGGTAACTACACGCCAATGATACTTAGTATAGAAAGGATTAGTAAGGTAACTACACGCAATGATACTTTAGTATATAGAGGGTTAATTATGCAACTACCCGTCAACGATGCTTTAATATAGAAAGGGTTAACATGGTAACTACACGTCAATGATATTTTAATAGAGAAAGGGCTAATAAGGTAACTACATGTCAATGCTGCTTTAATACAGAAATGGTTAATAAGGTAACTTCACGTCAATGATGCTTTAATATAGAAAGGGTTAATAATGTAACAACTCACCAATGATACTTAGTATAGAACGGGTTAATAAGAAAACTACCCAACAATAATGATGCTTTAATGTAGAAAGAGTTATAATAAGGTAACTACAAGTCAATGATGCTTTAATACATAAATGGTTAATAAGGTAACTACCCGCCAATGGCGCTTTAATATAGAAAGGGTTAATAATGCAACTACTCACCAATGATACTTAGTATAGAAAGGGTTGTTTAATGTAACTACCTGTCAATTAATGCTTTAATATAGAAAGGGTTAATAAGGTAACTACACGCCAATGATACTTTAGTATATAGAGGGTTAATTAGGCAACTACCCGTCAACGATGCTTTAATATAGAAAGGGTTAACATGGTAACTACACGTCAGTGATATTTTAATAAAGAAAGGGCTAATAAGGTAACTACATGTCAATGCTGCTTTAATACAGAAATGGTTAATAAGGTAACTTCACGTCAATGATGCTTTAATATAGAAAGGGTTAATAATGTAACAACTCACCAATGATACTTAGTATAGAACGGGTTAATAAGATAACTACCCAGCAATAATGATGCTTTAATATAGAAAGGGTTATAATAAGGTAACTACAAGTCAATGATGCTTTAATACATAAATGGTTAATACGGTAACTACCCGCCAATGGCGCTTTAATATAGAAAGGGTTAATAATGCAACTACTCACCAATGATACTTAGTATAGAAAGGGTTAATAAGGTAACTACCTGTCAATTAATGCTTTAATATAGAAAGGGTTAATAACGTAACTACACGCCAACGGTACTTAGTATAGAAAGGGTTAATAAGGTAACTATATACGACAATGATACTTTGGTATATACAGAGTTAAGGAGCCAACTACCCGTCAACGATGCTATACTATAGAAAGGGTTAACATTGTAACTACACATCAATGATATTTTAATATAGAAAGGGTTAATAAGGTAACTTCACATCAATGGTGCTTTAATATAGAAAGGGTTAATAATGTAACTACTCACCAATGTTACTTAGTATAGAAAGGGTTAATAAGGTAACTAACTACCTGTCAATTAATGATTTAATATAGAATGGTTAATAAGGTAACTACACGCCAATGGTGCTGTAATATAGAAAGGGTTAATAATGTGACTTCAATGCAGATTGTACAGTTTAACAAAATAGCACAGGTGTATATATCCGGGTGAACACTGTCGTAAATACCTGGGCGAAACCCTGGTGTAAATACCTGGGTGTAAATACTCCGGATAACCTGGGTCTAAATACCCGGGTGTGACAGCGTCTTCTAAATTATATCCGTAAAAACCCGGGTAAACTGGGGTTTATACCTAACATATATAGAAAACACCTGGGTAATTCTATATAAATCCCTGATTTACCTGTGTGTAACCTGGGTGTGACCTGGGTGGAACCAGGGTAAACCCTATATGTACCGGGGTATACCTAGGTAAACACCAAGATTTACCCAGGTACATTTTTATATGGGCCATTTCAGTATTGAGGAAGGTTTTGTCGTTTTATCAGATATGAGAATGTCATAAATATCCTTGCAGCCCCGAATACTTTTTAGAAGCAATGACAACTGCCCTGGAATCAGGGGGCTTGGTTTTTTTGATAGCGTTTGGTCGAGCATTTGTGACAGCTTGATCAACTGTTTGTTGATACTATGGATTGTAATGAAATTTGTCGATATATCATAAATTGTTTTCATCATAGCTACAGTTGGGAGTTCGTTGTTGTCTGAAAGAAGATCATTCACAAATATCACCCCTTTTTGCTTCCATTCCTGTATATCAATTGAATGCTGGTTTACTTTAATATTATCGTTATTCCATATAGTATTTGAGTTTAGGTATGAGTATTTACTGGGCAGCTTTTTGAGTAAATTTGTCCAAGCCGTTACGACATCACGCCAAAATGGGTTTATGAATGTACCCTTGATCGATTCGATGTATTTTGGACCGTATGTGAGGAATAGTGGATCAGATAATATGTCGGGTGCAATACTTATCCACTTGGCGCGTTTTGTGGTTAATCTCCTGAGCCAGGTTATTTTTAGGGCTTCGATAAATTCTTTAATTTTTGTCATCTTTAGGCCGCCTTGTTGGTAATCTTTACACATTTGTGAACGTTTAATTCGGTCTCGTTTGCCATTCCAGATGAACCTGAATAACATGGTAGTTAGTTCGTCAATAAAATTTTGGGCGGGGTTTGGCAAAGATTGAAATAGATGGACTAATTTTGGAATTATGACAGATTTGATGATTACAATGCGACCTAGTGGAGTCAAGGACCTGTGTTTCCATTTTTCAATTCCGGTTTTCAGTTCGATAAGTTTGTTTTCAAAATTGAGGTTATTCAGTTGCGACAAATCTGTGCTGTATGTTATTCCCAACAATTTGAATTGTTTTGTTACACGAATATCGCAATTTACAATGGGTGCACCGTGATTAGCTTTGCTTGCGCCTAACCAAATAATCTGACATATTTCCAGGTTGGCTTTCAATCCTGACATATTTGCGAATGTGTCGAGAACATTCAAGCTTTCTTTAAGAGATTCTTCGTTGCCGTCCAAGATGAGCGTAGTGTCGTCAGCGTACTGATTAATTTTATGTTATGCACTGCCGAGGGTGATGCCTTTTATCATTTTATTTTCCCTCACCATAATTGCAAGTATTTCTGCACAGAGGAGAAAAATATATGGGGATACCGGGTCTCCTTGTCTACAGCCTCTCGATGGCTGGAAAAAAGGAGAAATTGTACCGTTAACGAGTATACCGCCGATTGAATGTCTGTATAAAAAGTTTTTAGCCACCTTCTAATGGATTCTCCGAAGTTAAATTTCAATAAGCAATCGTCAATAAATGACCACGAAACAGTGTCGAATGCCTTCTCAAAGTCTATCAATAGTAACATGCCGGGTATATTTTGTACGTCAGTCTCGAGTAAGATGTCATATATTAAACGTGTGTTGTCTCCGATGAATCTCCCTGATAGAAAACCGGTTTGATCTTCGTTAATTATGGTAGGTAGAACTGATTTTATCCGGTTAGCGATACACGAAGATGCCAATTTATACGATATATTTAGCAGAGATATTGGACGCCAGTTTTTAAGGTACATCCTTGGTTTGTCCCCTTTGGGTATTAAAGTGATAATGCCCTGTTTTTGTGTGGTAGAAAGTTCCCCCTTTATGAGTGCATGATTAAGTGCATTAAGGACAAATATACTTATATCGTTCCAGAAGATTTTGTAGAACTCCACTGTGTACCCATCAAGACCGGGTGACTTTCCGTTCTTCATTTTTTTCAATGCTTCAGTCAATTCAGGTAAAGTAATTTCGCCTTCAATTCACCTTTCGGCCAGCGGCCGTTAACCTCGCCTACAGCTAATTATTTCTTAGAGCTGGCTGCGGTAAGACATCAGATGCTAAATATGAGTGAAACTGTGAAGCCGCGCATAGGAGCTCTGTCGGATTTGCCGGACAATTTCGACAAAATCTTTTTTAATTCGGTGGAAACGTCTTTAAAATCCCGTCAGCAAGGTTTCAGATACTATAGTGAAGGTTATGTGCACAACGTGTTAATAAATAAGTTGGAAAATAAACTGTTTGTTGGAGCAAAATGTCACCGAAGCCAGCGGAAAAATGAAAGTCCA
This sequence comes from Siphonodentalium dalli, assembly GCA_032622095.1. Lineage (NCBI taxonomy): Eukaryota > Metazoa > Mollusca > Scaphopoda > Gadilida > Siphonodentaliidae > Siphonodentalium > Siphonodentalium dalli. The sequence continues at coordinate 46,197,417 of CP136069.1, read as the reverse complement.
CACCAGGTCGATTTCGAGGTTGATTCATCGAATATTTCCGATGTCCACTGCTCTTGTCAAGCTGGGTGAGTGTAATAATTATATCTTTTTAATGCTGCATTATTTTTTGTGAATATACACGTTTGTGCTGTGCAATCAACCATACATTTGCCGAAACTATATACGACCAATAGGCCTATGTGGAATATATATCCGATCAGTAAATTCAGAACTTATTATTAATAACGAGTGATTTTGATGTTTATATGCATTTTAGTATTATGTTCGTATGCTATGACGTTCGGAACGTTTGTGTTGCTATTGATTTTGGTCAAGCCCCCCCCCGATCAGTGATCACGCGCGACGTCAAGGCTGCTCGTTTGAATTGTTTTTTATTGTAACGTACATTTTTTCAAAACTATAGGTTGATCATAAGGACATTTTGTAGCTAAATGACGATTTAAACGTAAGAACATTTATTATCACCACCTTTATAGTGTTTGTCAACACAAATCAGCTTCAAGTCTGGTTGGTGTAAACAATATTTATTTAAAAAATCAAACAAAAGCACAAACACAATATACAATACAAATATAGAGTAAATATAAAGTTATGTGTAACCAAAGCCAGGCTTCCAACTGTTCGACAAAGAAAGAAGCCAAGTGTGATGACCCTTGTTGATTATAGGTATAATTGTCATTGAGACAACACATATTATAAATCAATTACTTCACACGTCATTACTAATGCAGACAGGGTGTCAGTGACAGTCTCGCAATTTGGCCAACTCATTATCAAAGGTGATTAGCATGACATTGATCCTGTTAAACATGGTTTTATTGGGCCGGGACTAAGACACCATTTTGCACATAATTACATCATTAGTAATCAGTCGCAGCTAACAAACTGTGAACACTCCTCATATGAACAGCCTATTCAAATTTTCTAGCAATCAGATATAAGAACACAATAACTATTCAATTAGCGGGATTGGGTTGAAGTACCAGTATAAGGCCCGTGGTTTTTTACATGTCCACGGAAGACCACGCGCGATTTTTCCGTGGTTTTTCCGTGTTAAAAATCTGAACTCGCTAAGAACACGGTCTGGGTAAACGTGTTCAATCGTGTTCCGATTATGAACACGCTCTGATCATGTTTGAACACGCTCTGATCACGTTTGAACACGGAACGTCCACGCTATGATCACGGTACGACGAACGGGTGACCACGGCCAAATGATCACGTTTGAACACGGAACATCCACGATATGACCACTGGTGACCACGGCCATAACACAGGTGACCGCGACATGAACACGGAGGAACATGGCTGAACACGGAGCCATCGCTAGCGGCCATCGCTTGGCACGCCGCGGTGGCGGAGCTCGCGGTGTGAGTTACGTAATTAGTTATCACCTCCCTAGTCCAAAATATATTCTCGAAATTTCTGCTCAAATTAGCAAATGAGCAGCACCATTTTATTTAACGGAAATTTCATCGAAATTCAACCCGTCGATTGTGAAAATTGGCCCAGAAAAAGTAAAGATACCAATATAGCGCGATTACTCAGAAAAATAAATTATATATGGGAGTCGGAATTGTACCGATACACATGCATTATTTCAAGCAGGGTGCTAACTTAATACTAAATAACTCGAATATTTTGACAGGAACATATGACTATATATATTTATTGAATTTTATAGATTTACATCTTCTGATCGAAAATATCTTGACGGGACCTTTGATAAATGTTCAATTTAGTTTCAATTAAGAATGGTTCTGGTATCAATGTCCGTTTAGTTTTAAACAAACCTTGATCACGTTTGAATACGGAACATCCACGCTATGACCACGGGTGACCACGGCCATAACACAGGTGGCCGCGACATGAACACGGATGAACACGGGGGAACACGGAGGAACATGGCTGAACACGGAGGCATCGCTGGCGGCCGGAGCTTGGCACGCCGCGGTGGCGGAGCTCGCGGTGTGCGTTACGTAATTAATTATCACCTCCCTATAGTCCAAAATATATTCTCGAATCTGAACACGCTCTGATCGCGTTTGAACACGCTCTGATCACGTTTGAAACATCGGGAAATATCAATGATAAACCAATCTAGATTTATTTACCATTTTAATTAATCGTTTACAAAAAAAAGTGTAAGATAATTTACAATATTTAGTGAAAAAAAAATCAAGATTTCTCCATGTAAATATCAAGATTTCTCCATGTAAATTTCATCAATGATTATGTCTCGAAAACAAAATCATCAAAAAAGACATACCTAGAACAGGAACGATGCAACAATTATATATATTGCTTGTAAAATAATTACCCGCAATAAACATTCTGTGTTCAAACTTTATACTCAAATATTTCTATAGTGGGGTCGATACCCCTCGTTAGTAATTTGATTTATATGACATGTTACTGATGTCCAATCATAAATTTGGTATTGCTAAATCGGCAAATAACTCATCTTTCACTATGCAAAAATTTTCCGTTAAAAATGTTTTTAGTAATCTCACAAAATGTCCCGGAACACAGCCCGTAATAAACATTATCCGTTCAAACTGTATATTCAAATATTTCTAGTGGGGTCGATACCCCTTGGTAGTAATTTAATTTTTATGACATGTTCCTAACGTCGGAACATAATAAATTTGGTACTGCTAAATCGGCAAATAACTCATCTTTCACCATGCAAAATTTTTCCGTTAAAAATGTTTTTAGTAATCTCACAAAATGTACCGGAACACAGCCCGTAATAAACATTATCCGTTCAAACTGTATATTCAAATATTTCTAGTGGGGTCGATACCCCTTGGTAGTAATTTAATTTGTATGACATGTTCCCGACGTCGGATCATTTTAAATTTGGTACTGCTAAATCGGCAAATGACGCATCTTGCACCATGCAAACATTTTCCGTTAAATATGTTTATAGTAATCTCACAAAATGTTCCCGAACACAGCCCGAAAAAGCGCCGACCGCTGCCCATAATAAACATTCTCCGTTCAAACTTTATACTCAAATATTTATAGTGGGGTCGATACCCCTCGGTAGTAATTTGATTTATATGACATGTTCCCGAAGTCCAATCGTCATAAATTTGGTATTGCTAAATCGGCAAATGACGCATCTTGCAGCATGCAGAAAGTTTCAGTTAAAAATGTTTATAGTAATCTCACAAAATGTTCCCGAACACAGCCCGAAAAAGCGCGCCGACCGCTACCCGTAATAAACATTCTCCGTTCAAACAAAGTAATTTGATTTATATGACATGTTCCCGACGGCTGATCGTAACCAATTTGGTATTGCTATATCGGCAAATGACTCATCTCATCTTGCAGAATGTAAAATTTTTCCGTTAAAACGTCCTATGCTGATACTTACATATCCATACACAATTACCGGCCAACACCTTGAAAATACAGTCTCTGCACATGCAGCAAAAATATGAAGGACAAATAATTGCCGTCATTGATACACGACAATTATCAGGACAATCCACGTGAAAAGAAAAGCGTCAATTCAACAGGATAGTATTATCATATTAGAAAACGCTCTTTATTACATCGTCTTCACACATTTCTGAAAACGAAAGCATGAACCTAGAACAGAAATAACACTAACATATACATTTTGCTCTCCTAGAAAAAACATACTACATGCATATCTTTTCCATATCTTTGATGGTGTTATTAAAGATATATTTTTAACGTTATATCTACTCAGTATCCCCATTTAAATTCAGGCATTCTATAGTCACAAAAATAAAACGAACAACAACCTGTGTATTTGTACTGTCCGTCTACAGTATCGAGATACTTAATCCCGCTATGTAATCGATGGCAATGAACAAACCATGCATTATCGAGACAGACATCTAACTACTCGTTATGTAATTATGACAATTACCAGCCTATTGTTTGGCGGTCTCTTTGTAGATTGGGTCCCTTTTTGCTTGGATGAATTATAATCAGTACAACGACGATGTGACTTTTTCTGCTATAATAATAACACGAAAACAAAACCCCGACCAAAAAGAGTCCATAACAACTTATGGATACAATATTTTCACTTTGTTTTTCAGTCTTGCATATTTAAGAAAATTCATTGGCACGGGTTTTCGCAAAATAATATTTTAAAATATATAAAAAGATAAATTCACCAAGATTTTTTGGTCATAAATATTGCATTTAACGTATCATAATAATTGCATATTATGGTACTATGACAAACGTGACACTTGTCCGAAAATATGACGTAAACTCAGAATATTCAGAACTAAACTATACATCGGTGTACCCGGGGGTTTCAAACCGCACTTAAGATTTGCTCTGTTTTTCAGTAGAATTGAAGTGCAAATGACGCCGGTTCGAATGCATTTGCCATGGTGATATACCCCACGACATATACATGTCGACATAACTCGCAATCGACACATGTAAGGAGCGTATTTCTTGTCCGCAACTAAGGTGGTTTTCGAACCATATACTCGCGATTCTGTTGCAAACTATATTGGGCTGAATATCTCCAAATTCACGTCCTTAGCCATATATAAACGGTAATCGTGTTATCCCACCCTGTATATACGAGCGAAGGTAACCATGCTCCTTGTACATCCATCTTTTCGATTTTATGTTTAATTTTAAATTAAATTTGAATAAATTTAAAATTAAAAAAACGAGATATCATTTAAATATTTGTTCAATAATATCACCTGGTCATAACAGTGTCGACACTCCATACGTGCATGAGCACACTCAATTCTATCAGATTGATGAAACACAGAACATTCACATCAAGTCTACCCGGGGGTTTCAAACCGCACCTACGTTTTGCTGTGTTTATCGGTAGAATAAAAGCGCACATGACGCCGGTTCGAATCGCTATGTAATGGTGATACACCCCACGACATATATATGTCGCCAACCCGCCGTTTGTTCGTTTTGGACAAACGTGACACTTGTCCGAAAATAAGACGTAAAACTCAGAATATTCAGAACTAAACTATACATCGGTGTACCCGGGGGTTTCAAACCGCACTTAAGATTTGCTCTGTTTTTCAGTAGAATTGAAGTGCAAATGACGCCCGTTCGAATGCATTTGCCATGGTGATATACCCCACGACATATACATGTCGACAGAACCCGCAATCGACACATGTGAGGAGCGTAGTTCTTGTCCGCAACTAAGGTGGTTTTCGAACCATACTCGCGATTCTGTTGCAAACTATATTGGGCTGAATATCTCCAAATTCACGTCCTTAGCCATATATAAACGGTAATCGTGTTATCCCACCCTGTATATACGAGCGAAGGTAACCATGCTCCTTGTATATCCATCTTTTCGATTTTATGTTTAATTTTAAATTAAATTTGAATAAATTAAAAATTAAAAAAACGAGATATCATTTAAATATTTGTTCAATAATATCACCTGGTCATAACAGTGTCGACACTCCATACGTGAGCACACTCAATTCGATCACATTGATGAATTCTTAGTGTAAAACACAGAACATTCACATCAAGTCTATACCCGGGGGTTTCAAACCGCACCTACGTTTTGCTGAGTTTATCGGTAGAATAAAAGCGCAAGTGACGCTGGTTCGAATCGCTATGTAATGGTGATACACCCCACGACATATATATGTCGACAACCCGCCGTTTGTTCGTTTTGGACAAACGTGACACTTGTCCGAAAATAAGACGTAAAACTCAGAATATTCAGAACTAAACTATACATCGGTGTACCCGGGGGTTTCAAACCGCACTTAAGATTTGCTCTGTTTTTCAGTAGAATTGAAGTGCAAATGACGCCCGTTCGAATGCATTTGCCATGGTGATATACACCACGACATATACATGTCGACCGAACTCGCAATCGACACATGTGAGGAGCGTAGTTCTTGTCCGCAACTAAGGTGGTTTTCGAACCATAGTCGCGATTCTGTTCCAAACTATATTGGGCTGAATATCTCCAAATTCACGACCTTAGCCATATATAAACGGTAATCGTGTTATACCACCCTGTATATACTAGCGAAGGTAACCATGCTCCTTGTACATCCATCTTTTCGATTTTATGTTTAATTTTAAATTAAATTTGAATAAATTTAAAATTAAAAAAACGAGATATCCTTTAAATATTTGTTGAATAATATCACCTGGTCATAACAGTGTCGACACTCCATACGTGAGCACACTCAATTCGATCAGATTGATGAATTCTTAGTGTAAAACACAGAACACTTATTCAGGCCGAAAGTCTGTCGATGAATCCGGAGGTTTTAAATCGCACCTAGGATGATTTGCTGAGTTTTTTCAGTTGACGTGAAGCCCAATGACGCCATTTCGAATGCCGTTGTCGCAGTGATGTACCCCAGGACCTATACATGTCGACAGAACACGCCAGCGGCTAATGTAGGAGCGCTGTTCTCGTTAAAATGATGGCGTAAAACGTATTGTAGAATGTTTTTACTGACAAAAAGTCTGAATGTTTAAACCAACGCGGCACCTATAATTATAGGAATTGTTCCGTTTCTCCGTGTCGGTGGAATATGAATAGCACAAAGACATCATATACATATATATTATGCCTGTCCTCCGGTTCGTTGTACGGACCGCACATAATCACCTAATAAAGGTATGTTACCTACAATAGAAATATTTTCCGCCATAATCAAGGCTTATCATCCTTTATGTATGTTTCTAAAATGAGAATAATCGGCTTTATTTAATTAATTTACATTTTTTTAATTCTTACTACAACCGTGTTAAAAGAAATTCAGAAACATGTTTAATGTGGCGATGTATGCTTACATTTGGTAAATAGGTTCAAATAGCACGTTAATACATCCTTGTGATAAACTAATTAGTGATGTAACACACATTCTATCAGCCGATAATTACCCGGGGGTATCAAACCGCACTGCCGTGTACAATTAGCTGGTTTGGACTGGGCCTGTTTTGCAGAGGCGCCGACCGCGTCACGAGTGTAGCATAATAATGTGTGCATATATATGAAATTACTTTGATATTGATAATTCTTGAACATTATATTAATTGTTGAAAATGATCATTTTAAATTAAATTTGGAAAAACTAAATTTTATTTATAAATTTTGATCCGAGTTTTTAATTTTTTGTTTAAAATTAAAATTTAAAACTTTAGTTACGTTTTGAACATTAAATGCGAAAGTTTAAAGTTATGTGAAACACTCCGGTAGGGTGATAAAATAGAAATGGATAATAATCTTGCTGAAAGTAGTTATTTTTACAAATATTATATCCAAATTGACAAAACACACCGTAATTCTTATATATTCATTAAATACAGTGACCCCCCCCCCCCCCCGATGGCGAAATCGGTTGTGTTCGTTTACCGCCGATAGTTGCGTCCCGAATCGGGAAGTAAATATTTAAATTGAGCGTAGTTCAGACGATGTTTTGTAAGAAGTGGTACGGTCGATTTGTTTGAGATTTTCGGCAATGTTAGTAGAATTCTGCATTTCCCCAGTTAGCATAGCGTCTGCATACTAACTAATCAGTTTCACGCGCCCGAACAAGTGCATAATATGTCTTTAACTTATGAATTTGTGTAATGCTATATCCAATTTTTCAGCCATTTGTTAGAACACGATATCGCCGCACAAACTACCGAAACCATTTGCGTATATGTAATATGAACAAACACAAGAAAATAGCAATGCCAACTAAAATAAAATGCGACAACAAAACATGACACGGATATAAAGGCCATAGACACAGATAAACAAATATGCATATATATATATAATTGGGGTCGTCCTGTTCACCCGGCGGCTATTGTTTCGGGTAGGTGTTGGGGCAGGTGTGATAATCCTCAACATCACAGAGATACCGACTATAGTTTTTATCATAATTGTTACTGGGAATTGGTGGCGATGGCTAATTTCGACGGCGATGAGCGGCCGGACGATGAGGATAATTGGGGTTTTTGGAAAATTCAAAACTCGAGGAATACAGCGCGTAGAGGGCTCATTTTGGTGTCTAACGAAAGGCCTATATTCGCCCTATCCACACATATTAACCCCGCCACTGAACGGACACCGGAAGTTGCATTATGAACGAAGAAATTCACATGTGATATATTTCAACAAATTTATTAAATACTCAAGATTTATATAACAAATACTATCAATATAACATAACATGAATTATAGCACATTAATGTTTGATACTGAATCCATGTATTCGAGAATATCTATTTCGCCTGCGCCGAAAACTCTCTTGAAATGTCTGATGGAATTGTCAACTTTGCGATATCGCATCTTGCATGGGCCAATCCTTCCACCCGCTCTCAATTGGATGACGGTTGCTTCCTGGTAAGCTTGCTCTTTCTTCAGGAAATCTATCAACCTGAAGATGTTCGGGTGTGAGCAAGATAACACCAACTGCAGTTTTCGGTGCCATCCTTCCACATGATTTGTCGTTCTTGGACCAATTGTGTCGTGGTGATTCCATAGCTGGCGGCCATGGCTCCCTTCCACCCAGAACTCGGTGATGTAATCCGTGAACTTGGTGACGTTTTCTTCGAGACCTGTGTTGCTTGTCGCAGGGTCGGTCTCGTCTGCTCGAAGATCTGTTGGAGAGAAAAAATAGCATGGTTAAATTATAAACATTAATAGAGTTATTACTTGCTTAGTATTCTCTATTTTTTTAATAATAATTATAATATATATAATATAACATTACACCAGTTTTACTTTAGTTATTACTTGCTTAGTTTTCTTTCTGAATACTAATATAAAGAGCGTTGCCAGATTAATGAGAATGCGAAATTAAATTTACTCAGTACATACTTCCTATTTCTTCCTGGTATAGCGTTGTTACTGGCTTGTTACTTGTCTTATCAAGCTTTTTGAGGTCTGCAATCCAGGAATCTGCTGCTACTTGGTTGAAATCAGGTTCGTGGTTATGGTTGCCGCTGTTGGATATCACCATATTGTTCTTAGTGTTGGTGGTTGCACGGCAGTCTTTCCTACACCATCGCCAATGAATTCGATCATTTCTCCTTGATTTAACGGAGAATTTGTAGTCATCATATACCAGATACTTTCCACCTCTAGTATTTGGAATATAATTTACGTTCACTTGTGTGCTTGCCATCGTGTTTATGTCAGACCAGGGAATCTAACAGTATATATATTCAGTAGTGAACTCTACTTAAAACACTGATAATAATTCATAATACATCTTTACAAACAAATAATAAAACGTGTAAAATAAATAAACTGAATGTGGCTCACGCTATTAAACGTTATTCACCACCAACAGTTATGGACTGTGACAACACTGGACCGCAGGTGTTTTGATATGGACTATAATCTCCGCCGGCCAAGTCGTTAATCTCTGCCTGCCGGGTAGACAGGATATACCCATATAATTCAATATATGAAATTGTTTTTTATTATAAAAGACTTTATCTGACAATTCTTTGTTCATTGACGAAATCAATCCGGCCAAATATACCCTAACAAAGCCTACCGCAAGTAATACTGCGGCAGCTCTTTGATGTCGCGGATTATTCACACCTCCCGCACTGTCCCTGAAAAGAGTAGGTGCCGCTCTGCATTGGGATGCAGACCACGGGGTAAACACTGCTGACCACGCTATATTAGCATGCATGACCACGGCATGAACACGACTTCAACACGGATGACCACGGAGTGCACTCAGAGTGCATAATATGTCTTTAACTTATGAATTTTTGTAATGCTATATCCAATTTTTCAGCCAATTTTTGGAACACGATATCGACGCACAAACAAAATGCGACAACAAAACATGACACGGATATAAAGGCCATAGACACAGATAAACAAATATGCATATATATACAATTCAATATATGAAATTGTTTTTTATTATAAAAGATTTTATCTGACAATTCTTTATTCATTGACGAAATCAATCCGGGCCAAATATACCTAACAAAGCCAACCGCAAGTAATACTGCGGCAACTCTTTGATGTCGCGGATTATTCACACCTCCCGCACTGTCCCTGAAAAGAGTAGGTGCCGCTCTGCATTGGGATGCAGACCACGGGGTAAACACTGCTGACCACGCTATTAGCATGGATGACCACGGCATGAACACGACTTCAACACGGATGACCACGGAGTGAACTCAGAGTGCATAATATGTCTTTAACTTATGAATTTGTGTAATGTTATATCCAACTTTTCAGCCATTTGTTGCGACACGATATCGACGCACAAACTACCGAAACCGTTTGCATACATGTAATATGAACACAAGAAAATATTAATGCCAACTAAAATAAAACGCGACAACAAAACATGACACGGATATAAAGGCCATTGACACGGATTAACAAACATGCATATATATAATTAAATATATGAAATTGTTTTTTATTATAAAATATTTTATCTGACAATTCTTTATTCATTGACGAAATCAATCCGGGCCAAATATACCCGAAAAAAGCCTACCGCAAGTAATACTGCGGCAACTCTTTGATGTCGCGGATTATTCACACCTCCCGCACTGTCCCTGAAAATAGTAGATGCCGTAAACACGGCTGACCACGCTATTAACACGGCATGAACACGACTTCAACACGGATGACCACGGCGTGTACTCAGATGACCACGACATTGAACATGCCGTGTTCAGACCGTTTTTGAACACGCTGGCCATATTGCCGAAATTGATCACGCTAATAACACGACTTCAACACGGATGACCACGGCGTGAACTCGGATGACCACGGCATGTACACGCCGAGTTCAGACCGTTTTTGAACACGCTGGCCATTTTTCTGAAGTTGACCACGCTAAGACCACGCGCGATTTTTCCGTGTTTTTTCCGTGTTACAATGTTGGCCTCGCGTGGTTTTGAAAAAACCACGGGCCTTGTACTGTAAGGGCAGGAACTCTAATATCAGATAATTTCGAAGTTGGGTTAATGTTCGTGTTTTGTGTGTAAAGTCTTTCATAGAATGTTTTTGTTTCTTTGATAATTTCGACCGATTCCGTGATTTTCTTATTGTTACTGTCTCTTATCTCATTTATTGATTTGGATAAGTGTTGTCGTTTTTCGAGATTTAAGAAGTATTTTGTCGGTTTTTCGCCTTCTTCAATATATTTAGCTTTTGTTCGTGTCATAATACCTTCTATTTTATATTTCCTTATAGCCTGTAGTTTAATTTCTATGTCTTTCAAATCGTCTATCATTTTGTTCATAGATTGAGCATCCGATGTCGCGACCTCTTGTTCTATTTCGATTTTTCTTTGTATTAATTTATCTTCGTCACTAGATTTCTTTCTTTTCAAACGAGAAGAATATTGAATTGTTTTTCCTCTGCGTCTAGGAATAAAGAGTCTGATATGGTAAACTTATTCGGTGCCAGACCGCTAGTGGAGTTTGTTTTTTTATATCTTTGAATATTATCATTTATGGTATCTCTGACGATATTTTTATATTCTTCTCTAAAAAGCAAGGAATTGTTGAACTTCCAGAATCCGCGTCCTTGTTTGATGTTATTTACCTTAAGTTCTATGGTAATTATCGAGTGATCTGTACGATAGCCCGGAGGTATGTCTAATGCATCAGAAACGAGATTAAGGAGGTCTGATGAGATCAGAAAAAAGTCAAGCCTTGCCATTTTTAATGGAGATGTTCTGCGCCACGTGTAACGTTTAGTTGTTGGGTTTATAAGACGCCATGGATCGATTAAACCATGCCGATGTGCATGAGACATTGCCTCTACTTCCGTTTTTGCTTGAGTATTATTGCTATGGAGATAGTTGTATGTGTCAAGTTTTTGGTCCTGAACTAGATTCCAATCACCGCATATTATTACTTGAGTGTTAGTGTAAACATATTTTATTCCAATCATAATAACATATCTACATTTGACAAAGTGTTGACAATAAAACATAATAGGATAAATGATTGTTGGATTGGAAAAGGGATTAAACAACAAGCCCAAGGGCTTTTGTTAAGTTTGCTCCCTTTTTTGTTTTCGCGCCCACTCTTCATTAAGTGTAGAGGGGGGTCAGACGGGAAGGAATGGAAATATAATAATAATAATAATAATAATAATAATAGTAATGATGATGTTATGATAGACAGGAAGATATACATATATATATATATATATATATATATATATATATATATATATATATATATATATATATATATATACATATACATACACACATATACAAATACATATACATATACATACATATACACATACATATACATACATACATACATACATATATATATATACAGAGATAGAGAGGGAGAGAGAGAAAGAGTGAAAGATGACGGAAAGGGAGAGAGAGAGAGAGAGAAAATGAGACTGTCTGGGTAAAGTGATGATGTAATTCAGTTGCAGCTGATTGGTTACAATGCTGTACATATCCTATTGTTTGTGTCATTGCTACGCCCGTCGCCGTGAGATGTCACGATCTGGGGCGGGTAAGTTTCGCGCTTAGCAGTAATTCCATGCTTTTCACGAAGTGTGTGTACCTATCATATCCTTATGAAAATCGCTTTGTTTTCAAAATATATCTTTGGACCGCGTCAAATATTTTAATATTATCACGATGACTGAGTTCCTGTGATCCGCACAAAAGAGTATGTTCTGATAAAATAACATTCGGTATGGCGCATATAAGTTCAGTCCTTTGTCCATTGTATTCAGGACATTCCAATAAGAAGTGATGTGCTGTTTCTATTTTGCCACAATGACAGAGAGGGGACGTTTTAATGTGATTACTCAATAAGTCAGAGTTCAAACTACTGCATTTTAATCTTAAGCGAGAGTGGAGTATATGTGATCTGCGACACTTATTGTGGTAGTAGTAGGTTGGGGGGCGCCGTGTGCTTGCGTTTAGTGATTTTTTGAAGTCATCAATTGTATTACAATTGCGTATTGTGTCAGGCAGAGAGTTCCACTCACTTATAGCAGATGGCAAAAATGAATTCATGTAATAGTTGTACGAGATATCGGGTGGCAACCTTACGTGCTCAAAACGGAAGTTATAACCGGTATCGTAAGAATCAACTGGGCGTACGAGATTTCTCAGTATAGATGGTGCTGTTCCTTTGATCATTTAAAACAATTTGCAGAGTTGGTGTTTTCTCCGTCGCGATGATAGTAGTTCCCAGCCTGTATCCAGTAGGAGGAGGTCTTTATTTGCGCTAATTGTTGCCCCTGTTACAATTCTAGCCATCTCATATTGAACTTTCTCTATGTCTGATGATAAGAACTCGGGAATGTTGTCCCATACAGGTGAGGCATACTCCAGTAAGGGACGTATAAAAGAAAAATATACTTTTTCCAGTGTTGATCTGCTTGCTCGATATCTTAGTTTTCGTACCAAATACACTCGTTTCCAGGCTTTAGCCAGTAATGAGCGAATACGGATCTCCCAGCTGCCATCAAAAATGAGTCCAAGATGTGTGTGGGTGTCAACTTCGTTCACTATTGTATCACCCAATGCCAAGGGTGGGTGTAATACGGGTGTATCTTTTCGAGAAACCAGGAGAGATTCTGTCTTCAGCGGATTAAATTTGACAAGCCATTTAGTCGACCAAGTTTCAGTAAATAAACATACATCGTATTTACCATTGCTAGTTTCTGCCTCTAAAATATCCATCTTATGACGCATGCTTTGAGTATCTAAAAGTAATATGGAAATATTCGCATTCCCGGCGGTTTGAATAGGTCCAGGGTTGCATTCTACATCGCCCGAAAGGAGTAGCAGTTTATATAATACCAGGAGACATGCTAAGGTCGTGCAATATATTATAGTAAATTTGGGTTGAACGTACTTACATAGTTTTGATATGGTTTGCATACATGTCTTTAAATATTGTGCATTGCCATCGCCGTGCGAGACAAACATGATGTGATCCTTCATTAACTGAATACTACGTGATAGTTTTGTGGGAAACGAGACATAAAGCAATGTCACTATTTTAAAAGCCATGCTCAATTTTAACCCAAGTAATCTGTAGAGAACATACAATATACATGCCTGTGACTGTCTCAAGTCCAGTCGTCCCCTCCCAGATAGTCTGACAGCCCGTCCATGAAACGTACCGACTCTGGCCCTGTACATGTCTATATTATCCATAAGGTATCATCAACAGTGCATGCTTGTCTGGAAATGGACCTAATCGGCACCGAGTCACGGATGCGGCGGGCTTACAATGACAAATAGCAAGTTTGTAGTAATGAGAAAAGCATATTGATGTAGATGCATGGTAGTGCATGGCTATGAATAATTGCTGCTCTAGTGGAACATCATGGTTGATAATTTGGTACAAGGGGTGAGGAGAAGCAGAAAGATAACAGAGAAAGAAGAGACAAAGAACATTACATTGGGTGTAACTCATACTATTGGATTGCGGGGACTGATGGGGAGAGGATTAAAATATTATGGCATTGCAAGTATAGTTAACCGATTAAATGTGCATTATCAATTTGTAAAGGAACGGATGTAAATGGATAGTTCACTCAGTATCATAACAACAACCGGGAGCTGTGAATTTAGTTGGTATAGGTGTAGGTGATGTCCGAGTATGGGTCCATGGTGTGCACGGTGTGGACATACGAGCCAGGTAAGTGCAGAAGTGGGCATGACATAATACATGTAGCATATATACAGTTATACGCGGCACATCAACGCATCAGGGAACACGAACGCACGGACGAACGACGAATATATGTGATCGTCAACATTGTTTGAACCATACGTTTGCATGTGCTCTTCAGTATAGTGGAATTGTACGGCGCGTACAACGATATATATATGCCGGTATAGGTTTGCATTGCGTGAAGTATATATATTTACATAAAGATGCCTATGTGGACGTACATCAGGACATAAACAAAACAGGTCTATCGTGCAATGTGCTCTTCAGTAGTGGAATTGTACGGCGCGTACAACGATATATATGCCGGAATAAGTTTGCTTTGTGCGGAGAATATATATTTACATAAAGATGCCTATGTGGATGTAGATCAGAACATAAACAAAACAGGTCTATCGTGCAATGTGCACTGAGTAAGAACAGTGTAACATGAAAGATACAAACAAGCAACACTACTATTGAATTGGCTAATATACTTTCCTGCAGTACAGTTGTAATTGACGTTATTAAGAATGTCAGAAGCACGAAAGAACAGACCGATAGACGAACGGATGGATGGCGGCTAGCTGGACGGTCCAGCGCTTTCACGTGGCATGTGACTATATATATGCAGGTACATTATCCATATGTGCTCCCTTGACTTATTATAGATCAGGACGGCCATACCGGTCGGTTATAAGGCTATCCTTAATACCGTGATATGCGTTTCCGCCCTGACCTGCCAAATCAAGCAGCACAGAGCAGAGTCGAGTATATTGGTTCAAGAGCAAAACCTTGGAGAAAGCAATCTCGGCGGATTCAATTATGTCAGATTCGGTATGTGACACAGTAACACGTGGCTGATTGCACAAATCCAGTCGACCTGACCGCGGGTATCTCGTGCGCGTTTGACCAGGGATTATTGGCACAGACGTGTCATGCCCATGGTGGGTAGTGTTTATTGGACCGGGCTGCCCCTCCTCGATTGGAGTAGAACTATTCTGGGGGTTGAATTCGATATGTGGATGATCATCCATGTTTACACTGAGACAGTTTGATCGATCGATAAACTTATGAGTATTTTTCACGATCTATAGCGCACTTGCGATAATATGACGGATTACAGTAATCACACACACGAGTTCACACGAGTTATTGTAAAGAGTTATTTCAGCTTGACAATGAATGCATGGCGACTCTCATTGAACGGAATAGTTTCACAATATTATATATAATCAAATAGAAATTCTCTCACCCAAGTTCTCTTAGTGTGTGGCTACGGCAGTCTTGTTTACTGTAGTTCAACATGGCCGCTCCTCTCCAAACAAAGAATTGTACTGAGATTCAACTTCAGATGATAATTACGTCGATTGAGAACATCGTAGACGAAAACATTTTCGATGACCGTTGAGTTGGACATGCTATTGTTCATTTGCACATACAAAATATCCTCAAGAAAGTAAATTTCAGGTTTTATTAACGATTTTCCCCATCAGTCCTCGCAGTGAAAAAATCTAGCTTCCCGCCATCACGAAGGATAACTCTACTTGAGTGTTCCCAATGGAGGCAATTTTATCGTTAATAGCTTTATAGAAGTTCGGATCGTCATCGTTGGGTCCGTAAATAACTGCTATAATGCAACGCTATATGAAGTATATGTATTGTCCAATGTTTGATTGTTGTTTCGATCATATACATGTCCACGTGTATGTGAGATGGGGAATACTCATATTTCATATATAATATTTATTTATAGCGATAGATAGCGTATATTTATATTAGTAACCGATGTTTGATTAATAAATTCACACACGAATCAAATTAATTTATCACACGAAAGTGAGCGAAATATCTTTCTTTACTATCGAGCGTTCAAAATTTACTTTTGAAGTGAAATGCTCAGTATATGATATAAAATGACGACTGATATCAGAAAGGAAATGTTGTAATACCAAGCATAACATTACTTTAATGACTTAAATTATTAATCACACATATCTGAGAGTGGCGGTCGCGTACCGGGAATAGCATGCCGAAATATCCGGACGAAAACAAGTGTACATAACATATTTAACTCCTCCCCTCCTCCCCAGTATGAATGCTGTATGCTTGCTTTACACTCTGTGTCACATTAATATCTATGATCAACAATTTACATGTCTCTGTATTTGTACTATTCATATATGTCAACGGCGGCAAAATTTAATGCATTATGTAACACCAACATATATTATGCATGTATCAACCTACTATATATGTACACCTGCCTTTATTATGTAGAATGTGTCGACAACAGTTCCGCTTGGTCCAAGATGAGGCGTAGGTACCGCGAATCAAATAATGTCTACCGTTAAAATCGTATCATTGAACTGCCGAGGGTTAAATCAGAGCAAGAAAAGACGTGATGTATTGGACCACCTGAAGTCTATAAATGGTTCGATATACTGTCTTCAAGACACACACTTCACGAAAGACCAGGAGAACATAATAAGATCCGAATGGGGGTACGAGTGCAAATTCTCTTCTTATAACTCACAGTCCAGAGGCGTGGCCGTCTTGTTCCGAAATACGTTTCAATTTGAATTACACGATTCTATGCAAGATAAAAATGGTAACTATATTCTCTTGGATATTTCGTTAGAGGAAATTCGCGTTACACCGTTGACATATATGAATAGTACAAATACAGAGACATGTAAATTGTTGATCATAGATATTAATGTGACACAGAGTGTAAAGCAAGCATACAGCATTCATACTGGGGAGGAGGGGAGGAGTTAAATATGTTATGTACACTTGTTTTCGTCCGGATATTTCGGCATGCTATTCCCGGTACGCGACCGCCACTCTCAGATATGTGTGATTAATAATTTAAGTCATTAAAGTAATGTTATGCTTGGTATTACAACATTTCCTTTCTGATATCAGTCGTCATTTTATATCATATACTGAGCATTTCACTTCAAAAGTAAATTTTGAACGCTCGATAGTAAAGAAAGAAAGATATTTCGCTCACTTTCGTGTGATAAATTAATTTGGTTCGTGTGTGAATTTATTAATCAAACATCGGTTACTAATATAAATATACGCTATCTATCGCTATAAATAAATATTATATATGAAATATGAGTATTCCCCATCTCACATACACGTGGACATGTATATGATCAAAACAACAATCAAACATTGGACAATACATATACTTCATATAGCGTTGCATTATAGCAACCACCCCGGTGGGTGTTTATATGATGACGTCATATAATTTTTCTATATATATTTCTATACGATGGAACGATTTTCAGGAAAGAGTGTATGCTATTTAGCGAAATTGACACGTGACTTCCGATTAGCAACTGTTTAAAATTACGGAATCGGAAGTGGAACAACGAGATGAAATGCCAAGGCTCATGACGTCATTTACGTCATGTTGGCTTCGTAGGTGCAACATTAACCCTTTCACGATGGGAGACGCGCAAGTGCAGCATTAATGTTTTTATTACGGGAGCTGTGCTGGTGCAGCATTAACCATTTCACGACGGGAGCTCTGCTGGGCAGCATTAACCCTTTCATGACGGGGAGCTGTGCTGGAGCAGCATTAACCCTTCCATGACGGTAGTTGAGTTGGTGCAGGATTAGTTATTTCATGAAGGGAGCTGCGTTGGTGCAGCATTAAATATTTGATGATGGGAGCTGTGTTGGTGCAGCACTAACTCTTTCATGACGGGAGCTGCGTTAGTGCAGCATTAATTATTTGATTATGGGAGCTGCGTTGGTGCAGCATTAACTCTTTCATGACGGGAGTGGCGTTGGTGCAGCATTAATTATTTGCTGATGGGAGCTGATGGGGAGCTGTGCTGGAGCAGCATTAACCCTTCCATGACGGTAGTTGAGTTGGTGCAGGATTAGTTATTTCATGAAGGGAGCTGCATTGGTGCAGCATTAAATATTTGATGATGGGAGCTGCGTTGGTGCAGCATTAACTCTTTCATGACGGGGGTGGCGTTGGTGCAGCATTAATTATTTGCTGATGGGACCTGCGCTGTTGCAGCATTAATTATTTCATGACGGGAGCTGCGTTGGTGCAGCATTAGTTATTTGATGATGGGAGCTGCGTTGGGGCATCATTAATTCTTTCATGACTGGAGCTGCGTTGGGCAGCATTAATTATTTCATGATGGGAGCTGTGCTGGTGCAGCATTAACCTTTTTTATGACGGGAGCTGTGTTGGTGCAGTATTAACCCTTTCATGACGGGGGCTGCGCTGATGCAGCATTAATTCTTTCATGACGGGATCTGTGCTGGTGCAGCATTAATTATTTAATGACGGGAGCTGCGTTGGTGCAGCATTAACTATTTCATGACGGGAGCTGCGTTGGTGCAGCATTAATTATTTGATGATGGGAGCTGCATTGGTGCAGCATTAACTCTTTCATGACGGGAGCTGCACTGGTGCAGTATTAATACATTTCATGACGGGAGCTGCGTTGGTGCAGCGTTAACTATTTGATAATGGGAGCTGCGTTGGTGCAGCATTAACTATTTCATGACGGGAGCTGCGTTAGTGCAGCATTAGTTATTTGATTTTGGGAGCTGCGTTGGTGCAGCATTAACTCTTTCATGACGGGAGCTGCGTTAGTGCGGCATTAATTATTTGATTATGGGAGCTGCGTTGGTGCAGCATTAACTATTTCATGGCGGGAGCTGCGCTGGTGTAGCATTACTCTATCATGACGGGAGCTGCGCTGGTGCAGCAATAATTATTTCATGACGGGAGCTGCGTTGGTGCAGCATTAATTATTTGATGATGGGAGCTGCGCTGGTGCACCATTAATTATTTCATGACGGGAGCTGCGTTGGTGCAGCATTAGTTATTTGATGATGGGAGCTGCGTTGGTGCAGCATTAACCCTTTCATGACGGGAGCTGCGTTGGTGCGGCGTTAACCATTTGGTGACGGGAGCTGTGCTGGTGCAGCATTAATTCTTTCATGACGGGAGCTGTGTTGGGGCAGCAATAATTATTTCATGACGGGAGCTGCGTTGGGCAGCATTAATTATTTCATGATGGGAGCTGTGCTGGTGCAGCATTAACCTTTTTATGACGGGAGCTGAGTTGGTGCAGTATTAACCCTTTCATGGCGGGAGCTGCGCTGGTGCAGCATTAATTCTTTCATGACGGGAGCTGTGCTGGTGCAGCATTAATTATTTAATGACGGGAGCTGCGTTGGTGCAGCATTAACTCATTCATGACGGGAGTTGCGCTGGTGCAGCATTAACTATTTTATGATGGGATCTGTGCTGGTGCAGCATTAACCCTTTCATGACGGGTAGCTGAGCTGGTCCAGCATTAACCCTTCCATGGTGGGAGCTGCATTGGTGCAGCATTAACCATTTCATGACGGCAGCTGTGCTGGTGCAGCATTAATTATTTTATGACGGGACCTGCGTTGGTGATGAAAAGCAAATTCGGGATACAGCATGTGTGGTTGCTCCACTACGTGTCACGTATGATTCATATTAATTACCAATATATAGCATCGGTTCGTTTCACCTCACACTTGTGTGGATATATATGATAGACTAATTTGGTTCTTATGTATGTTCGTTATATATAGTATATATATATCGTTCTAAATAAACATTGAAATCATTATATCGGTATGCCCCACCTCACATACATGTGGACATGTATATGATCAAACCACAATCAAGCCTTGTCATATATAGCAATGCAATATAATTTAAAATCAATAGCATCGGTATGTTTTATCTCGCATGCATGTGGACATATGGATGGTTGAACTTTATGTATCACGATAAAACGTCAATCAAATATTGGGTAATGAATCTACGATATATATCGTTGCAATAACATTTAAAATCGTGGCATCGGTATGTTTCATATCACATGTTTGTAGACATATGTATTATCAAACATCGACCGACCTCGCATGTATATGATCAAACAATAATCAAGTATTTGAATCTATGGCGATGCAATATAATTTAAAGACAATAGCATCGGTATGTTTCATCTCACATGTATGTGGACATAGGTATGGTTCAATTTCATGTATCACGATAAAAACGTCAATCATGTATTGGATAATTAATCTGCGATATATATTGTTGCAATAACATTTAAAAACGTGGCATCGGTATGTTTCATCCCACATGCTTGTGGACATATGTATGATCAAACATCGACCGACCTCGCATGTATATGATCAAACAAGAACCAAGCATTGGAATCTGAAGAGATGCAATATATTTTAAAATCAATAGCATCGGTATGTTTCATCTCACATGTATGTGGACATACAATGTATGTATGGTTCAATTGCATGTATCACGATAACAAACGTCAATCAAATATTGGGTAATTAATCTGTGATATGGGTCATTATGTGTACGATTTATATTGTTGCAATATAATGTTTTTTTTTAAACCATACCATCAGTACGTCTCATATCATAGGGATTTTGGCAGGTATATGTGATCGAATTCCAATCAAAGTCTGGGTTAATAGATACGATATTTAAAGTCACAATATAAATTCGAACCATAAAATCGATATGTCTCACGTCACATGCATGTGGACATTAATCGAAGTGTGGGCTAATAGATGTACGGCATATATATATATCACGCGTAAGTACATATCACTTATAAAAGTAGATTCATCTGTGTCATCCCACCTGCGTATTGCTCAAATATATAGACATTACACTGCTGTTATATTATGTGTATAGCTGTTGAAATCAACAACAGTTACTGCATTATAGATTAATAAATAAAATAGATTGGAACGCGAGAGAAACACTAGTTCTCCTAATATTGAGTTAATGCTTGTTTGGTGTTTGTGATTTTATATGTAACAACTTATTGTAAGCTGCGTGTGCGCTTAAAAACGCTGGTAAACACGGTATAAATAATTGGTGTTGAAAATGCTCAAATGCTCTGTTCTATCATACTGATTGTCCGAGGTGACCGCTCATCAACGCGTAATTATCTGAACAGCCAATATATATGTGCAATACGCTTACTGATTGAGACACACAATGGTTTATAAACAATAATCACTCAGTATTCCCTAGATAATTGACATTAGGTGACTGGGTCAATAGTGAGTTGTCACCGTAACTGAGGCATGTTTTCGGGAGAAACACAGTATGGGTATAATATTCATGTTAATCTATACCAGCGTTCTGTTTTAGATTGACATTCACTCTTCTTGTGAGCTTCAACACATTTTAGCGTCCCATATCAGTCATCTGTGGTGGCCGTTTGTCCATGTGGAAGTTAATGATATGGTCCAGCTGTTCGTCTGTTTGGAACGGATTATTTCTCCTGAGAATGTTTTCACGAATAACGTTGCGTTCGACATCCAGGATGATTGGATTCCTGGAGATATGTATGCTTTAGATAGCATATACTGGTTGAATTGTGTGATATCATCGTATATGAACAAGCGGGATGCTTTCAACTTATCTTTATTTTGCCTTTTGCCTGATGTCACATTCAGCTTTGCTCTCCTTGAAGTGAACTTCACTATTAGTTCTCTTGGGAATGAACGACTTTTTGTATTCGGCTCCGATTTCTCGTCCTTTGCCTGATTTTGTTTCCCAAGACGATGAGCTATTGAAATGTCTTCTGTGGTAAGGTTTATTTTTAGCGTACTATTTAATTCTGTGATAACTTTCTGTGCTGCGTCATCCACTGTTTCCATTTCGCTTTCTGCGATACCCTTGATGCGAATGCTGTCCTTGCGACCTTGTTGCTCCAGGTCATTAATTTTGTACCATTGGTTCTGATTTTCCGTATCGAGTTTGGTATTCCATCCCCATAGATCGTCCATCGCTAGTGACAGTGACCGATTTTCATTCTCGAGAGTGCTAACACGTGACTCCAGTTTATCAATTCGATCTATTAAATCTTTTGAAAGGTCACTCTCCAGTTTCTTAAATTTATTTTCGAAATGGGACTCATGCGTTGTTGTGAGTTTTTTTAAGTTTTCATCGGTTGACACTTTGAGGTTGTCGATACGGCCGATTAATGTTTGTATCTGCATCTGGACAGTCATGTGTGCTGACATGGGCGTTGTTAATGTCTGTGTAGAATCCGTACCATTCAATTTCACGAACTTGTCCAATGTGAGCTGTTGTTTTGGAGTTCTTTGCATACTCTCATCGGAAGTATCAGTCGTTTCGAATAACTCATCCTTATTTCTAGCCGCATTTATTTTACGCCTGCGTCCCAGAGCAACTGGTGATTATATAACACTGCGTCCAGCTTACTTTGTCAATGTGATATTCAAGTATATCCAAATAACACAGAGTAATCACACAAAGGATGTAAAAATCCAAGATGGCGGTCGCCTACCGGGAATTTTTCACTTAGTTTTCAAGTGTCATATTTCCATTTATTCACTGAAATGTTCTCTGACAATTGTAAATGCCATTCCATATGTCTTCGGTGCACTTCGGTTTTGACGCGAGTATCTATGAATTATTTTAAACTTTCTCTTTAGCCCGAGAAAGACGCGTCCGCACCTATCGTTCGCAAACCGGAAGATCCCGTGTATTTTCATCATGGTGTGAGTATTTAAGATTGAACTCCAAAAATCAAAATGTTTTGTCGAAAACGATATGGAATAATCCAGCAATTACTATATATGGGCGATACATCAATTTCAACTCATGGAGGGCAAAGGGAATAATTTTCATCAACGATTTGATCCAGAGCGATGGAAAGTTTCACACGCCACAGTCAATGTTAAGCACGTATAATATAAGAACAAACTTTATTACTTTAACCAGTATCACTCGACAAATATTGGAAATATCGAAAAAATTAGACCAACCACAGACGAATTGCTAGCCCATTTCTTCCAGACAATTTTGTAACTACTGTACGCGACCAAAAAGGTGGACAAGAATTTTACAGAATTCTCAATTCAACTTCCCCCACCCCAAAATCATGCAGAAAATGGGAACAAGAACTAGGTATAATCAACTCTTGGGACACTCACTTTAAACTACCGTTCACCACGACGCCTGATACAAAACTGCAATGGTTACAATATCGAATAAACACTCGAATCCTTGCGACCAATCGATTTCTTAATATAATAAAGCTAAGACAAAATGATAGATGCGAAAGATGCAAAACAGAAATTGAAACAATTTCACACATATTTTGGGACTGTAGATATGTACAGTCTTTCATAAACAAACTGACCAAATGGGGAACTGACAAAGGCATCGACTTACGTGTTTCGAAAAAGACCATGCTACTTGGAGCTATCCCATTGGAACCAAACAGCGTGATAAACTATTTTTTACTTATTTTAAAACAATATCTTTATAAAGCAAAGTTTTCCGCGAAATCACTCAGCTTGAAAGAATTTTTTAATGATCTCAGATTACGTTATGACTGTGATAAGTTAAGGGCACGATGCAACATGGAAATAACAGCATTTCAACAGAAGTGGTTAATTCTGGAGAATGCACTGGCCTTCACATAATAATATGCCCACCGACAAATGCATTCCATTTATCCGGGCAAACCGAAAAACATCTGTAAGATAATAACTACATATATCGTCCAATCATCCAGACTCCAGACTAAACGAATAATGTGGTACAAAAACAACTTAATTCAATCGACAACCATGACGAATTTCTCAACAACAAAAAAGCGCCATTTGCACCGGCCTATTGTTATGACCTCCTTAAGATCGATATTCGATTTTGCCGTGGCGCAAATAAATTTAGCTAAATTATGTCAACGTCGAGATCAAGACAACGTTACCAGCAACTGATATATTACAGTAACCATTCTTCTACAACATCATTCATATTGCCACCAGTGGTACGAAAGTAGGCCAGACGCCCACACGCACAATGCATGTGGTCGTCTGGAACGCGCGCACGAGTCAAATGTATGCATAAATGTAAGTTGGTTTGATTACCCCTCCCCCACACGGCCCATTGATAAATGTTTGAATGTACACATGTATGTAAAATGACTGCTTATATATCTTTGGGTAATAAACATTTAAAAAAAAATAAAATCATAGTACATGGACACTTTGCCTCACTAACTTTGGACAGTATAGTAACTCTTAATTCATGTACACTTTTCCTCACTATCTTTGGACAAAAAATGTCCATAAAGTTGTGACCAAAACACAGTTCACTTTATACTCAAAAAAGAGTCATTCTTTGAAGCCGTAAGTTTCCTACAGTGGAGGTTGACATATGACCAATCAAAAACGCTGAATTTGTCAAGTTCGCATCTTTGCGTTGATTAGGGTGCCTGAGAGCTTTCCGATGAATGGCAACAAGCCATATTTCCCACTAAATCCTGAAAAATTACCCATAATTCTGCTGTGGTTAAGGAGTCCATTATTTAGAGCATTACTGTACCTTGTGGTCTTTGTTTGGTACAAGGATGACTATAAAAACCACACGCTTATTGTTCCTTTCTCAACTATAGCTATATATACATGTGTATTATAATTCTTCCATAATAATGTAATTCATGCTTATAAAATATAATAACTGTAATAGTTAAAGGACTTTCATGCCTCCGGCACATTTTGCAATATATATACATATAATACATTGTGCTATACACTGTGTTATGCCATGTATATATTGAAAATTATGGTTGCTATAATTCAATACTTACTTGATGTATCGATATCAAAACTCCCGCGAATCGGATAATAGGTTCTTTTTAATTATTTTCTCGATAAAAATTCCAGAAAGTTCCTGTTGGTTCTTGTAGGGTTCTGTGCAATTTTATCAGATTATTTCTTTTCAACATGACCTGGCTGACAGATGATATAGAAATTATATCGATACTGACGACAGTGAGCGGTATTTATAAACTGGTTTTGAGAAAACAGTGACCAATTGTTTGATTGGGAGGATGGGTAAGATACTTACCTACTGTTCTCAGTGGTATTCATTAGTTGAATAACACGTCCACATATCGACGTCGGTGCGATCAGCACGTAGTGAAGTTCTTGCAATTCCTGAATACATTGATATCAGTAGGTATATTGTTACTTATTATTACATTCCTATGTGTGATGTACCTTTATTTCTCGAGTGATTATAAACGATAATTTTACTTGTAAATTATTTCGCGTTATGTATTCATGGAATATTATAAAGCAAATAATCAGTTGATTGAACTGGTGACGTAACGTGAAATAATCAGTTCGAGGCAGGGACTATTTTGAGCACAATGCGCTCTCGTGTTTGAACAGCGTCCCTGCCTCTCGTTAATTATTTCACGCCCTGTTCAATCGAGTGATTACTTTCTAATGTAACGCATTATGATCAAATGAGTGTGCGCATGCTGCGCATGCGCGAGTACTGAAAACAACAAAGTGATTTCGAGAAGAAATATTTGTCAAAATACCACATACAGACGGAGTTCCTATAATTTCCTTCTGGGTGCGAAAATGTTATGGATAACATGGAATAATATGTGTTATACAATTCCACTGATCCAGGTACGAACTTTGAAATATTTAAGCACAGAAAATCTGCCGAAGAATTTCAAATTTTAAACGGCGCTGAAGCCCCGCCTACCAGTGACAACGATCGTAAACAACAATGGCGACGTCGTGCGAAAATGAAAATTTTGATGATATGGCCCAGGACACCCCATCTGTTGTACTAGGAGGCCTTAACTGTGATTATGGTTTGGACTACATGACGAAAGAACAACAAAGACAGTCCGGCACTGCTGAAACTGACTTTGACACATTCCGCAGATGGAACGAAAAAAACCAACATAACTTTAACTTCAACTACGACATAGCTTCGACCAGTAGCTCACAAAACCCACATCTGATTACCTTCAGTGATAATAACACCGGTGAATCCAATTCAACACTTACTTCAGTTAACAAATATGCAGCTAGTATTTCTAGTGACCTATCGACCGCTACCACAACCCATGAATTGACAGCCCTTCGTGATGCCAAGGACACGGAAACAAAATTGGACATGATAATCACACTGCTCACAACAGTGAATTCAAAATGTCATATGATAGACGACGTGCGTAGAAAAGTGATCGACATCGACAGCAAACTGGACAATATCGAGGTGTCAGTTAATGCCCTTACAGCACGCGTATCCAGCATGGAAAATAAACAATCAAAAACCGACACCGAGTTTCAAAATATAAAGGCAGCCCAAATGATCCTCCAGAAGCAGGCAATTGACCACCGCATAGACTGTGCCCAAAGGGACGCTAAGGTAGATCTAGTAGATCGCCGCACGCAATATGTCATTGAACAGGTCACAAATATCCAAATGGAAAATATGCAAAACAACCTGATTATATCGGGTGTTGACGAAGTGGAACAAGTCCCAAAAGAACCGGGCCGAGGTCCCAGTACCGAAACTGTTGTTCGAGAATTTCTCACCCAAAAGCTCGAAATTTCGCAAATGATGGAATTTGATCAAGACAAACGTCTAGGCAAGTACGAATTTGGAAAACGATAAAATTCCTCAGATTCAAGGACTGAGAACTCGTCCGGAAGACAAGTGGTCAACTCAAGGACACGACTTTCTATATTAACGAGCACTACCCGCCACTAGTGAATAGATATAGGCAAAACGTGTTAAATCCCCTGGCCAAAGAAGCGCGAATGATTGAACATATTTATTGTGACCCACAAATGTATATACAAATTACACATATTATTATAGACATAGATAGTTGTGTGGGCACCGAGGATCGGAGCACAAGTTGCGGAACTTATCAGAGCCCCTATCCTCTGGCATTCGGTTGCTAATAAAAGTATTTAGAGATAGGTTCACAATTTGTGTTTAAAGTGGATGCTCCATGCTGTAGCTGTTTGGAGTGGCTATGGTCTCGCGGTAGGGTAACATTTATGAGAAGCGGTCTGTCGAGGAAATAAATGAATGGACTGTCTCGAAAATGCGCGTATTTATTGATTCACTATAGTGCGGGATGCCGAACAGGAGATCTTTTTCAGAGACGATAGATACATTAAGTTCATCCAACCTTGCCCACGTAAGTTCTCTGGAGTCTGCGTACCAAGGACAACTGAAGAAAAAATAGTTAGCGTCTTCACATGGATGAAGCGCGAAATGACGGTCACTCAGCGAAAGTTGTGTCTGACAGACTGTGTGTCAACAATAAGTTGATAAAACCAGACGATAAACCACCGTATCGCGTCGACAAGAAATTAAACGACATAATGAAGTCCCTGACTACTAATACGGACCAAAAATAAAATGTCGAACCTGCAATACCGAAAACTTCCCGTCCAGAAACACCGCCAGCGAAGCCTCTTGCTAAAAGAAGACAGCCCCGGCAACAACAAAATCGCCAACAACAAAATACTGGACCAGTTCCCACACATAATAGGAAATCAAACCTATCATTCACAAACGCGCCGAAACGAGGACCGGCTCCCAATAAATCTAGACACCTACGCCACCCTAATGATCAGCTCAAACTGCCCAATAGGGCGGCTGGTGGGTCCCCATACCCTACGTGGGGCTATCTACACATGTATTTCACAAAAATGTTCAACTAAACAGTGAATGCTGGCCTTATTATCTCACCATATATTTTCAGTCGGTACTCCCCGCCACAAGTTGACGCCAAAAGTTCCCTGTGTTTGTGTATCTAAATGCTTTAATCGGACATTTCTAAACTGTTGAATGTTGGTGACCCGGATAAGTCGTCCATCTTCACGTTCTTGTTGACATTTTACACAAGGCCATGTGCTCGGAAGAACTACTGGGTAATTTACTACGTCCGGTTTTGGCTATAGTCCGTTTCACGAATAACCGTTAACTGATTTCAAGATTTTATTGTTAGCAAACCATTACAACGGTGTGAGTGTGTAATATAGTGAAACATCCTAGTTGAACCAAGCGAACAATATAACTTCTGTCTTGTGTATATACTATTACAGCATAGTGTAAAATGTTAGTAATAATGGAGGCCTTGAAGATTTACCTGTATATAGCTAGGTAGGCCTACATACAAAATCTCATTTTATGATATGTGGCTTTGTAGATGTTCGCCAATCGCAAATGGCTGCATGCATGTGTCATAGACATGATACATATAAGTATTCAACGTATTTCGTTCTTTTTTATTGGCTTGGTATGCAAACTGACATTAAATTGGACATTTTCGACAAATTTGTTGTTAGATCCGACAGTGGAACATTAAAGTCATCAATTGGCACGTTATATGGACGAAGGAATGATCACTTGATATTATTGAACCATGCACGATGCCCAGCGACTTTGATAAGTTTACACCGACTGACATGCCCGCAGCAGTTTTTGTCTCAAATAAATTGTTATCAAAAGTTCAAAACACATATTTCTGGCCGAGAAATAAGCGGAGTAAGTGTGATCATCATTTATCCACGCACTTGACAAATGTGGACCTGGTTTCTATTCGACACAAGCATGGGACATTGATATAAATCTATAAGTTTCATTTTCGTCTAACAAACCGACAACTTTAATGGCTTCAAATTTCCGCGTGACGGTAATGACGGGGTACAGGGATGTCGATTTTTGATATTTTGAACCAGCAAAACAAAAATTACGTATATCATTGGAACATGCATCTCCTGAATATACGGGATATGAAGATAACTCCGTTTTATCCGGAATGTATTTGCTAACCGATAAAACAATCTCACTTCTTATAATTTCACTTTTAACAAATCGTGTGGTGGGTGAGAGACATCTCATTTGAGTGATTATGGGGTATAAAAGGACGTAAACAAATCTCAATAGAACTATGTTCATCGAGCGTTAGCTCATAACGCAAAATATAGACTGGTCAGCGTGGTTTTCTGACATTTACGACAATTTTGTCGCATAAAATAAATAAAAATACGATGAGAAACTGGAAATGTTTATGCACATTCCGGACGGGATATATGTCCCTGACACATGTTTGAAATTTCACGCAAAATATGAAAGATAACAAGGTTATAGCCTAATTAGTTTTATAGACCCGTTCTAAATATCCCATTGTAAATGCATGCCGGCGATAAGCAGGGGTGCGTAGAAATACCAAGCAGAACCAAGCTGGAGAAAACTAAGGCGGAAAATGACACTTAAAGAATGTATAATGGAGAATTAAACCATAATAATGCAACATGACATGATGTTATTTGAGTTTTGATGACATATAGCGAGCGTAAAACTAAAACAAAAACAGTGCGGCGATCGCGAAAACTTTTCAGCTTGGTATTTCGTCATTTACAGATCGCTGTGTTTGGATACTTTCCGTCCCAGAACGCAACATAAGCTCCATCCTGAGTTCAGTCTCCTACACATGACTTACCCTGCCAGCACCTACATAGAATGTGAAGCAATGTCGTATTTATTTATTTTAGAAGCAAATTTGATACCTCCTATATACATAATTATTTTAGATTTTTGTAGGCTACAGCTAATTCTGCATTATTCTGAGAAACAGAAATGTCCATATTCGTTTGAAAATGGTCTAGGTCAAGCCAGAATGAATTGTAACTGACAAAACACTTCTATAAAAAAATATTTTATTGAACAAATACACGTGCCTGCAGCGTTCAGACATCTCTTGGCGCGGAGACTAATCTCTGTCTGCAGCTTGAACGCAACAGTCAAAAATAGTTATCCGTAAAACGGAGTATAGGCCAAACCGGACGTAGTAAATTATCCAGT
This sequence comes from Siphonodentalium dalli, assembly GCA_032622095.1. Lineage (NCBI taxonomy): Eukaryota > Metazoa > Mollusca > Scaphopoda > Gadilida > Siphonodentaliidae > Siphonodentalium > Siphonodentalium dalli. The sequence goes on along the minus strand of CP136069.1, from coordinate 46,167,014 downwards.
AGTTCTTCCGATCACATGGCCTTGTGTAAAATTTCAACAAGAACGTGAAGATGGCCGACTTTTAAATTTTAACAAGTATTAAATGTCCGATTAGAGCATTTAGATGCACCGATACAGGGAACTTTTGGCGTCAACTTGTGGCGGGGAGTACCGACTGAAAATATATGGTGAGATAATAAGGCCAGCATTCATTGTTTAGTTGAAAATTGTTGTGAAATAGATAGCCCCACGTAGGGTATGGGGGGGGCGGCACTAGAAATGATGAAATACATTTCTAGTGCCATCGGGTTTAAATAAATCAGCGAATGGACGTAAACAGACAAAGACGACAAGTCAACCGAAAACAAACACAACAGTGCGTCAAAAATTGCCAGTGGGTCAACGACGGGAAATACCCGCTAAAGCATCAAACAGTGACACACATCTGCCTGCGACAACCAACAACAATGCTTCGACCAGTACTCAGATTAACACAAATCTATAGGACAGCCCGGGTGTGACCGAGATAAAATGTCTATCACTCAATGTGTGCGGTCTTATGACCAGGCCACAGGGCCCAGAATTTGTTTACCATATTTAAATATTTGAAAATATCCATATTTTGGGTGTCAAAAATAGGGCCAAGACATCCCGATTCAAATCGGGCGGCCTATGCATTGCCGTACATAATTCACTAAGAAAAAACTTCTCCATAATTAATGACAGTTCTAAAGTAGTCCTTTGGTGTCAGTTTCTAAACAAAAAAGGAGAAAGTTTCGCATTTGGAAATATTTATATACCGCCTGAAAATTCAAAATTCTTCAATGGGAACGAATTTGAAAATCTCCATATATCAATCATAGAAAAACAGGTCATTCATGATCATGTTATCCTGATAGGCGATTTTAATGCCAGAACTGGAGCAATGTGCGATCTTGAAGCAGATAAGAAAATGTTTGAAAAATACCATATCAACAATATATTAATCAAACGCACCAATCACGATAATTCGACAAATAACCACGCGGAAAACTCTGGCATTTATGTACATATATATATATATATATATATATATATATCTTTATTTCCTCCATTCACGGAGAGTTATGAATAATATAAATTGACAAAAGGAAATTCAAATAATACAAGAACAGTAAACATATATACAGTGGACATAACAACAAAGAATAGTCGCTAAGAGCTCAGCAAGCATACGCACACATACATACACACATGTATATATTGATACTTACAGACACCCATCGTACATACTCGCACGCCCTCATACATGCAAATCCCACACTAATACATGCAATGTGCACGCATGCACACATACATATCCATACTCACACACAGACATATATTCACACATGCATAAAACATACAAGCAATACATATACATGTGCTCACATGCCACGGTGCTATATATACACACATATACACACACATTCATATACACATACATATATATGCACATACATACATACATATACACATATATATATACATATACATACATACATATACACATATACACACATACACACATACATACACATATATATATAAGGCTGCTTTCAGCATTAGGCAGACATGACCCTAGTACCATCATTAGGCAGACATATACAAAAAACTTTAAATCTGCTCAATTATAAACACTCGTTCTCTAGTTTTGTTCTAAATGTGACCACCAAGCTATGATCAATGTGAATTTGTGATTCCTCAAGTAATATGAAATATACAAATTATGAGGTCTGCCTAATGTTAGAAGGACCATTGACCATCATTAGGCGGACTGCGACATTATGCAGACGAAATCCGGTCTGCCTATATTTTGCATACCAGTCACAACTAGTTATCTGGTGCTTTAATTGTTAACATCTCTCCTTATTCAACCGATTTAGGTTGTCTTTTGTCTATGAAATGATGGGATTGACAAATTTTTTGTTAAGGGCATTTCAGCCCCTATAATTTTGAGACATGTATATTCTGTCGATATAGTTTCGTCATTGTGTAGTCGAAACATCCACAGCGGTCATATATATATTTATTTATATATATATATACATACATATAAGTATACACACACACAGCGGGCAGACAAACATACATCGCACAGACGCATGGCCCATCACCACACACACATACACACAGCAGACCACCCGCAGGCTATAAGCCTATAAACACAAGCACATATACACAGCTTGAATACTGGAGTCTACTGACACACAGACATGTAGACAGTTATACAAATTGACTGTATGTATACAGATGCATATATGCATATTCAATGTATGGTTCATGAACATGAAATAGTATTTAGACACATGTATTAGATGTTGTACTATGCAATCAATGTTATGTTGAGTTTCTTAGCTGTTGTTCTTATAACTTAACGTCCGCGTTGTCGATTAGACTTGTCTGAATTGTGTGATAAGCATGCCACAGGCAATATGTGCTACATACCATGAAGTCTGTGAACATGTCAGCTTCACGAACGATATCGAACAATTCTCTTGGCCGTGCAGTGAGGAAAACATTTAATTGGATATCTGGACTGAGGCTATCAAGTTTTAGAATACATGGAATATCGAATTTATTCATCAGTTCATACCATATATCATTGCGGTATTTCGCAATCGCTGGGCAGTTCATAATAACATGTAAGGGGAGATCATCGTAATCTCCACCACACTTGCTACAAGTTAGTGATAGGGACCCAGTACAAGCTATGATTCCGGCCACAGTCAGGTATGCTATTTTGTGTCTTGTGAATTTTCGACAGCAGCGCCACAGGTGAGAGACAGTTAACTTTGGGTGTATGTTATGAAAGCGATGGAGTGATTTGTCGCTCGCCGCGCTTTCCCATTCGGATTCTGTATAATCGGAAATTGCCTTGCGCACTATACCTTTCCAAATATGCTTTGTTGGGAAATCACTATGAGATACATAATTGGTGAGGTATGGCATCAACTGGTGGCTCTCTATGATATCTACAATGTCGGCAATGAATGAATACTTAGAAACACCAGTTATGAAGAAAGAGTGCAGCCTTAGCAGGAATACAGATTTGGCTGTCTTCTCTGTACTGAGAGTACACAAACTGCTGAAAAATAGGAGCTTCTTTTTTTCAATAAAACTTTGAGCGTTTCCGATACCCATTAACCCTTCTGCGATGTTGGTACGTGTTTGATAATTAAGACCTTGAATCTTTTTAAGACAAAATCGGTGCGTTCTTTCCAGAGACAAAATATCTGAATCAGTCATACCACACAGAAGTTCGCATCCGAAGAGGCCCCTTGGTAAAACGATGGATGTGTATAATTTCCTACTGCTTGTTGGGGTTATACAACCTGCATACATACCTATGTTCGACAGTGAGAAATAGCTAGATCTGAGTTTTGTTTTTATTACGTCTATATGGCGTTACCTTTGTGATTGAACTTGTGTATAGGGACGCCTAAGTGAACCAAACTCTCTACCTCAGACAGTTGTTTTCCACAAAGAGTCCATGCCCTATTACAACTAGCCTTAGTGTGCTCGTTCTTGCTTTCATTGAAGACAATAACTACTGTCTTTTGTTCATTATATTTATATCTCCATTTGCGACTGTAGTTTGTGCATATATTCATTAAGTGCTGCAGGCCATTTTCCGAAACAGAGATCAATGTCATATCATCGGCTTGTGTCGGGCATGAACAATTTATAGAAAACATATTTAGTCCTGCTCCCGAATTTGCAAGGTCTGTTAAGAGCTGATCAACGAAGAGCATGTAGAACAGAGGTGAAATTACGCCCCTTGTTTTGTTCCCTGCTCTATCTGAAATTTTCTGGACTGACAACTCCCATATTTTACATGACAAGAAGTACCTGTAAGCATTTGATGAAACAGTAGCCATATTTTCTCATCAAAACCGAGGAGATGAAGTTTATAGAAAAGACCATTTATCCATACGGTATCAAATGCCTTCTGGACATCAAGGAAACATGTGAACAACTTACTGTCGTTTTCTGATGCAAATTCTTTAGATTCGTATATAAGAAACGAGTCCATGAGACAGTTGATACCCTTCTTGAAACCGTGTTGCAATGCATGTACTTTGATCATATCAGGAACACGATACTCTAGTCTTAATAAAATTATTTTTTCGAGCAATTTGTAAATGGCAGGGAGCAGGGTTACCGCGCGATAGCTGTCAAATAACTTTCGGGGTTTGTTGCCTCCTTTGTACAGAGGAACGATTATCCCAATCTTAGCCGGTTCTGGTATATGAGAAAACATCATGATACCCGTCAATAGTGCAGTTAGGCATTTGATCAATGCTGTACCACCAAGGACCAAGTGTTCATCATAAACCTTACCACCCCGAAGCTTTGTTCAAGTTGAGTGTTTTGAGCGTGTTCTCGACTTCATCTTCAAGTACAGGTTCAGTGACATATTTAGAGTTACTCCCCGTTTTACAGTATTGGCCATTGGAGAGGTCTGCGACGGTGTCGTTCACAATTTGAAGGTGGTTCTCGTCAAAGCTATCGTGTACCAAGGGTTTGTATAGTGACTCAAAGTAGTCGGCCCACCCATCTGATATTTCTGAGGAATTTCTTAAAGTTGCCCCGTTGTATTCAAAAATCTTGTTTGGTCTATTCTCATAATTTCGCCTAGAATTTATTATTTTAAAGAATGACCCTTGATCTACTTCAGCAGCGGTGTCTAGCTCATTGCTACGATCACTCAAATGTTGATTGCAGCATTTCCTAAACTCCCGTCTGAAGGCGCATTTTCGAGACTTATATTCTACATATAAAGCATTATCCACTTCCCGGGGTCTACCACCAGTGATCCAATTCCGTCTGCTTGTTGTCATGTGAGCGTGCAAGTCCTTCAAGTGACTGTTCAAAAACGGTTTGAGGTGGCTTTTGAATGTTTTTTGTGGAATTATTTCACTCGACGCTCGCTGAATAGCTGAAATAATATTATTATAAAGAGCGTCTACATCGCCTCTGCTATTTATGTTATAGCTTTGTGGAAGAAGCGATGCTAGAGTGTATTTATACTGACTCATTAAGTTTGGTGAGGATCTAAATTTCTTCCAGTTATACAAGGGGGTAGAATTAGATCCCCGTTTGGAACCGTCGGCTTGAATGTCACATCTGAATAAACATACAATTGGTCTATGGTTAGAAATATCAGTAACGTCATCATCAATAATTTCAGCATGCACGAGAGTCATATAAATGTCTCTCTGTGAATACAACACATAATCAATAGACGTGCCCTCACCACCAGTGGCAGGAACAAAGGTTGCTTTTCTGCCAGCGCAAAGGTTACTTTCATTTACTGGTACAAACTGTTTTGGTTCGAGTACTCTGCGGAGAGAGTTGTCTCGCGGACGTGATCTTGAAAGAGTACAGTTGAAATCGCCCATGATAATAACATGACCAAGAGAAAAGTAAGTTTCTATGATATCACCGAGTGCTTGTGTATATTGTAAATGAAATTCGTCTGTATAGTTGGTTGACGGTAGATACACTTGGAATATGTATAGGTAATCTGCATCAGGTAATTCAACTTGGATACCACAAATTCTATCGTCATCAATTTGTATGGTTGATACATAGGGGTCTAGAACTTCTTTCCATATAAGGGCCACGCCACCTTTATGTCTCCCCCGCTGATGGGGTAGCCTTTGAGAGAAATCACACACAATGTGACATTTGTAGTTGACTAGCATAGGTTCGAGTATATGAGAGTTGTGTTCGTGCAGCCAGTGTTCACTGATACCACATATATCTATGTTCCTCTCGTGAATCATGTCATTTAAGTAGGCACCGGATATGGAATCAGCTGATGCCGAATTGGCTATAGCTATCTGTGCATGTGACATTGTCAATTACAGTAAGATATACAACATGAGTACAATGAGGTGTAACAAGAAAAAGAAGCCAGAGTAGCATAACCCATATCACATAATTATATGTTCAATTCCCATTATACTGGGTTTGTCGTCTATCATTTTGAGAAAGCCAGAGTCGACAGAATACTTGACGCGGCCAGAAGTTCTTATTGATTACTTTTGTCATGTCATCTTCGTGTATGTTTATTCTGGCAGAAACAGTATGTTCTTTTCTACTATGCACCATGCGAACAATTGAGAAGCGAACGCCGGCGTCGGTGAGATAGTCCTGAATTGCTTCAGGAGTAACACTGTCGCGCAAGTTACCGACAAATACTCGGATTGTATTTATCGGCGTGTTGTGTTTGCTGCGCATTGAATTTTCCGTATGTTATTGTTTATTGACCTCCAAGTATGAAGAGCATATATACATTTCAGTTACAGAAAGTATGTGGTAACGAGACCATTGTAAGTGGACTATACACCAGCATCTATTTACAAGGAAGGACATTGTATACATAAATTGGAAAGATGTGTACATTGTACGAAGAGCAAGGTAAAAACGAGTATATGAGAAAACATTGTAGATGCGGGTGGCGAGGAGGCCAGTTGAATATTGTCCACCTGAGAGGCATATTGCATCAAATGTCACGTGAATGTCATATTTTAACTTCCGGGGCGAATTAGTTGACAACCAACATACAGAAATGCAGCAGATGCGATGATGAGCTGCTCCCATGACTCAGTCGGGATATGACAACCAAGCTGGGTACTGCCAAGTAACAGCGCATTTAAATGGTCGTTTGGGAGAGCATCCAGGTAACTAAATAGTTGGATGTCGAAGCTATCGATAAGCATACACCAGTAATTATATCGGAGTCTGTACATGGTGGCAGATCTGCACGAGTCAGTAATATGTCCAATTTCATTGTTATATGTGTGGCCACACAGCATGCATCGGGCATTGTTTTCAAACAACAATCTATTTAGAAGTCTAGCAAGATTTTTCAGTTCCAAACTCCTGTTAGGATGGGCAGCAAGAAGACGCCACACACTCCAGACTGTGAGAGGCTGGTTGTGAATGAGGAGAAGATTAGAAGAGCGACCATTGGCACCCACTGCTGAAGTCCATGCACACATACATACACACATGTATATATTGATACTTACAGACACCCATCGTACATACTCGCACGCCCTCATACATGCAAATCCCACACTAATACATGCAATGTGCACGCATGCACACATACATATCCATACTCACACACAGACATATATTCACACATGCATAAAACATACAAGCAATACATATACATGTGCTCACATGCCACGGTGCTATATATACACACATATACACACACATTCATATACACATACATATATATGCACATACATACATACATATACACATATATATATACATATACATATACATACATACATATACACATATACACACATACACACATACATACACATATATATATAAGGCTGCTTTCAGCATTAGGCAGACATGACCCTAGTACCATCATTAGGCAGACATATACAAAAAACTTTACATCTGCTCAATTATAAACACTCGTTCTCTAGTTTTGTTCTAAATGTGACCACCAAGCTATGATCAATGTGAATTTGTGATTCCTCAAGTAATATGAAATATACAAATTCTGAGGTCTGCCTAATGTTAGAAGGACCATTGACCATCATTAGGCGGACTGCGACATTATGCAGACGAAATCCGGTCTGCCTATATTTTGCATACCAGTCACAACTAGTTATCTGGTGCTTTAATTGTTAACATCTCTCCTTATTCAACCGATTTAGGTTGTCTTTTGTCTATGAAATGATGGGATTGACAATTTTTTTGTTAAGGGCATTTCAGCCCCTATAATTTTGAGACATGTATATTCTGTCGATATAGTTTCGTCATTGTGTAGTCGAAACATCCACAGCGGTCATATATATATTTATTTATATATATATATACATACATATAAGTATACACACACACAGCGGGCAGACAAACATACATCGCACAGACGCATGGCCCATCACCACACACACATACACACAGCAGACCACCCGCAGGCTATAAGCCTATAAACACAAGCACATATACACAGCTTGAATACTAGAGTCTACTGACACACAGACATGTAGACAGTTATACAAATTGACTGTATGTATACAGATGCATATATGCATATTCAATGTATGGTTCATGAACATGAAATAGTATTTAGACACATGTATTAGATGTTGTACTATGCAATCAATGTTATGTTGAGTTTCTTAGCTGTTGTTCTTATAACTTAACGTCCGCGTTGTCGATTAGACTTGTCTGAATTGTGTGATAAGCATGCCACAGGCAATATGTGCTACATACCATGAAGTCTGTGAACATGTCAGCTTCACGAACGATATCGAACAATTCTCTTGGCCGTGCAGTGAGGAAAACATTTAATTGGATATCTGGACTGAGGCTATCAAGTTTTAGAATACATGGAATATCGAATTTATTCATCAGTTCATACCATATATCATTGCGGTATTTCGCAATCGCTGGGCAGTTCATAATAACATGTAAGGGGAGATCATCGTAATCTCCACCACACTTGCTACAAGTTAGTGATAGGGACCCAGTACAAGCTATGATTCCGGCCACAGTCAGGTATGCTATTTTGTGTCTTGTGAATTTTCGACAGCAGCGCCACAGGTGAGAGACAGTTAACTTTGGGTGTATGTTATGAAAGCGATGGAGTGATTTGTCGCTCGCCGCGCTTTCCCATTCGGATTCTGTATAATCGGAAATTGCCTTGCGCACTATACCTTTCCAAATATGCTTTGTTGGGAAATCACTATGAGATACATAATTGGTGAGGTATGGCATCAACTGGTGGCTCTCTATGATATCTACAATGTCGGCAATGAATGAATACTTAGAAACACCAGTTATGAAGAAAGAGTGCAGCCTTAGCAGGAATACAGATTTGGCTGTCTTCTCTGTACTGAGAGTACACAAACTGCTGAAAAATAGGAGCTTCTTTTTTTCAATAAAACTTTGAGCGTTTCCGATACCCATTAACCCTTCTGCGATGTTGGTACGTGTTTGATAATTAAGACCTTGAATCTTTTTAAGACAAAATCGGTGCGTTCTTTCCAGAGACAAAATATCTGAATCAGTCATACCACACAGAAGTTCGCATCCGAAGAGGCCCCTTGGTAAAACGATGGATGTGTATAATTTCCTACTGCTTGTTGGGGTTATACAACCTGCATACATACCTATGTTCGACAGTGAGAAATAGCTAGATCTGAGTTTTGTTTTTATTACGTCTATATGGCGTTACCTTTGTGATTGAACTTGTGTATAGGGACGCCTAAGTGAACCAAACTCTCTACCTCAGACAGTTGTTTTCCACAAAGAGTCCATGCCCTATTACAACTAGCCTTAGTGTGCTCGTTCTTGCTTTCATTGAAGACAATAACTACTGTCTTTTGTTCATTATATTTATATCTCCATTTGCGACTGTAGTTTGTGCATATATTCATTAAGTGCTGCAGGCCATTTTCCGAAACAGAGATCAATGTCATATCATCGGCTTGTGTCGGGCATGAATAATTTATAGAAAACATATTTAGTCCTGCTCCCGAATTTGCAAGGTCTGTTAAGAGCTGATCAACGAAGAGCATGTAGAACAGAGGTGAAATTACGGCCCCTTGTTTTGTTCCCTGCTCTATCTGAAATTTTCTGGACTGACAACTCCCATATTTTACATGACAAGAAGTACCTGTAAGCATTTGATGAAACAGTAGCCATATTTTCTCATCAAAACCGAGGAGATGAAGTTTATAGAAAAGACCATTTATCCATACGGTATCAAATGCCTTCTGGACATCAAGGAAACATGTGAACAACTTACTGTCGTTTTCTGATGCAAATTCTTTAGATTCGTATATAAGAAACGAGTCCATGAGACAGTTGATACCCTTCTTGAAACCGTGTTGCAATGCATGTACTTTGATCATATCAGGAACACGATACTCTAGTCTTAATAAAATTATTTTTTCGAGCAATTTGTAAATGGCAGGGTTACCGCGCGATAGCTGTCAAATAACTTTCGGGTTTGTTGCCTCCTTTGTACAGAGGAACGATTATCCCAATCTTAGCCGGTTCTGGTATATGAGAAAACATCATGATACCCGTCAATAGTGCAGTTAGGCATTTGATCAATGCTGTACCACCAAGGACCAAGTGTTCATCATAAACCTTACCACCCCGAAGCTTTGTTCAAGTTGAGTGTTTTGAGCGTGTTCTCGACTTCATCTTCAAGTACAGGTTCAGTGACATATTTAGAGTTACTCCCCGTTTTACAGTATTGGCCATTGGAGAGGTCTGCGACGGTGTCGTTCACAATTTGAAGGTGGTTCTCGTCAAAGCTATCGTGTACCAAGGGTTTGTATAGTGACTCAAAGTAGTCGGCCCACCCATCTGATATTTCTGAGGAATTTCTTAAAGTTGCCCCGTTGTATTCAAAAATCTTGTTTGGTCTATTCTCATAATTTCGCCTAGAATTTATTATTTTAAAGAATGACCCTTGATCTACTTCAGCAGCGGTGTCTAGCTCATTGCTACGATCACTCAAATGTTGATTGCAGCATTTCCTAAACTCCCGTCTGAAGGCGCATTTTCGAGACTTATATTCTACATATAAAGCATTATCCACTTCCCGGGGTCTACCACCAGTGATCCAATTCCGTCTGCTTGTTGTCATGTGAGCGTGCAAGTCCTTCAAGTGACTGTTCAAAAACGGTTTGAGGTGGCTTTTGAATGTTTTTTGTGGAATTATTTCACTCGACGCTCGCTGAATAGCTGAAATAATATTATTATAAAGAGCGTCTACATCGCCTCTGCTATTTATGTTATAGCTTTGTGGAAGAAGCGATGCTAGAGTGTATTTATACTGACTCATTAAGTTTGGTGAGGATCTAAATTTCTTCCAGTTATACAAGGGGGTAGAATTAGATCCCCGTTTGGAACCGTCGGCTTGAATGTCACATCTGAATAAACATACAATTGGTCTATGGTTAGAAATATCAGTAACGTCATCATCAATAATTTCAGCATGCACGAGAGTCATATAAATGTCTCTCTGTGAATACAACACATAATCAATAGACGTGCCCTCACCACCAGTGGCAGGAACAAAGGTTGCTTTTCTGCCAGCGCAAAGGTTACTTTCATTTACTGGTACAAACTGTTTTGGTTCGAGTACTCTGCGGAGAGAGTTGTCTCGCGGACGTGATCTTGAAAGAGTACAGTTGAAATCGCCCATGATAATAACATGACCAAGAGAAAAGTAAGTTTCTATGATATCACCGAGTGCTTGTGTATATTGTAAATGAAATTCGTCTGTATAGTTGGTTGACGGTAGATACACTTGGAATATGTATAGGTAATCTGCATCAGGTAATTCAACTTGGATACCACAAATTCTATCGTCATCAATTTGTATGGTTGATACATAGGGGTCTAGAACTTCTTTCCATATAAGGGCCACGCCACCTTTATGTCTCCCCCGCTGATGGGGTAGCCTTTGAGAGAAATCACACACAATGTGACATTTGTAGTTGACTAGCATAGGTTCGAGTATATGAGAGTTGTGTTCGTGCAGCCAGTGTTCACTGATACCACATATATCTATGTTCCTCTCGTGAATCATGTCATTTAAGTAGGCACCGGATATGGAATCAGCTGATGCCGAATTGGCTATAGCTATCTGTGCATGTGACATTGTCAATTACAGTAAGATATACAACATGAGTACAATGAGGTGTAACAAGAAAAAGAAGCCAGAGTAGCATAACCCATATCACATAATTATATGTTCAATTCCCATTATACTGGGTTTGTCGTCTATCATTTTGAGAAAGCCAGAGTCGACAGAATACTTGACGCGGCCAGAAGTTCTTATTGATTACTTTTGTCATGTCATCTTCGTGTATGTTTATTCTGGCAGAAACAGTATGTTCTTTTCTACTATGCACCATGCGAACAATTGAGAAGCGAACGCCGGCGTCGGTGAGATAGTCCTGAATTGCTTCAGGAGTAACACTGTCGCGCAAGTTACCGACAAATACTCGGATTGTATTTATCGGCGTGTTGTGTTTGCTGCGCATTGAATTTTCCGTATGTTATTGTTTATTGACCTCCAAGTATGAAGAGCATATATACATTTCAGTTACAGAAAGTATGTGGTAACGAGACCATTGTAAGTGGACTATACACCAGCATCTATTTACAAGGAAGGACATTGTATACATAAATTGGAAAGATGTGTACATTGTACGAAGAGCAAGGTAAAAACGAGTATATGAGAAAACATTGTAGATGCGGGTGGCGAGGAGGCCAGTTGAATATTGTCCACCTGAGAGGCATATTGCATCAAATGTCACGTGAATGTCATATTTTAACTTCCGGGGCGAATTAGTTGACAACCAACATACAGAAATGCAGCAGATGCGATGATGAGCTGCTCCCATGACTCAGTCGGGATATGACAACCAAGCTGGGTACTGCCAAGTAACAGCGCATTTAAATGGTCGTTTGGGAGAGCATCCAGGTAACTAAATAGTTGGATGTCGAAGCTATCGATAAGCATACACCAGTAATTATATCGGAGTCTGTACATGGTGGCAGATCTGCACGAGTCAGTAATATGTCCAATTTCATTGTTATATGTGTGGCCACACAGCATGCATCGGGCATTGTTTTCAAACAACAATCTATTTAGAAGTCTAGCAAGATTTTTCAGTTCCAAACTCCTGTTAGGATGGGCAGCAAGAAGACGCCACACACACCAGACTGTGAGAGGCTGGTTGTGAATGAGGAGAAGATTAGAAGAGCGACCATTGGCACCCACTGCTGAAGTCCATGCATCACAATAGTGAGCTCTTATGGTCGACTTAACGAGTTGCTTCCAAATGATCTTCTTTGGGAAGGATCCAGAAGATAAGAATTCTTGAAGATAAGAAGACAGATTGTACACTTATAGAACATCGATGATGTCTTTTACATAACCGGTGGTATTCACATTGAATAAATTGTGCATATAGAGGTTTTTCATGAAAATTCGTAAAGGAAAGTCTCGAGTCGCAGGCAAGTGGATAAGTTCGCCGAGGAAGAGAAGTTTTCTCAAATGTAGTTGGCGACTCATCGGTAAAACACCCAGGAGACTGAGTGAGAGGTTTGTGCTCGCCCTTGTTGGAAGATTCTGTATGTGCTTTATACATGTACGTAGACACTTTTCAATTGTGCAGAGAGCGTTGTCATCTGTTGAATATAGGAGTTCAGCGCCATAAAGAGCCGTTGGAAGCACAACTGTGTGTAGGAGATTATTCATTGTGAGAGGGGTGCACATACTTAAGGATTTCCTACCAGCGATAGAAAAGTATGTTTTTCTCAACACTTCAGATATATTTGTAGCACGGTTAACAGTGTTGCCGAATTTTCCTTGAGAAATTCCCAGATGGCGACAGTCGGTGCTTTCTTCGATCGTGTCATTCCCAAGAATCCACGATCTTTGTTGGCTTGTGTGTTGTTGTTTCGTTTCGTTGTATACGACAACGGAACTCTTAGATTTTAAAAACAGAAGCGCCATTTCTTGCTGTAGTTGAAGCAGATTTTCATCAAGTTGTCCAAACCAGCTTTTGTGAGGGAAACTATAGTAATATCATCTGCAGTTGTTGGTGAGGTACAGTTGATATTGCCAATAGATGCACCTTGATCTGAAACTTCCAGAGTAGACAAGAGATCCTCAATGAATGTCAAGTAGAAAAAAAGGCGATGTTACGGCCCCTTGTCCTGTTCCTTGGCGAATTTCAAATGACTCTGACAAATCACCATTGTGGAGCACACGGCTAGCGCAATTTGAGTACATGTTGCGGATTATCCGAAGTATTTTCCCATTGAATCCGAGGTTGTTCAGTTTGTACAGGAGGCCCTCGTGCCAAACGCAGTCAAATGCCTTTGCAGAGTCAAGGTAGCAAACATAAGCTTTGGAGTGGTTGTCGCGTGCATAGTGTATAGCTTCCTGCACAATGAACGACGTCATAGTGCAGCTGACTCCCTTCTGGAATCCGAATTGCAGAGCATGTGGAAATTTATTAAGGGATGGACTTTTCAGAAATCTGTGTAAGATGACCGACTCGAATAGTTTATACAATGAGGAGAGAAGTGTGATTGCACGACAACTGTCTGGCTTAGTCCGCGGCTTCGGGTCGCCTTTGTGCAGAGGAATAATGATACCAGATTTCATAACCGTGGGAATCCATTCCCGTGAAAGAATACCATTGAAAAGTTTACAAATCACTGACACCATGAGTTTAGAAGAAAATATCAGGTGCTCGTTAGCAATACCATCTGGACCCGATGATTTGTTTTTCTTCATGTTTTTTATTTGAGCATTGACATCTTCTGACATAATTTCATTGCAAAATACTGTCGAGTCATAATTTAAGCAGGAGGGATCGAATTCCGACGAGAGGCTGTTGGTAATGAATTTGTTGAACTCGGGATCAGCGTGTACTGTGGGAGTGTATAAGTTCTCAAAATAGCATTTCCAGCCTGATAAGATCGCACTAGGCTCTTTACACATACCATTTCCGAAATCCATACCACTCGTAACTGCATGGGAGTTAGTTTTAGACTTCGTCATTTTCCAGAAACGAGTGGGATTTTCGTTTGCTGCAGTTTCAACATCTAACAGGAACTTTTGCTCATGATTGCGCACGGCTATTCTAAGAGCCGGCCGAAATCGACGTTTTGAGTCCTTGTAGTTCAGATAATCACTTGATTCCGTAGAATGTTTTTTCCCAGACAATAACCACTTTGATCGGTTTGCTTTCACATTTTGTTGTAGCGAAGATAGGTCAGAATTCCAGTAGGGCTTCATGTGTGTCTGGAACTTTCTTTCACCAATAGCTGACAGGGCAGCCTCATGGAGTGAGGATACAACATCCGCGTACAATTTATCAACGTCAGAATTGTCAACGATATGTCGCTTTAACATCTCGGAGCACGCCGTATTCAGGATTAGACGGTATCCCTGAGTGTCACCACCTTTCCATTTATACACAGTGCGGATGTGTTTGCGGGTGGCTGTGGTTTGGTGGTCATACATGTCCACGGTAATGGCACATGTCACAGGCAGATGGTTTGACACATTCGATGGTACATCATCCAGGACGCGACATGACGATACCAAATGTACCATACATTCTGGTATGAAGATGTGATCAATAGTGGTTGGACTGGCCACTGCAGCGAACGGAAAGAATGTGAATCGTGGTCCCTTGCACGAAGGTGAACAAACAGTAGACCACATGCATGTGTCTTTGAAGAATGTATTCATAACCATAGAACGGAACGAGTGACGCGTGGGAAGATTTTCACCTCTGGTATCTCCTAGGTGTACGTTGAAATCACCCATTAAAATAACAGAACCTTCTTGTGATAGCATGGAATAAATGTCCAACAGAGATGCTAAACACTTCTGAAATTCATCATCTCCATGGTTTGTGTTTGGCATATATACTTGAATGAATGCCAGTGACATGCTGGGGGAAACGTTGAAGTTGATGCCTGCGCACCATTCGTGTGGAAGATCGATCACTGTACATCTGTTGAGCAAGTCTTTTCGTATCATAATGGCAACTCCGTCTCTTGTGAACGTGGCGTTAGTTTTAGTTTTGATTGTTCGCCCCGGCTTTACCACGGCGGAATAGGAATGATGTAGTGTTTCAAGTGAAATAACATTTTGTTCACTAAGCCAGTGCTCAGATATTCCGACGAGGCTGTATTTTAATGTTTTCAGAATATCACAAATGTATAGCTGGGATGACATGAAGCCTGTGGCATTCCACGTCAATATATTAAGCTTATTTGGCTGTATCTCCATGATAGTCACGCTGAGGTGGATCAGAACGCCATGGTCTGGCAATGATGCCTTTGGGCCAGAAATCTTCTTGGTACAGCAATTTTATATCATCTGCGTATAAATTAACTCGGGCTGATTGTGTGCCATTCCTTGTGCTGGCCATGAGTCGAACGAATGTGGGCAATATGCCTCTATTTTCGAAGAATGTCCACAGATCGCGTTCTTTGACAGTTGTAGCAATCCTTCCTATACAGATTTTACGGGTTCTCCGACCTCTTTTAGGTAACACGCCTTTAAAGCCGCATGTATCGTCGTGACGATATTCTTCATCGTAGTAATCGCGTGGTGGGACATCATGGAATATGTGCGTCGAATCGGTTTCTGATGCTGAAGTTTGTTGGTGGTATGAATTGTATACTTGCATTTTCGAGTTTTTGTCATATTTATTACGAACTGACGAGTTGTGGGCCATTCTCATGTCGTCGCGCGTGCGGTCTGTGTTGGACGTTAGTTGTCTCTCATCATTCTGCTCGGTTGTTGAAATGACAGGAATGCTATTTAAACTTTCGTTATAGTTTGAATTAGAATGCGAGGAATGTTGTCCCGATGCGACATTGTCAGATTGCGCTTTCGAAGAGGCAATCGAATTGCCAACACCTGCGGTATTCGTCAGCATATTACTGAATGTTGGAGATCTTGACTGAGTATCAGCTTGATTCGTGGTAGTATGGTCAGTAGATGTTTTGGTCTTGACAAGAATTTCCCTCATTAGGGAGCTGGTATCCTTTGACCAATTTATAGGAGATAAGTGGTCGAGTGGATCGACCGACGGTTCGGGCAGGATTTTAGGGCTAACATCACTGTTATTCACTACACTATCAATAATTATATCATTGGAATTTGTAGCAAAAGCACCCGGTGTCCTAGGTTGGTTTTGTGTTCCAGAGTTTGTACTGCTGTTTGCCTGAGGGTCTCCTATTGACAAATTATGATGTGACATGTCGGGATCTCGAGCTTTCCACAGCAAATCGATTGGTTGAGTGTGCTCAGTTTGCATGCAAGACTGTACCACTGCTCCCAGTGTATTGTACTTCACAACAGTATCTTGGGCCAAAAGCTCAAACATTGAGGACAACTGTCTCTCCACACCGTCAACATGCTGCTTAATAGTTCCAACCGTCGATGAGCATTTGCTTGTGAGAGAAGATAGTCTTCGATCTAACGACTCGTGTTTGACGAAAGACTTCGACATGTCGGACACTTTGGAGTTCAGAGAATTGGTAAATTTATGATAGTCGTCCTGTGATGAGCCGACGTTGCTTTCTAACATCTTAACGCGATGCTTTAGATTGTCGATACCCATGCACTTATCATCTCGAAGACGATCCAGTCCGAGACTGACTGAAGCTACATTGCCAATGGTGCTACCAATAGACTTTGAGTTAGAATTGCACTTCAGTTTGACATCACAAACAATTGTCTCCAAGAGAGTTAGTTTCTCCATAATGTCTGACTGTTTTTTTGTCAGTGTGTTTATAGACCTATTCACTGATGACAAGTCGTCTGACCATTTTTGTTCACGTTCCAATTGGTTCTTTTTTGTAAGAGTCAAATCGGTCAGACCTCAGACAGTTGTTTTCCACAAAGAGTCCATGCCCTATTACAACTAGCCTTAGTGTGCTCGTTCTTGCTTTCATTGAAGACAATAACTACTGTCTTTTGTTCATTATATTTATATCTCCATTTGCGACTGTAGTTTGTGCATATATTCATTAAGTGCTGCAGGCCATTTTCCGAAACAGAGATCAATGTCATATCATCGGCTTGTGTCGGGCATGAACAATTTATAGAGAACATATTTAGTCCTGCTCCCGAATTAGCAAGCTCTGTTAGGAGCTGATCAACGAAGAGCATGTAGAACAGAGGTGAAATGACGCCCCCTTGTTTTGTTCCCTGCTCTATCTGAAATTTTCTGGACTGACAATTCCCATATTTTACATGACAAGAAGTACCTGTAAGCATTTGATGAAACAGTAGCCATATTTTCTCATCAAAACCGAGGAGATGAAGTTTATAGAAAAGACCATTTATCCATTCGGTATCAAATACCTTCTGGACATCAAGGAAACATGTGAACAACTTACTGTCGTTTTCTGATGCAAATTCTTTAGATTCGTATATAAGAAACGAGTCCATGAGACAGTTGATACCCTTCTGGAAACCGTGTTGCAATGCATGTACTTTGATCATATCAGGAACACGATACTCTAGTCTTAATAACATTATTTTTTCGAGCAATTTGTAAATGGCAGGGAGCAGGGTTATCGCGCGATAGCTGTCAAATAACTTTCGGGGTTTGTTGCCTCCTTTGTACAGAGGAACGATTATCCCAATCTTAGCCGGTTCTGGTATATGAGAAAACATCATGATACCCGTCAATAGTGCAGTTAGGCATTTGATCAATGCTGTACCACCAAGGACCAAGTGTTCATTATAAACATTACCACCCCGAAGCTTTGTTCAAGTTGAGTGTTTTGAGCGTGTTCTCGACTTCATCTTCAAGTACAGGTTCAGTGACATATTTAGAGTTACTCCCCGTTTTACAGTATTGGCCATTGGCGAGGTCTGCGACGGTGTCGTTCACAATTTGAAGGTGGTTCTCGTCAAAGCTATCGTGTACCAAGGGTTTGTATAGTGACTCAAAGTAGTCGACCCACCCATCTGATATTTCTGAGGAATTTCTTAAAGTTGCCCCGTTGTATTCAAAAATCTTGTTTGGTCTATTCTCATAATTTCGCCTAGAATTTATTATTTTAAAGAATGACCCTTGATCTACTTCAGCAGCGGTGTCTAGCTCATTGCTACGATCACTCAAATGTTGATTGAAGCATTTCCTAAACTCCCGTCTGAAGGCGCATTTTCTAGACTTATATTCTACATATAAAGCATTATCCACTTCCCGGGGTCTACCAGCAGTGATCCAATTCCGTCTGATTGTTGTCATGTGAGCGTGCAAGTCCTTCAAGTGACTGTTCCAAAACGGTTTGAGATGGCTTTTGAATGTTTTTTGTGGAATTATTTCACTCGACGCTCGCTGAATAGCTGAAATAATATTATTATAAAGAGCGTCTACATCGCCTCTGCTATTTATGTTATAGCTTTGTGGAAGAAGCGATGCTAGAGTGTATTTATACTGACTCATTAAGTTTGGTGAGGATCTAAATTTCTTCCAGTTATACAAGGGGGTAGAATTAGATCCCCGTTTGGAACCGTCGGCTTGAATGTCACATCTGAATAAACATACAATTGGTCTATGGTTAGAAATATCAGTAACGTCATCATCAATAATTTCAGCATGCACGAGTCATATAAATGTCTCTCTGTGAATACAACACATAATCAATAGACGTGCCCTCACCACCAGTGGCAGGAACAAAAGTTGCTTTTCTGCCAGCGCAAAGGTTACTTTCATTTACTTGTACAAACTGTTTTGGTTCGAGTACTCTGCGGAGAGAGTTGTCTCGCGGACGTGATCTTGAAAGAGTACAGTTGAAATCGCCCATGATAATAACATGACCAAGAGAAAAGTAAGTATCTATGATATCACCGAGTGCTTGTGTATATTGTAAATGAAATTCGTCTGTATAGTTGGTTGACGGTAGATACACTTGGAATATGTATAGGTAATCTGCATCAGGTAATTCAACTTGGATACCACAAATTATATCGTCATCAATTTGTATGGTTGATACATAGGGGTCTAGAACTTCTTTCCATATAAGGTCCACGCCACCTTTATGTCTCCCCCGATGATGGGGTAGCCTTTGAGAGAAATCACACACAATGTGACATTTGTAGTTGACTAGCATAGGTTCGAGTATATGAGAGTTGTGTTCGTGCAGCCAGTGTTCACTGATACCACATATATCTATGTTCCTCTCGTGAATCATGTCATTTAAGTAGGCACCGGATATGGAATCAGCTGATGCCGAATTGGCTATAGCTATCTGTGCATGTGACATTGTCAATTACAGTAAGATATACACCATGAGTACAATGAGGTATAACAAGAAAAAGAAGCCAGAGTAGCATAACCCATATGACATAATTATATGTTCAATTCCCATTATACTGGGTTTGTCGTCTATCATTTTGAGAAAGCCAGAGTCGACATAATACTTGACGTGGCCAGAAGTTCTTATTGATTACTTTTGTCATGTCATCTTCGTGTATGTTTATTCTGGCAGAAACAGTATGTTCTTTCCTACTATGCACCATGCGAACAATTGAGAAGCGAACGCCGGCGTCGGTGCGATAGTCCTGAATTGCTTCTGGAGTAACACTGTCGCGCAAGTTACCGACAAATACTCGGATTGTATTTATCGGCGTGTTGTGTTTGCTGCGCATTGAATTTTCCGTATGACTATCACTTGGTGGCGACCCGTGCCTCCTGTGGTGTTGAACGTTAGGGCGACGTTGTTGGAGATTGTCGTCATTTTCATAAGTCGTTGGGGGTGGCTTTTGATTAATAGTGTTTGTGTTATTTCTCTCTCTCGAATTATTGCCTTGTCCTGTATTTACAGTTCGAGTGACCTCAGCATATGTGCGGTCGATGTACGACTCCTCGAAGTCGTCAACTGGAATAGAGTTATAGGACTTAGTGTCCTGGTTGATTGGGCTGCTGGTAACAACTTTGTTGGGACTAGCAGTAAGTAACTGTTGATTAAACATCTGCTGTTGGTTGTACATGTGGTTTAATCTATTATTAATTCCATTCATAGTATGAGTGGTGAAGTCCTGGAAAAGACCGGCAATCTCTCGTGAGAATTTGTTTAGTTTTATATTCAGTTTGTCCACACACTTTGACTCTATGCGGTCATCAGTTTCAGTTGGTTTTGACTCAGGTTCCGCCGTCGCAGATAGAGAACTAATCATACTCAATGGTAAATTGGGTGCTCAATCAGCACATATGATCAGCACAGTGCACATGCAAGGGGGTAAGCGTGGTCGACTACGCCATTTGTTCACCAATGTTTGCGAGACATATTACTTCTTTGTTCATTGATGAGCCCAATCAACTTTATTCAGATGCCCACTCAGGTGTTTTATTGAACTTCTGTACTCAGACCACCGTTACCAGTGAGAAGCCCCGCCCGCCCAAACAACGCCCCGCCACACAGAGGCTCCGCATATCAGCCAACCGAAAGCCAATGATTAGAAAATGGGACAGCAAGTTAGCTGAATCATTCAATCGGAATATCGACACTAGCACAATGATTCGTATTCAGCGCGAGATTGACCACATTCTTTTCTGCACGGTGCAACAATCCGATATTAACTTTTTGTCCAATTCGATCACTGACCTGCTGACCGTGGCGGCAACAAAAGCCAATGCTGCCGAGTGCGCTGCTCCCGTCAAAACAAAACATTCCGACAATAACCGTAAACGCACGAAAACAAAACAACCGTGGTTTGCAAACGACTGTCGGGCTGCGCGGACGAAATATCGAAGAACCCATAGAACTTTTAAGACTCGACCAAGCAGTCTAAATAAATTAGTTATGTTAGAATATCGCCGAAATTATAAACGGGTGTTACAGCTTAGTAGACTAAGGCATTTAAAAACAGTTAGCACTAAAATTCACAAACTACGACCCCATTCTAGCAAAGATTTCTGGAAGTTAATCAGAGAACTTGACCCGGGCGGTAACGTCAAACCCTCCCCTACTTGTGCGGAATTCCATGACTATTACAAGAACGAAGGAAACCTCCTTGATAGTAATCCCGACACAGTCAGCCATGTAGAAACAGTAGAATTACCCCGCTTCCCAAATGACATCGACTGTACTTACTTGAGCGCACATATCACTATGGAAGAACTCGAAATGTCAGTCAAAAAACATAAGTCGGGGGAATCTGCGGGCTATGATTCAATAACAACTGATTATATAAAACGTTCGTTTGATTTATTTAAAAATGTTTTATTGAAATATTTTAACCTGATTTTCTCCACAGGTTTTGTGACACATGACTGGAAAATTGGCATTATTCGCCCGATTTTTAAGAGAAAGGGAGATAATCTTGACCCGGATAATTATCGGAAAATAACACTTATGAGTTGTCTCTCAAAGTTGTTCACAAGTATAATCAACCAACGAATTGATCTTTTCCTAGATAGTAATTGTTTACAAACGGAAGCCCAAGCTGGTTTTCGAAAAGGCTACTCAACAATCGACCATGCATACTCTTTATACTCTCTCATATATTTGTTTAAAGCAAATAAGAAACATTTATATTGCGCTTTTATCGATTTCTCTAAAGCATTCGATTGCGTTCATAGGGCCAGTCTCTGGACTAAACTTCTTGCACACAAAATCGAAGGATACGCTCTAAATGTAATAACATCGCTATATGGCGGTCTGAAACTATGTATGCGTCTAAATGACGAAGAATCATGCTACTTTCCCAGTCATATTGGCCTAAAACAGGGAGACAAACTCTCCCCTCTGCTTTATGCTATATATGTGAATGATCTTGAACATTACTTAAATTCTCATAATTTTAATGGCATTACTATAGACAAGCTTAGCGGATATGAAACTGGTATTTTACTTAAATTGAGTCTACTGATATATGCAGACGGCACAGTTCTGATATCAAATACACGAGAAGGCTTGCAACAGGCCCTTGCCACTTTCTCCAATTATTGTTTAAAGTGAAAACTCAGAGTCAACATATCAAAAACAAAAATTATAATTTTCGGAAGAAAGCCGAAATGTACCACACCCCCATTTAATATAAATGGTCAGGAGATTGATTTAGTTGATAGCTACAAATATCTTGGAATAAATTTTCACAAGAACGGATCTTTTGCCCTTGAGAGAAATACCAGGTACCAACACGCAAAAAGTGCAGCATATGCACTTCTGAACAAAGCTAGGTGTCACAAACTCACTGTACAAAGTATCCTAGAAATATATGAAAATCAATTATACCAATCATAACATATGGTGCAGAACTTTGGGGTCACGAAAACCTTACCTGCTTTGAAAAGTTTGAGTTGTGGTTCTTGAAATTTGTCTTAAAAGTCCTTTGTATACGGCGAACTTGGAATGTGCCCAATAGCTATAAAAATAAAATTGCGTTACTTAACATATTGGGCTAAGCTTGTCAGTATGCCAACCAATAGAATACCACTTAATCTGTATTATTGCATGTACAAGTTGTTTGATAATAATGTTTTTAACAATCCGTGGATTATTGGAATACGAGACACTCTAAATAACCTCGGAATGAGCAATGTTTGGACCAACCAAAGGGTGACTATATTATCGTGCCTTCAATTACTATTAGATCCTGGTATTCAATGAAAAAAAAGTTAGTTGTTACGCAAGGGAAATTCCCATTGGATCATCTGGTGCACGTACCTGCAAAACATATTTTATTTGGAACAGTTGTGCATTTCCATAATAAAATATATCTGTTCTCTCTGTATCACAAAATCAAGATGTGGTTCTTCGAAATAATTGGAATGGATCAGATGACACGGAATCGAGCGATATGACACACTAGTGAGCTTTACTAAAAACAGTTGACACATCTGAGCCAATATGAGAAAAAAGAGCCGTGCTATCTGACACATTAACAAACATTTTTATAAAATATGCTAAGTGTGTCGGAATATTATGGGCAAATAGGTCGCCCTGATACACCTACGATGATGGTTACACGGATTTTCTTTCAGTGTATTCGTTGACTTAATTGAGAGGTTTATAGATTGTAAAACTTGAAAACATTGGTTGCTTTAGAAATATGATTGGCGCGTAAGCACCGTGTGCGATACCGGCGCATGCGCTCTATATACATGTACATGTACGTACACGCCGATGAGTTGAACACAGGGCGACATTGTGGAAATTAATGTGCGCCAATCACTGCGAACTGTGTATGTTATACATACATTATATTTGATATGGTACTTCTGCCCAGAACTGCTTATCGAACTAGGTGAATATCGCTTCAATTTGCCCTTAAACCGAGTAATATCATTTTACGACATCACCAATCCGAGTAATATCATTTTACCACATAACAAATCTGAGTAATATGGTTTTACGACATGCCTTAACTCTATCTCACTGCTAACACGCTCGTCGAAATCGTACATTTCAAATTCGAATTATAGGCGACAAATTCGGACGAAGTGAGTTCCGAGTCTGCTAAAAAATATGTAGACGTCGATTTGTGTGACGTCACTCATTCGAAAGACTTGTCGATATTTCACTGGTTTAGTTTGATATTATTGGCCTGATATCATCCCTCGGTAATCTCATGTCAGCCTGAGGTCTCAGGCTGATAAGAGGTTACCTCGGTTTGATATCAGGCCTAATGTCAAACAAACCATGTACTATATATCGTCTATGTATTATTTCACAACAACCCAAGTTATTATCCGGACATCATAATAATCAACTTATTTCAATCATAAATGGACATAACCTAGGAAATAGTTATCGGACCACATTCAAATTTGACCTTTACCTGTATTTTCACGTGATTTAATCCACGATCTAAATTGTAAGGCAACAATATAACACTAACAATATAGATACCGTCCGGACATTAAAAGAATCAGCAAATTCCAAGTCGATATGGGGCCAACTCCGTCAATCATAATGACCGGACCCAAATTTGCACTTGACCTGTGTTTCCATATGATTAATAATGCACGTACCAAATTTGAAAAACAATTGGACAAATTAATTTATCGCCCAAGAACAAAATAATCAGCAAATTCTAATTCGAAAAGGTGCATAGCTCCATCAGAAAATTATATCAAATATTATTCAAGTTATCATCCGGACAGCACGCGTTTCGAGCAGACGGACGGACAGACGGTCACCACTCATTTCTATAGTCCCCAGAAATTTGTGACAAATATTCAGAATGTGTCTTTATATTTCAGCAACTGCTGCATTGGGATACGCTGATTCGATGGCAGTGTTAATCATCTGAAGAGTTCGACAAAAGTTGTGCATGGTTCTCATAGGACACCAAACATTCGTCATTGGAAATAAACAAAATTCAAGCACACAGTTTGAAATTCTTTCTGTGATAAAATCTAATCATTATTAGTTCCTCTAATTTGTCAACCACACACTGTGATACTGTGACAAAATGATGTTCAACTGTAGATTGTTCATGGAATTTTGATATACATGTGAAGTCAGAGGTTACATAAAATAGTAATCCTGGATATTGGCGTATTGATATAGTAATGCCCTAAATAATCGACTACTTAACCACAGCTAAATTATGAATATTTTTTCAGAATTTAGTCGGAAATATGGCTTGACTCACAGTGGAGTTCACACCCTTGAGCATTTCCTATAATCCAAGATGGCGTCCAACATGGCCGACGTGTCACCGTGACAAAATATGAACTAACTCAGTTTAATACATTTTGTTGGAGACACTATCTCATACAATGTATACAAATGTATCCATTATTGGGATGCTATTACAGTGTACAGCATTTTGCAGGAAAAGGTGGTTCTCCAATGGCAAGATGGCTGCCAAAACGGTGACCTGAATTGGAAAATAGACACATTTTCACTCATATCTTCTGTATCCGTTTCTACTGTTTGGAACTGACGACAAATTGTTGTTTGTTTTCCTATTATTTATGTCCTCTGATTATTTGCGCAGCTACTACCAATCCTTAATTATTTTGTTTAAATCAACGTAGTATGACATTTTTTCGAAAACTCACAATCGGTTTCTAGTCACATTTTAATATGAAATGAGCAGATCCGAAGGAGATAAGCCAGTGGAAGTATTACCAATAAAATGCAATCTCATTAGGGTCTGAAATGGTTACTATGGTTTATGATGGCAGTCAAAATGGCGGCAAATTTATAGAAAATTCTATGTTTCGTCCTTATTCGTTTAGATGTTGTGGTTGATGCGTGAAGTTGATTAATCTGCATTGGATACATTAAACTTGTTACTTCTTTGGTATCAGTCCATTTCAATCCCTGAACAAATTTATCTTTGTATAACTTTGTGTGTCTAGCCAAATTGTAATGTGAAACGAAGAGTTAAGCACAGGCTATTACCTATATAATTCAATCTCATAGGTGCTTGAAAATTTGAGATGGTCTATATAATGAATCATGACAGTCAAAATAGCGGCAAATGTATCAAAAGTGTTAAATTGGTGACACACAATTGAATTTGTTTTGTAATAGCTAAAGTAGTGTTCAAAATCGCTGCCAAAATCAGTATATAGCCGTATACGTACTAAGGCATTATTTACGGTTATAAGCAGTGAGCCAAATATTGACATTTCACTATAGAAACAATCCAGTTCGCGCCTCTGCTAAGGAATTAAATCATCATCAAATAAAAACAATTCTGATCAAAGTTCAATACAATCTGGCTGCGGGAATGGTGTATTAGTCGTGATATGGTCTATCGACTGAAACAACCAAACAAATAATTAATAGTCAATTAACTTTTGCTGGTAACATTCTTGATTATGGTAAATAGTTCATAGAAAGCTGTACTTACTTCCGATTAATGTTAGGTGGCTGATTGTTGTTCACATTGAGCGTTTTCAGAACATTGAGATAGCATCAAACATGATCACCCATCATAAGCAACTATCACCAACCCTCGAAAGAGTACGGGCCGAACTCATGCTTCACTTGAAGGACGTACGGTTTGAGTTTTTTTCTTTTATCTGCACTCTAGTCTTCGTGGGTCTGATACGTCCCACCACATGCATAAATGTGTTCTGGTGAGAGTTATTTGCTTATCTACACAGTACGCATGCGTCTACACCAAGTGTGGAGTACTGGGTCGGAAAATATAATTTAGCAAAACCATGGTATCCATATAGTGGAGACTGGGTCCAACTGTGATGCTTGCATTATATACAATGGCCCTCAAAACCATACATGTATACTCATGTTGAATCTTCAAAGTTGCCAGCTTTCTCCTGGTAAATTTGTCTGTTATATCTACCGCGATCTTTTATAACCGGACGTGCAATACAGTTGAATACCATCATTTAGTCAGGAACGTGTATATTTCACAAACATCATTGACAGAGGTTCAGATATGAAAACAACAAACGCTGTTATAATCAGATACAATTAGTATAAAACATTAAGTCATAGAGCTGTAACTGTTCCTAAACCCAGTCTCATTCCAGAAACGTTTTCGATCACCACTTATCGTTGAGTATGCAATATATTACCATAATGGAGAGCTTGTCATTTGGTTTCAGTGTCATAATTATTATGCCCTGTGTTGTGACCACAATTGATTTAGCTCGCCCTAATTTCGGATGTGCCATGGGCGAACTGATTCAGAGAAACTGATAGCCTAGCTTGTTCCTGTGTATATTCAAGATTATTCCACCGTGACCCGATTTTCTCCGCAAATATTGCTTCCAAGCAGCAATTGTTTTGGGCATACTTTGGAATTTCTCAACTGCTAGCGATCGGGAGTAATCGCCATAGTGTGATTTATATTTCACTGAATAGTCCAAATTTCCACACTTCCATGACTAGAGCTAACATATATTCAACCAACTTGTTCTATGTCAGTTCACAGGCATATATTTTGGTACATGTGAAACTATGATTCGTGGCATCCCCTATAATTGTATTGCACACGGAAATCATATTGTTCTATGTGCACGAAGAGGCTGTTGACAACATGTTAGTTCAGGGTCATATGATCAACGATACCCAGTATACGCTGATGTCTAAACTCAAGCAAGGTTCGATCGTGTCATCTGAATGTGTGTGAATGATAATTGAAAGTAATGATAACACCGTTACGTTGTACCAGCAGCCCAACGTATCTGCATTTGATGAAGCTGTGATCAAATTATCTCTATGATCTACTAGAGTATGATAACATTTTATGTTGTACAGCTTTTGGAACTCACTGCCCACAAGACCAGTATGCCAATGGTGCTGTGTACATAAGATTAATCTTGACCACATCAGTATTCACCAATCATATTATCGTCATACACTGAGTGTGCATTCTCCACATAGGCAATAAATAACACAAGGTTGTATCTTGAATAAATTAAATATAGCGTGGGAGTCTCTGGTGTATACCATACCATAATAATAGATAATAGATAAGTTTAATTGGCAAAAACATCCTTATAAGGACAGTATGCATACATAATAACATATAATTGTACATTGTGTATTGAACAGTATAATAAATGATATTAATATAGGGTCAAGCTGAATGTGCAATGGATCATCTATTCTGTATTTGTTCATTGATTTATGATACGATGCACATCACGTGCGGAGAATAATCTTCGGATCATATGACAAATTGAAGTGCATGTATTTGACACATTGTTGGATAAGATTTTGACAAGCTGTTCAGTTTGGGTCATGCTTTCAATGTCTGAGAACTGTGTCTTCATAAGGTATGTGAGCTCGAGACGTTGTGTGCGGTAAGCGCTGCACTCTAAAAGAAAATGTTTTTCGTCTTCAATAACATTATCGGAACAAAATATACAAAACCTTTGTTCCACTGCCGTCGGCGGTTGTGTGTGGCATCCATTTTCAATAGCCAATTTATGATTACTTATTCGCAGTCTAGTGGAAACGATTCTATTTTCTATTGATGTTGTGTGAAGAAGATAAGGTTCTATTTCGTACTTAAGTTTGAAAAGTCGGTATGTTCGTAACTTATTACTTCCCCGTTTTTGAACATTCGTCAGTGAGACTCTGTCTAATATATATATAATAATCTTCAATAAGATTTCTTTTGAATTGACCCAGTACGGGACCAGCGTTTTGGAGGTCTGCAATATTCCACCCCAGTGATTCTGCCGTTTTAAAGATTGATTTCTTAACCGATGCCATATGTTGTTCCAACGCAGCACTGCGGAGAAGATTACAGTCCGACCGTGACATTAACTTAATTACATATGATGAAAGTCTGCATGCCACATCAATGAATAGTGGGTGGCTCTCTAACTCAGCGCGGACAGCGTTGTTTGAAGAAAATGTACCGACTCCGAGCAACCTTTTACAGTATTTTAAGTGTACCTTTTCACATGGCAGGCGGTCGTGATTTTTAGTGGTTATTTCAACGCCCCATAATTCGCTTCCATATAACAGTATCGGCTTAATTAATCTATCGAAGAGTTTTAAAGACGGCGATATTGGAATCGGTGCGTCTTTTGTACATGCATTAATTAGTGAATGCATTGCTTTGAGACCTTTAGCACTTAACTCTTCCATTGCATGTATGAATCTACCAGTATTACTAAATTTAATTCCAAGATAGTTGTATTCAGTGACATTTTCCAACTTTTGATTTCCAATGTGAAGTCTGGTGAAGTTTTAGCTTTCCTAGATCTAAACACCATACATTTAGTTTTATCAGTGTTCACGGCGAGTTTGTTGGTCTCCGTGTATCTATTTAGTCTGTTTAGACACCGCTGAAGCCCATTTGGAGTATCCGAAAGTAAACATAGGTCGTCAGCGAATAAAATGTGATTAAGTGAATCATTGCCTATACGGACAGCATCGCAAGGACTGTCAAACACATTTTTAATGTCATCAATAAAGATTTTGAACAAATTTGGCGACAATATGTACCCTTGTCTGACACCTATCGTGAACAAACATGAAGGCCCCAACTCTTTGTTTGTTTTGGTGAT
Source organism: Siphonodentalium dalli (assembly GCA_032622095.1). Taxonomy (NCBI): domain Eukaryota; kingdom Metazoa; phylum Mollusca; class Scaphopoda; order Gadilida; family Siphonodentaliidae; genus Siphonodentalium; species Siphonodentalium dalli. The sequence continues at coordinate 46,137,489 of CP136069.1, read as the reverse complement.
ATAATAGCTATTGTCATATAGTGACTGAATTACCCGCATTATGTGTCCCTTAATCCCCACGCATTTCAATTTTTTTTAAAGTATTTGCCTGTTAACTGTGTCGAACGCCTTTCTGAAATCTATGAACGCAGCATATAGAGGCTTGCCCAATCCTTTGTATTTTTGTATGGCCGCGTGTAGAACGAACGCTCCATCAATGGTGCTCTTCCCTTTCGAAAAACCAAATTGGTTTTCGCTAATAATATTGTTTACATCCAAGAACGCGATTAACCGACGATTAATTATTTTATTAAACAATTTACCGACCGACGATGATACTGCTATTGCCCGGTAGTTATTGGGATCACTTTGTCTCCTTTTTTATGAATTAAAGTGAGGGTAGATTCACTCCACTCACTCGGATACTGTCCTGTCTCTAGAATTAAGTTAAACAATTTTACAATTTCATCAATCATCAAAGGAACGAGCGACTTAAGCAATTCGTTAGAAACTTGGTCGGGTCCAATTGCCTTTCCGTTTTTTAATTCTCGTGTAGCACCAAGTACTTCCTCTGTCGTGATGATATCATTATTACTAGATTGATTGGAAGATTTATATATGACCGAAGATAATCCACAATCTGGGTTATCAGGTTCCGGACAATAAAGCTTAGTGAAGAAGTCAACTGATCTATCAGCATCAAGTTCATTTTGGGAAACCTGTTTCTGTCGCATTTTTGTTATGATTTCCCAATATTGTTTTGGGTTGGTTGTCTCTAACGTATCTAGTTTACAATATATATTTGCGTAAAATGCCCGTCGTTTAGTCTTAAGCGACTTTTTGTATGCTTTCCGTTTCACATGATATCGTGTTCTTAGGTTTGTTTCAAGTGGGTTCTTCCTCATATCGCTAATGATGTTCACGAGATCATGCTTAAGTTCCCTACAATGCCCATCGAACCACTTTCTTTTACGCGGTGTTCTCTTCCTCTTGACTACCCTACGTGCACATGCGTACATGTTCACGTCTTTTATTATTTGCATAAGGTCTTTGGTCGCATTTGTGGCACCGCAAACATCGTGCTGATAGGGATCCGTTTTATAATTAGATAAGCGTCCCCGCATGGACGTATTATGCATGACGTCACGCAATTTCTCATCACTATGATCTGCCCATTTAAGATGTGTTCTTATTCGGGTATATGTGTATTTGTTTGATGATTGGCATCGTTCATTATCATATTTTAAGTGAAGAACTAATTGACAATGGTCAGAGAATTCCGTTGGAAGTTTAACGCTAAAGTAATCAACGGCACAAAGAAAACTCTCTGTTATGAGGATATAATCAACGACGCTCGCCCCATTATATTGATAGCTTGTGAAATGACCAAGTCGATCGCCTGTAGATCGTCCATTAATTATACGAATACCACTACTTTGGCAAAGAGTAATGAGCTGGCGTCCAAAAGAGTTTACACGGCTATCCATACTGACTCTATTAGGGCACGTGTCTATTATATAATCAGCTGGGAGCGGCGTGTGCTGATAACTGTCAGATACCACGTGGTCTGGCAATTCACCTGTGCGTGCATTAAAATCCCCGCCGAGAATTAAAAGTTCATTGTTCTTGTACCGAGCTAATGCCTTCTCGACACACTCAAAAATATCATCATCTTTATCTTTCGTCTTCCAAAAGCTAGAATTGCTGGGAGGAATGTACAATGATACAAATATTACTTTTGTGGATTGGTTAAGTAATTTACCATCGAACTCAACAATTAGTGCTACTTCGTTTACAGTGTAGACTTTTCGCATGTACTTTTTGAATTTTGAGAGGAAATAAAAGGCGATACCACCTTTTTTCTTGCCCTTGCCACGACTTAAATTTAGATTTTCGTAGCCTTCTAAATCAATTTCGGATGAATGTTGATGCCACGTTTCTATAAACTCATATCTCTCTATTTGGTGTCTAAATTCTGGATATCTAATATTTTACGGATCCCTTGCACATTCCAGCTTGTATATCGGATTGTATTACTTTGATCTGTTGTACTCATGTCTGATATAATTTCAATATACTAGCCATGGAGCTGGTAAGCCTTCCAATTCTCCCTAAAATGTAATATTCACCTCAATTCACATCAAAACAACATTTGAAGTGCAGTCCAACATATAAGTATACGTAAATAATGAGTTCATACTAAATATAACAACATACTAAATATAACAATATGGCGAAACATCATGCATGGCAACATATGTGCATGCAATTTCCCATGTTCACATTGTCTGATATTGTGTCATATTTAAAGTGTTTCTTTTTAATGTATCTAATGCAGATTAGCCAACTCCACGCATCTACCAGTCACGACAAGCAAGCGCATAAGGACAAAATATATAATTTCTATACATTTTCTGCCATTTTGACTGCCATCATAAACCATAGTAACCGTTTCAGGCCCTACTATGATTGCATTGTATAGACAATACCCAAATGCTTATTAATTCCTTCAAATCTGTTAATTTCATACTAAAATATGGCCAGAAACCAATATTGAGTTTTTGGGAAAATTTCATACACGTTCTGTAAGATCAATTTTGTTATGGACTGGAAGTGGCTGAGACGAAAGGAACTCGATGTAGTACCGAGCAAATGAACATACTATATGAATAACAAGAAAACAAGGCACAATTTGCAACCAGTCCAAAACACTAGGAACGGATATAGGATATATGAGGGGAAAAATCATATTTTTCACGTTCCGGTCGCCAATTTGGCAGCCATCTTTCTAATGGAGTGCCATATTTTCCTTCAAATATAATGTAACAGTATCCAAATAATTTATAAATTTGAGTAAATTTCTAATCTATACTACGGCGGCCATGTTGGACGCCATCTTGGATTATAGGAAATGCTCAAGGGTGAGAACTCCACACCCACCTAGAAATTGACGTACACGACGTAGAATTTTATATTCTTTTATTGAACAAATAACGAAATTTAACAGTCAGTATAGTGGGGTCCCTTGGGTGTTGAATCGTTAATTTAGTGGCTGAAGACAGAAACTTTAACGATATGTTACTTAGTTATGGGGGAATCTTTTGGAGGGGATGCCCGGGTGGGGGTCCTTCTCGGATAAAATAAGGTTTCCATGCAACGGCGTCAAATATTTGGAAACAAGTTAAAAGGCAACTGTTGAGAACAGAACCATGCAATGAGCCTTGTGTTTGAAGAAATGTTAACTCATAGTGCAATTAATGGTCTATCAAACGGACCCGGTCATAATGACAACTATGGCCAATGTTAAATTACTAATAATCGGCGTACACGATCCAGATTATCCCCTATTAAAGGTACGGTTGGCCTTGGAGGTGGGTACCCTGTGAAAATATTTCCACCGATTAAAAACCGCCACAAACAGAAAGAACACCAAATGTAGACATACTTTGTCCGTATACAAATAAGAAATATCGCATAAACAGTATGTTATTGTCACATGTTTGACCATTGTTATGTAAACAAAAGCATAAAAAGTTACTTTTCTGGTGTTTGTTTATATTATGATGGTAAACACAAAGAGCGTTCTTTGTTGGTGAATTCCTGATATGGAACTAATAAAGAGCGTTTATGCCATTTGTGTGTGATTAGCCAGCAGCATTGTGCTGTCTTCTGTAACACAATCAGGCTCTTGCTTAGGTAAAATATAGTAGGTCTTTATGATAACATGCTGTTTACGCGATATATGAACGAAACTGTATGCGTTTTAATGTTTTTCTGTTTACAGTGATTGGAACGAATATGAATATTTTCGACAACTAAGGCCTCACGTGCCTTTAATCGGGGACAATCGGGACCATGCGCACCTAACAATCGAGCCGTTTTTGTCGGGTCCGTTTTAAGGTCAATCCACACCGGACGCGATCGTGCGATTATACCGGCGTTTTCTGTCGTCCGTATCAGTTCAAAGCGCGCGATTTTTATATTCACACTGCAAGCGTCAGGACCGCTGACCACGAGGCGATCACATCAGTGGTTTTATGCTTCGTCGATTTCTCGCTTTATGGCAAACCAGTGGAATAATTGGGTCGCTGTCAAATAGGACATTTTACGTGCGACATTCCTTCTGTTTTAAGGCGACGCATGCATTCGTCGTCGAGATAACAAAGGTGGTGGGGGACTTTAGTGACATACTGATAACTGAAGTGCAAGGATAAATGAGAAAAGAAAATGTCTGGCAAAAGCTCGAAGTAATAACAGGATCGTCTGGTTAATTTTGGTCCCAATCCATTCCAGACTTGTGAAGTCACTTTGCCCACAATGTGCCCCCCATATAAAATCTCACAAACCGGAATTATAGAATTAAATTCAATTAAACGCAATTGACCCTTAATCGGACAGTGTCGGCGCACACGGTCTCGATTGTACCCGGTTAAATCCGGCTGCTAGATAAATCGGGCCTGATAAAATCTGGGGGGGGGGGGGGTCAGCGCACACGAGTCGGATTTCCACTCCGGTCATCTTATCATTATCATGCTATGGTCACTTTATAGTCTATATAGCCAATTGGTGTGGTCAGCCTATCTAGCCAGTTACAAAAGCTAGTCATGGTGGTTTATTTAAAAATGTATTTCAAAATACTAATATTTATTAATAATTAATTAAACAATATTAATAATGTAATTAAGATAGTGATGTCACGAGCAATAGCCGTAAATTGGCGTAAGACTTTTTCATACATTTAGCTGCCACACTCTTGTTGCGATTATTATACAGACACTCATTTTCTGCCCACATGTCTGTATACCAGCTGTTGTTCCTTGTCGATCGACCAGAATTCTTGACTTAAATTTCGAATAACGGTAGCGCTAACTATTCCGACATTTTGAATGAGGTTTTGGTCATGTGACGATCGGTCATGTGACAAGCAAAACACGCGCGTTGCCATCGTCACCCGTTGCTTATTTGTGACATGAATTCTGATTTACTAACGTTGGACCGACGATAACTTTAGATAAACTAATATAGTATTGTGGTCTCACGTCCCTCTGGCTGTGTCATCTGACTATAGTGTCAATAACAGGGTTGGGGCGATTATATGCCAATGTAATCGATTACGATTACAATTACTTTTGATTTACATGATTACGATTACGAATTAATTTTTCCCCAATGTAATCGACTATGATTACAATTACTTAAGTAAATGTAATCGATTACTTTTTGATTACATGTGATTACAATTGTTAGTTTCCAACCATTTAGAACGCATAGGAATAAATCAAATTAAAATATCAAATTTGATTGAATAAAAACATCACTACATAACATGGGAACAAGACACGACTGAAACAATATAGAGAAGCAAGCAATAAACACATATAATTTTTACATTTACATGTATTGACTCAATAATGTGAACATTATATTGAAAATATTTTTTTTATATGTGTGCACGTATAGCCATTGAATGTTGATCTGGAAATAAACATTCCACTTTTATTGAAAAAAGATTCAACAATCAAAATATAAAATGACTTATCAAACTTTCTGAATGCACCATTAAACATACTGCATTCTTACCCTCCTCCCTATTTTACTCCATTCTGGTTGGCCCAAATAATGTCACGTGGCGGGCGACAAGTCACAATGTCTCCCTCTACATAGGGCGACAAATGTATAAAGTTATACAAAACCAAAACATTCTAATCACGTCAGTATACTAACTAAGAAATTAAATAGCCACTAACGACTATATTTAATAGAATGTATTAAATAGCATTCACATGTCATACGACAAATATCAATAATTAAAATATCATGCATGGCGGTGGCAGAAAGACGACATGGAAGGTCATGTCGCCTCCACGTAGCGAGTCTAAGCGACTCTCATTTTTTATTTAAATTCTTGTATCAAACTATTATTATGATGGTTTGGCATGAAATAAAATATTCTGATTCTGAAGCGATAACCTACCGATATATCGGAGATAAAATGTCACAGGACAGGAATTATCGTCAAACTGCAATAAATAAATGTTATATCAAAATGGGTTTCAGTTTTCAGTTTGGCCATGGTTTCTGAAAAAAAAGGCCAAACAAATTCAGAAATGGCCGAAACATTTACCAAAAACAATCTTTGACCATCATTAAACCCGGGCGTGGGTTATGGTTATGTATTGCGCCGTAGAATTACAGCCATGTCAGGGGGGGGGGATATTTTTCCGGGCACGTATGCCGGTGTGGGTGGGTTATCGATGGGACAAAAAATATTTTTTTCCGCACCTCAATTTTTTTTTCCTGCAAGTCTTTTTGACTGTTTTTGCAATGAGTTTGGCTTAAAACACATCAGAATGTCAATATTAACATAAATGAAAAATTTCATGATGATCAGACAAACAGTATATAGCGTGTAGCCCATGCTAATGAATTGAATTTTGAAGATGGCCGCTGGCAGCCATGTTTTTTTGGCCGAATGACCCCAAAATGACTCGTTCCTATTTACATCCATGTAAAATAGTATGCACATAAATTCATATACAGCTGTTGACAGTGAATCCCCCCGCAAATCTTTGTTTTAGTGTTAAAAGGGGGTGGGTGTCCAAAATGGTCGGGGAAAAAACTGCCGAAAACGGAAAAAAATTTGGACGGGGGGTGGGTGGGCCCCAAATAAGGGTCGAAAGGAAAAAATCAGCATAGATGCCTGAAATTGTTTTCCACCCCCCCCCCCCCCGGCCAAGTGGGATTTAAGTCGGGAGTCTTCATGGAAGCTTCCCACATGGCATTTGTGCCATTGCTCGAATCCAGTGACGAATTAAAATCAATCAGTTTTCCAGTGGATCGGTAAACAGATAGACAACAAAACCAATCTCTCGTGTGGATAAATACTGAACTTATAGTTTGTCGAGAAACACCCAGAGTGATTGGTTAGTTCACCGAGTGGCGTTTGTAATTTTTAATCGTGGGTTAGGGACTACCCCATAAATAAACGGTAAGCAAACCACTCAATACCGGAGAGGACCCCACTAAATGAACTTTGGTTAGAAATGCCACCAAGTTGTTTACACCAAACCGACGTAGCGTTTGCTAATCATATCCTCTCAAGATTTCGGTGTTGAATGGGTTCTAGTGAGTATCTCTCTTAAAAATATCGCCGCGGTGTTGAGTGTTTTGCTTTTCGCTCACTTTACGTGCTGTATATAAACCAATTCTCGGCTCACACAAAGTGTGTTTTGTTGATAATATCGCATTCACACTATCATTATACTATACAATATAGTATATTCTTGAGGAAGTTTTGATAATTTGGTAACCTAAATTATAACCTATAACGAAGGCCATCCGTGCCTTTAAACCAGACCAAACATTCCGGCCGGATTCGCCATCGTCAGGTAAAATCTCCAACTTAAGACCTACATTGACGGCCCAGCCAACCGGATCGTTAAACTTCAATAAATAAATAAATGTCAACCATGATTGTTAAAAATGGTTGAACCAAAATAATAATATTCATATCGCATCAACCATGTAGACGAGACTTGGTTCAATCTGGTGTCTTTTGGCCAGTTTCAGCGAACCTTGTTGCCTTTTTACCAGTTTACCAAAAACCACGACATGACGACTAATTCAGACTGTCCGCCATATACAGTCATTTTTACACAAAATAATTGCTTCTGGAAATATAGTGTTAGCTGTTATTGAAGTAGTTTGCATCATTGGCCATTTTTTTTTAAGTGATCATAGAACCCTCTCTGAATATCACCAGATCTCACTAAACCCTTTAGATGCGTTCGTTACTTGTTAATCGGTAGTTGCTCGTCAGTGTATGTTCGGGTAACAATTTCCAAGAAGTTACATATGCGTATTTATCAAAACAAAGTGGCCATTTTACGAAACTTTTCCCATCTCATTGGCGCACATGTGCATTGTCAATTTTCTAATTTCGGAATTTATCAGTTATTTTAATTTTAGGTGTGCGTTTTATTCTCTTGCTTCGCTTTTTTTTAGTTCTGGATTTATCAGTTTCAATTTGGCTAAGGTTTCTGTATAATGACCAAATAAATTCCGAAATGGCCAAATATTGACCAAAACGAATTGTTAGCCAGCGTTAAACGTGGGCGTAGGTTATGGTTATGTTTTGCTCCGTGTACAATACAGTCCATGTGGCATTTATGACGGGGTTTCCATAGAAGCATCACACATGGCAGCGACAAATTAAAATCAATAAATTTTCCAGTGGATTGATAGACACCGATGGATAACGAAATTACCCTTTGGGTGAATATTGAAAGTGTAGTTGGTTGGGTAATACCAAGCGTGATTGGCTAGTACACCGAGTAATGTTTGGAATTTTCAATGTTTCAGTGTCCACCTTAGAATTCCCAAGTACACTTTACTAATTGGATCAGACAAAAACAATGTCATGTCCCAGAATTTTTCTCTTGCCCTGGCCATTTATTTTATTTTATTTGTCCATATTTAATCTTTGTCCAGAATATACATGTCTGAACATATATACTAGTCCATAGCCTACGGAACTATATGTGTCTTAGGTGCCGTTTACACATAGCCGGTTATCGATCTTTGTGGCGAACGAGTTAGCCGGCGAAAGTTACTGAAGACTATTTACACATCGCCGGCGAAGATACGCATATATTCAGTTGTCTCCTTTGCTTGCCCTTCAGTTATCACTAAACTGAAGTAGTTTGCATCATTGCCCCAGCCATCTGATTAGTGTCAACTGTGTAAATATAAGAACAATCGACCTATTTTCTACAAAATACCACATCGAGCCACTTAAAATACATATACAGGAAAACTCCAATTACGTAGTTTTAGTTGTTGTAGAAATGGTTGATATTTTTCGAATAATTGACTTATTTTCTGCACATATAACACAGCGACCAATCTAAAATGTCCGAACTATCACGAAGTGGTGTTAGCTGCGGTGGAAATTGTTTATATCTTTGCCATAGCCGTCTGATTCAAGTTGGTGTGAACGGTGTAAGATATGGGAACAATTGACACAAATAACAAATCTAACACTCTAACAATCTCATGGTGTGGTGGTAGCTGTTTTCGAAATTGTCGACATTGCCGTCTGGCTGGAGTAGACAGATCGTTCCTCCTTCGCGCATATCCTCATAAATGTTTTTCTGTAAACAGGCGACGTCGACATCAGGATGTAAAAATTCTGAGCAAAATTCAGCAACATTATCGCATTGCAAATGTGCCACATGAAGTCGACTAGTTTCTTCGTTTCTTTGTCATAGAGATGCGGATAGGACTCCTGGTAGACGAACTCCACTAATTCGACGACGGCCTTGGGAAATAGCGCAACAAACGATACCATTGCAACGGCAACGAGCGCGATACTCGTGCGGTCAACAGCTTGTTTCGCGTCCGAGTTTCCATGGCGGGCGCTCTCCCCTTTAAACGCTGTCATCTGTCTGCGCAGGCTTATTATCGTCCACGTGGTCACGACGAAGATGATCAGCAACGGGATGTGCGTTTTTAGAATCAGGCCGACAATAAAGAAGGAGACCGCATGGTCGTCAAACGGTTTACAAAAATCAGCATCTACATAACATGCTTTCTTGGAGTCGCACATTAAGCTAGAAAGCTCAACTACAATTGCTGCGATGACTACTATCAGGGTACAGACGTGTGCATTCCTATTTGTGCACAGTGAATGTCGCTTTAACGGGAATACAACAGCGATTAATCGGTCGACCCCCAGCGCCGCAACTAACCAGGGGGAGGTAAATCTACTTATTGTTCTTGGCAAATTCCACAAATAACAGGGGAGTGTTTTTAACATAAATGTCTCCATGTACTGATCGTGTCCGTGGAACTTCTCCACAGTATCTTCAGCGACGGTCTGTATAAGAACAAATGTGTCGAAGAAAGCTATGTATCTCAAGTACACTGAGTATGAGAACTTCCGGAATGACGTCAGATTCATGAGTCCAAGGATCATCGCGTTACCTATCGCTCCGATGACCGCAATGGACACTATAACAACGGCATACGCTTGTTCGTTTATGAGCTCATAAAGTTCTATCCCATCCTTAATCTTCATCCCATCTGGATCCTCTGTGGAAACTTCCCACGTGTCATTTGCCACGCCCAGAGAGGAATTGACATAAACCATGTTCTTTTGCTCACTCGAAACTAATTATTTGATATTGCCCTTCACGGGTCAACTCAACATCGAAGTCACGTTAGTTGACAAAGAAATCCAGTAAACGTGATAGTGTTGGTGAGTTTGAGGATATGACTTTAAGCTCATGGGTACGAGGATCATCGAGTTACCTATCGCTCCGATCGCGGCGATACACAATATAACTACGGCATGCGTTTTGGTCTATCAATTTATATAGACCTGATCCCACTGTTATGTCACTGTTCGGGTCGTCCGTAGAATCTACGGTCCATGTAACATTTATATATCTGGAATCTCCATAGAAACATTCCACAATGTTATGACATCTGTGTCATTGGTCTAATCCAATGACGAATTGAAATCAGTCATGTTTAGTCCAATCAACACGTGGCTCTACCTAGAAATAAATAGAACATAATTTATTTCAACTTGTTTGTGTCTAATGAAGTGTTAGTTTGAACATTCTAAAATCAAATTTTTCAAATCGTATGCGATCTCTTATAATTAACGGTCAAATAAAGCGGCACATTACCATAAAATGAGTGCTTTAGTTTTAGTAGTAGAAAGGGATCACGATGTCGGTGACCAAGTTGGCATTTTGTTTTTGAAAATGACCATAGATACCTCTCTGAATATCACCAGATCTCACTCAATTCAATTCAATTTACTTACTCTTCATCGTGTTGAATATTACAGATTATGTGGATCATTACTATATAATAATACATATATATTATATAGCGTGCGATGCATGAGGATTTTTGATTGATTAGTATGTGCAAGCCACTACACAACATATAGTGAATTTCAACAATTATTTAATTCAACAACCCATGTTGGTGTCCTAACGTGTGCGGTTATAGAATGCCTCAGGGGAGCCTAAAGAATGGCATAACCCTTTTAATGAACAGTGAAATGTTTTGTGTTCTCATTCCCCCACTAAACCCTTTATTAACGCAACCGGTGTATACTGTGGCCCAAATTATAAAATTCCGTGGACCCATGTAGGATTGTGTCGCTTTAAAAGCTGTAGTGCTACCCCGAATGCGGTTATTTTGGGACGCGTTAAAGTTGTACTGCGACCCCGATAACGATTAAAGCCGTAGTTGGAATGTCCAAGTTCGTGAAAGTTCTATTCAGGTATTCAGACGACAATGAGTTCAAGTATGAACCACTATATTAGACCAGTGGTTAATTCAGAAAATGAGAGTGATAAGATATATCGAACAATCACCATCCTTAAGATTTTATTGCCAGAAACTTAACACTACCCCATAATTTGTACGTCATGGCTTCGAGTTCTAAAATGCCAAACTACGACATAATAGTCCTGGCGTTTGGCGTAACAATTGTGGAAATGGTAATATCACTATGAATCTTGCCGCATAGGTTCCATATACAATGTTAATCATTTTCAGATGTGTAGATATCGCTGCAGGTCATTCCTTAGCAACGGTTACTATGCAACTGTCCGACATCGAAGAAATACAAATATGACCGATATTATGGCAGTTTTAACAATCAAAACTATGCTATGCAGAACTGTTATGGTGAAAATGAAATCAGTTGTTGTTAGAGTGGATATGGCTGGGAAATTACTACATTTGTTACTTACTGGGGTGGTAACGGTTGCTAGTGATATACCCAAAATAGAAAAATGTCGAACTGACTGATATTATGGTAGTTTTAACAAACTAATATAAACTAAGTCATTGTCATTATATGGTGAAACAACTTTAATAGTTGTTTTTGTTGTTGTTGTTGTTAGTGTGGGTTCGACTTAAACAATTACTATATATTTCTGGTAACAGTTGCTAGGGATATACCCGAAATCGAAAAATTCACACATGACTGATATAATGGTGTGTAAACAAACTAAACTATGCCATGTAATATACATATATTAAAAACAATTATTAGAATTGTTGTATGTGTGAACATGACAGTAAATATGCTCCATTCGTTACCGAACAGGTGGAGTAATGGTTGCTATGGACATATCCACCTTTGAAAACATACCATGTATGAGTTTCTGGTAATTTAACTGATATAACTGTTTCATAATATTGTATGCGTTTCGGGCAATTTACATGATATAATTGTTTCATAATATTCCAAAGTATGCTTATATTGACAATAATACACCACTAAAGGTTGTTGTATTGTGTACTGATGCTTTCTCATGTGATTCGCATGTGGAAGATTGGTATTGAGGTTTCAATGTTGCTAGGTAACCACCTACCATTGACAAATCTACTTACCTGTGTGGAGTTTATGATTGTATTTTCCATCAATCGATTGTTGGAATACATTTTAATGAGACATGTACAAAATATTGAACCACATTTATGTCGATACCACCTACCCCCCCCCCCCCCATGGAATCCGACATTCACATTTGACAATGGAATCCATGCAGAACACTATACCATGGTGTGGTAGCATCCTCACCAGTTGTTATACGGTAGGACCTAACTGTGTGTCCTTCCTATTCATGTCATAATTACATACATGTCAATACATTGGTTCATGGCCTATCTATATGGAACTGCATCAAATGACGTGTCTTAACTTCTGTGTCCATGTCATAGAAATGGTCTGGACCGATGATATACTATTTAGGGCTGGTTCTATGGATTTGCTGTTTAGACCTGCATGCATGGGTACATGTCATGAGTTCATAAATATAGGCACATGTGTAATTGCGCTACATCTGGTGTCCACGTGGGTTCATGGCGTATGCGTGGCTAACCTAGATAGTCGTGTAACATGTGCATCCATGGGATGGGTTCATGTCTTACATATAAATGCCTGGTAATAAGGTCATAACTGTTGGATAAGGTCATAACTAAATCAGCCTGGATACATAGTGGCCGTCTCAATTTCCTACATGTATGAGCCTGGGTCCATAGCCATTGTGGTGCACACGGCCTATCTATATGGGCCTCCATTATATAGGGCGTTGCATGGCATCCATATAAAAACGTGGATCCATGCACAGGCAATTCGGCCCATGACTTACCCGTAGGGCCTGGAGTCCATATGTCTCATATATATGTGGGTCAGTCCATTGCCTACCAGAAATATGTGAATCTATGAGCTGACTAATAACGTCGGTTCCGTAGTTTATATTTAGGGACCTGTATCCAATGCATACAAAATTATAGTTACATGGGTATTAGCACTACTTAAACGTGCCTGGGTCTTTGGTGTAGATATATCACGTAGAATGGGTGGGTCCATATCATACATATAGGCATCTTCTTATGCCTAGGTACAATGCTATATGACATACATATATCGGACTTGGTCCATGGTCTACACATATGGGCTTGTGTCCATGGTCAACCTACAGTGCCATGTGAGTGGGCTATTTATAGGCGCCTCCACCATTAACCTTCATATATGTGGCATCGGTCCAATAGTAAATGTATAGGTTGATCTATCCCATATGTTCATACCATACATACAGGCGTACAATACATGTACATGCATACACCCTTGTATTTACTGGAATTATGATACCAGTATTAGTATAGGCCTACTTATCTTTACTCATGACTCTGTTGTATTTTTGTATACAGTATTTGATTTTAATATGACAAAATGTCAAAGCAGAAGATATGCATTCATGTACACAGGTGTGTAAACATACACAACTTCTGACAGGCTATACAGATATATTTAGTATTAAATATTTAGTATTAATTATTAATACTTACATTCACATAATGGTCGCCTACATATTCATTGCATTTGATCCTAAAGAGACATGACCAAATCCATTCACCGCCTTCGGGAATGATGTTTGCTAGCCTACAGCATACTGTGTCTATGGGTTAATCGTCTGCACTGGAGCCACCACGTGTTTAGTCGAATCCATTCAAATAGAATCGAAGACACCATAAAACTGTTGTGCAACAATTGCCTGACATTTCCACAAACCGTTTGAATGTATGTAAAATCCGAATAACTTTTATAAGAAACAGGAATAGCTTAAATGTGATGTTTTCAAGTTTCTTGCACACGAGACGACTCCGATATTTCACGAATCCATGTCATCAAACTGACCTTGACATTTATTATTATTAAATTAGGTCATGTTGTGACAGTACAGTCAGGTCCGAAACATTCCGATCGCAATAAAGTCAACTTCATCAAGACGAATTAATTCATGAATTTAGACACAGTTACTGGACATAGGTCCCGGATGTAGGGTTTTGTCGGGATTATAGATCGGTATCCATATAAAGCCTTCTTTATAGGGATACCTATTTGTAGGCTCGATGAGGCCTTGTGTTTGGGACTTTGTGTCCAGTAGATTTCTTTTAAAAACAAATTATACTTTGTCAAATACAACCAGAAGTCGGTGTACCATTTATACACGTATATGCAATCATTTATGAATCTTCAAAGTTTTATTAATTATAGGTTCTTGTTCATGTATTTTCAACATACTATTGGCATACACTCATACAATTAGCCACATAGGTCTATATACCTACATATATATTATGGAGTTATCTATTTCAACTATGACGTAAGTCCTCGTTGTGGGTCAATTAGATAGCCTACACGTCAAATCACAGATATGCGATTTTTGGCAATACTTTCATGAGAAAATAACAAGCGGAATTTGAAATGTTCATTGACCGTCGATTGACACGCATTCGAGGACTTACCAGAAACACATACCCGCCGAATACAAAACATTATTAAAATAATATGTATTTCATATTACGGTTAGCTCTAGTAACAATGCACGGACTATACATATTCATGCTTACATCTTTAATTCATTCTGAAGCGGAGGGCATACATTTCATTCATTCCATTATAGGAACTCATGGCTACACCTAACGTAAATTTGAGTGAGGTTCGGGATTCTGATGAATATAACTTTACAATGAAATGGAACGAAGCGGAACAGGAAAATGACGATAATTTAAATTCTGCTATTAATACCTGCAATGAATGTGGATACATTTCACCATCAGACACTATAGATCAATCAAATAAAAAAACAAAATTTTCAATATTCAGCCTCAACTGTCGAAGCATCAATGCAAATTTCGATTCTTTGTGTAATCTCCTATGCGATTTAAAGTCGAATAATAATTCATTCGACGTTATTGCTTTAACTGAAACATTTAAAATAAGACAACCATCGCACTTTCAGATACTGGGATATCACCCTATGGAATTCAAGTGCAGAGCTGACGACGATGATGGCAGAGGTGGTGTATGCCTTTACATAAAAGATTCCATTGACTATAAAAATCGACCCGACCTTAGTGAATTTATTCCACACGTAATAGAAACAATATTCGTGGAAATTAACCCAGGAAAAAATGACTCTCGGATAATCGGCTGCGTTTACAGACCAAATACCGCACCAAAGGCCAACATTGATCAATTTTTGAAAAAATTCGACGATATTTTAGAAAAAATTTGTAACCACAAATCATATATATCAGGAGACTTTAATATTGACCTACTCAATTTCAACTCGCATACAAAAACGAATGATTTCATAAATAACATTTTCACAAGAGGATTCGTGCCAAGGATTACTAAACCTACCCGAATGACTGATCATTCAGCAACTCTCATCGGTAATATATATACCAATAACCGACAAGGCGACTGTAAATCTGGCATAATCACATGCGATGTTTCCGATCACTTCGGCATATTTTATTCAGAATCTAACCAAAAGAGACAAAACAGCACCAATAATAACGAAGCAACCACTAATCAAAGAAGTTTTAGTCCTGATAACATAATTATATTCAAAAATCTTTTAAAATCGTGTACCTTTGACTCCGTCACATCTTGTAGAAGTGTCGACCAAGCATATGAAATCTTCTTAGATATCTATATGAATGCATATGAACTAGCTTTCCCTATCAAAAGCCGACATATACCCAAAAAATTCATAAAACGCAATCCTTGGATGACATCCGGATTGATTAAGTCAAGTATTGTTAAGAACCAGCTATATCTACGCAAATTAAATAAACCCACGGAAACGAACGTAAATAAATATTTGAGTTATCGTACCTTATATAATAAACTAATCAGAAAGAGTAAAAATATATACTATACAAATATTCTAGAAGTAAATAAAAATAACTTAAAGAAAACATGGGAAATACTTAAGGGTGCATTGAAGATGAATGGAAACACAAATAATAACCCCAAGACATTTACCGAAAACGGAATAGAACTTGAAAATTCCAAACTCATATCGGAAAAGTTCAATGACTTTTTCTCAAAAATTGGGCGGGAAACTAGCCAACTCAATGAACATGAAAATGACTCTCATTTTACAGATTTTCTTCATAACCGCAGACCAGACGACATCAATTTCAAAATAATTCCGACCTCTATGCAGGAAATCATCCTCACATGTTTCTCTATGACAGGGAAAGTATCAAGGGATTTCAATGGTATATCAACTAAACTTATCAAGGAAACAATTGAGGAAATAGCCCCAGCATTATTGCATATTTTTAACTTGTCCTTAGAGCATGGAATAGTCCCTGACAAAATGAAAATTTCTAAAGTAGTTCCGATCCCAAAAAATAATACCACTCATGAAATTTCCAACTACAGACCTATCAGCATTCTTCCAGCTATCTCTAAACTTCTCGAAAAAATAATGCATAAACGATTACTAGACTTCTTAAATGAACAAAACATACTTTATAAACACCAATACGGCTTCCGCCCTAATCATTCAACCTTCCATCCTGTATTACACCTCCTCGATCAAGTTGTCTCAAATAATGACAAAATGACAAGAGATTCCACTTTAGCTCTATTTCTCGACCTCTCAAAAGCATTTGACACGATAAATCACGATATTTTACTTCATAAACTAGATCACTATGGTATACGAGGCACAGCATACTCATGGTTTCAGAGCTACCTGAAAAATAAAAGGCAATATGTTGAACTCAATGGTATCAAATCTGAATTGACGGAAGTGACGTGTGGAGTGCCCCAGGGATCAATTCTGGGACCGATAATTTTCTTAATTTACGTTAACGATATGTCAAATTCGACAACAATGGATATCTTATCATACGCGGACGATACGACTCTAGTAACTGGTGGAAAAAATGGCATCCTTGTAGAAAGTTATGTGAATAATGAGTTACGCAACATATTTGCTTGGTGCTGTAGCAATAAGTTAGTGATCAATTCTAAAAAAATCAACTATATGCTGATACACCCAGAGAACAATGATGACAAATGGAACTTTATAAAGGTTTACTTAAATAATACGGAACTAAACAAGATAGGAAATCTTGAGCACGAATCCTCCACAAAATTCCTAGGAATCCATATAGATGAAAACCTGACTTTCAAAAAACACGTGTCCTCTGTTTGTTCAAAAATGGTGAATGCCATATACCACATCAATAAAGTTAAACACTTCTTTCCTGGTAGCGCACTTAAAACATTATATTATGCTCTAATACAAAGCCATTTAGTCTACGCTGTTCAAATATGGGGACACGTCCCTGCGGTCAAAAAAAATTTCATGCTTCAAAAACGCGCAATACGAGTTATATGTAATAAGAAATATAGAAGCCACACAGAACCTCTCTTTAAAAAAGAAAATATACTCAAAATCTACGACATCCACAAAGTACAAGCGGCTGTTTTCATGCATGATTGGTATCATATGCGTTTAATAGAATCATTTACCGACATATTTTCCAAACGGAAAACAGGACCAGCCACCCGACAAAAGCACCCACTATTTTTTAAAAAACCAAGAACATCTTGGTCCCAACAACTACCATTTCATTCCTTTCCAACCATATGGAACAACTTAGATAACTAATTTACATCATACCAATCCAGACACACATTTAAACGACGTTTACATGCCGATTGCATTAAAAAATATGCTGCAACAATTAAATGCAACAATCAAAGATGTCCCGACTGTGTAGTAGCTCCTCAATAAGTGACTTCCCCTATACCGCAATCCTCAACCTCACTCAGTACATTCCTACTCGACTTTCAAGGAACAACCCACTGACAAGAAAGAGACAAACCATCGAGTAACCAATAAACAATTTATCTAGACGTATACCCTCCATGTATATAATACAACCATTTTGTGATACATAATTATATAGCCGTGCATTGTACAAGAAATCATGACCGCCTATCATAACATCTTTTCATTTTTAAGGGGGTGGCAGTAAGACAGTCTAGCCTGACTATGCCACCCCTCGAATATACAACATAATATTTGTCAAATGTATTATGCATTAATATGTGTATATTTAAATAAAATATCCTATCCTATCCTATCCTATGTATGGTCCTGAATCCATTGTGTGCTAATGTATTGTGCATCGGACTTGGTCTATGGTAACAAAGCGGAAAATCTTTTTTCCTCACTCAACCGCATGACTGAAACCCACATCCATGTACCTGTACATGTTTCCACAAACCTCTCATTCACATCAACCATGTTTGTTGTCATAATAGTGACCATTTGTATATATTATTCTCATTGCCAATCATTGTTGTATATGTCATGCTGTTTTAATGTTTCATCTAACCAATTCACGACAGCCTCTAGTTCAACATCCAGTAATTTCTTTACCGCTAATCTATCCCATCCATCTAAAATTGTCAGCCTTCTCTCGTTTGAGACATATGAACTATATGCAGGTTGCCACCGTGAGTCGGGCTGTATTGCTGGGACCGTGGTCTAATGACTAATGGGGATTTCAGCAATGCAGCACCGAGTCGCGATTGGCAACTTCGAAACAACAACAACAAAAAATAGGCCACAAATAGACACATATAGGAAAACAAAAATATATATAATTCCAAAAGGATTAAATATTCGACTGCCACTGATACTTCTCGTTATAATGACGCTCCTTCTAATGTCGGGATCAGTTCACAGTAATCCAGGACCCCCTCAGACCAACACAACAAAGGAAATAACCATTTTTCAATATAATATTGGTAGCATCAGAAATAAGCTAGAAAAATTAGTTGACTCCATAAACGAGTATGACATCCTATGTTTCACCGAAACCCACCTCGACCAATCTTATTCTACAGAAAAACTATTAATTGAACATTTCAGCTCCCCATTTAGATCAGACCGAAATTCAGATGGCGGGGGTGTTTGCATTTATTTTGCCGAACACCTAGTGTATAAACGGAGAACCGAACTTGAATTTGACTCTTCTATCGTCTGGTTTGAGGTCGTAAATAAATCAAATCGCTTTCTTTTGGCGCTATCATATAGATCCGAACAGTTTTGTCACATTGATTACTGGGACCGACTTGAAGAATCGATAGATGAGGCTATGAAAATGACGGAAAATTTAATTTTACTGGGTGACTTTAACTCTAATCTACTTGATCCTCATTCGAAACTCAGCGAAATAGTCAGCCATTATGAATTCGATAATGTAATTAAAAAACCAACAAGAGTAACACCCACTTCACAAACCCTTTTAGATCCCATAATTGTGAGTAAGACCATACATGTACATGATGCCGATACACTCAACCTAGGACTTTCAGACCATTATGGAGTTTATGCGACATTATTTTTCGAAAAACATGATACCGTCTCTTTCAAAAGAACTATTTGGAAGTATAAATTTGGAGATTATGTAAGGGCCAGATCTATGATAGATGCCATAGATTGGGAATTAAACTTAAATCCAATCGATAATATTGACACGACTGTCACCCTTTTCGGTAAACATTTCCTCCGCATAATGGAAGAAACCATCCCCCGAGTAACGGTTACAATACGCACAAAGGACAAATTTTGGTTTAATTCCGATATCAGAAGAGAGATAAGACACCGTGACAGATTGAGAAAAATTGCTCTTAGAAGAAATTCTGTAGAAGCGTGGAGGAAATACAAAGATACTAGAAATAAAGTCAATAACATGAAGAAATATGCAAAGATGGAATTCGAAACAAAACTCGAAGATAGAGTAAATGAATCACCCTCCCCTCGCCATTTTTGGCAAACAATAAATTATTTATTAAATAAAAAGAAAGTTACAAGTATTCCACCACTATATAGTCCACATGGCGATGTCTCGTCAGATGGAAAAACATATGTAACAAATGACAACGAAAAGGCAAACTGCTTAAATGAGGCTTTTATTTTAAACTCAACGATAGCCGACCGCGACCATCAAATTCCAACTATACCCAGTAGATGTAACAACACACTCTCTGATGTCCCTTTCACTCGTGAAAATATAATTAAAGCTATTAAAGACCTTAAAGTTAATAAGGCCCATGGTTTTGATGGAATCAGTCCTAAAATGCTTCAAGAAACAGCCGAATCGATCGCAGTCCCGTTAGAAATTATCTTTAAAAAATCATTACAAAAAGGGAAATTCCCATCTGATTGGAAAAAAGCAAATGTGATTCCCATATTTAAAAAAGATGATCCTGCCGAATGTACAAATTACCGTCCAATACCTCTCCTCCCAAGTGTTAGTAAAATATTTGAGAAAATAATTATCCAACATCTCATGGAATTCTTTCAAAACAATAAATTACTATACAGCAATCAGTCTGGCTTTAAGCCTGGACATAGCACGACTTTTCAGTTAACAGACTTATATCACAACCTCTGCCAGACCCTAGATAAAGGCCTCTACACGTGCTCTGTATTCTGTGATATATCAAAGGCCTTTGAAAGAGTCTGGCATAGGGGACTGATTTATAAGTTGAAACAATATGGTATTTCCGGACCGCTTTTAAACTGGATAGAAGACTACCTCACTAATAGAAAACAAAGAGTTCTCATAAATGACTCATGTTCAAACTTTAGAGTTATCCCCGCTGGAGTCCCTCAAGGCTCAATACTCGGCCCCTTCCTATTCCTCGTATACATAAACGACCTACCCGAAAATTTAAACTCAGACACTAGAATGTATGCTGATGATACTTGTCTCACGGCGATGCACTATGATATTGATTTGTTAGAAAGAAATATAAATGAAGACCTAATTAAGATTGATGAATGGGCGCGTAAATGGCTTGTAAATTTCAATCCGATTAAAACGAAAGCAATACTGTTCTCTCTGAACCCCAATAATGTGCCCTTAAATGTCCTTTTTCAAAACAAAAAAGTGGAACTCATCGAGTCGCATAAACATCTCGGTCTTGAAATTCAAAGCATTTTAAACTGGAACAAGCACATCGAGTCTATCGCCACAAGAGTTACTCCTCGGCGGTCAATCCTTAGAAAATATAAATATAAGCTAGACAGAAGAACACTTGATAAACTATACAAGGCCTACAATGTATATTCTACCAATATTAGATTACACTGATGTCGTATGGGAAAACGCCCCTGATTATCTTCTGAAGAAACTGGACCGAATTCACATCGATGCCGCCAGAATTGTAACTGGTCTCACACGTTCATGCTCAAATAGTTCCGTCCTGTGTGAAGCAGGCTGGCCTACACTAAAAAACACAGAGAGAAACATAAATTACAAACACTATTCAAAATCATAAATAATAAAGCCCCAGACTACCTTACTGGTTTACTACCGCCACGTTCATACCAGATGTCAAGGTATGCCATGCGATGCCCGGATAGGTTCTACTCATATTATTGTTCTACAGAACACTATAAAAAATCCTTCCTTCCCTCGACCGTGACCGAGTGGAACAAACTCCCTAAGTATGTAACTGCAGCTGAAAATCTGCAAGATTTCAAAGAAAACTTAAATATTGTTGACCCAGTCACGAAACCACCCAAATACTTTGAATCAGGAAACCGGAAAAGTAATATTCTACACTGTAGGATACGTAACTCATGTAGCGATCTTCGACTAGACATGCACGAAAACTATATTGCCGATAGTCCAAATTGTCAGTGTGGATACGCATACGAAAGTGGCATGCACTTCTTTCTTTTCTGTCCATTATATGACGAACAGAGACATGTACTTTACTGTAAACTGGAGAAACATAATTTCCGAATATCAAACTGGAACCAATTAACTGCTAAGGGGAATTCCTGACGAAACCTTTCAAAGAAACATAAAATTATTTCGCATTGTTCAGTCATTCATAGCTGCGACAACACGCGTTAAACAAGATTAATCGCCCGAAAATATACCATCAGATATATAAATTAACATATTAAGTAAAACAAATAGACGTCCTGGCCCGTCCTCATTTCATGTGTATCCAGAGAGACGGTTGACAATTAACACACTCAGTCCACACTCTTACCATTATAACCTTTATCTTCTTTATTTTCAGTTACTCTATGTATTACACCACAATTGTAAACACTCTGTCATCTTGTAAACAAATACTGTAATTTCAACTTTGTATCGGGAGAGGGGTGTCCTGTAAGTTTATGTAACTTGTACCCCAATCCCTTTGTAAATTGAATAATTCACAATAAAATATGTTTAAAGTAAAAGTAAAAGTCTATGGTATCTGAGTACATGGGCACTTGGGCATTTGAACCATGCAACCGTGGCATGGTCCTTGAAAATTCAGCTTATGTATCATACATGTACCCATCGCCATAGAGTATACTATTGTATTTCTATAACACGGCATCGATCCATTGCGGCCTTGGTGACCAGGTATAACCCGTCTACATCGTGGTTAAATGGTGTAAGTCTAGTCTATATATGCCTGTATCCAAGGCCAATATATAAGGGCTAATATGAAGCGGTCTGGTTCGTGGACTATGCATATCCTACTCTATATGTATGGTCATGGGTCCTATGACTATGTATATGTGCCTGGGTCCTAACCCAACTATTGTAGGTTAGGTCCATGGCTAACATATTGGTGGCTGGCCCTATGTTCTTCATATATAGTAGAGTGGGTCCGTGACTTACATTATAAATCTACCTGTGTTGGTCTATAGATTATATAACTATTATGGTCATGCCTCACATAACATATAAGCAACGACTTTTCAACTCTCACTTTGAATTTCCGATATCTGAACTGGTGCAGCATAACGGATAATTGTACCCATATGGGAAATAAATGTGTAGCACATTCTGGTTGGGCTCACATTAACACCATACAAAACGAGTTTAGTTAAAACTACCATAATATCAGTGCATTTTTGGTATTTCGGGTATGACCCTGGCAACAGACACCACTCATATTATATAGAATTATATGGTACTGTTTTCAGCCAGCTCAACACTAACAAAAACTATTATCATTGTTTTCAACATAAAAGTGCCATTTGGTGTAGTTTAGTTTGTTAAATCAACTATAATATCAGTCATATGTGCATTTTTATATATTGGGTGTGTCGCTAGCAACCGTCACCACCTGTAAGTCAAAAATATGGCAGTTTGTCAGTCAGGTCAAAACTGACAACAATTTTTTTCACCATAAAAATTCTAGTTTGTTAGAACTCACATAATATATGTCATATGCATTAATTCGATGTCGGGTAGTTGCCTAGCAACCGTTACTAAGAAGAGCCTGTTGCGAATGTCGCCACATGTGAAAATGACCAGTAGTGTATAAGAAACATATGTGACAAGTGTCATGCTTTTATCACCTTTGTCACAGTTGTGGTGTTTTCTACAACAACCGCTTGGGCTAGCAGAGGAGCAAAATGTGACGAGAGCCAGTTTAGGGGGTAGGGTTATGTTTTTACAAGTATTGGCCACTAACAATAAGTATAGTCGCTAATTCCGGATATTATATTGAAGGAGTGATGTGCAGTTTCTAAAACAAATTGCTCGCGCCTACTTAAAAATACGGGAGGCATTGGTGGTGGATATGCTGTTACAATATTCATCTCCGTAAAAAACCGTCATAAACAGAAGGAATAGTAACTTGAAGATATAGACGGACTTTGTTGTTATGTCAATCAGAGATATGTCATAAACAGTATGTTATTGCCAAATCCCCCCCCCCTTTGTTATGTAAACAAATACCAAAAAAGTTACTTTTCCTGGATTTTGTTTAGATCCGGATATGGTAAACATAAAGAGCGTTAGTAGTTACTGTTTTCCTGATATGGAAATAATAAAGAGCGTTTATATCATTTTTGTGTGATTAACCAATAGAATCGACAGAATCATAACTTCTGTGACATTGAGCAGTCTGTCGCTTGTTTGAGTACACCATCGTACGTATTGACGACAATATACTATTTACGCGCTGATTATGTTTGGCATATGAGCGGAACTGGATATATTTTGGTGTTCCTTCTGTTGATGGCGATTTGAACAGATATATATAGAATACACACGTAGTGTTTCTGAATACCAAATTTACACCACGAGTGGGATTGATGATTTACCACACGAGCTTTCGCGAGTGTGGTAAATCATCAATCACACGAGTGGTGTAAATGTGGTATTCAGAAACACGACGTGTGTATTTTGTTTATACCATGACCGGTACAGGAGCAAAAAAAATCTATGAAATCGAAATAAATCCACTTAAATTAAGACGATTCTGTCGCACCATTCACAATCATACCCGTTGTGTTCCCCACACTTGGCCGTACATCGACGTACGATCACAGCTGATCATCAGGCGTATTGATACATTGAATTAGGTCAACACTCAATTGTACGAATATGGCATCAGGGTATAGTCAATTCACAATAAACTGTAATGAAACCGCCATAAATAAACAACATGAATATATTTGGGAATACGAATTTAATGAATATAAATATAACACATTGCCAGGGGGGGGGTCGGAAAAACATTTCAGGCACGTATGGCATTTTTTCCCTTTCGATCATTGTTTGTACCCACCCACCACCAACGCCAAATTTTTTTCCGTTTTCGGCATTTTTTTCCGACCATTTTTTGACACCCACCCCCCTTTTAACACTAAAACAGAGATTTGCGGGGGGAAATGCACTGTAAACAGCTGTATATGAATTTCTGTGCATACTATTTATCATGGATGTTAACATGGACATGTAAATAGGAATGAGTCATTTTGAGGTCATTCGGCCAAAAAAACATGGCTGCCAGCGGCCATCTTAGATTTCAAATTTGCAACAAAATACAACACGATAACTGTTTACCAGTTAGAATTACATTATTTCTCTCATTCAAAGTGGTTTTGAAGCCCAACTAATTGCCAAAACACTAAAAAAACAAGCAGGAAATGGTTTTTTTAGTTGCGGAAACAATTGCTTGTTGGTGGCTTTGACCACCCACCCACCCCGGCATACGTGGCGGAAAATGTTTTTTCACCCCCTCAGTCCCCCCCCCCCCCCCCCCCCGACATTGCGGGAACTTTTTTTTCTCCGCCGGACAGTCAACAGGAAACCACGAAAGTCATTTTGAAATCCACCGCTTGTTGTTCGAGTTTGTTACGTCTATTTCTTAAATATATGTTCAATTTGTTGATCTGGATGTGATTTCCACGGAATAAACTGTTCGTTTTTATCGCATTAGTGAGTATACTATTCAATTGAATCGAAAATATCAAACTGTTTTCATCGCGAGGCGCTACGTTTTAAAAATAGAGTCATTTTGATCGAGATCACGGAAGGATGTAGTTCTACTATGGGTATAAACTTTAACCATTGAAATGCCATTCAAACTTGTTACACACAGTAGAAACGTGTTACCCACGGTCGGACTCCTGTTCACACACAGTAGGGTGTACAGCACAAATATATTATATAGCATGTTTGTACACAGTACAATATGGAGTCATGGTATACACATATTTCTGCAACGTACGCCGCCCGTGTCTTTAATGATTAACCCGAGAAAAGTGACATCGACTACGACAGTTTGCCTACAAAAATCGTCATTTTTTTGGGTCATTATGTTATTTTTGTCCATATCTGCTAAATTCATTCAAATCCCCCCGTTCAATTGGTATATCTGGTTCGAGAATTGTGTATTGAACAATATTGAGCACATGTGGTATATATTTCGGCTGAAAAATCGATATAGCATCCAATTATTCCCATGATTGTGAAAAATATAAAGGTTTGTTTTGTTATATGGAAAAAATAGTTTAAAGGGGTACTGTACCCCAATTTCAATAAATTCCCGGTGACAATAGCGATCTAATATCAATATATTTTAAAATAACTAATTTGAGTCGACGATGTCTACTGAAAACGTTCCGGTTAACAGGATATCACAAAAGTAAAATTGAATTATTTAATATAAATTAATTTATGGCTGGAGTAATAAAATGGAGTATTATGCCAGTACGAGTTACCGTTCTTGAAATCGTATCTGTTGCGTGTCTTTTATCGACGGCCGTTCGCGAACATTATTGAGTTGCAAACAAAACATCAAACATGTTACCTGCAAAAGAAAGGCCGCTATAACCGATTCGGAAAAAAAAAGAGAAAGAAACAAGAGTCATAAAGCGTCAAGTATTTTTATAGTGAGTGAGATTGTTCGATGGAAGAGATTGAAGACATCAATTGAAGCTGTGAACAATGAACTTCCGGTACTTCCTGCGTCCTGAGTATTCTCCGGTGAAGGTCAAAAACATGGCGCGTACTTTGAAATCGTAATATATTCGTTTCCAAGATCAATATTTTCTTCGGTAAATTAGGTTTATACGAAACTCATATAACACGAACACAATCTAACTTGAAAGTTATTTCAATGGAAGTAAATAAAAAAATTGTCTATCCCTGTGTACAGTACTCCTTTAACTCAGAAAGCTCAACTAGTAATTTTTTTATAATGATTTGAAGGATTAGTTGTTTTAACGAAATTCTGAGGCGGTGCATTCATGTAACCAATATATTTTATATTATAATTTATATTTATGGGTAATAATATGATCTTGATGGCGTTACCATTTCTGACTATGATTTTTTTGTATGCGCTCGTTACTTGTTAATCGGTAGTTGCTTTATTGTCAGACATCAGTGTATGTTTGGGTAACAATTTCCCAGAAGTTACATGTGCGTATTTATCAAAACAATGATGATTAGCTTTTATTAGTGTATGCTTTACCAAGTGCCCATTTTACGAAACTTTTTCCATCTTATTGGCGCACATGTGCATTGTCAATTTTCTAATTTCGGAATTTATCAGTTATTTAAATTTTAGGTGTGCGTTTTAGTCTCTTGCTTCGCTTTCTTTTTTAGTTGTGGATTTGTCAGTTTCAATTTGTCCAAGGTTTCTGTATAATGACTAAATAAGTTCAGAAATGGCCAAATATTGACCAAAAAGAATTGTTAGCCAGCGTTAAACGTGGGCGTAGGTTATGGTTATGTTTTGCGCCGTGTAAAGTACAGTCCATGTGGCATTTATGACGGGCGTTTCCATAGAAGCATCCCATATGGCAGCGACGAATTAAAATCAATATATACGTTGTAGCATGATGCAACTTCCATATCGACAATGCAAACTATAAGTGTGACTGTCCCGATGGGACAAAGAATACCCCCTTGTTTTTAAAATACTAAGATTTTCGCATGTCAGTAAACAGTTAGTTAAAGTAATAAAATAACAGTTCCCATTGGAGGTGCACAACCCTAACCATAATCTTAAATGTTCTAAGTCGAAAAAGGGGAATAACTCCACACAAAAAAGTCGGACAGACAGCATAAGGTGCACATGTTCCAATATCACTGCCAAGATTGAAAAACTTTGACTTAAAAATGTAGGAATAAAAGCTCTGACAAAATTATGCATGTTGCAAAAACATTTATAAGTCGAAAGAGGGGGATAACTAAACCAAAAAATGTCGGACATACGTCATAATCGCACGTGCACAGGTTCCCATGGTACTAAATATCTGTGCGAAGTTTAAAATAAATTGACCTAAAAATGTAGCAATAAAAGATCGGACAAAATTATACATGTTACGAAAATTTTCTAAGTCGAAAAAGGGGGGATAACTCCACCAAAAAAGTTCGACAGACGTCATAATCGCAGGATCACAGGTTTCCATGGTGGTTGATGCCTGTGCCAAGTTTCACGGAAATTAATCAATAAACGACTGAGAAAAACTCCGGACAAATTTGTGTCCACGGGCGGACGGCTGAGCTGATTCCAGTATACCCCCTAACTTCGTTGCGGGTGGGTATAATAAACTATTCAATTGTCTCTCATATACAAGTCGGGATGTCCGTAAGTTGCCATTGAAAACGTCCGGCTAAATTTCCATTATAAATAGTGAGTGTGTGATGGTATCTGTGGATATACTTCAAGTTCAAGGTTCTGATTTTCAAGATGTATTCATAATTCGCGACAACGCGACACATGGACCATGGGGTACACACATTTATATTTCAAAGAATATCATTTATCAGGTGCAGGTAAACATGTTAAACAATATTTCACCTCACCCAGAAATGGCTTAGCATTTAAAGTCACAGTGTACACTCAGTTAGGCATACACATAACAGTTCCAGTGACCAAAACACACTCTACAGTGTTATTAACTCTTTACCTGCCATATATTTCAGGTCGAACTTCAATAAATATATTAGCAGATTTCGCCGGGTCATATTTGTTATGGTCACAAATGTTTAACAAATCGCTTCATAAAGATATTTTACTTTTCTATAACGCTCGAATGTTAAAGCGCATTCCCAAATTATATTTCAGACCTATTACCATCGTGTTATGTTGTATGTTCTTGAATAGATCATTCCATGAAGCTCTACTGTGGCTATGCGCCCGTAGATATCATATTCCACCCGTTCTAAACATGGTAACTCTGTGGTGTTCTGACCTCTTCTGACGGGGTACTATAACATTGAACAAACAACGCGAGGAACGTATTTCTTTGTTAATGCTTGTTCCTTAACATATCAGATATGCCCCATGTGACTAACTTGACCAATGAAATAAATAATACCGGGAAATATCCGACGAAAGCAGCGCGCTGATATTTTATCGCCAGTTCACATTGATTGGTGGCCATCGTTATCCGTTAACTAATCTCTATAAGGGAAACGCTGGTAACTGTTCACGCATTCAAGTTATGGTCCATCTATATTATCGCCTATTTCAACAATTCACTTCGTAATTCCATGTTGGATTGTTTGACATAATCGCTGATAATCGTCTTTGAATTTCCCCATCTAGTAACTCACATGCCTTTAATTTTGACTGGACACCGGGGAGGGAGGGGCCTAGAAGAAATTCCAAACCAGTATTGTGACCAACGTAGGCAGAAATGCAAATGTTCGCCTAAAACCACTAATTCCACATACATTACTGGTTGAAAAATCAGACTACAAGAACAATTTCAAACCATTGTTGGTGTGAAAGTTCCAACTAATATTGTTTCCAACTGCTGAAAACTTTGACCACAGTACTGTTGTCGGAGGTCTCATGTCCCCACATGCACCCACGTAAGTTCGGTAATGTAGTATACACCAGAGCCCCATGTACCAAGCAACCATCTCCTGAAAACTTCATATGGGGTATCAATGGGGTGGGGTCACAAAAAACCATAATAACAGTTGTCACCCCACATATGCATGCATTATATGAATTATAATATTTCCATATTTCCAAATAACATGACCACTGTCTCATTGTGCTGAAGGTATTTATGCATGAGACCAGCAACGTTGCTACGTGTTGGTGTGTGCCTCATCCCACCCGACTTCGGTAATACATGTCAACAGTTGTAAATTTCACAAAGCTATGAATTGCCAAAATGGTCTATACACTGTAGGTTATTTACCGGACGCAATTCACTTGAATCAGCATGACTAATATATTTCTGATTGAGCTCAATCAACGCCGTCTACACCACCGCGTTCTCTTTGCAGCAAGAAAATATCAGTGTGCAATTTTACCTGATATTTTCTTGCAGATATTTTCTTGCAGCTTCATGTAAACACGCCCTAAGAAAACGAGTAACCAAAAATAAAAAATAAAACCTAGCACTCCACTTCTTTAATTCTGATATTTTTAATTTATATTTTACTCGTTTTTCTTAATGAGAAGTCCTTGTGATTAGGATATACATCAATTGATTGCCAATTAATATTCATGTTATTCCATTCGCATGACAAGTAGTCCAAGTCTTCTCGTACTAAAACCAGCTAAGATATTGGGATGGAGATGCTGGTGTTTAGTCCAAGCCCGCCTGCATAGGCTTCTTATAACACGACTTACGCCCGGGATATGTGGCGGGAATTTGTGGTATATTTTACTCGATATACCTATCAAATCAATACGTGATGCTATATACATCGGAAAGGGTGACACCTTATGGTCATAATGGTGTATAATAATCTAACTTTAATGTTATATTACACATAGAATATTCCGGTTGATTGCCACAAACATCGCTTTTTTTCTCTGTTTGTTTACGCTTTAACTGAAAGCCGAAGTGGTCCGAATAACTTCGGCATAATCCGCTGTTTGTTCTGGGTATTCTAGTTTCCGTTTCTATATATAGCGCGGGGTTTTCCGAACAAAATGGCGAAAACCGATCGCCCCAAAGTCCAGATTCCTACGTGCTTTGAGAACAATTCCCGCACTAAAAACTTAATGACATAATGGAGGATCAGAACGGTAGTTTTGTTGACAGTTTTCGCAAGCAACTTGTCAAAATTGGAGCAAAATTAGAACTCTTGTGTCTGACTTGCCATGCGTGTGAGTTTCATCCATGTGCATTTTGACTTTTGTGTTGATAAAATAATCGGAGAACCGAATCACACAGTTTCGAAATATAGTTCTTCCGTTTTAGTAGGACTTTTCAAACTTAAGGTTCCAAATTTATACAAATTTTGTTTGATTTTTTGTGTGCTTAACAAGAGCAGTATATTGCTTTGTTCGCTTAGTATATATCTTAATTTCGCGGAAGTCCACCAAATGTGGGTGAAATGTAGCACTATATAAGGCATATTATTTATTCTAATGCTCGTTGTGTTTACACTGTTTTAAACTTTGAGAGGGTTGTAATTCCCGTAATTTATTTAATGTATTACATTTATATCTCAAATGTTTAATTAATCTATTTATTTTTTATTTATTGACACACATAATTACGATTACAATGGAGAATTCATCGTAATTTGCGTTGTTAGTCGAAAATCTAAGGAATATTTTCAACGGAAAATGCCGAACACAGTTCGCGAGGTCAACTGAGTTCGCATACTTTAAAAAATTTGTAAACATTGCGGTAAATGTCTCTTTTCGCATTAAATTACCGCTTTCAATTCACAACTAATGTGGGTTTCAGATCAAATAGCATGTATTCTGCGGAAAATATCCGTTTATTGTCGCAATTGTGATATTTTATTTCATATAATTGTGGTTTTATTTGAGCGGGTCATTAACGCTTAACTCGTGTCATAAGAAGGCTATGCGCGCGATCTCGGACTAAACACCAGCATCTCCATCCCAATATTGTAATTTCCATAACATTTCATGTTATATATTTATTGTGTATTATTGTTCAATGTACGTCGACCTTAAGGATGTGTATCTCTGGTCAGTTACGATTGCATGAACTCATTATGTCTCACTCCACGATCGGTCCGTTGATTGTTGTGAGTGAATAGCACGATGTGTCCCTCCGCTTGGATAGTTCGTATAATATTGTGATTTTTAATAAATTCATCGAACCAGTCAGTTGTGTGTTATCTTATTCTATATTGTGTCATATTGCTGGCCATCACAAATATCTTAGCTGGTTTTAGTACGAGAAGACTTGGAGTAATGACAAGCAGCTAATTGGCTACAGAATATCTGACTATAATTAGGGTCGAGACTCATTATAACTTCTTGCTCTTAATTGTCCACGACGTTGAGGTCATTTCGATGTTATTGTCGTAACCTTCGATGTTGTTTTCAATGTCTAGGCAATATAATTGGTTTCGAATTAACTTTACGTAATTTAAAAAAGGAAAGTGTCAATGACACCGTAGCTCAACTTGGTGAGGCTTTATTTTTTACTCATCAGTCAATAGATGATAAAGAAGGAAAGTAAAAAAGTTTCAGTTAAAGGATTGTATTGTGTAAATGAAATTAATGTCATTTCAAACATTTCTCAAATAAATGTGGGCTGGTTGGTGTGCAGATGTATTCAAATGTGAAATCCGTTCGAAATACAATTGGACCGCTCCCATCATGGATATCACACCAAAGAACCAAATGAATCTTGGTGATGATCGTATGAGGGATGTGACCTGTAGGTTGTGCCGAAAAATTTATTCGTGTCAAGAATAAAATCCAAGATGGCCGCTGGCAGCCATGGTTTCCAACGAATTTCACATAAAAAAATCGATGACCCCATTCTAGAGGTCACCCTAGAGATCCGTATAACGTTTTGTGATGATCGGACAAGGGATGTCTTCTGCGTGATGTACCGAATGATTTAGCCATGCAAACAGTAGAATACTTGATGGCCTCCGGTGGCCATGGTTCTCTTGGAAAATCGTTCAAATTCGATAGCTCCCATCTAGTGATGTTCCTAATTATGCCTGTAAATTTTCAAAACATATTCTTCGATATATGCTGGGTTTGTCGATTGATCAAAAATTTGAAATCAAAGATGGCGGCTGTCGGCTATGTCTTTCGGATTTCGAAAATAATTGATAGAAAGCTTATAGCTCCAGGAACAAAATTTGACTTGTTGGCCTTGACAAAAAGTGTCCGTTTGGCCGCTAGGGGGCGTATTCCAAGATGGCCGCCAATATTCCCGCCAAAATAGGAAATCATAGATTGGAAAAGACTGTATGTCAATCAAAACGGTTTTTGCCGCCAATTGAGTTTCATGAAACATTTTAAACACATAAACAAACATTTAAGACATTAAAGTGGCACTTTGGGAGTCAAATGCTGTAAATAAAGAGCGTTTTATGATTTTATATGACGGGAGTTGTTGGGTTTTTGTGCCTTCTTGCACCTTAATATGACAGTCTGGGAGCTAATGGCGGTACCCTTGCAACGCAATGGGACTTAACTTTACCCCACCCATTTTGTTCTTTATTATTTCCTTCAACTTTTAATGTTAACAAGAACAAAAAGTGGCCGTATAGACTCCAGACAAGATGGCGGCCATGATGGCCGCCGTTTTTCAGACCAGACCCTGAGTCAGTTTGATGCAAATTATAGCTGGAAACTCTAGTAAAATGTATACTAATGTATATATTTTCATGAAGCTAGGACACAATGACACTTCGATAGGGCAAAATTGAAACTCCCAATCCAAAATGGCTGCCAAAATGGCCACCGAAAGTTGAAAATATGACATTTTTTCACTTACATCTTCTAGATCATTTTATTTTGTTTGGAAATGGTTGAGAAATGAGACTTTATTTTGTATTTTATATATTAACTGATCATTGGAGCAATAAAATATGCAATTACTGGGCTCCTAGCCCCGTCCGATCGATCCCTCAAAAATTCGATTTTACAGAATGCGGTATTAAATTTCACAAAAAATCACAATTGGGATTCTAGTCATATTTCTACAAGAAATGAACAGAAATTTGTAATGTAAGTGAGGCATATCATTACCTATGAATATTCCAACTCATTGGAACCAAAATTGTTACTTTGGCTCAAAATGGCTGCCAAAAAGACCGTCAAAATACGGGAAATGGTAGATACTGCCTCAACATGCTCTTCAATCGCTTACAAGTTGTGGTTGATGTATACAATTGGCTATTCTCTCTTCTATAATTGAATACTAACATGTCTGATGCACCATGGTTTTTGTTACTATTGTCACCACTGACATTACCAGAAATATTGGAGTTTTCTCTCACAAACTTGACAAAAAATATCGGCAACTTGAAAAATTAACTTTTCATGTCTGGATCATTTGTTCAAGTGAAATGTAACTATCTTTGATATGAAAGGTGATTATTGTTTTGGTCTATCATAATTGTGTCACACTACGGCATTTATAAACCATTTTCTCAAGATGGCAACCAAATTTGGTAATAAAATTCATTTCTTTTACATATATCCCGAACATTAATCTCTGCGTTATCCGAAAAAGGTAGCAAATTCATTTTAAAGATGCAGTATGGAATTTTTCCGAGAACCTCTTTTGTGATTCTGGCCATATTATTGAAAGGAAATGGGCAGAACTTTGCGACGGAACATAATATGTGGCTATTCTGGCCCATTATGATAAAAATTGATCAACTGGGTACATGGTGGATGCCAAGATGACAGCCAGGGAGTTACTGTTTGATCATTGGTGAGGTGAATAGGCATACAATGAGTGATTATATGGTTATGAGTGGGGTGTCCATGGTAAGATGTGTAGGTATTCAAGGAGTGATCGTGATCATGTGTGAGGTGAAACGGTATGCATGGAGTGACTGTATAGTGTATGGTTGTATGCACCCAGTGTGGGTGTACCCGGTGTGGCTGTATGTCCATTGATATGGTGTATGGACATAACTAGAGAAGCTATATGGCCACCTGTGTATTGTTCATGTATATACATAGAGTGACTGTAAGGTCATGGGCGGGATTATGACAGGTGGGGTGTATATGTAGACATGTGCTGTCTGTATGGTCATGGAGTGTGTGGATAAATCGGGAGCTATTTAATGGTTATAGGTAATATATAGGTGTATATGTGTGCATGGAATGACTGTACGGTCATGTTTGAAGTGTACATACATGGAGTAAGCTGGATGGTCATTGGCTATGCGCGTGGGTATATAGGGCCTGCCATTCTGGTAAAGGGTGGGATGAATATTTACGCGCGCCGCGTGTATAACTGGTGGCGAGATTCTCTTTTCTCGTGGGCGCTTACATTATCAATATATATATATATATATCTTTTTATTTATAGAATGGGAATTTTTGGGATGATTAAAAGTCAAACTGCGAGCTGGAGGCAGAGTCCGGTAAAAGGTGTATTTGGGGAATTTCAATTTCGTTTATTGTCGTTAATCAACGTTGATTAATTTAGATTTTTGGTTTGTGATAAACTATATGTCAATTACAAATAAAATAAATTTCTGCAGCCCACTGGGGGTTGTGATCGGAGACGGTCGAGTCGGCCGCCGGTTCGTTAATTAGGTGCTGGTTGTTATTGTTATTTTAACGGAATTCTGAGTTGGCCATTCGCAAAACCAATATATTTTATATTATACAATTACATTCTTGGGTTTATAATATATGATCTTGAGCGCGTTACCATTTCTGACATTGGTTATATATGTCGTTGATGGATTATCATTGGTGGGTGTGTAGGCAGTATCTGTGTGATGATGGATGGCGTGCATGAGTATACAGTGAGTTGCTGAATTGTCATGTGTGAGGTGTATATGCATGGAAGGTATGAGTGGTCGTGGGTGCTGGTATTGGTATATTGGGAAGGGCTGAATGGCCATTGGCGATGTGTATATGTATACCTGGATTGAATCTATGGTCATGGGTGGGCTGTATATAGATAGAACCGCATGAGATATGTAATAAATGTATTTATCGAGTGGTTATATGACTATGGAGGTGCCGAATATGTATACAGGTAGTGACTGCACATGTATGGTCAATGGTGAGGTGAATAGGTATACAAGGAGTGACTTTATGATCCTGAATGTAGTGAATATGTATACAGAGAGTGACGATATGGTCATATGTCAGATATAGGAGTATGCCTGGTGTGCATGCATGGTGACTCGTGACTGTATGGTCATTTGTTGTGTGTACGGTATAACCAAGTATGGCTGTATGGTCATGGGTCAGGTGTACGTGTATAAAGTGGATGACTATATTGTCATTTTTGTGGTGTTTTTGTGAGGTAATATGTGGGTTGTACATGTGAAACATGTGTCTATCGCTTTCCAAAATAGCTCAAGGATATGTTAATCAATAGAGAGGTAATGTCAGAGTTCTCCATCTTGATGGTCTGTCTGTATGTACAATGGAGGAAAGTGATAGCCACCCATTACCCCACAGTAACTCCATATATACATAATCACCACACAAATGACAATATAGTCACACACCGTATACACGTACACCTGACTCATGACCATATAGCCATACTTGGTTATACCTGTACACACCACAAATGACCATACAGCCACGAGTTACAATACATGGACACATGGTATGATCCTACACACAACCCATAACCATATAATCACTCCCTGTATACATATTCACCATGTTCGTGAACATAAGTCAATCCCTGTATACCCATTCACCTCACCATTGGCCTTACAGTCACCACCCTATATACCTTTTATACACACCCATGGCCTAATAGACATTCAAGATATACATAAATACCACAACAATGACCATAGGGTCACTCCAGGTATACATATCCACCTCACCACTGGTGATATAGCCACTTGCTTTGTGCACATACCCTCAGCCCTTTGTCTCCAATATGTATACTGTGTGATTTGGCCTACCCCTAAACTGGCTGCCAAATTTGTGCTCCGTTGACAACAAAAAGGGGTGAAATCCATAAACATACCTTAGTATAACTGACAAAATGGATTCATTTGAATTAAAAAATGTTTTCAGCTGAAAGTTCAACTAGTTTTACCAATTAATCCTCACATGTTTATTTTTTATGAACAAAAAATCAAGAAAAATGCCCAAAAAATTACATTTTCGAAAATAAGAGGATTTCAATAAGCCATAGGCCATAACGAAAATATTTTACATGCAATAACCAAAATTTCTTTACAATATAGTTAGACTTACATATTAAATATGTTGTGAAAACATCAAAATGTATGGAGATAAATTTACTGAGTTACAAGACCTCAAAAATGGCATTTCGTCACGCGACCCCATGTCACAAAGCCAAATTTGACTAAGTCCATGTTATGGAACGCACATTTCATCGGCATATTTTTTCTCATTCTTTACCATAAATGGATGAAAAATTTGATTTATTTGCTCTAACCAGTAGGTTAACCACTTAATTAGTGAAAAAACACAAAATTATTATGTATTTTAACAAATAATTGATCCTAAAATCTGCTTTTTAGCTTATTTTGAAAATACGCCGAAAATGGGGGCTCCGAAATCTGAAAAACGACCATTTTTTGGGTACAGAAATGTCCATAACTCAAAAAATATTTGACGAATATCAAAATGGTTTATGTTTCTGTGACCAGCATGGTGAGTTCTACAAAATAAACTCAAAATTGAAAAAGATTAGACCAATTTGAAATTTTCATGAACATCCCTAACCTAAGCAATGTGACAAAATCGCAAATATTTTGGGTCATTAATTCTAATTTTTTTTTTAAACGGACACCTAAATCAAGGGCCAACAAGTGAGATTTTTATCAGAACATATCTTACTATCATATTAAGCAATAAAACCTTTGCCCCCCCTTGGGGTGCAGCCAAAATTTTATTTATGCATTTTCACAGTTCTATCTCATGGACTATACTATTAGAAGCGACTAATACTCTTCAGTCCTCAAACTAAACCTATAGTAAATTCGTCGCTCCTTTGTCGTGTTCCCGTATCAAAAATAGGTCGCTTAGTTCGGGAAATACTTTATATAGTAATAAGACCTCATACATGTATATATACTATATATGACAAGTACCATAGTGTTATATATTAAATACATTGTTTCCAAATTCCGAACAGAATCGCGATAACGCGGTACCGATAACCCCTCTGTGCATGCCACTTATATATACTAGTAATATAACGCAGCCTGGGTACATATATATGTCTAGGCCAGCGATCAAGGAGAAAATCTGCGCTTAGCCCCGGTGGAGACGACATGACAAGTGGAATCTTATTTGAATTCCGGCGTCTTGGTCGTTAATTTACCATCCGACTTGATATCTAGCTCATTAAATTCGGAATTGCATAACTGTTGTGGTTGCGGTAAAGAACATTGCGAATCATCAAGACAACAAATGTATTATTTAGGAAGCATGCTTGATCAAAGTCATCAAAAATAAGTTCTCCATGTGTGATCATGTAGTGGAGAGATTCCCTCTTTCGATTTTGGGTCCATTAGCTCCTTTGCTGTTTGCCAGAAATATTTCGGTGACGGATGAGATTGAATGATAATTTGTACAAGAAAACCATAGTCAGAAATGGTAACGCCACCAAGATCATATTATTAGCCATAAATATAAATTATAATATTATTATAATATAAACTAGCTTTCAAATTCCATCTGGGAAATTTGGATACTTCCATATATCAAGTTTTCCCGTTTCTCGCGTTATACATTACATTCTTCAAACTGTCTTTTTTATTACACTAGCTGGTGGGCCCGACATCGTCCGGGCTGTTTCCCATCTGATCTCCGGCGAAAGGCGCAATTTGACCTTGAATTGACTATTTTGAAAGTCAAGGTCAGGTCGGGGTCACGATTTGACCCGTCCAAAAACACTCCCCTGACAAAAGTACTCATAGGTATCAAATTTCGTCGAAATCCATCCGTTTTACCCGATTTGACCTTTGATTGACCATATTGAAGGTCAAGGTCACACCGGGGCCACGATTTGACCCGTCCAAAACACTCACCGGACAAAGGTAC
Source organism: Siphonodentalium dalli (assembly GCA_032622095.1). Classification (NCBI taxonomy): domain Eukaryota; kingdom Metazoa; phylum Mollusca; class Scaphopoda; order Gadilida; family Siphonodentaliidae; genus Siphonodentalium; species Siphonodentalium dalli. The sequence continues at coordinate 46,098,881 of CP136069.1, read as the reverse complement.
CCCTAGGTATCAAATTTCGTCGAAATCTGCCCGTTTTACCCGATTCGACCTTGAATTGACCATTTTGAAGGGCAAGGTCAGGTCGAGGTCACGATTTGATCCGACCAAAACACGTCCCGGACACAAGTACCCCTAAGTATAAAATTTCGTCAAAATCTATGGAAAGCCGAAGGGGACGTATGCTAGTTGCTAATTGCTAGTTATACAACGCACGACTTGACGCGGTTTTTTCAAGGTGTTTCATGGTGTTTCAAACTAGGAGATAGAACTATTCTGCGTTTCAAATGGTGATGAATTATAGTATTTTATTCATATTTTATGGCATAAATTGTTATTAAAACCGTATATACTATAGAAAAAATTAAGTGGGCCTTTAAAGTCAATACAAAGTCACAATTGTAGTTAGGTTCATCTCATACTCGTCTATTCAGCGATATTCTGCTACGCAGTTTGCTATAGCCTCCAGTATTCATTAAGCGTTATAGCCCCACTGTTATAATCCGCCTTTAGCTCGCGTATTCTTGCCTCTGAGATTATTGAGATATTACCTCACACATAATGAGATTAAATCGCATGGAAACATAGCAATTGTGTGGGCTGCGTGGCGTGAATATGTATTGAGAAATAACGTCATACGTAATGACATTAAATCTCAAGAAAACCCGCGAAAACAAAACAAAATCACATTTATTATTTAATGTTTTAAGTTATTTTCTCCATAAAAAGAATCTTTGTGATAATGAACCCTCTCAATACTTTAGAATATAGAATTAACCTTAAAATAACAAAAACCTTCGGAATAGAGAACCTTCGGAATAGCGAACCTTCGGAATAGTGAACCTTCGGAATAGTGAACCTTCGGAATAGCGAACATTGAGAATAGAGAACCTTCGGAATAGCGGACCTTCGGAATAGCGAACCTTCGGAATAGAGACATCCCCCCAACATTAATATTATATGCCCAGAGTTCAAAGGTATGGACCCATAAATTTCAAAAATTGGCCCTTAAAATATTGAACCCCAACTTGGAGCCCGCGCAGAACAAAACTTAAGTCAACTGTACCTGTGTCATGCCCCAATGCAGGAGGGTCCATATATACCGCACTATTCATATTATATGCCAAGAATTCAAAGGTATGGGCCCATAAATGTTTTTCTAAGATTGGCCCTTAAAATATTGAACCCCAAATTGGATCCCGTGCAGAAAAACCTAAGTCAGCTATACCTGTGACATATCCCTTTGTCGGAAAAAGTTTGTTAGAATTCATGGGTCCGCGACTGGAGAGAATTATGACGTCACAAATATGACGTCATTGTCAGTTCAGTTCAGATATAGGGTTGCCCTAAGAACTGACGAATTATGCGCATATTTCATAATTGTTATACACTTTTTTCAGTTAGGGCAATTCATCAATAGTTGTTCTCAAAGTACAGTACCCAAATTCACGGGAAAATATTATTCTAGTCAAAGATGGCTGTCAAAAATGGCACCAGAAAATCAACAATTCTGCGATTTTCAAGAATCTGATGTAAATGACCTTCCGTTTGGTAGCGACTGCGAATTGTGACAATTCTGTGTTTAATTATTGCGCCAGCATTGCAGTGCTGCAATTTTATTGTGCAAAACATGTTCGATATGTCAAAAATCCACTTTAAACAACATAATTATAGAATCTTATCAAATATCAATTCCGATAGTGTAGCAATCGATTTAAAAAATGAGCGGAATTCAGTGACGGGAAAGAAATATTCGCGCAATATAAGGAATTGTCATCACACTTCAACAGAACTGTCCAGTTTCATCAAAGATGGCTACCAATAATAATAAATGTCAGTAACAATACAAAAATCAGTGTTCCTTAGAACACCAAATGTCGCCCTGGGTTTCCTCACGAGGAATTGGGTTAATCGGCTAGTTTTATGTAAATGCGCATAGCTTAAATTTCTTATACACACTGGCGATGTCCTATATGGCATACGAGTCTTTTCTTCAAATTTCCTTATATTAAGTGAGGAGGGTGTTGAAGAGAAAATCGAACTCACTATGTGAAATTAGAAAGTACTAGCTGATGGACCCGACTTCGTCCGGGCTGTTTCCCCTCTGTTTTTCGGCCAATTGCGCGATTTGACTTTGAATTGACCATTTTGAAGGTCAAGGTCAGGTCGAGATCACGATTCGACCCGTCCAAAACACTCCCCGGACAAAAGTACCCGACAAAAGTACCCGTCGAAATCAGTCAGGTTTACCCGATTTGACCCGATTAGCAGCAGAAATTAGTGGCAAATGTTATCAAGAAAAATTAATCAAATGACAGCTGCAACGTGTGTGAAATCAGACTGCAACGTGTGAAGTCAGCGACAACAGAACTCTGCTGCAACGTCTGGAAATCAGACTGCGGGGAACGCCAGAACCAGAACGAGTGGACAGAATAAACAAAACCGAAAATGGACAGAATAAAGAGCGTTATTCGGTGAACAAAACCAAATATGGAAAATAGCTTGCAAACAGCCGTGTGAGAGAAGTTCAACAGCGACAACAAAATTATGTAGAGAGCAGCAGAAATTAGTGGCAAATGTTATCAAGAAAAATTCATCAAATGAGACCTGCAACGTGTGTGAAATCAGACTGCAACGTGTGTGAAATCAGCGACAACAGAACTCTGCTGCAACGTCTGGAAATCAGACTGCGGGGAACGCCAGAACCAGAACGAGTGGACAGAATAAACAAAACCGAAAATGGACAGAATAAAGAGCGTTATTCGGTGAACAAAACCAAATATGGAAAATAGCTTGCAAACAGCCGTAGGCGCAAATATGGACAGAATAAAGAGCGTTTTTCGGTTAACAATACCAAATATGGATTGTGTTAACCACTCCCTGCCAAGGACGGTGACAGGGGGCATGGAAAAGGAGTGCTCGGACGTTCTCAAAAGCGGTCCGATGACCATTCCCGTGGATTTTTACCCTTATATAGCAAGTTTGGGCTAAATCCGTCCGGCAGTTTCCCGGCCATAGCTAACAGACAGACAGACAAACAGAAGTCCCAAAATATATATTAGATTAACCACTCCCTGCCAAGGACGGTGACAGGGGGCATGGAGAAGGAGTGCTCGGACGTTTTCAAAAGCGGTCCGATGACCATTCCCGTGGCTTTTTACCCTTATATAGCAAGTTTGGGCTAAATCCGTCCGGCAGTTTTCCCGGACATAGCTAACAGACAGACAGACAAACAGAAGTCCCAAAATATATATTAGATGGGACAGACTCAATCGTGTTATAATATATACAAGAGCCATTCTAATATGCAATCCTCTGACGATTCAATGTCCCTCAGTTTGAATGAATATATGTATCTCTTAAATAGATTGATATAAATATACTTTTAATGCTTTCTTCTATGTATCTGTGTTGCTAGATCATTATAGGAATGCCCTGATTTCCGTCCCCATATAAATATGACATTTGAGAAGATATAATTATTCAAGTGACTTAATTCGGTCACCATTCGTCAAGATTGTGAAATTGGAATGCCAGAAACTCCTTAGAACGACATGGAGATGGCCTGGGAGATAACTATATATAACTTTGTTGGATATCGGCGAATTGAACAATCTTATAAATGCTAGTGAATCTCCTCTCGCCATCCATGACCCAAAACGACCCCAAATGTGATTTAATTAATCATATCATTAGAGAAGAACGTGCATGTATTTGATGGAATAAGTTCTAAATATATTTGTATCAACTGTGGTGTATCTCCCCTCATGCATGACTTGAACCGCGTCACGTTTGTCATATATAGACCACGTCTATTAGATTCATGCATGCATTATATAATGGAGATGATTATATATAAGTTTGGTGGTAATCGGCAACTAAACAAATTCTTATCATAGTTATTACCCCCCCCCCCCCCCCCAATCTCTCACCCAAACGGCATCAATTTCGCGTCTTTAAATCACACGTTTATATTCCTCGTATCACGGAGAAGAATAATATATCAATTTGGTCGAAATATGCGCTAAAGATAGCCCCTCCCCTGACACCAACAACGTCACTTTAGAAAATTTCAACCCACACCATTATCTTACTCGTAAAAAGTTACCCCTGTTAGACCGTCTTGGTGCCATCTCGATTGTACCAAGTTATATATATAGAACACAGACATATATTCGCGAATATTTGATTCATTGAATTTTTTTAGAAGAACGTGTATGAGTTTGATGGTAATTGGCATTAAACATAATTTTATAAGTTTTTGGTGACCCTCCCGTCCCTATTTCGGACTCAAGCGGCGCCACCTTTGACATCATTAAACCATACACTTAGACTCATTATATACATGAATATATATAACATTTATGAAAACTGGCGAGTATACAAATTCGTATCAAATTTAGGGCCACCATTGCATATCTCTCACACAGAAAGGCACCAATTTGGCGCAATTAAACCACACGATTCGATTAATCGTATCACGGAGAAGAATATGTATCAACCATGTGGAAATCGGCCCTAAACATATTGTTTATCAAAGTTTGTGTCCCTCTCACCCTTAAGGCAACCCTGACTCGAATGGCTCCACTTTTGACATCTTTAAACCACACAATTAGACTCCTGATATCATGGAGATTAGTATTTGTAAGTTTGGTGCTAATCCGCGACTAAACAATTTTTTATCAAATTTAGTGCCCACCCCACCCCACCCCATCTCTAACCAAAGCATCACCAATATGACGTCTTTAAAATCACACGATTATATTCCTCATATCATGGATAAGAATGTTTATCAATTTGGTGGAAATTGGCGCTAAAAATATTGTGTATCAATTTCGGTGCCCCTCTCCCTTTCAGTGCACCCCTGACTCGGATGACGCCACTTTTGTCAGCTTTAAGCCACGCCATTAGACACATCACATCATGAGGATGAATTTGTATAAGTTTCGTGGCAATCGGTGACTAAACCAATTTGTATCATATTTAATACCCACCAACCGCCCCCCAAATCTCTCACCCCAACGACACAAATTTGGCGTCTTTAAATCATACAATAAGATTCCTTGTATAATGGAGAATATCTCAGAAGAATGTGCATCAATTTGGTGGAATTCGGCGCTAGAATTATTTTTTATCAATTTTGGTGCCCCTCTCCCCTTCCGGGCATCCCTGATGCGAACGGCGCGACTTTTGACAAATTTAAACTACACCATTAGATTCCTCATATAATGGGGATGATTATATATAAGTTTGGTGGCAATTAGCGACAATTTTTGTTCTGCCCCTCCCCCTTTTCTGTCCCTGACAACAACTGCGTCACTTTACAAAATTCTAACCCTCGCCATTATCTTTCTCGTAAAAAGCCATCTATGTGGTCCACTGTGAATTTCTATAGAACACAGACAGACAGACAGACATTCGCAAATATAGATGTAGATTTTAGATCGCCATCCTAGCTTGGGATACAGGTGTTACCATCCCAAAGTCTAGCCTCATGTGCTATACTCTTAGCCAGAGTAGTAATTGAGAAATATTGGTGGTTACCATAGGTTACCAATTCAAATGTCAACTGATGATGCAGATACGCATTGGTGTTAGTTCTTGTTTATTGCGATAGCTATGAAGTGAGATTGTACTTCTGAGCTATATCATGAAACTTGGCAAGTTAAGAAACAACACCTTGTTTAGCAACACAAACAATAGTAAAATTAATTATATGGCTGTCACTAATCTGGGCTCGCTTGTCTCTATGTTAGATGCGATGTAACCTTTAATTAAATTGGCACGTTAACACCATTTGAACCTCGCTTGGTTTAACTTAGCGGGCTTCAATCGTATTGTTAACCACGGCAGATCAAAATAGAATAGACCCCCATAGGTGGGTAATATATCCGTATGCGTGGGATTGTACTTCTCAGCTATACCGTGAATCTTGGGATTCAAGAAACAACACCTTGTTTATTATCAACACAAACAATAGTATATTGATTGATTGGGGTTTAACGTCGTTTTAGCAATAAAGCCATATCACGACGAGAAGAAACAGATTATCGAAATCGAGTGAAGCAACTGTGATAGTGAATGTGACTAAAATGAAACAAAATATATATACAAATAAAAACACCCAAATCAGAGCGGGAGTGCTCAATTGGGGTCAGAACCATTTAAACACAACCAATAGTAGAATAAGTTATATGGCTGTCACTAAATCTTGGCTTGACTGTCTCGCTGTTAGTTGCGCTGTAACCTTTAATGTGGTTTGCATGTTAACACCATTGGAACCTCGTTTAGCTGAACTTAGCGGGTTTCAATCGTATTGATAACCACGGAAGATCAAAATAGAATAGACCCCAAATGTGGGTAATATATCCGTACAATGGGTAGCGTCCCGAATCAAGCTTAAAGTGATATATTGTGAATACCAGGTTCTGAAATATGGATGGTGTTATTCAACAAAATAGTCCAGCCACTTTAATAGCATATGTGGAGTTTTGAGAAGTTACTATAAGTTATTGACCTCCCATGACATGTTTATTCGGTTGAAATGAACATTATCATGCACCAGTTTAGATCCCCGAAAACGGGCGAAGTTGTGTCTCTGGTTCTTGGCTTTCCTCTTGTTCGGTTAGTTGGTGGTAACCACACAAAGTGATTCGCCCAAAATACGAAAAGGTGTATTGGCATGAACACAGTAGGCTGGTATGGACCATTTCTATGATTGAGGTATGTGAAGAGCTTAGTGAGACAATGCGTCGCGTTTGTGCATCAGTTCAATATGAAAGTGGTTCTTGGCGATGGTTATGATTGTGCAGCCGGTCGCACTTGTTTGTGATTATTTTGAAGTTTATCGAAATTAACAGGGACTGCGCAACTGATATGTATACCCAACCCGGCAGCTTAGATGACGAAAGAATGTGAATGATAAACGCAATAGATACGAGTCAAAACTAGACAGGCGATACTTATTATAATACTGGTGAGGAATCCATTGGTAGTGATGGTCTTCTTGTGCCATGTCATCAGTTTGATTTATTATGTCCAATATACTCTGGAATTCAGTATGGGGAACGTAGTCCACTAACTTCTTACAACATAATGTGAAGTTATAGTTCGAATTGATAAGATCTCGTGACGTGCCATGTTGATTATCGATAGAACGTTATCATGAACCGAATGAAATGCGGAAATGAAGGAAGTTTAATTAGGAGGTGGCCAAGGTTCACTATAATAATGGCATCTTTCAGATAATAATATATAGGCCGATGCATATACCTATCCTAATGCCTATATACCTATCCTAATATATCAGTCTGGTTATATCCCACATATTGTATATATCATGCTGCATGCATGCTTCATGATAATCTACCACAACCAAGCTGCATATATATAGATTAACATCAACAGAACACGGTCACAGTGGGGCTACTGTACGAAGAGCTCAATTCATTTCCACATGATAAGCAATCCAGTTTGATCAGATAGATCTTAGTTTATACAATATTTATTCCTTGATAATACAACAACAATAAATATACGTTCAATCGTGGATCGGATTCGACATCAACTGTGTAGGCTTATGTGCGTCTTTTCCGGGAATCATTTTATATTCACCCCACATAACGAGAGTGTTATGGTCCAGATTAGCATTAGAGCTACGTCTATTGAGACAAGCTAATTATATACATATATGTGGTGATACATAAATATGCTAATATATCTGTAATACAAGTAAATATATTGCTTGAGTTGTAGTTCAAATTTGTCACGATCCCATCTTGGTCGTCATATTAATGCACATGTAGACATGTACCGGTACTTAGTATAAACGGGTCACAAGAAGCAGTTTAAGCATGAGGCAATCATCAACATTTCTTCCCACGCATATATGTTTGCTATAATGGTAGAAGGGAGTATCTGATCATTTTGTGTCAATTGTCCATTCCAATCACCCATACAAGGATTGGTTTTACGACTTTTATGGATATTATGTCAGTAAACGTCCATGTAACTTCGGCAGACTATCCAACCTCGTTCATCTACCAAGCCTATAATGGCGGTATACGTGTGCCATGGTGAAATGGAAAAGAATAAAGTGTGGCTATAATATCAGAACGAGTCCCCGAATGATATCCTGGTTTATATGTTCAATTTCAGGCTTTTAAAAAAAGCCACTGTTAGCTATATACAGTAATCTGATTGAGTCCGTCGCTAGACCTTTTAGTATACGATAAAGATTGACAATATCTACTCGTATACTAAAAGGTCTAGCGACGGACTCAATCAGATTACTGTATATAGTTAACAGTGGCTTTTTTTAAAGCCTGAAATTGAACATATAAACCAGGATATCATTCGGGGACTCGTTCTTATATTATAGCCATACTTTATTCTTTATTCTTATGCAAGATATGGCGATTACTAGCACCATTTGAGCGTTGGATGCTGACAGCGCCTGATTTTGGCAACTTCACAATTCTCTCCTCATACCATATTGGTCCATACAATATTTATATAATATCAGAATCAAGTTTGGCACAAGTCCATATACTTAACGTGCTTGAAAATATATTTCCGTTTTATATAGTGAATGGTATGTTCTCACTGAAAGCCCATGTATGGCTAACGATATGATTATGTGTCATTCTTACAAGCTGGGATGTTTTGAGGATATATATGTATTTAATGTCAAATTTCGACATTTCCGCCACATTGGCGGCCATCTCGATTACAATGAGGTATTAATAACTCCGGATTATCTAAATCTGTGTATATTCATTCATACACATAAAACCCGGATATCATTCTCATGTGATGGGCATGTTTATTTGACGTACATAAATATAATGTTTGGCGAATTTTGACGATGCTTATTTGGACAATAATTGTCATATGAACTCGCATTTTGAGTCATTGTAATAAGACAACTAATAGGAATGTGTCATAACATATCGATTATTTATTTGGCAGAAGCAAATTAGTCTAATACATTCACCTTTTTCATGACAGACACGTAATTGGGTGAAAGAGGGTAAAATTTGCGTATTATCGCATTTTGGCCGCCATTTTGGAAGCCATCTTGGATAAAGTTGAGAGTTTCTGGATCCAATTAGATGTAAATACGTTATGTAATGATCCTACTCAATTCCAAAACCGATAAATTCTAAATTTCTGTAAGGAAATAGTTAGAAAATAAAAAAAAGTATATTTTGGCGAAAATGCATACCACTTCCTTTTAAATCATTGCATTTGGAGTAGACAATCAATGTTATGATTCAAGAGATCGACTAATGTGATGCCTAAGTGATTTGTTATCAAGATTGAAGAGAAGTAGAAGTAGTAGGAACTGTTTGATTCATAACTTCCATATACAGTAATGCTCTAATTAATCGACCTCTTAACCAAAGCAGAATTATGGGTAACTTTTCAGGATTTAGTCGGAAATATGGCTTGTTGCCATTCATCGGAAAGCTCTCAGCGAGAGCTTTCCGATGAATAGCAACAAGCCATATTTCCGACTAAATCCTGAAAAGTTACCCATAATTCTGCTTTGGTTAAGAGGTCGATTAATTAGAGCATTACTGTATCTCTCAGTAAAGTTTTTCAACAGCCTCATTCACATCACCTGTGTTTTCGAATTATTCAAGCCAATCACTGTTCCAAATCAATTCTCTTGCTGTACAACAGTCCGCTTTATTCTCCTTCCAAGTTCAAATTTAAAGGTAGCGGTAGTGATCAGATATCTCTAAGTCTAAACTCCTAAATGATAGAAATGTACAGTGTCACTGACTACAATTGGAGTATAAGTAATACTTAGGGCACAAGAATTGTTTGTTACCAGAATCAATCGAGTCGAAGTCGAGATTTTTCTGGTAAAGAACTATTCGCGTGCTCTGACCGACTTAGAGCACAATTGATCCAACATAATCAATTAACTGGAAATGTGCCGTTGAGCGTGTTTTTACCACGACGCACAATCCGTTCGCTGGCTGCGATTGGACACAATAGCCGGTTACCCACGCACAACAACGTGATTAAGATGCACTGATCGTTGAATTGAATAGATATGCCCGAAACAACACGGACTTGTCCCACTTTAAATCACCCGTGCGATTTGTCTGTTATGAGTTGCGTGTGCCTTACAATGGGATAATCACTGAACTATTCCTTCGCCAGCCTTGGTAATTGGTGTGCTTTATAAAAAATCAGGGAACGAATGTAACAATTGGATTGTGCTCTAACTTAAGTAAGATAAGCGCTGATCCACATGTTATATATATTCTCTTATAAACTAAATGCAATGCTTTGTCTGATGTACAATTATTGAGGGTCGAATACATACTGTTTAAACCAAGTTGTGAAGTAGTCAATTTTATTTTCATTGTGCTTTGGCAATATGCACACCGTTGCTAAGAGGAAGTCACTTGACGTATTCGACAAAATCGATTAGGAACATAATGCTAGCTCAGTCAAGCTGTTTTGTTGTATTTTCTGTGTTTTGTAATTGGTGTGCTTTATCAAAAATCAGGGAACGAATGTAACAATTGGATTAACCCTTTATATATTAAAGAATCATTGACGAGTAGATATCCCTTAATAAACGTTCAGATAATAAGTTTAACTCTTTATATATTATAGCATCATTGACGAGTATATATCCCTTAATAAATGTTCAGATAATAAGTTTAACCCTTTATATATTATAGCATCATTGATGAGTAGTTATCCCAACGGGAAATGTTCAGATAATAAGTTTAACCCTTTATATATTATAGCATCATTGATGAGTAGTTATCCCACAGGAACTGTTCAGATAATAAGTTTAACCCTTTATATATTATAAAATCATTGGTGAGTAGTTATCCCACATAAAGTGTTCAGATAATATGTTTAACCCTTTCTATACTAAATAATCATTGACGAGTAGTTATCCCTTAGGAAATGTTTAGATAGCTTGTTTAACTTATTATCCAAACCTTTGTCCAATAAATAGGACACCTTCTGTAATTTTATTTATCTGCCTTTCGCGCATGTTACCTGTACAGTCCTGCTAATAAATAATAGATTATTCCTATATACACTTTATAACTGACTGGTTGAATCCATTTAGTATCGAAGGTTTAACGCATCTCGTCCTCCGGAGTTCAGAACTGATCACCGCATACTTTAGAATACTAGAAACACACCTTTGTATGTTGCTGTCTGGTAATCTATTTAACAGAATCAATACCACGCACGTCTCAGCAGGAACATGCCACCTCCTCAGTGTCACTATAGCATGGTTGTTGTCAGTATTGTCATTATATACACGATTTATAATTGGTTCCCATCCCTCGGCCAATGAAAGCGCTCCAATTACGGAAATAATTCCATTGTGAAAGTATTTCATGGGACTAAAATTAGCTCATAATGGCATTATTTAGATGCGTGGTATGCCCTATACTGGCCTGAACGCTTGTTATTAAAACATACTTATATTGGGATATTTCAATTTGAAATAAACCCGTATTGTACTTATTTTCAAGAGAACAGGCGGTTGGAAATTATAACGCGAATAAACCAACTTAGTGTGGTCGTCGGAGGGTTAGACCCAGAAGAAATTGGTAAAGAAGCGGTTTTGGTGTCATTCGACGCGGGAGAATCTCGTGTATAACATATCCAAAATCCGCTTTGGGCAAAATTCAGGATCCAAGATGGCGTCCAACATGGCTGCCGTTAGTCAAAAGATACTCTGACTGAGATTAATTCGATAATAGTGAGAACAAATGTTGTCATATGTATACAAATGTATACATTTTTGCAAAGGTAAAATATTGTGCCACCTGTTTATGGCAAAATTGGAACCCCTCGTCCCAGATGGCTGCCAAAATGGCCACCTAAACTCGAAAGTTTTTTCCTAATATCTTAAAGATCAATTCATGTTGTTTGATAATGGTTCAGACTGGCGACTTTGATTAGGCTTATTCGTGTTAATTCAGCATTGGAGCAATGAAAGATACCATAAATGGGGTCCCAGACTCATCTACACCCTCAAAAATTCGATTTTACAGAACGCGGTATAAAATTCCACAAAACTCGCCATTGTGATTACAGTCATATATCAACAAAAAATGGACAGAACTGTACAATGTAAGTTGGAAATACCAATATACATGAATACTCCAATTCAATGAAACCATAATTGGCGCTTTGTCTCAAAATGGCGGTCAAAATATGGAAAATGGCGGATATTGATCACAGTGTCATTCAATCCATTATAAGTAGTGGTTGATGAATAAAATTGACTAAATAAATACGAATGTATACCTCTTTATGATGCCATTATGCTAGCTCTATGTAAAAACACTTCTGTTTATCACTTGTTGCTGTCTGAACTGGGAAACAATGGGTATATTCTTTCAATGATCGTGTCAACTGATCATTACAGCAATGACATGTCTAATCGATTAGATCATAGTTTACTCCGTCCTTCACTAATAAGTTATAACGAATGCGGTATGAAATTTAACCAAAATCGACTTTGGGTTTCTGGTCACATTTGATATTTAGGGATGAGCAGATCTTGTCTACAAAATAATTGATCGTTTCTTTTATTTGTGAACATTCCATCTCAAATAGACCAAAAGAAACAATAAATTTTATCTAATATGGCTTCCAAAACGAAAATGGTAGACTCTGCCCAGCTTATCATATAATGGAAGTTGTGAGTGGTGGATGCAGTTGATAGTTGGCTAATATACATGTATGTGGCTCAAATACATCAAAACTATTTATTTTCAATATTTTGGTGGCTTCCCGCGGGTTGACAAAATCTCGACGCATCAGTGCTATAATGTCGTAACTCCATTATGGCGGGAAATGAGTATTTGATACCATTCGAATCGTGAGAAAAAATCCAATCCGATGGGCCAAATAGTCTTTGCATTTGGATGACACATATTCGCACAAACCAGTGAAGCAAATGTCGTATCTCCAGCGATCTTTACAATCATTCGTGCTATGAGGTCATATGTCCAACAGAGTCAATCGGACGCTTCATGTTGTCCACGTGACATCTGTTTTGTGTTCGTGAATTCTAAAATGTGTGCTATATGGTAGTATCTCCATGTTAGTCACGTGATCATTTGGTGATTTAAATTTTGTGAGTGTTCCACACATTTCTGTATGATAATGCACATGGGTGAATTTTCATAGTGTAGAATAGGCACTTTTTAGTTCATATATACATGCGATTGCCACCTTATTTAGCATAATCTGCATTTATTAGCACAACTTAATTATAGCACGGAAACGAATCCACGCTGGCATACGCAAAATGTCATATCTCCAAACAAGCTATTGTTTTTTAAAAGAAAACGAGGGAGAAAACAATATGTGGTTCAATGAACAGCTAATGTCAGTTTTCATTGGGATAAATAATACAATAAGTCATGCTTTGTCAACATTATGAGAAATGTTGTCTAAAAACTTCAACCTTCATTTTCTCGGAAAGTTGAAAATGTGGGTTACATTATAGCACTGATGCGACGAAATATTAACTATTCGGGCTCGGCCATCATTTTCAGGTTTCAAGCTGGAAATAAATGTAGCCCATGGATTCCCCATTTCGACATGTAAGAAAAGTATTTTTACTCTGATCTCTTCCCAGATATCAACTCTCCGGTAAATGGTGATCTCTTATGTTCTAGAAAATACGTGTGCCAAATACATATATGTATGAAGAAACTATCCCCATACATTGTTTACACATCGACTCCGTAAGTATGTGGAGGTTTTCTTGGACAAGCGGGATTTTCAAACCTCGAAACCGTCCGTACAAACAATAAAAGTTAATAGGAAATGACGTTGGGTGTAGGTCTAGAGTACGTCGTCCGCATGAAATAGTTTTCGTGTAATTAATTTGCACATATTTCGTGCTCTGATGAGCATGGATGAACGCCTTATGTGGCAGTTTGATTGTCTAGCATCCGGAAAATAACATGTTTATTGTTCACATTTCTTAGACAAACATGTTGTTAATCACCATGTTCATGTGGCATTTCTATCCAATGACAACCTTGAAATACCAGTTCATCTAGCTAAATGGTTGACACCTTTACGCATACGGGTCAGATCCAGCCGTTGCGCACATTGTGTCTACATATCATTGATGAAATTTACTAAATGTGTAGAAGATATCGCTGCGTCTATATATTTACAAGAATGTTTCTATCCACATGTATATACCCACAATCGCATGACACGGAATTGTCACATGGAGTGTGAAGGGTATACAATATACGTGCGAATTTTCATTTTTCCTCTTGATATTGATGAAAATAATTTTACTTTGAAACTCCCCAGCTCCGATAACCAACTTGCCCACCAATTAAGTAAACCCCAGATTATTCGCTTTTCCCTCCTGTCCTTTTCACTTTCGCCATCACTGGAAAACCCATTATAGCCTGATGCTTCCGGACTTAGACCACCGATGCCCATATATTTGATGTTCCGAATAGTCGTTATAAGTAGAAATATTGACACTGTGTTTTCAAATAATCCAGATTCGTAGCAATTTAATTTCTTTTTAATTAATTTCCAGATAGTCCCTCGTAATAAGTGGACATCGTGTTGGATCCTGCAGTAGATACTGCTTAGTTGGAACATTACGGACTGAACTGATTGTGGTAGTAGATTATTGGCAACGTGTTAATAGGTATGTCATCGTTAGCTCACAACCGAAGTGTTGTTTCGGCTTTCCTCTGAGCAGAACTTAAATTCGACAATTTTCGGTTGCCATTTTGGTAGCCATCTTAGCATTTTGAATCGTGATTGGCTACTCATACCCACAAAAAACACTGATTTCAATCAATGATGTATATTGGTGCCGAATTGGCGTTTTGTCGAATGGGTTTTCGTGAATAACTACATATTTGCCATTTTCATTATTATTGGCGACCATGTTGGACGCCATCTTGAATTCTGTATTTTCCCCAGAGCGGATTTTAGCGGACTTTGGATATGTTATACACGAGATTCTCCCGCGTCGAATGACAACAAAACCGCTTCTTTACCAATTCCTTCTGGGTCTAACCCTCTGACGACCATTCTAAATATCTGCCATTTTCCATATTTTGACCGCCACTTTGGCAGCCCTTTTAAGACAAAGCGCCAATTTGAGTTTCATTGAATTGGAGTATTTATAGATAATGGTATGCCCAACTTACATTGTACAGTTCTGTCCATTTCTTGTTGATATATGACTGGAATCCCAATGGCGATTTTTGTGGAATTTTATACCGCGTTCAGTAAAATCAAATTTTTGAGGGTGTAGATGAGTCTGGGACCCCATTTATGGTATCTTTCATTGCTCCAATGCTGAATTAACATGAATATGACTAATCAATGTCGCCAGTCTGAACCATTATCAAACAACAGGAATTGATCTTTAAGATATTAGGCAAAAACTTCAAATTTTCTAGTTTAGGCCGCCATTTTGGCAGCCATCTGGGGCGAGGGATTCCATTTTTTCTATACATATGTGGCATAATACTTTACCTTCGCAAAAATGTTTACATTTGTATAAATATGGCATCATTTGTTCTCATTATGTCAAATTAATCTCAGTCATAATCACTTTTGACTAAAGGCGGCCATGTTGGACGCCATCTTGGATCCTGGATTTTGCCCAAAGCGGATTTTGGATATGTTGTAGCAGAGATTGTCCCGCGTTGAATGACACCGAGATCTCTTCTTTACCAATTTATTCTGGGTCAACCCCTTTTTTTGCGTACCACGACCACACTAACTTACGACACACCATATGTACGCTATTTATAATGTGCTTTCACTGTGGCCCGTTCCATCTAACGAAATAAAGGGCATTAGTCAACGAAGCGCTTTTTCCGAATCAAAAGAGTTTTCATTCGAGCCCCGACCGCCGGTGGGATAAGAATTCCCGACTTGAGCATTCCTGAAAATCCCCCTCGCTGTCTGAGTACTGACTTCAGCTAGCGGATGGTTGATAGTTCTATTGACCCCGCTGAAGTCAGACTCGTGCTGAGCTCAATCAACGTGGATAACTGCCTGACCCGGACTTTATATAAGGGTCAATCTACACTGGTTGGCCGTTTTCTGTCGTCCGTAGCGGTTCAAAGCGCGCGATTTTTATACTCACATCGAAAGCGACTGAATCGCTTCGTCGCGTGCGATGGTTTGGGTAAATAATCGTTTGAGTGTATCATTTACAGGGAGGTCACAAATACAATGCATATGGACATTTTAATCAGAATTGGCTAAACTCAAACTCAAACTCAAACTCAAGTGATTTTATTTGATGCTCAGTATACATAAATTACAATATGGTAATGGGGCTCTGTGGAAGCCATGGCTTATGTGTCAGAGCCCTATAATAATACAATAATTATAATATAGACATAATGTGGGTGCAAGTGCAAGAGGAGAAGAACAGTTGAGAGAGAGAAAGAGATGTAGGTTGGGGAGAGGGAGGGGAGGGGTGGGGTGGTAAATGGTGTGCATAATATGTTGAAGATACGCTCATAAGCAATAGAACTATATGTTACTTGATTTCCTGAAACATTATTATTTCAATTTAATGAATGTGTAAGGATGTGACTGAGTTACCAGTGGATCTCAGTTGATTTGGGCTAAGAATGTGGTGCTTTGTTTGTTTTTTGTCCTTTGATGAATTTGAATAATATAGAAGGTGATTAACATAGAAGGTGATTAACACATGTATGTATACGTACATGTAAGAGTTTTTCAAACTCAATTAATTGTCAAATATAGTATGTCAAGTGGAATGTTGCACGGGCTTCTTAAATTATCATAGCAATTGCGTTTAACTGAATTTCATTCTATAATTCCAGTTTGTGAGTTTTTTATCGGGGGGGGGCAAATTATGGGCAAAGTGACCTGGAATAGATTGGGACCAAAAATTAACAAGACGATCCTGTCAAGTTAATTGAGCGAAATCCGTTTTATTTCGAGTGTATTAAAGATACGGGCGGCGTTGGCGGTGGGCATTCTTTTAAAATATTCACCTCCGTCAAAAAACCACCACAAACAGAAAGATTAGTAAAATATAGACGGACTTTGTACTTACATTAATCAGAAATGTGGCATAAACAGTATGTCATTGTCAATTTTCCCCCATTTGTTCAGCTGGTTATCCAATTCTTTTGTTTAGTTTTTATATCTGAAATGATGGGTGAATTATTCATCTGCTCCTGAGTTAGATTTTACATTGAATGGACTGCTATTCGGCATACTTTTCTAAAATATGAAGTTTATATTTTCTTTTGAATGTAAAAGTGTTTTCGCAGTTCTTTAGGTTTTTATCTAAGGAATTTCATAGAGTTGTTCCAATGTTTCTCGTACAAAATGCTTTAGTATTGGTTCTCCTGTAGCTAACTCTGAAATTTTCAATTTGTTGTGCTCGTGTGATCCTTTGGCGGTGACAAAGAATGTTTGTAAATTAGGGGGTAGAAGCTCATGTTTAGCTTTATACATTGTAACAAGTGTGTTCATTTTAGTCAAGTCATCAAGTTTCAGGATTTTATAATTCTGAAATATTGGAGTACTATGACTTATGTATTCAGCTCCATCAATTATTCTCATTGCTTTTTTGAAGGGTTCTGAGAGGGATGAGCCTGATGCTATAAACATTTCCCCAGATTTCACAGCAATAAATTAAATAAGGAGCAATTAACACTGGTATAGTGAGATAAGTGCTGATTTGCCTATTTGTTTTTTGACTCATAGCAACACGGCCATGCTTTTGGAGATTTTAGTTTGAATATGCTTGATTTGATCAGTCCAAGTTAGATTATGGTCTATATGAACACCTAGAAATTTAGTAGAATACATACGTTCAATCTTGCTGCCATTTATATTAACATTTATGTCTCCAGTATTTTCTTCCTTATTTCCGAATATCATGAAATTTGATTTAAGTATATTTAAGGACAGTTTGTTAACTTGGAACCAGGTATTTAATTTAACCAATTCTCTGGATACGGTCCTGCCTAGCGATTCTAATTTGTTTCCTTTAAGGAACAAATTTGTGTCATCTTTAAACATTATAATTTTCAAAAGCGATGATACGTTGCAGGTATCATTTATGTATAGTATAAAGAGTGATGGACCTAGTAGACTGATTCAGTACCATTAACAGATACGTGTTGGTGTCTGTTCTTCAGATAGCTTGAGAGCCAGCCATGACATATTCCATAATGGTCGAGTTTTTACAGTAAAATTTATGATCAATTGTATCAAATGCCTTTTTGTGTCAATAAATACTCCGAGAAGGAATTGTGATTCGTCTTTTGCATCTGAAATTTCTTCGACAAGTTCCATGATAGATTGAGCGGTAGATCGGTTATTTCTAAAGCCATATTGGCTATCTGAGAGAATATTTTGTTTATCAAAGAATGACATTAGGCGTGTGTTATAAAGTTTTTCCAATATCTTTGATATTTGGGGTAGTAATTAAACTAGTCTATAGTTTGAGAAATTGTGTTTGTCGCCTGATTTGAACAGTGGGATGACACGTGCCGTTCTCATTGCATCTGGAACACATCCTGTTTGAAAAGAGGCATTGAATATATGTGCTAGTGGGGTGGTTATATATGGCAAGGCTCTTTTAATAAGTATCGTTCGCTTGTTGTTGATGTACGCCACATTATGATTTGATTCAGATTTTCAAGAATCTTCTGTTGGGAAAATGAAGTCACGTGGATGTTGGTTATGGATATCCGTCCTGTCACAATGACTTTATGAGAAACGTTTGTTTTCAGAGAAGAGTATGTCATTGAAACAAAGACATGTCTAACATACATTAAGGGTGTGGATATCATGCACGCTTAACCGAGGAATGACCTCAGTGTGTCTGGTTCCGGACAGAAACATGTACAACAAAGAGGATGTCGTGGAAGTCCTAAATGTTATAGTCAAAGTCGACATAACATTTCTCGCATTCGAAGAGACAGAAAAGCAGTAATCACGGATGGTTAAGTTAAGTAATTTTGTCACCGATCTGAACATGGAAATCAGCCAGTACTTTAACAATATCACGAGTAGGCAATTAAATACAGTTTAGATGTAATCATTTTACAACAAATTTGTCGAATTTGGAGCAAGACTACTTTGAAAGTCCTTTTTTCGAAAACAAGAATCAGTGACATGGCTCTGTCATTAGTCGCTCTAATCAGCCATATATTGTATATTTTTATAATATATAATTGTAGATCATATGCATGAGATAAATTGCGTTACGAAATGTATAAACGTATAAATGTATGTTGGACTTTCCATGCCACGTTTCATTTTCTAGAAAAAAACATGTGCTGTCGTATAATTGTTGAGAAAAGAAAATCGACTGTTGTTTAAAAATACACAATTACGCTAATACATGTATGCATATATTTATATTTGGCCAACTACTATATTATAAAGACCATTGCTCACAATTCCAAGCGACAGATCATGGTAACATAGCCATTGTTGAAATGTTGTATAATAAATACTAATATTCCAGGTCGCCACAAAATTATGATGTATGTAGTTACTAGTTTATTTTATACACGGTGTAAATCCGCCTCGATTATGTTTAATATACACATATACTATATATCCACAGCCATGACTAAGAACCCAAACTGTCATCAGCTCCAAGATATAAGAAAATATTACGAAAATATTTGTCAGTTTTGAATTCGCGCATCTAGGTGCGAGAATTTAAAGTGCGCGAAGTCAAAACTGAGTTCTTGTTATACCATTTGTTTTATATGGTATTGCAGGCAGGAAGCCTAACTCGTTTAATTGTCATTTGTGTGTTGGAAAGGGCAATCCAATTAGGTGTTTGGCTAATACAATATTTTTAAACTAAACCGTCCTTGCGATGACCTCGGTGAGCGTCCGTCACGGTACGTGTGTTATGGCGTGTGTTATTCCAATCAATGGACAGACAATTAGTGTAATCCACAATAAAGCCCGACAACGACCTTAAATAGCACACGTGTGACGTTTAAAGTCCTATTCTCAATCATATTTAATAAGGGTATGGGGGTCTTACGAATAATGCAGTGTACAGGGCCGTTGTGGATGGTTGATCAAGAGTCCAGAATTTTTTTTTGCCGAGGCTTGCAATTGTTTCCCTGGCAAATTTGTTTCCTGAATATGTACATACAATGAGAATTTTGTATTGTTCGGTAGCCTGCATAATACCCTTTTGGTAGGAGGGTGAATATGTGTGTACATGTATTTTGCAATACTGAAGTGACAGAGTTCCCTAGGAATGAACCAAGGGCTCAAGTCTATTCCGGTATGTTTTAAACCGTTCGCCATAACATGGACAATAACATCAGTTTTGGTTAAGGATGGATATGTTTCAATCAATAGTGAACCAAAATGAAACTGATTAGTCCATGGGCTGGTAGGACCCCTGGAGCAGCTCCTTCTCCATTACTTAACGTCTTTGGTATTTTCATGTACCCTAATGTCTATTCTTCACGAACAAATTTGTTAACTGCAAATATTTCGGGTCCTAGTGTACCAACTGTGTCAAAGTTTAGCCTTACTCGGTTACCATTGTTCTTTCCGATTATGATGGGGTAGGGGAAACGCTATCCCATATGCGTGATGTCATTGTGATTGTAATGCTGATCAGCAGATTTCCGGATTTCATTTTAACTCAATTATATAACGACGACTGTCGGAACGTCTGAAAGTGCTGAACGAAATTGTTAACTGTTGAACTGGGGTGGACATCGATAAAATTTGTCCCCTCACTGTATTTTGTTATGGCCCATCGATTAAAAGTGATTTGCATAGCATACACCATACTATCTGCGTTAAAATCAGTTAAACTGAGTTTAGGAGAATCTGCTGAACTGCGCCAGATAAAGTGCTGAACTGGATTTTGAACAATTGAACCGGGCGGAGAAAAGGTAATTTTAGCTGTTTAAATATAATTTAATTGCAATGACGTTTTCAAGATGGCGTCGAATCAAATTCGAGACGGTTTGTACTACTCGAGAACACTTAAGGGTACTGACGAGAAAAACCTAGATATTATATCTTCATTGGCAATCCTAACATACATACTAATGCAGATGACGTATGTCCCAAGAGACATTGCATTTTTGGTTTTCCTTCGTTTTTACATGATTGAACGTGGCAGCCTTATACCAATCACTCTGATTGAAAGGATGCTCACAAAGACATATCATTACATTGACATACAATCGTCTCTGCATTCCGCAATCAGAATTGGACTGCAGTTAAGAAAGATAACTCGAAATATGCGTTTTCGCCATCTCAATGTTCTCAAAAATGTGAAATCATACATTTCAAGGGTGATACAATATTCTATATCCAATATAATGCGAGCTATGATAGAAACACTTAAATCAATCTTGATGCAAGCATATGACGTGCATTTGAACCCGGGTCCCTCTTTGTCCGATACAAAAACTGATAGAAAATTATCATTGATGTGCCTAAATATTCAGAGCATAAAACCCAGACTTGATACATTGTCTGCTGAAATAGTAGACTATGACATCGCAGCATTCACAGAAACATGGCTTTCCAATGATACATCAGATTCGGAAATTGCTATTCATGGATTCCACAATCCGGAGAGATTTAATCGCTCATCGCATGGTGGTGGTATCGCAGTATATGTCGCTAATTCTTTAAACTCTAAAAGACACCGAGAATTGGAAACATTCGGTGTAGAATGCGTATGGCTTGAAATTGTAACTCCAACATCGCGCTTTCTGCTTGGAACTTTTTATCGACCACCGGATTCGCCAGTTCAACTATGGGAGAAAATATATTCTTCGATCGATATGGCAATGGACAATAGCCATTGTTCTCATGTCGTGGTCATTGGGGATTTTAATTCAAATGTTCTAGAAACCGCAACGACAATAAGATACATTCGACAGAAAATTGGACTGACACAAATTATCAAAGAACCGACATATTTTACTGAGAGCTCACTGTCACTTCTCGACTTATGTATGACCAATAAACCACTTCTTGTCGAATCATATGAAATTTGGGACCCTTTTTTTTGCTGACCTGGTTCGATATCACTGCCCAATATTAGTGAAATTAAGTCTAAACGTAGTGAAATCGAATCGCGTCATCAAGCGAAGAGTTTGGAACTATGATGCAGCTGATTTTACTGCAATGAACAATGATATCCAACAATTGAATTATAATTTAGAATTATCTGAGATAGAGTATACACGTATAGCGAGTACGTTAACAGACAAAATAAATCACTTAGCCTCAAAATACATACCAAATAAAATAGCTTCCATACGACAAGACGAACCTAGTTGGATGACTTGCCAAATTCGCAGACTAATTAGACAAAGAAGGCGACTTTATTCAAACGCTAAGCGCAAGAAACCCGATCATGCCTGGGTCCGATATAAATCCAAAAGAAACGAGGTCACCTCTTGCATAAAGAGTGCCAAGCAGAGACTAATCGATAAAACACAGTCAGTACTGGGAAATTGCTTCACAGAATCTTCACTTTGGTGGAAAACTATGAATCGACTCATGGGCCCTGACAGAAAAAACATACCGGCATTAAAAAATGGGGATTCGATTACAACCAACAATGAATCAAAAGCTGAGATTTTTAATAAATACTTTTGCTCGATTTCTGCCCTCCCGAACGAAGACAGAGTAGAATTACCGCCATTTGAATACAAGACTCAATCAAGACTAGATACATTCGTTATCACACGCGAAGAAATATATAAATCACTGAAAAGTGTTCAAACGGCAAAAGCCAGTGGCCCTGACGGAATTAGTCCAAGAATATTGAAACTTTGTGCATCCTCCCTAGCTGGTCCACTAGAATTTGCTTTCAAGAAATTTCTTGAAAAATCTTTCTTCCCGCCTGAATGGAAAGTGGCAAATATATGTCCCATATACAAAAAAAGACGACCCCACCGACCCAAGTAATTATCGCCAAGTTTCTCTTCTCTGTTGCCTGTCCAAAATTTTCGAAAAGTGTATATACCTTCACATGAATGAATATTTAAGAGATAATATGCTTCTAACAAACCTTCAATCGGGATTCACTCCGCAAGATAGCACAGTATTTCAGTTAACAGACGTTTACCATTATATATTATCTTCTCTTGATAATGGCAACGAAATTAGGTGCCTTTTCTGTGATATCAGCAAGGCATTCGTTAAGGTGCATGTGGCATCGGGGCTTACTATTTAAGTTGCTACGCGCTCTGATAAACTCAACGGTATAACTCTCCGGCGCATACGACGTGCTAATCCGTGCACCTGACGATGTGACGTTATTTCCCGGACGTGTTATCCTTTTCCTGACAACTTAATCGTTAATGACAACAGTTTAAGGACAAGTCTCGGTTCAACAGCACTGAACGTCCGGATTGATAGGCTGATACAGTTATTATTTCGCGGTGTTTACGTAAAACTTCCGGATTGATAGGCTGATAAAGTTATTATTTCGCGATGTTTGGTTAATCCGTTCGAGTTGATAAAGAGCACGTGTCAATATGAAACATTCAACAACATCATGTATATGTGGTATTATCTTTTTTTAAATCCGTTTATTTATTACCAGTATGCGATAATATTAATCACAATCGGGAGGGATTTCCGATTGAGTTGGGTGGTTTCTATATACCAAATTTATCATTTGAATATTTTTATTAACGCCCCTCGGGTGTTTACTGTGGCACACATTTAAAAAAAGCTGTGGTTCTCTGGGCGTTTTATACATAGATAATTGTTTTTTCCTGTTGTGACAATTCGCGGTAGGTCGCTATTTGCGGACGTCTATTTGCGGACGTCCCCGAATTAACGGACGTCCACTAAAATTGTCGAAATATGTTGATTTTAATTAGGGAACGGGTGCCTATATGTCAATTGATATGTGTTTTAAACAAATAACGACACGATCATCATAATAGTGGTTTGTTCTATTAATCATCATCATCATCATCGTCGTCATCATCATCAGCATAATACGGAACAAGTCTTGCGACTTTTCGTCCCAATACCATTATTTGCAATGCTTGTTTACAAATATATGTATCGTCATTTAATATTTAAAGTTATTATTTCGCGGTGTTTACGTATAACTTCCGGATTGATAGGCTGATAAAGTTATTATTTCGCGGTGTTTACGTATAACTTCCGGATTGATAGGCTAATAAAGTTATTATTTCGCGGTGTTTACGTATAACTTTCGGATTGGTAGGCTAATAAGACAAAGTGGTTAAATTCTCAAAAAATGGAACATCATCGAAATGACTTTCATCTCAGGACAACGGTAAGAAGAATATGCATAAATTGGCAAAATGGAACACTAAACCAGTTTGTTTATACACAAATGCTGATAATTTGGTCAATAAAAGGGACGAACTGGATATTGTTATCGATGATGTTGAACCTAGTATTATATGTGTCACCGAAGTTTATCCAAAAAACTCAAAAACAACAATAAATCCAAGCGAGATGCAAATAAAAGGCTATGACATGTTTATCGGAAAAAAATCCAAGAAGAGGCGTTATTATACACATTCACGCTTCTTTATCGGCACAATCAAGTGAAGCATTAAATGTATCTGAATTCCAAGAATCTGTGTGGTGTGAGTGGCGAGTAGGACAGGATACCGTATTAGTTGGATGCATATACAGGAGCCCTAGTTCGGAGAAAGAAAATGACAAAGAAATGGCGACACTGTTCAAGAAAATAAAGAAGAAAAACCCTAGAAATTTGCTAATTGTCGGAGACTTCAATGAGCCGGAAATTGATTGGTGCACTGGACATTCTCCGGGTGATAGCGGTCGAAAACTTCCGGAATGTTTACGAAGGGCTTTCCTAGTACAACTAGTAACTAAGCCAACGCGACACAGGCAAGGGCAAAAATCTAATTTACTCGACCTTTGCATAACCAACAATGAATATATCGTTAAGGAGATAATTCACCGCAACCCACTTGGACATAGCGACCACGATACGCTAGAATTAAAATTGGATCCATGTATTTTCGAAGCAGAGTGATCATCACAGACGAATCGTTACTTGTTTAACAAAGGGAACTACGATGCTATTCGACGGTCAATTCAATATGAAACATGGGATATTCTTACTACTATGGATGTATGCACTGGCTGGGAAAAAATTTATAAAAAAACTAGGGGAACTTATGGAGGAACATATACCAAAATCCACCCGACAAAATATAAAGAAACAGAAAAACAAGTGGTCAACAAAAGATGTTCTTAGTGCAATCAGACAAAAAAGGCAAGATTACAAGAGATACAGGAATGCGAGGGGTGAACAGACTTACAACCAGTATAAACTTTCTAGAGAGAATTCAAACAGGATGATAAAAGAAGCGAAGCTGAACTATGAGCGGAAACTGTCTCGTGAGTGTAAAAAAAATCCGAAATCGTTCTGGGGATATGTCAGCAGCAAAACACGATCATCATAATAGTGGTTTGTTCTATTAATCATCATCATCATCATCACCATCATCATCATCATCGTCGTCATCATCATCAGCATAATACGGAACAAGTCTTGCGACTGTTCGTCCCAATACCATTATTTGCAATGCTTGTTTACAAATATATGTATCGTCATTTAATATTTACTTGTGAGTCACTTGAACATATTACTTGTCGTCGTACTCGTATTTTATATAATAGAAGAATGAGTCTATGTATATTTTGAATTGATCGAGTGTTGGAGCCTCAACGGCAAATTCTGGCAGAGAGTTCCATCTATTTACCACCCTCTGCGTGACGAAATATTTTCCTATCATGGCCTTGATAACAATGGGCATCTGTAGCTTTTTAGTATGTCCCCTTTGTCTTCCTGGTGAATGTCTTTCTAATAGGGCACAGGCATTGACATTGTAATGACAATTCAACAGTTTATATACCTCGATTAGATCTCCTCTAAATATTCGATATATTAAAGACATCAGATTGAGTCTTATCATTCGGTCTCGGTAGAATAGAGTTTTGATTTGACAAACTAGTTTCGTTGCTTTTCTTTGTA
Source organism: Siphonodentalium dalli (assembly GCA_032622095.1). NCBI lineage: Eukaryota > Metazoa > Mollusca > Scaphopoda > Gadilida > Siphonodentaliidae > Siphonodentalium > Siphonodentalium dalli. Next base: position 46,072,804 of record CP136069.1, on the reverse strand, counting down.
TTTCTCTAACACAATGCTTTTATGTTTGTGATGTGGGCTCCATGGAGAGTTACAGTATTCGATGACAGGTCTGACGATGTTTTTGTGGAGCGATTAGAAAGTGTTGATATCCAAGCTCGTGAAAGTACTTTTGACTATGCCGATGATTTGAGAAGCTTTATTGTTTTAGGATATTGTAGGAAGGCTAATCTGGCCGTGTCAAATTGAGCTATAGCGATGAGATTTCTCGCAGGACAACACACTTCGGGTTTTCGTGGGGTGTGTATTCGCTGGATGTCTTATGGTTGCAGCATGTAACTATTATGACCGCGTTAATTGCTTTCGATATTTGGGTATGAACAATGGCTGGGACATGCACCCTTGTGGGAACACAATGCCTCCGATTTTGTATCCGAATTTGGTGTGGTGAATAAGAAACCTGCAGAAGTAAGCGGTAGTTTTTTTGTAATAATTTGAAGGATTGGTTATTTTAACGGAATTCTGAGGCGGTGGGTGCGTTCATGTAACCAATATATTTTATATTATAATTTATATTTATGGCTAATAATATGATCTTGAAGGCGTTGCCATTTCTGATTATGGTTTTCTTGTTATTGGCTGCTCAGATGTTTGCAACATGGCATGGATAGCCATTTTTGGTATAGTCGGTTTTTCATTAGCCAACACAACTCATTATTAAAATAGTTTACAATGTATTTGTATTTGAATGTTTTATACACATGGTGGCTTCTCTTCGATTCGTTTAAATTATCCGAACATCATATACTTTTATATACTAGCCCCATGTATGTATGTTCGGGATACTAATATTCTACATTTGTTCGGAAGTACATTCCAACTTGCATACGTCATAGAAGATATGCGTTACCTATATGTAACGTTTCTCGTTTTCTAATTCGGAAACTGGTGGTGTGGTTGGCATCCACATATATTACTTAAATAGCACTGTAAGGTTGAATGAGGACGTGTATATCAACAATATGAGATAACTAGGTCACCTCGAAATGACAACTTTATAAGAAATAAGCCTCAACTGCTCTCTTACAGGGTCTGCATGACTGAACTGACCGACTTGGCTGTTGTTATCTTGTGGTCACGGGGGAAGGATTGGGTTTGGCTCGGTGTGAGAACATGGTGTGAGAACATTTTGAAATCTGAACAAAAACGTCGCAATATCCTAGCATCTATAATGGCCACAAGCTTTCCTGGTGCTGGTAATTTCAAACCTGACACCCCACTTAGGTTGGAAAATTTCCAACTGATGACCATTTCAGTCCACATCTTTTATTAAATGTAGGAACAAATGGTTTTTGACCGGCCACGGGGAGAGAACTGGACACAAGCTTTCCAAGTGTTGGAAATTCCAACCTAACAACCCCCCCTAAAGTTGGAAATTTCCAACAGATGGCCATTTCAGTCATAATATTTGAACAAAAGTGGGTACATGTATATATGCAAATAGTGGTCTGAAACAACAAATCCTGCTAACAAATTATTGGAAAATCAAACTACAAGAACAATTTCAAACCAATAATAGGTGTGAGATTTCCAACTAATTTTGTGTCAGGTATGAAATTCCCAACTGTTCCAACCCTCCCCTGTCGCTACGTCCCTGGTTTGAATGCATTGTAACTGAGGTGGGGTCAGCTAAATTGTAGTGGTAGTGGTTATTCCCCTTTTTCGACTTGGAAAATGTTTTCCAGATGCATAAGTTTTTGCGAGCTTTTATCCATATATCTTCAGTCAGTTTTTTTAAACTTGGCACATATATTTAGTACCGTGGGATCATGTGCACCTGTAAATATAGAGACTCGGAACACAGGGTCTTGTTGTGAAGAAAACCAGTAAATAGTAAAAATAAAATCAGAATTAAAAACGAGCGTGCCAATTTAACAAACACATCTCTATTGATATGCTTTACAACGGGGTACAATATTTCGAATACGTCTTCACATAACGGCCATGATTCACAAACATAATGCACCTTCCCAAAATGCCAACGCCAATCGTTCGAATACAAACTAAATTCTACAAAACTGGTGCACAATTCTTGGATAAACTGACCGAAAACTCATAACACATACGATAACCAATATACATGCACAGCACTGGCTACTTGGACAGTCTTTACTATAGTGGACCAAACTTCTATGTAGCGACATATCTAACGTTAATCTGTCCTAATCAATCAATATATTAAGTCGCCACTTCTTTCCAATATTGTTTTTAAATATTTAAGAAGTGATTTCGCAGCAGACAAAGTGGGCGTGCTGTGTCTGTTAGCCAATCAATTATCAGAATGCTCAGTGCGCATGATCGCCGAGCAGGTCTCTGAGTTCATTTCCAATGCAAAACTTATTGAAAGTGTTGCTTAACCCTTTACCCAACAGAAGGGCCCTGTGCCAATGCATTCTCTTATATATGCGAGTCGACCATAGGTCGCCTCGCATATATAAGAGAATGCATTGGCTTAGCATATTAAAAATTATAAAATTGTTAAAGAATGTAAGAAAAAATGGTAAAAAGTGTTAAGGCCAAGTTTTTAGGCCAATGCATTCTCTTATATATGCGACTCGCATATATAAGAGAATGCATTGGCACAGGGCATAACTGTAACCATCACAATGTGGTCAATGAGCCGGTTCCAATGATATCCATATTTGTATGGTTCTATTGAGACAGACCGAAGATATTTTAGGCTGTTGAAGCTTTATTTGGCCGGTTTTGGCCGGTTTGTTGGGTAAAGGATTAAACGGACACGGCTAGTTCGAACCTCAACATTATATATACATATATAGAGGGTCTCAACATTATATATACATATATAGAGGATCTCAACATTATATATACATATATAGAGGATCTCAACATTATATATACATATATAGAGGATCTCAACATTATATATACATATATAGAGGATCTCAACATTATATATACATATATAGAGGATCTCAACATTATATATACATATATAGAGGATCTTTAACATTATATATACATATATAGAGGATCTCAACATTATATATACATATATAGAGGATCTCAACATTATATATACATATATAGAGGATCTCAACATTATATATACATATATAGAGGATCTCAACATTATATATACATATATAGAGGATCTCAACATTATATATACATATATAGAGGATCTCGACATTATATATACATATATAGAGGATCTCAACATTATATATACATATATAGAGGACCTCAACATTATATATACATATATAGAGGACCTCAACATTATATATACATATATAGAGGACCTCAAAATTATATATACATATATAGAGGACCTCAACATTATATATACATATATAGAGGATCTTCAACGAGTTATGTTGGGATACATTATATATACATATATAGAGGATCTTCAACTCGTTATGTTGGGATACATTATATATATACATATATAGAGGATCTTCAACGAGTTATGTTGGGATACATTATATATACATATATAGAGGATCTTCAACGAGTTATGTTGGGATACATTATATATACATATATAGAGGATCTTCAACGAGTTATGTTTGGATACATTATATATACATATATAGAGGATCTTCAACGAGTTATGTTGGGATACATTATATATACATATATAGAGGATCTTCAACGAGTTATGTTGGGATACATTATATATACATATATAGAGGATCTTCAACTCGTTATGTTGGGATACATTATATATACATATATAGAGGATCTTCAGCGAGTTATGTTGGGATACATTATATATACATATATAGAGGATCTTCAACGAGTTATGTTGGGATATACGATTTTATGAAACGAGCTTGATCAGTTTGATTCACAATGAGTCGTAGACGAGTTGTGAATAAAATTTATCAAACGAGTTTCATAAAATCTAATATCCCAACATAACGAGTTGAAGATCGTGTATATCACATGACAAAAACTAGAGCCTTTTTAACAAATCAAAATCTTTAACAGAAGCCTAAAAATGCACACATTTGCATTGTTCACTGAGGTGTCGTTTACACATAGCCGGTGAGCGATCTAACCGGCGAACCCGTTAACCGGCAAAGGTTACTGCAGAGTGTTTACACATCGCCGGCGAATATACGCATATAATCATGTGTCTCCTTTACTTGTTAATAGTTTTCCTTTTAGTTCTCACTAAACTGAAATATGATATTGGTGTACACCTGTAAACAACTAGCCACTTCCTGCTAGAGGTATGGTTGGGCAGTACCGTGAAGTGAAAAATTTTAGAAATGGAAATGCCGAAATTATTAATATCCAACTCAAACTTTCAGGTATTGCTATTGGTAATTTATAGATATTTAAACAACATTGTTAAAGGTTTGTTTAAGTTCATAGACAATCTGTGAAGTGAGTGTCGCACCAAAAGCATGGCCATTGTCAGTTTTGAGATTTTTTTCGTCGCATATATCTACAAATTGGTGTCTAATCATTCGGATTGGATTGTATATTTTATATTATATATATAAGTTTCAACATCGCGAATCAAATGTGACACATTTTCCGTTTGCACATTATACAATAAAATATGTTTTTCGTTTTATTTGGGCGTTCACTATGTCCATGTATACAGGGTCCTGGCGATGGGGGGGGGGGGTGTCTCATCCAAACTTTAATCAAAATATTCAAAAGCTGGAAATTTCATACCTGACAAGACATTAGTTGGACATTTGACATCAACAATATGTTGAAATTGTTCTCGTGGTTTGATTTCCAACAAGTTATTAGTGGTGATTTTTTTAGACCAACATTTGCTTATTTTTTTTACCAAATTATTGGACTGAAATGGCCATCAGTTGGAAATGATCCAACCTTAGAGGTGAGTCAAGTTTGGAAAATGTCCCAACAATTGGAAATCTTAAGGCAAGTCTGGATGCTAGGATTTTGCAATTTTCAGGGTTCTGATTTCAAATTTTTCTCACACCGGGCCATAACCATGGTCGGTCCGATAATATTATGTCTTGGTCCTGCCCCCGTGGTCAGTCAAACATGTATTATCTAATTTAACTGAATCAAATCGGGGTTCAAGTTGCTTGACGTCAGACAACTACACATGTTAGGATTTGGGCAATTTCCAGGTTTAGATACAGTTTCAGCTCTAAAGGAAATCGCTCAATATACGGTGCCGCCTTGAGGATTACTGTGAGTGGAAAGTTAGATTAAAGCCCAAGGGGGTGTATAAATGGATTTACGCGAACTTGTGAGTTTGGTGAGGTTTAAGATTTGGTGCAGTTGGAAATTCCACAGATGAACAGTCTCACGCCTCCAAATCAGGCCCCCTGGACCCGTCCCTGTATATATATGTCCACGACGCACTCAGATTTAGATTATTGAACTAATTGTCCATTTCGTTTGAATTTATTGAAACTTGCCATCCCATTTCTTCCATATATATGATCATACATGTACATGAACATGCATAGTACGTGTACCATCATCAGATAGTATTTAATTTAATAGCTTATAATCAAGGCCCATATACACAAGCGAAAAGCGGACTGGTCAATCAGTGTTAACACCACACTATTGCTCGAGTTAATTGTTGAAAGGCAATCATCCATGACGGCATGACACCAGATAAAGATCTAACTTAAATGCATAGCGAATTAGAATATATACGACAACAAGTTACTTGTATTGAATAATTTAATCCAGAAAATGAAAACCGATTAGCTGCATATCCGGGTAGCTGAAATTCTTACCCGGCGAAGTATAAACACTCTATTGTTATCTTTATCGGCTAAAGCGAATAGGATCTTATCCGGCTAATGTATAAACACCCCATGAGACGCTTCACAACCGTATACAACAGTATGTGCGCTCGAGCTGCCGACGGTAATAGTCCCCCAATTTGCCTCTTTGTTTTGTGACTATTTTCGTTAGCGCAACAAGTGCGACAAGAATTTAACTTTAACAAACAAAGCAATCATTTTGCATTGTCTGGTGTTGTTGTCATATGTGGCTCGACGAAATAGTATTAATCCGCCCGATTCAATGTAAATGTTGGCGCGATGCCAAGTTGGCGAGAAGCACGGACCTAGTCGTCACTATCTAGAGATAAGGAAATATATACTGGCATTTTTAATGATATAATAGGGGTGATATATAGGTATCTCAAAACGCACATACGCGATAAGACTTCCGAACAAATTCGTCGATATAGCGTTGAAAATACGTGTTTTGTTTTGTATATGATTCGATGAATTTGATATTGTTTCGTTCACGACTTTCGATAACTCGTTATAACGACTTCCATTTCCTTATAACGGCTCCCTATAACGAGTTGCAAATGTTTATACAAGTTGTTATACGACTTGTTTCTATTTCTACAACTCGTTATAACGAGTTGTGAAAGTAGTTAGATAACGACTTAGAAGGGTCGTTATAACGAGTTGCCGGAAACCGTTATAACGACTTACAAGTCGTTGTTAAAAGTTGTTGGAAGTCGTTGTCGAGAATTGCAAGTCGTTATAACTAGTTGTTGGAAGTCGTTATAACGAGTTGTAGGAAGTCGTTATAACGAGTTGTTGGAAGTCGTTATAATGAATTGGACGTCGTTATAACGAGTTGTAAAATTGTATATTTAGGGGTGCGGTTTGTTTCGGATGGCCCAATGCGCTTTCGTGCTGCGACAAATATCCCACACGACAGATATCGGCGTAGAGTGTGCGGTCTGCTTAAATAGTCAAATGAAGTCACCTGCAGAAAGTAATGTTCTCCTTCTACCTAGTTTAAACAGTATTTATTACCACATCTCGCGAGAATGTGAGGCGTGGACGTCGTATGAACGTGTTGTACACGATCGATGGAATTAGTAGATTAGTTTAGTTAAAGATGCATTTTAGCTTCATGAATTCTAGTGACAACAACAATTATATACTCCATCTGGAAGCATCTGGTTTGTCGCGAGATTGATTTCTATTACATGTGTAATTGGTGGGATATGTTCAGATAATAAGTTCAACAGACGTTATATGTGTTGAACTTATATCTGAACATATTCTAATGGAAATACTCATCAATGAGTTATTGGTAAATAAAGGGCTACGGGTTTAAGGTCTTATCGATCGTGAATTTTAATACGTCATTATACTTTTATTCTTGAGTCGGTCGCGTCCCAAAATATTGAACTACATCAAATTATGCATCGACTGATCTTAGCTGAACTCAGTTTCATTTTGCTCGCACAATAACTTTCTCAACCTACATTAACTCAATGAACGCCCACCGATCAGCCTAGGTTTTGATGAGTATTGCTTCATTTCGTGGACTGTATCGCTTGACAATTCCTGTCATTGTTTTCCGGAACATTCACAATTAACCGTCGAAGAATTTAATGGCAATCAGCAGACGGAATTTAACATGACATAAACCAAAGTTTAGTTTCAGAATAACGCAAATGAATATTAGAGTTTCATCGTTGATGCTGGTGAATTTCTCCCGCTGACTTGTCGAATTACATCTAGTAGTGTAGAGTCCATTGTGTGGTCCTTTGCAAAAGTGTACAGACCTCTAAGAAGTTTAGAATATTTAAGTAAACAGCACTGGATGGTTCCTCAGAATATGGTACAGGTTCCTACCTCATCAATATATATACCGATATCTATACATCCGCGGCTATATATACATGTATGTGCACGTGATGTATTCTAAGTATTCTATGTTAGTATGTGAAAACTAAGGGATTACACTGTGAACATCGTTTGAGTACTGCAGTTCTGACTGTGGATTTTATAGAGAAGTTCACCGCTGCATAATCTATGGTTGGGGCGTTATTTCATCAAATTGGCAGCCCCTTGATGCCAGTGCAGCATGGATATAGTCATGACATGCATCAGTTGAGTTAAAAGTGCTGATTTATTTAGGATATAACTTAATACAGTCGGAGTGGATACCGAGCCAGTACCGGTGATCTTCTTAAACTTTCAGAACTACAGTTTCTCTTGTCAATATTCAGTGTTTATGATCATACCACGAAGTTATATATGATCTGTGACCACAAACGTTCTACCATGATTAATATATGGTGATATGCTTGTGATGTGGCAAATACATTCATAACTGAACACTGAACTGTCGTCCAGATCGTTGTGACATTATTGTTTGAAATTGTGTATTTGCAAACCGTTTTGTGTGTCCAGTTAATAAGACAATGTATGTGCTGTCATTGTTGGTTTGGTTGCCGCTGGGAATTTCTGTGGCGGGGAACGTCAAATCAAAGCAGTATTTAGCGGAGATGAACAGCAATTGGGATGTATCATCTGGTAACAAGGAATTGGTGGGTGAATACCCTCTCGTGTGGCAATGCTTGGGTGCGTGCAATGGTGAGCGTGGATGTCGCGGGGTGGCTTACGACAAAACCAACAAACACTGCATCCTGAGGGTCACCCCGTACAACCTAACAGGTGGTGATATCGTGTCTGACGCTGAGTATGATGTGTACCACACCAATGGTAAGTAAATTATCATGTGATACATTGTCACATCAAACGCCATTGCACGTGTGTCATTCTCTTCTCCGAGAAGGCATCTGTGTTCTGTCATGATTGTATTTTTAAGAATCAAAGTAGAATTTTAGCCCTATTTCTTATATGTCATCTTTAAACCGTTTACGCCATTCTACGGTATAATTTATATACCCAAATACCCACCCTAACAGTTATGCTGTAATAAACCTACAACATTAACGATCGTGGGACAAAATAATTTATTTACAACACAAAGTAACCACAAAATTATTATTATTGTGAATTCCAACGCAATATATACATTCTCCACGCTTGGTTTGTGTGCCGCAAAGATCGTGCGTTTCAGCATTAATAGCGATGCAATTTCTGTTGGTTTATTTTCTCGGAAATTATAGTTTGTGCAATTTTTGCTCACTTTTTCTGAAACAACACTTCCCGATTTTCAAGACAAACTATTTATCCTACCAAGGTTTAATCAAACCGTGGCGGCAAACATTGGAAAAGTTCACAGCACTGAAAACAATATTCAAAAAATCACATTCTTTTGAGCTCAGTACACGATCAGCGATGTTTGTTGACAAATCCCTGTAAACATTTGTTGTCATAGCAATGGTTTCAACACGCAAATTTTCATTATTGGAGATCAATCAATCTGATATTTGCGAATGTTTGTCTGTCTGTTTATCTGCCATACAATTTGATGGATGAGGGCTCCAACTGGTTCTAAGGGGGTTAACTGTTTACGAGGAAGATACTGTTGCATGTCTAACATTTCTAGGTGACGTTGTCGGAGTCCGTAACTAATGGGGGCACCATGAATATATTATTTTTGTCGCCGATTTCCACCAAACTTATATGTAGTCATATCCATAATATGGATTATCATATGGTGTGGTTTAAAGATATCTCACTGCCTCCGTCCGAGTCAGGGATGGGGGCTGGAATGCAAAAATCAGTAAAAACTATTTATGTGTGTGGTTTAAAGATATTTAAGACCCGCATTCCATGTCAGGGAATGGGATAGGGGCGCAATGACTGATAAAAACTTATTGTTAATTGTAGTCATCTCCGTGATATAGGGAAAATAAGTTTGTGCTTTAAAGATGTTTCAGCCCACCCTCCATGTCAGGGATGGGATAGGGCGCAACAAATGATAAAAACCTTTTTGTCGTCGATTTCGACCAAACTTAGATGTAGTCATCTCCGTGGTATAGGGAAAATAATGTTGTGCTTTAAAGATGTTTCAGCCCCACCCTCCATGTCAGGGATGGGATAGGCCGCAACAAATTATAAAAAACCTATTTGTCATCGATATCGACCAAAGTTAGATTAGTCATCTTTGTGATATAGTGAAAACAATGTTGTGCTTTAAAGATGCTCAAGTCCCGCCGTCCATGTCAGTGGTGGGGAGGGGGTGCAACATACGATAAAAACTGTTTTGTCATCGATTTCCACCAAACTTAAGTATATTCATCTCGGTGACATGTGTAATCTAATGGTGTGGTTTAAAGATGCTTAAGATGTGCCATCCATGCATGTCAGGGATGGGATAGGGAACGGTGCAACAAATGATAAAAATGTTTTGTCGCCGATTTATATACGTATAAACTTATATATAATCATCTCGATTATATAGCGTATAATCATCTCGATTATATAGCAAATCTGATTGCGTGTTTCAAGAATGCTTAAGTCAGCGATGAGGGCACAAAACATTATTTTAATAAAATTGTGGTCGATGTCCACATATATATAGTCATCTAAAGTACTGGAAATCTGGTCTATGATTCAAAGTTGTCAGGGATGAGGAGGGAGCATCAGAAATTATAACACATTTATTTGTTATGGCGGATTTCCTCCCAAATTGTATATAAATAATAGTATTGGCTGTCACTCTGGCCCACCCACTCGCTGTCTGCCACTCTGGCCCATGTGCCAGAGTGGCAGACAGCGAGGGGGTGGGCCAGAGTGCCCGGTTCCAGGTCCCACTGCGCATGTCCGCTGGGACCGGGCACTCTGGTCCATGGGCAGACAGAGTGGCAGACAGCGAGGGGATGGGCCAGAGTGACAGGGCCGGGGTGACAGCCAGCGATGGGGTGGGCCAGAGTGACAGGTCCCAGAACCGGGGGCTGTCACTCTGGGCCATGGGCCAGAGTGACAGCCAGCGAGGGGTGGGCCTGAGTGTCAGCCCAGGGTCGGGCTCATCGGTCCAGACGTTGTGTTAGATTCCAAAGAGTAAGGTGAGCGCCTCGAATGGGTTTTGACAGAAAAGAGCATAATTTACTAATGTATCGTTTTTTTCTCTCGGATTCTAATGGCAGTGTTTCCAGCGAAGGGTGTTCAGATTCGCTGGAAACACTGAACTTAGAAAAATACCGAGAACAAAATCGAAGCATTGGTAAATTGTGCTACTTTACCAGTGCATTTAAAAGCGAAAGTCTTCGAATAAATTCGAAGACGCTAGCGTTGCAAAATGTGCTCGTAGAAGTTACCTTTCAGTGAAATATGTTATGAGATAATGGTAAAATTGTACATATAAAACTTCTCCGAGTCAAATCGGTGTTTTATTCGTAGAAATATGATGTTTTTTTGACAGAAAAGAGCATAATTTACTAATGTATCTTTTTTTTTCTCGGATTCTAATGGCAGTGTGGTAAGCGAAGGGCGTTCCCCTTCGCTGGACACACTGAACTTAGAATAATACTGAGCAAAAATCGAAGCATTAGTAAATTGTGCTACTTTACCAGTGCATTTTTAACAAAAGCGAAAGTCTTCGAATAAATTCGAAGACGCCATGCAAGAGTCATCTTATAGCAGGTTTTGGGTAGCCCTGAAAAGGGCCGTTTTATGTCAGATCACAAGAAAAGTGGATAAGGGGTCTTTATGAACTCAAATCCATCATCTTGGTCCAACTCCCGAAACACAAGCGTACCCTCGATGAGAGATGGAAATATACCTTTCGTACACTCACATCCTTCAATGGGGATACGTCTAATCTTTTTCTCTCTCCAAAACATGAGCTTTCTCTGTAGAAGGATTGCCGCTATCATGAGAGAAGTACAGTAATGCTCTAATTAATCGACTTCTTAACCACAGTGAGAGCTTTCCGGTGAATGGCAACAAGCCATATTTCCGACTAAATCCTGAAAAGTTACCCATAATTCTGCTGTGATTAAGGAGTCGATTATTTAGGGCATTGCTGTACTCACCTCGGCTACTCCAAGGACCGCATATCAAACAGATTTGTTTTAAGGAGAGTTTAGCGTTCAAAATTAAGAAACTATGAATTTATTCGTACGATCGAGAATATGTTGGTATTTAGGCGAACAAATCAATGAATATTCACTTCGATTTGAGACATGTTGACGTCATTTTCCAGCAAATTATGACGTACATGTATGTTCCCGCCCCTGCTCTTGGCATTATGAAATGTGTTAAAGATACGGGCGGCGTTGGCGGTGGGTATGCTGTTAAAATATTCAGCTCCGTCAACAACCACCTTAAACAGAAAGAACAGTAATATATAGACATACTTTGTTCTTATACAAATCAGAAATATGGCATAAACAGTATGTTATTTTCAAATGTTTTTCCTTTGTTATGTAAACAAAAGCAAAAAAACGTTACAGAACCTGGATTTTGTTTAGATTCGGATATGGTAAACATAAAGAGCGTTATTTGTTACTGTTTTCCTTATATGGAAATAATAAAGAGCGTTTATATCATTTGTGTGTGATTAACCAATATAATTGCGCTGTGTTATGTAAACAGAAGCAAAACTTATGTAACACGAGCAGGTTCTTGTTTACGTACACCATCGTACGTCTTGACGACAATATACCATTTACGCGCTGATTATCTTTGGCATATGAACAAAACTATATATATTTTAATGTTCCTTCTGTTGATGGCGATTTGAACAAATATGAATATTTCTGCAACGAACGCCGCCCGTGCCTTTAAACATATATGCACCTGTACGTTGCACATGGTAAGCTTCCCAGTTGTTCAAGTATTGTATCTCTGTATACCATTATTGGTTTTGAGAATAAACATTGAATTTACTAGACACGCGCGTGTGGGTGGGGTCCTTTGTTAAATCACTGACGTCTTATTGCTAGAGAATAAAACAAATCGTACAGCATTCTGTAAAATTCGACATACCTACACACATGAAGCGTAAATAAATCACCAAATGATAATCCAATCGCCGTAGAATAATTGAGTTTTCTATTCAGATTAGTAATATAGATTGAAAGTGTGTTTACTTTTCATATACTGTATAAGTTATTGGGAACGTAGAATACTTAGGGATTCTGAATTGTCACGACGTCCTCAATTAAGCTTTAATTCCGTTGCAAAGACAATTAAGACCACAAATTATAAGTAAATCAATTTGTTGTGGTTATATAGAATCTCTAATTGAGTGCTCAACAGTTTCAAGAGAGTCTTCCGCTGTACGAAATATTGTAATGATCAATTATAGCCCGAATTTAAATGCTAATAGTGATTAGGATAGACTGCAACTCCATGAGCCGCCAGTTTTTCTTGTTCATGTATCAAAATACAAAATGAACATACATTCGTTGAATTATATACTGAAAACCATTATATCGTATATCGCTAGTGGTAGAAGGGTTATATGGCGCTTTGATGTGTACTCTTGATGCTGTCATGGTGATAACAAGCCCTCGACGGGAAAAACAACTAATTGTTCAAAGATTTCCCTCCAAGTCTCTCTAACTAAAATATATAATTAATAAGCATGACACATGTATACATATGTCATGCTTATTAATTATATATTTTATTTGGGACGAAATAAATATTGTTTAAACCAAAGTGATATACGTTAAATGGACATGTCACATTTTAACATCCAAATTATGTCTTCGTACTTCGGAAGGAGGGACAAGATAGGTCGATAAGTACACGAAATCCCGATCTACATTATTTATAGTATATACCTCGCTATAAACTTGTTAAAGTGATAGAAAGTTTTGGGACACAAAACATTATTTTAATAAATTTGTCGTCGATGTCCACATATATATAGTCATCTAAAGTACTGGAAATCTGGTCTATGATTCAAAGTTGTCAGGGATGAGGAGGGAGCATCAGAAATTATAAAACATTTATTTGTTATGGCGGATTTCTTCCCAAATTGTATGTAGATTTCTAACTGATATAAGAAACCTAGATGAGTAGTTTAAATTTCCTGAGGTGGAGCTATTCGGGTCAGGAATGGGGATCAGGAAAGGGAACAAAGAAATTGATCAAATACAAACTTATATATATAGGCGTCCCCATGATATTGTAAATCAAATAGTTTTGTTTAAAGGCACGGGCGGCGTTCGTAGCAGAAATATTCATATTTGTTCAAATCGCCATCAACAGAAGGAATATTAAAATATATATAGTTTTGTTCATATGCCAAAGATAATCAGCGCGTAAATAGTATATTGTCGTCAAGACGTACGATGGTTCGTAAACAAGAGCCTGCTCGTGTTACATAAGTTGTGCTTCTGTTTATATAATACAGTGCAATTCTATTGGTTAATCACACACAAATGATATAAAAGCTCTTTATTATTTCCATATCAGGAAAACAGTAGCAAATAACGCTCTTTATGTTACCATATCCGGATCTAAACAAAATCCAGGTAACGAAACGTTTTTTGCCTTTGTTTACATAACAAAGTGGAAAATTTGACAATAACATACTGTTTATGCCATATTTCTGATTGGTGTAAGTACAAGGTCTGTCTATATTTTACTATTCATTCTGTTTGTGGTTTTTGACGGAGGTGAATATTTTAACAGAATACCCACCTCCAACGCCGCCCGTATCTTTAAAGTTCCCAACATGGTGTTATCCAAGTCAGGAATGGAGGTCGGGTAACTAAGGGGCACAAACATTGCTAAAACAAAGTTCCACGGACTTAACTAAAGTTATAGAGTCACATCCGTGGTGTCACGTATTTGTGTACTGGTGTAATTTAAATATTCTGTCGTCCAAGTCAGGTATAAGTTAGGTATACGGCATATTTTAGTAATGATAAAGAATGCGCAACTATTCAGTCAAATTATTTGAGGCATATACAGGTAGATAGAACTGTATTGCAATAAACATCCGAGCATGAAAAGGTTGAAAACATATACATCAGGACGCTGGGATATTAATACATAATAGGAAATAGGAAAAAATTATATACATAAATACAAGATACAGTGTATATATACAATCGAGCATATGCCGGTAGCCTGTGTATTTGATTTAATACTTCATTAGCACAGTCAACATCGAAGTTGCAACATATTACAACGTATATACATATATGCAAACAATAGAAAACATACATTTACATCAATAAATTCTTCCATCATAATATATGATAAACTTATATTTAACAATGTGACAAACCTGTATTATTTAATTATGTTAGGATTTTCCCAGTAATACTTTGGGATATAGTTTTCTCACAAGTTGTTAAGGTCCGTACACAAAATGATATTCATCACAGACATTTCGCCATATAACAGGCATTCCGTGTCTTTACATGTTCTTTTATTCCATCTGACATTCTGCATTGCTCCACCGGTAGTCTATGGTTGGCTGTTCTAAATTTCAGTAAACAGGCAGCCAAACGAAAAGGCATTTATACAAAGTATCGCCCCAATCTGACAGAATCCTTTATGTTGCGATAAAATATTGCCTGACTTTGTGTAGACATATTTAGATTGTCGATTAGGCAACTTGCGTGTTGCTATATAATTTTGCGTCCATGCGTTTCATGTCTGTCGTGCTTAGTGATGACTGATTCTGCCATTCACTTTCCACATTTACTTCGCGTATAGCGTTTTTTTATAAAAGTAATCCATTTAATCTTGTTTTGTAGTGTATTAACTCTTCCATTGAGATATCTGAGTAGAAGGAATACATTCTAGACTTCATTGTTGTGATCATTTTAAAGAATTTAAGATGGATGGGTTCCAAAATTTGAGTTTTCTAGAAATACCAAACGTCACCACCATATATCATAATCGGCATAATCATAGAATCAAACAATTTAAACAACTTCAGCTTCTTGTTCTATTCAAAAGGCAATACATGGCTCTCGTGGTTCTGCTTAATCGATTGACAGAATCTACCATTGTAAAATAATTTAATACCAAGATATTTAAACTCTTTCAGAATTTGTATTTCTTGGCCCCGATGTCTGAACATTGGTAATTTCTTTGAAATTGTGTTGGTAAAAATTTACATTTTCGTTTTATTTGTGTTAACTTGGAGATTCCACGCCTTTGCATCATTTGCAAATGTCAAAAGTGCACGATGCATATTGTCCTCTGAGTCTCAGAGGATCACGTCATCGTCTACGTATAATAAACAAATAGATTTATAAAGCAGCCATTATGTTCAAAATATTTCGCTTCAAAATAGTTCAAAAGTTTCAGATTGTATATTTCACAAACAAGAAAACAAATGGGGTGACATTTGGTTCACCTTGAAATAAGCCGATCTGGCCGGTAAAGAAATATGATTGTGAATTATTGTTTCTCACACATAATTTAATATGGTGATACATGCTTCGTATTAACCGTAATATCTTACTGTTTATTTATGCTTGTATAAGTTTCAACCATAGATCATCTCTCCATACAGTACCATGTCGCCCGCTGCATATTCGCACAATGAGTCATCCAAAGTTCGTTATAATCAGCCTTTTTCTTGTTTTTGGTCCTTGTATAGTTCGCTTTGTTTATTCCAAATACTTTCTGGCAGATGCATTTGCTACAACAGTTCCGACACAGCTTCATCGGTCCACATGATAATATTAGCAGAATTATGCGTAAAACTAATTGGGGGAACTGTCTTAATACGCATGAAATTAATATAAGTGGATAAACATGAATTGTGATCATATCAACAAACCGTACTACGTGCATGCTATGTGAGTGAATGAGGGATTGCCATGGTCAAACACAATTCTGGACGATTGATCGTGCAATTATATATATCGTAGAGAATACAATGTAGCAAAACGTAATGAGTAGAGATCAACCTTGGTGAAACGCAATGGGTTAATTGGTCCATTCGACTCATTGTGCGGAAACTCAGCGGCCAACATTACTAGCTATGTCACAGAAATATGACGACCAATTGTCACCAAACTGCACAATAATGAATTGTCACACCTACTATGCCATCGCTACTGTGGTACGTGTGTCCGCAGCCAAGATATTTTTTAGGCCAATGCATTCTCTTATATATGCGAGGCGACCTATGGTCGACTCGCATATATAAGAGAATGCATTGGCACAGGGCATAACTGTAACTATCACAATGTGGTCAAGGAGACGGTTCCAATGATATCCATATTTGTATGGTTCTATTGAGACAGACCGAAGATATTTTAGGCTGTTGAAGCTTTATTTGGCCGGTTTTGGCCGGTTTGTTGGATAAAGGGTTAATTGTTTTGTATACCCTGTGCCTATGCTGGTTTACATCAAGAGCGTACCATGTTCTCGTCTTTCCACCGTGACAAAGTCCAACCAAATTGTCGGGCGACGACTACTCCCTTTAAGGACTTTGCTAACCCAATTTTCCCCAAATTTGATGGCGTTAAAATAAAGGTTTATGTTCACTTTTGTTAGTAATCACAGTAACCAACCCCATGAATGCAACATTTTAAGAGTATAATTTATGGTGGAATATGTTAGAAATACTAAATGTGAAAATTATAGAGGTTTTTAAAATCTATTTTTTCGAACCCAAAATCAATAAACACAAAGTCCATATCACAGAAAAAAATATGGCAATGTGTACTGAACACTGTGAAGAATGATGAACAATAAAATAATATTTATATTTATCAAGCATTCTTTGATAAAATTACTAAGAACCAATTGTTAACAAATAATTTAGAAACTTGCCTGACATCGCTTGTAGTGAGGTGACAGTTAAGTGTTAATATCTGTGGACAGTGGTGTGTTGTGAATCTCTTGACAAAAGAACTGTGTAATCCCCAATATGTTTGTACCCCATAGCCCAGAAACTAGTCCAGCAATCAGCCTGAATAGGATATAATATTCTCATGGGTCAGCACCTGCTGGTAATAATCCCAGCTGGCTTGAGTGAACATTAACTTGACCCATCAAATTCAGTTCCCAAATAGCTTTTCTGAGCAATGAAATCTACCATTTGTAAACAACTGCTTCCAAGCCAAAAGTCTTAATAAAACTGAAGAAATGTGAGTATATCTTTATTGTTCATCATTCTTCACAGTGTTCAGCACACATACCCATATCTTTTTCTTGGATATGATCTTTGTGTTTGTTGAATTTGGGTTCGAAAAAATAGATTTTAAAAACTTTTACAAATTTCACATTTTGAATTTCTAACATAATCTACTATGAATTATACTCTTCAAATGTTGCATCCATGGGTTTGATTACTGTGATTACTAATTAAAGTTAACATAAACCTTTATTTCGGACTCCATTAAATTTGGGGAAAATTGGGTTAGCAAAGTCCTTAATTTCTCGCTTTGATATTCGGGGACTAATGTCCCTTTATCCACCATTTTCTTCTAGCCTCGCTATTGTAATTAGTAAACCGATGCTTGCGTTGCGATTATCGGCGGACCGATCTCCTTCCAAACACATATATGTATTTTTATTTTATAATACATTTGGCATTGTCAAAGATCATCATGTTATGTGTGGACTGTATATCTGGTACATTGTGTATGTTATACATTTTATAAGAATAAACAATTTAATTTTATTATCGCGAGGCACATTTGGCCTGTCTGGTGAGTGGCATTTGGTATAAGCCAAGTTGGACTATTTTATAAACCCACCCGATTAAAATGACTGTTCGTATGCGGTCCTACTAAAAGCCGACCGCACCCGACCGCAACCGTCCGCACCCGACCGCAACTCCCCCAGGGGTCCGAGCGAGATGGGGCGTGCACTATGGTGCATAATATTAATATACTTGTATGTACTAAAGTTCCAATCCCCAAGTCGATACCTCGAGCGAAAACGGCAATGTGAACCCTTAACTTGCGGCCGATTGCGCTATGTACGTAAAACCCCAAAGAGCACCGACCGCACCTCCACTGGGTGCCTGACCACGGTAATGGACATCATATCTATCAGCGAATACCCATCTGCATCCATGGGAGATCGGGTAAGTCGCTCACTGTAGATGAAGTGAATAAATTAACCCATACCCTGCTGCCGAATTCGCTATGAATGTACGCACCTCCCTCAGTGGCCCGAGCGAGATGTGACATGCATTGTTGTTCACACATGTGCATGCCCGAGAGAGGTGCGATCGGGTGCGGATGTGTGCGGTCGGCGTTTAGTAGGACCCTTGTATTTGTACTCGGGCGCATGGTGATAATCAAATCAATAGATGGAGAAATATCCTGGTCCGGACATGATCTGTTAAGAACATGTGTGTGTGGAGGTGAGTTATTGCATGGTCGGATAGTGTACCTCTTGAGCTGAATTATAGTGTTGCAACATGTACATGCTATGGCACACTCGGCTTTACGGTTTCCTTGTAAAACCTTTTCTTGATAATTTCAGAAAATTGGGCTGTTATATTCTCAGCAAAGAAAGGGACGGACCTCGGAATGATTAAAATCTGGCAGAACGACACATATCAATGCCCGGGAAACCCAAACTGTGGAGACACGTACAGGAGTTCTGTTCTCACAAACTGGTCAGAGGCAAACATCAACAAGGTATGGGTCTATTCAACTCTGCTATACTGATTGAATAATTTGCATAGTGTCATGAAAATCTATCAGACAACAAAATGGTCACATACAGGTAACCCTCAACAACTGTACAGTATGCCGCTGAATTGAAATTCAAATATGAATGCGATCACATCCAGATGCAACATGCGATATCAAGAGTTCCAAAAGCGATGGCTACCCTTAGAAAATAAAATTAATGAGAACACCGATTGACTTGCCGACACCCCCCCCCCCTCCCCAAAAATACTAACTTTATACATATATATACCCTAAATAACACAATTATAGACATAGAGCCCGGAACCCGAGCTACCTCTATTTACATTAATAGTTTCTTAACTCGATCATCAAAAAGCCGGCACGAATTTATCTGCACAAAACTTAACTCTTCATATAACTTCACTAAGTGCGCGAACGTTGTGTCGCCCAATGGTCATCGGAATCTCTTTACGAAAACTACACTACAACAACTATATGATTCATGCATGATTTTATTAATGTCCCAGTGAGAGAGTGGCCCAAGTGAAATTCACTTGAGAACGTGCAAAAGTGAGTGCAAGAATATAATATGTCTCAATGTATCGTTACTATAATGCTTGCATGTGCTATACGTATGTCTGTCTCATTTGTTTTGTTATATCTACTTCCTCAATAAAAAAAACTTTACAGTGTACATAGATTCACCATGAATGTTTGTTACCCTCCTCCATACTCAGCCCACTTCTGATTGACCCAAGTCCACGGCGCGAAAATGAAATATTTTTTAGAAAACATATCGGTACCTTTTCTTAACAGCATCTTTTCTTAACTTGCCTTAACAACATCGTAGCAATTCAGCAGGGCCCACCAGCATCATAACACATTAGCAGGACCACTTGACCAGGGGTGATATGTTGTTGTATTGGTGTTGCTGTTGATTGTTGGTGGTGGTGGTGTTGGTGGTGGTGGTGGTGGTGGTGGTAGTGATGGTGGCGGTGTTGGTGGTTGTTTTGGTGGTGGTGGTGGTGGTGGTGGTGGTAGTGGTGGTGGTGGTGGTGTTAGTGGTGGTGGTGTTGGTGGTGGTGGTGGTAGTGATTGTGGTGGTTTTGGTGGTTTTTGTGGTGGTGGTGGTGGTAGACATGGTCGTGGTGTTGGTGGTGGTTTTGGTTGTGTTGGTGTTGGTGGTGATGGTGATGGTGATGGTGATGGTAGTGGTGGTGGTAGTGATGATGATGGTGGTGGTAGTGGTGGTGGTGGTAGTGATGGTGGTGGTGTTTGTGGTGGTGTTGTTGGTGGTGGTGATGGTGTTGGTGGTAGTGATGGTACTGGTTGTGTTGGTGGTGGTAGTGATGGTGGTGGTGGTGGTGGTGGTGGTGGTGGTAGTGATGTTGTTGGTGTTGGTGGTGGTGTTGGTGTGGTGGTGGTGGTAGTGATGTTGGTGGTGGTGGTGATGGTGGTGGTGGTGGTAGTGGTGGTGGTAGTGATGTTGGTGGTGGTGGTGGTCGTGATGGTGTTGGAAGTGGTGGCGGTGTTGGTGGTGGTAATGATGGTGGTGGTGTTGTTGGTGGTGGAGTTGGTGGTGTTGCCTGTAGGGAAGGGACATAACATCATTAAAATGATATGTATTATTATGCAATACCCATCGTATGTTGTTGTATTGGTGTTGCTGTTGATTGGTGGTGATGTTGGTGGTGGTGGTAGTGATGGTGGTGGTGTTGGTGGTGGTTTTGGTGGTGGTAGACATGGTGGTGGTGTTGGTGGTGGTGTTAGCGGTGGTTGTAGTGGTGGTGGTGGTGGTGGTGGTGGTGGTGGTGGCGGTGGTGGCGGTGGTAGTGACGGTGGTGGTGTTGGTGGTGTTGGTGGTGGTGGTGGTGGTGATGGTAGTGATGATGATGTTGGTGGTGGTGGTGGTGTTGGTGATGATGGTAGTGATGGTGGTGGTGGTGTTTGTGTTGGTGGTGGTGGTGGTAGTGATGTTGGTGGTGGTAGTGATGTTGGTGGTTGGTAGTGATGGTGGTGTTGGTGGTGATGGTGTTGGTGGTAGTGACGGTACTGGTTGTGTTGTGGTGGTAGTTATTGTGGTGTTGTTTTTGGTGGTGGTGGTGGTGGTGGTAGTGATGTTGGTGGTGGTGGTGGTCGTGATGGTGTTGGAAGTGGTGGCGGTGTTGGTGGTGGTAGTGATGGTGGTGGTGTTGTTGGTGGTGGAGTTGGTGGTGTTGCCTGTAGGGAAGGGACATAACATCATTAAAATGATATGTATTATTATGCAATACCCATCGTATGTTGTTGTATTGGTGTTGCTGTTGATTGGTGGTGATGTTGGTGGTGGTGGTAGTGATGGTGGTGGTGTTGGTGGTGGTTTTGGTGGTGGTGGTGATAGTGGTGGTGGTAGACATGGTGGTGGTGTTGGTGGTGGTGTTGGTGGTGTTGGCGGTGGTTGTAGTGGTGGCGGTGGTAGTGACGGTGGTGGTGTTGGTGGTGGTGGTGGTGGTGATGGTAGTGATGATGATGTTGGTGGTGGTGGTGGTGTTGGTGATGATGGTAGTGATGGTGGTGTTTGTGTTGGTGGTGGTGGTGGTAGTGATGTTGGTGGTGGTAGTGATGTTGGTGGTTGGTAGTGATGGTGGTGTTGGTGGTGATGGTGTTAGTGACGGTACTGGTTGTGTTGGTGGTGGTAGTTATTGTGGTGTTGTTTTTGGTGGTGGTGGTGGTGGTGGTGGTGGTAGTGATGTTGGTGGTGGTGGTGGTCGTGATGGTGTTGGAAGTGGTGGTGGTGATGGTGGTGGTAGTGATGGTGGTGGTGTTGGTGGTGGTGGATCTGGTGGTGTTGCCTGTAGGGAAGGGACATAACATCATTAAAATGATATGTATTATTATGCAATACCCATCGTATATATAGCATAGTGTGGTATGCGATACTCAACACACTTCATTTGATGTTCAGGTCTTACTTGAGTTGTACGTGGATGACAGGACTGTGGCATGGGTTGAATTTGACGGAGAAGGCACGGGCCGTCTGAGTTGGTTCACAGCAGAGAGAATACTGGCAAGCAGCTACAGCGATCTCTCGGCATCAACACCCATCGCAGTGGACATTACATCGTAAGAATTGCCGTATTTCACTGGGCATAGTCCATTTCAACCTCAAACATTAAAGATAGTCTATCTCTTCCAAGAATGTTTTACATATATTCTGGGGTATAAAGTAATAAATATGAAACGATCACAATTATCCGGAAACGCATCTATCAATAAATATTGATTTTATTTTCATTTTTTTTGCGTATAACTTTTAATACAATTAACCTATCGGGGCAGTTTTAAGGATTATATTTGAACAGAAACTTCAGACGCAGAAGCAACGTAAGGATCATATCTGGAGTACACCAAGATGGAGTGCTATATCTTGTTAGCACGCTCAGTTTATAAACAAATAAACACAATCTTCAAATTTATCTGTATGTTATTCACAAATCTATAGTTGCAGTCTTGTAATCGGGTTTCATACAAATTGTTTCGTTGTAATTGTGGTAGCATCCTTGCATGTATGTCCATGTCCACACTATACATTGGAAGAGTGCTATGTGATTATTAGATCAATCGCTCGAAGATATACACTATGTGTGAGTAAGTGAGGACAGACACACACCTCTGCATGGCATAACAATTGTCTTTTCGTTATCTTGAAGAATATTGAGACCTCATAACCATTTCTTAAAGACAGCTTGGGAGAAATATGATTTTTCGCGTTACGATTTATAGAGGAAAATTGCTGTCTTCACGGCAGATGAAGGTTAATGGAAAGTTTTTTGGACAGGAATGTCGAGTAATCCGGCTGATTGTCTGGACGATTCTGAGTGATTACTTTTAGATGCGTTGGTGAGTTGTTTTGGTCCGTGCTGTCAATAGGTCGCTCGCCTGTTAAAAGCTATTTATATTCATTTTTATCAGATGGTTAAACAATTAAATCACATGCATACAGAAATTTTGACATAAACCGTGTATGATAAAGGAAAGAAGTTATGAATCGTATAGTTCGACTCGGTGTGAAATTTATTCATGTTTAACACAATTAAGTTTTCGTATTTAAAAATTTAAGCTTCACTAGTACTTGTATATATTGTTTATGACAAAAGGTTTAAATATATATATTCGGAGATATGGATATTTTGATTTAATATATAGAATCATCAATTGCGTTTATATTGATTTGTCTGCTTTTACAGGGGAGTTATGATATGTACCAATGTTCGGTTGATAGAGATCGTGATTTTGTTCCATGGCCGTATGAATGCTTAAATTGCAGAGTTTGACAAATCGGGAGTTAGGAAAACACATTTTGTTAAATACATTGGGCTTATCTATAGTGCCTGCCTCTTGTGACAAATTCATCGGAAAAAGGGTGGATGACTGCGACTGCAAAACCGGAGACCGACTGGTTTCGGATACAGGGTTCCGGGCACCAATAAAAGAAGTCATAAAGGATGGCCAAAACAGACGGCCATAAAAGAAGTCATAAAAAGAGATAAATAAAGTATAAATAATACACCCGATTTTAATAATAATTTTTCAAAAATTATTATTAAAATCGGGTGTATTATACATACTATATACAGAGGTATATACACATGAATCTATAAGATAAATTACGGCTAATTTTGCATTATACACGCGGCAGTATATGCGGTGTATATACATAACGTATGGTATTAATGTTTAATTTCATATGAATAAATATACATGTAGCTGGGACCGACCGCCTATTGCGCACACTAAGGGCGGATACACACATGCATGTAATCTCTGTAAATGTCGTGTATTTGTCGTTTTACATGAACCATACAGGAATCAGGGAGCTAAATGTGTTCTGGAGTCGGGGAGCGAGTACACCGTGGAATTGCTAAAGGTGACGGTAACTGAAGAATGACCTTCACCTGATACATGCGACACGTTATTAAAGGATGACATCGCGTTTATTTGATTTGTACATAATATCTAAATAATTTAAACTGGTGAATGAATGGGGGAACGGATTTTTGTGAGCGGGAAATGTATTTAACTAGCTGTTGTAGATCTGGGTTTTTCCAGATCAAATTTGGCTGTGAGATAGCCCTGTCGTACACTTGGGGATTTATTTTGAAAAGTAAACACATGACCTATGATTTTTCTTGCATTTTCGTGATCAACTGGTGTCAATCTAGCTGGGTAAACATCACTGGTATGGCCTGCAGGCTTCAATTCAGCGAATTTGGCCGAAACGTTAACACTGTCGCCTATGGGAAACCATTTAGTTCCGTGATTCCTATAAGAAAAATTTGAATTTTACGAAATTTCACGTCTCGCCATGATAAGTTGTTATTTCCATATTTTCTTATTTTCAAATGATAATGACCACATTTTGGACAGATTTAAAGAAGAAACGCATGGATTCGCCTGTAGATAGTAAAGAAAGTGATAAATCTGGTAATTTTGCATGGATGTCAGGTACCATTAGGTAAAGCCCCCCTCCCCACAATTTTGAGGAGTGTTAGCCCCCCCCCCCCCCCACCCCTTGGGAAAATGTGTCATTTGACCCAATTAAGCTTTTCCAGCACCCAGTAGCCTTATCTTGGACCGTAGCTCCACCCCAAGTCGGGGGGGGGGGGTGATGGCGTCACCACTAGAGTTACTGTCGTGCAAAACTGTCATGGCAGCTTTGTTAAACAGACAGTATGCCCTGCCATCTGGTAAAATTTCATTCCTGAGGCTTTGTCTGATGTTGTATCATAATGTTTCGATATTTAAATTGACTTATGGTTGCTTTACATTGCTATTAAAATATTTATTTTTTTTATTTTCTGTTAATTTTGGTAAATATTTATTATAAATTGCCAAATTCTGCATGAAAAGGGTTTAAAATTGGACAATATATCCCTCTCAAAATGTATATTAACATTTCCTCTTCAATTTAGTAATATTATGGTATATAAGGACATACTTCAGTTATACAAGATGCATTAGCTAGTAAAATTGAAAAAAAAGGCTAAATTTTTTGGCTTTATTTTGAGGATTGACACTAATTATCAGGATGCCTCATATTGGAAAAATAAACCACTACTGCTCGATATAATCCATTTTTGATTTCAGTAAGGTCTATATTTTGATAAAATACTATAAGAAACGCTGTTATTCACACATATACATATATATAGGAATCAGGGAGCTAAATGTGTTCTGGAGTCGGGGAGCGAGTACACCGTGGAATGCTAAAGGTGAAGGTAACTTAAGAATGACCTTCAACTGATACATGCGACACGTTATTAAAGGATGACATCGCGTTTATTTGATTTGTACATAATATCTAAATAATTTAAACTGGTGAATGAATGGGGGAACGGATTTTTGTGAGCGGGAAATGTATTTAACTAGCTGTTGTAGATCTGGGTTTTTCCAGATCAAATTTGGCTGTGAGATAGCCCTGTCGTACACTTGGGGATTTATTTTAAAAAGTAAACACATGACCTATGATTTTTCTTGCATTTTCGTGATCAACTGGTGTCAATCTAGCTGGGTAAACATCACTGGTATGGCCTGCAGGCTTCAATTCAGCGAATTTGGCCGAAACGTTAACACTGTCGCCTATGGGAAACCATTTAGTTCCGTGATTCCTACAGACCATGTAATATGTGTCCGCTGACAACCCAATCATTGCGGCTATGTTTGACCACAGTGAGCCAAGCTCTGAACGTGGAGAGAGCCGTTGACTGAACGAAGTCGTCAGGCCGCTTAAAATAATTGTTCGCGCGATAACCCAAATGTTGGACTTTCTTTTTAAATCATTGTCAGTCTTATCTTGATTTTTTTGTACCAGTGATGGTCCCAGGATATCCCCAATGCAGGGGCTATGATCCCCAACATGGGGGGCTATATTATCCCGGAAGCTACCGGACTGACCATTGCATATTTCCTCGACGGGTGGGGTGCGGTCATAAGAGCGAAATAGGGAATGAATATCACTACATAATGGACTGTAACCAATTGAACTCACCCCGGAGACGATTTTTACCCTTACACTTGACAGAACAAAAAAATGTTCATAATTTCATAAATATAATGAACCCAAAAAACAATGTATGCTTCTATAAACTATGCGGATTCATCAAAAATCTTCGAAATTATTTTGGATCACCGCTGACATTATCAACCCCACCATCCCATTCGCACACCATGTGCGTATAGAATACGTTTTTATCACAACCATTTTTGTTGTTGTCGACTTTGATTATTACACCAATGACATGCCATGCACTGTATAATTATAAATGTCTCTTGTATCACATACTGTGATTTGAGTAAATAAACATTGAACTTGAACTTGTCATGCAGCACTCTGAGTCCTGACCCCAACCCACGAAGCCACTCATGGCTTATAAATATTGTAGTTGACGGTCATTTCTGTCGTGTCTGTTTGCTACGAGTGATTAATCTAATATTCAGCAATTTATGCTATTCATATAATTATAAACATAGTATTACATCTTTAAATTTGAGAGTACAGACGCTGGTGTTGCTGTGTGTCTTCATTCTGGGAAACGGGTTGTCTAGCTCTACGAGTTCCCAACTACGTCACCTTTCCTCTCTTGTGTAAAAAAATGTATGCGCAAAATTTACAACTATGGAATATTTAAGTTAAACATATTGTACATTCATGCCTAGATAATCCCGGCTGATACATTCAACTAAATCCCTTAGTTATTCGAAGCTTTCGAGAACCAACCCCCTCCCCCAATCATGAATTATGGTCCAAAATGTTATAATTCAAGCGCGTACAAGCTAAATTTGTGACAGCTAGGAACTTGTTCAACCGTTGGTTTGAGAAACATATACTGTTAAAAAAAATGAGGGGGGGGTGTCACTCTTTACTTTCAACGATGTACATGCATTAAAATTTGTTGGCGCTGTTATGGATATTTGCATGGAAATCCCAATTGAATGTTATCACATGAGCTCGCTCTGAAACTATCCGAGGAATCTCAACAAACCGGTATTGTCAGTCTTAATTTTCCAATGCCTGTTATTCAAGGCATGAGAGCACCATATCGGATTGTTAATGAGACATTAAACACTCGTGTATCACAATCTCCCTAAAAGACCTTCAAATTCTGCACATTTTATTTTGGATGACCCTGAAATGTCCAGAAACAAATCAAGTATATAATCGACGGACACAAATCCACTTTTCGAAATGAATTAAAACTCGTGAGAAACAGCAACATATATCAGACAGGATATATTCATTTCGGCATCCATGAAATAATTTGTGACTGGCCTGAAATGTCTTGATATCAGTTCGTTAGATAATGGCTTATAACTGCTCACTTGTCTCGCCTGTTGATATTGTCCGATCGCGCGCAAGCGACTAATGCTATCAAATTCAAATTCAAATTAGTTTATTCTCATTCATCATCATGATATGATATATAGAGATAACAAATATACATGTAATACAATATACATAAAAGAGGTATGGCGTTGATACTAACAAATAAGTACATATCTTCTAACGTTTACATATCAGGAATATGGTCATATAGGGAATGTTCGTGCTGTTTAAGTTACTCAAAAGGGGGGTTGGAATGGGTTGTGTTGTGTTGGGAGCGGTGAACTCGTCAAGTAGACGTTCGTCTTATATAATCGCTTAATTTATGTAGGACAGTCACATTGTTGGAGTTTAATTTTTATCTGCAATACAATGTGTTAGCTAAAGACATATGCAGAGTTGTGAATAGGTATAACTATAATACAAATTGAAAGTAGCATTATATATAGAGATCACGTAACGGCACAAGTGCAGCGATACTTAACAATATAGAATATCTGCCATGCACTGTGCACCGCGATTAATGCGCTACGTCATAAGTTTTGTCGATGTTATGTACGGGTATCCCCATCTACAGATAGTCTGTTGACGTGGCATATGGGACAAAATGTTTATTCTCAGTGTAATAAAATATATTTTATGTGTAATGTTACCGGAGCCCAACATTTATGTGTATGATATTTTATGGACCAGAAAACATAAACAATTAAGGGCGTTAATTGCAGTGTCCATCATTGCATAACCTACCAATATATCGATCGGTGGTGCAATCGCGAATATATCATTTAACTTTAACTGTGATTGGGTTTCCCCATCCGTCACATAATATATACGATTGCAAATATTTAAAGGGACCGTGCTCGTTTATATATATATATATCTTTATTGCCTCCTGTATGGAGAGATTATACAAACAGTATAAAGGAAGAATACACACACAAGCATTACTAATACATATATACAATAGAAAGAAAGATGCGTGCACAATCACAAGTTTTATTTTATGACTTATACGCAATTTTGTAGAAGAGACAAAACATGTATAAGTCGGAAAATACACGACATAATTATCATCTATATAGATATACATTGTATATATAAAAGAGTAGGATCTGTCTGTTCGGATATTTCTCCCACTGCTGGTCCGATTTCAACCAAATTTGGAGTGGTGACTCGGGGTACACTGGCGGAGGTTATAACGGCGTTAATTTAAAAACCATAATTTTAAATTGTTTTTAATTAAATAAAGAAATAAAATTTTATTTTAAAACAAAATAAGCTCGATCACTATATGGGCCTATTTCAGAATCAAATAAGTCAACTATGAACATATTTGTACGAAGATATGTAGACGCCACATGCAACTTCATATTTATTAATAATTGCGCTTCAGCGCAATCCAATTGCGCTTCTGCTTCAGCGCAATTAATTTTGTATTGGATTTATTTATTAACTCGGGGTTAGTCATATATGGGGAAAATAATTGCGCTTTAGCGCAATTCATTTTTTATTGGATTTATTCATTAATTTACAGGGGGTTTAGCCATATATGGAAAATTAATTGCGATGAAGCGCAATTAAATTTGAATTGAACTGAAGCGCAATTGAATTGATTTGCGCTGAAGCACAATTATTAATAAATGTGATTTTGGCCTCCCATACACAACCGTCATCCCGCAGCGAGATCGGAGACGGTTGTGCGCACACAGGGGCCGCATACAGGCTGCAAACGCACAAAGGGGCTGCACTGAATAAAGGCTCCCAAGGGGATGTTTCAACTGATGTGCCATTAGCAAAAGGTCCCTGATGGGATCTTTAGACCTTGTGCCCGCAACTACATGCGCCTTTGAATTCCGTACCTGTTTCGTATTTCTTGGATTGAGGACACCGTTATGATCTGGCTGAATATTATGATCTGACACGAGGCGTTGGTATATGGTATGGGGGTTGGTACCGTCGCACGTGCGTGTCACCGTTAACACTTCGCATGATCGGCGGCATGTACACAAAAGTGACGAGTGTTCTGTGGGGAAGCAAAAAAAACAACCCTATCAAAACAGCGGCACATAGACGTGTCACTGAATAAACAGTTCCACCACTTCACTTACCAATGCACTGTATGGTGTGTTTATGAGCGATAACAGTTTGTCCGATTTAGTAAGCGTCATGAATTGTTTTTAAAGCAATTGCTAGTCAATTGAGCTGTGTCAAAAAAACTAAAACAAATCATGAGTTGGGGTTCAGATTCCCACGTTGAACCAACGCGTTTAGTTTGATAATTCTGACAGAGGGTATGGATCTATTCTGTAACGGAGTTTTCGTGTCGATTATAATTCACTTCATCCTGGTGAGTAAACTACTCGAATTGCAACTAACCGGTTCTTGGCTAGTCAGTGATATATATAAAATAAATGAAACCTAAATTAATGGGGACGGATGAAAGAAAACTCAAGAATGCTAAGAAAAAGAAACATTATCTCAAGCCTTTCCCATCTGATCGATACCCCTCCCTCACTTATCGGGGAAGTGGCATGTCGCCAAAGAGGAAAAGACTTCATATAAGCCATCGGGCTTGTTGTCTGGTCCTCATTTCCATACATTATCTCTTCTATTTTGCATATTAATTTTGTATCACCTGTACACGTGCATATTATGTTATGTTGGAAATAAAAATATGTTTACACTAAAAAGAAAGAAAGAATGACGTCTCAGGTCCTTTCAAATCCTCCTGGGTCAAATCCCCCCCCCCAAACAATTAATAATAATAATAATTTAATGTGGATGGAGAATTAAATTATATTACAGTTTGCCCTCTGGAATTCATGTATATTATCATTGTGACCGTTCCACACACGTGCCATTTAAATCACAATGCTACATCGAAACAAGAATATAACATAATTGAACAAGTTTGATTAGTTGCATGGACGATCATTAATGGGTACACGTTGACAATATTTGGTGGGTATCATTTTGCCTCGGTTTGGTCTGGGTATCATTTTGCCTTGGCTTGGCGGTTCGGTGGGCGGTCATATAACAGTCGAAAATTCAAAGTACTCAATGTTAAAAACCGCCAAGCTCGAGTATATATGTGAAGAACGATAATCATTTTACATGTTTTTACATGAAAAATAGCTGGGACATGTTTTAGAAACTAGAAATCTCAGGAAATTCAGCTTCATATTTTGATTTAAAATTCGAGCTTGGCGGTTCGGTGGTCGGTCATCAAATGTCAAAACTTCTTAATATAAAATATTCAAAACCGCCAAGCTCGAGTATATTTGTGACGAATGATAATCATTTTACACGTTTTCACATAAAAACTAGCTGAAACGTGTTTTAGAAATGAGAAATCGGCGAAAATTCAGCTTAATATTTAGATTTTTTATTCGAACTTGGCGGTTCGGTGGTCGGTCATCTACAAGTCAAAAATTCTTTGTATATAATGTTCAAAACCGCCAAGCCCGATTATATTTGTGAAGAATGATAATCATTTTACACGTTTTTACATAAAAACTAGATGGAACGTGTTTTAGAAACGAGAAATCGGTGAAAATTCAGCTTAATATTTTGATTTTTTATTCGAGCTTGGCGGTTCGGTGGTCGGTCATCTAAAAGTCAAATTTGTTTTGCATATAATGTTCAAAACCGCCAAGCCCGAGTATATTTGTGAAGAATGATAATCATTATACACGTTTTTACATAAAAACTAGTTGGAACGTGTTTTAGAAACGAGAAATCGGCCGAAATTCAGCTTAATATTTTGATTTTTTATTCGAGCTTGGCGGTTCGGTGGTCGGTCATCAAAATGTCAAAAATTCTTAATATAAAATATTCAAAACCGCCAAGCTCGAGTATATTTGTGACGAATGATAATCATTTTACATGTTTTTACATAAAAACTAGCTGGAACGTGTTTTAGAAACGAGAAATCGACGGAAATTCAGCTTAATATTTTGATTTTTAATTCGAGCTTGGCGGTTCGGTGGTCAGTCATCTAAAAGTAAAAAATTCTTTGTGTATAATGTTCAAAACCGCCAAGCCCGATTATATTTGTGAAGAATGATAATCATTTTACACGTTTTTACATAAAAACTAGATGGAACGTGTTTTAGAAACGAGAAATCGGCGAAAATTCAGCTTAATATTTAGATTTTTTATTCGAGCTTGGCGGTTCGGTGGTCGGTCATCTAAAAGTCAAAAATTCTTCGCATATAATGTTCAAAACCGCCAAGCTCGACTATGAGAGTGATAACTGATAACCATTCAACATGTTTCGAATAAAAAACTTAGTCCAACTGATGTTTAAAAAGAGAAATCGACCAAAAACTGACAAGAAATCTGCGTAAAAAGACGATGTTTTTATTTTGTGACCACGCCCCCTATTAACCAACCAATCGGGGACATTACTGCCACTATTGTCGATTAATTTACGAAAATGGGCCATATAAGTAATTAACTGGTGCTATTCCCGCATAATTCACCCGAAAACAGCGTTTAAAAGGCTTTTAAAAAATTTGAAAACGCCAAGCTTGTCTTTTAGTCACCTGCCTTAAAAACTGCCAAGCTTGGCGCCAAGCTTGCATTTTAGCCACTCTCACGTAAGGTAACTCTTTTCTCTCGCTGTACCTTACTGGGTAATTCATATCTTGTATCTGCAATACAATGTGTTAGCTAAAGACATATGCAGAGTTGTGAATAGGTATAACTATAATACAAATTGAAAGTAGCATTATATATAGAGATCACGTAACGGCACAAGTGCAGCGATACTTAACAATATAGAATATCTGCCATGCACTGTGCACCGCGATTAATGCGCTACGTCATAAGTTTTGTCGATGTTATGTACGGGTATCCCCATCTACAGATAGTCTGTTGACGTGGCATATGGGACAAAATGTTTATTCTCAGTGTAATAAAATATATTTTATGTGTAATGTTACCGGAGCCCAACATTTATGTGTATGATATTTTATGGACCAGAAAACATAAACAATTAAGGGCGTTAATTGCAGTGTCCATCATTGCATAACCTACCAATATATCGATCGGTGGTGCAATCGCGAATATATCATTTAACTTTAACTGTGATTGGGTTTCCCCATCCGTCACATAATATATACGATTGCAAATATTTAAAGGGACCGTGCTCGTTTATATATATATATATCTTTATTGCCTCCTGTATGGAGAGATTATACAAACAGTATAAAGGAAGAATACACACACAAGCATTACTAATACATATATACAATAGAAAGAAAGATGCGTGCACAATCACAAGTTTTATTTTATGACTTATACGCAATTTTGTAGAAGAGACAAAACATGTATAAGTCGGAAAATACACGACATAATTATCATCTATATAGATATACATTGTATATATAAAAGAGTAGGATCTGTCTGTTCGGATATTTCTCCCACTGCTGGTCCGATTTCAACCAAATTTGGAGTGGTGACTCGGGGTACACTGGCGGAGGTTATAACGGCGTTAATTTAAAAACAATAATTTTAAATTGTTTTTAATTAAATAAAGAAATAAAATTTTATTTAAAATAAAAATAAGCTCGATCACTATATGGGCCTATTTCAGAATCAAATAAGTCAACTATGAACATATTTGTACGAAGATATGTAGACGCCACATGCAACTTCATATTTATTAATAATTGCGCTTCAGCGCAATCCAATTGCGCTTCTGCTTCAGCGCAATTAATTTTGTATTGGATTTATTTATTAACTCGGGGTTAGTCATATATGGGGAAAATAATTGCGCTTTAGCGCAATTCATTTTGTATTGGATTTATTCATTAATTTACAGGGGGTTTAGCCATATATGGAAAATTAATTGCGATGAAGCGCAATTAAATTTGAATTGAACTGAAGCGCAATTGAATTGATTTGCGCTGAAGCACAATTATTAATAAATGTGATTTTGGCCTCCCATACACAACCGTCATCCCGCAGCGAGATCGGAGACGGTTGTGCGCACACAGGGGCCGCATACAGGCTGCAAACGCACAAAGGGGCTGCACTGAATAAAGGCTCCCAAGGGGATTCTGTTTCAGTTAGTTATATATATACAAGCCTTTCTCATTCTGTTTTACTCTCGAAAAACTTACCGAAGTCATCTGGGGGTGTCGGGTGGGGGGGGGGGGTGTCAGGAAACACTTCCAGGCTACAATTTTTTTTAATGTTATGCGCGTTATAGAATTCATCTTCAAACTTCTCGGTTATAACTGCATAACCTTAATCAAAACAAGAGTTATTTCTTAAATAACTAAATACTTCTTTATTGGTGGGACAAATTAATCGCGATAAACAAAATGACAATCACTCCGATAAGGTGAGTTACTATACTTATAATCCATGGGTAAGAAGGAAGTTTTTTTATGCCATTTGGATATACAATTTATGAGAATGCGTGTAACACTTTGAGCAAGAGTATGCTATATAAGCCTATATTCCCATCAAATGTCCACATCAGAGGGTTTCACGTCACGTTAACCTGTGAATGCCGGGTAATCCTGCTATAGTATATATATACTTTTCCATCTGCAGTCTGTTCAAATAACCAATAACATGTAGAATATTGAAAACACACGGACAAAATACGTGTAATCTTTGCAATGACAGCAATAGGAATCCCGAAATCAAAAGTAATTTTTCTCACAAAGATGAGTATTTGTTTTGTAATAATGGACAAGTTATGTTTAATACTCAGCTTTTTATTACAATATATGAGCATAATTATGTCTTCTAAATTCCATACCTATATACGCAATGATGAATACCATGCAATAATACAGGAAACATGTATATATTTCCATTATTCATATACCTTTTAAAGTACTAGACGAATTGAACGAGCTGATATCTATTTTACATTTTCGCTCACATTTGAGACTAAAGCTCTTTATTCATACCAACGCGCCTTTATTCATACCAAGCATATCTACACACACCAAAACATACTAATGTTCGTAATTTATACCACATCCAACCATATCAGAACAGACTGACGCTCTTTATTTATACCATATCCCGCCCCATCAGAACAGACCATAGCGCTCTTTATTCATACCATACACAAATACAGACCTCACAATGGACGATCAAGATTTATGGTCATGATAATTTATCATCACATGGTCATACTTTATCATTACACGGTGATACTTTATCATTATATGATCATACTATTTCAGTACATGGTCATACTTTATCATTACGAGATCAAATGTATCACGACATGATGAGACTTTATCATTACGTGACTTTACCATAATAATACTGTATCATTACGTAATGATATTTCATGACGTGATATCTTATCATTACAATAGCTGGTTGTACCCGACGCTGACCGGTTATGGATGAAGAGCGTTTTGTTCGCTTATTGCTCTTTGAAGACATGCACGACGGCACCTATCCCATGATACTCTGGGTCAATTTACCCATGTGTACGACTTTTCAGTTCCCATGCAGGGTTCCCGGTGCTACGCGACGACTTATGAATAATACATCACCGAACACTTGGATCCCAACATTAATTAAACATGTATATTTAAAGGTATGTGGCGCGGATTCAGTGGAATAAATGGAATAAATAACTTCTTTCATTCACTGTCCTTCAAGTTGATGAACATTAAATGTGAGTCACCCCTGTGTGCTTGCTTTGAGGGATGATTGAAATGCTGCGCTTGGAAGTCGTTTAATCATACGGATGCTTGTAAATAAATTAATAAATTGCCATTAAATAATTAAACAAAGGTTAAACAAACATATTTCTGTCAAAAAGGCGGTAAGTGTTTTCTCCTGTTCTGAGCCTAATTGACAGTTTAAGCTATCTGCACAGTACAGAAGTTACTCTCCATTGCAGATCCCTATCTCCGTGCACAGTGATTTGAAGCCACTGACAATCCGAGCCAAAACACTATCAAGACCCAACACCTCGTAAAAAAGTTATACATTTATATACGTTATACCATGCGGTTATTAGTTATTACACATCTCTCTTAAACCAATGCACTAAACAGCCGCCATCTACGACGATTTGCCTGCAAAAATTCTACGCAAATTGCGGCATGCGTACGACCCTTATGTGTACGTTACTTTCTTCCGTTCATATTCTCGCACCATATCGGGGGGGGGGGGGGGTCGGAAAAATATTCAGGCATTAAAACAGTGATTTGCGGTGGAAAATCACTGTACACAGCTGTATATGAATTTCTGTGTCATGGATGTTAACATTGACATGTAAATAGGAACGAGTCATTTTGGGGTCATTCGGCCAAAAAGAAACATGGCTGCCAGCGGCGTTTAAGCCAAACTCATTGCAAAAACAGTCAAAAAGACTTGCAGGAAAAAACATTTTGAGTTGCGGAAAATAATTGTTTGCTGGTCCCACCGACCACCCACCCACCCCGGCATACGTGCCAGGAAAAAAATCCTGGGTTTTCTGCGAGAAAATGCCTACAAAAAATGCCGTGTAAGTTTGCCAGTGTATGAACGTATCCTATAGGCTATACCTTCTTCCGAATTGCGCAGATACCAGTAAACTGCTTACGTATGTTTCATTACTTTGAAACCCATACCTCTGATATATATAGCTCCGCGTAATCGTGCTAATTTTGTTCACGGAACTGATATGTTCCACTTTGAAATAATAGATAACAATAAACTATCTATAATGTATACGTATCGATTAATTACGTATAAAGAAAACTACCCGGTGTGATATGGGATAATTATATGGGAGGCCGTTTTGACATTTATTAAATAATTGGATTTCAGTGTAATTGAATTGCGCTTATGCTTAAACGCAATTAATTGTGTTTTATATATTAACCGTAATTCATTTGCGCTTGGTGGTTTCCACACAGACTATCTCTAGATGTGGAACGTTTAGATGGACCTACACATAAACAACTGCTTAATTGTTAATAGTACTGTAGTACACCACCTGAAGGAATCTATGCTTTCTGAAGACCATATCATGAATATTATCTTATATCTATATTTACGAATGTCTGTCTGTGTTCTATAGAAACTCGCACGGGACCATCTAGATGATACCAAAAGGGGTCTACTAGGGGTAACTTTTTACGAGAAAGATAATGGTGGGGGGGTAGAATTTTCTAAAGTGACGCCGTTGTTGTCAGGGGCAGAAAAGGGGAGGGCAGAATTTTTTTTTGTCGCCGATTGCCACGAAACTTACATATAATCATCCCCATGATATGAAGAATCTAATGGTGTGGTTTAAATATGTCAAAAGTGGCGCGTTCGAGTCAGGGATGCACGGAAGGGGAGACGGGCACCAAATTGATAAAACTAATTTTAGCGCTGATTTCCACAAATTGATATATATATATTCTTCTTCACGATACAAGGAATCTAATTGTGCGATTTAACAACGCCAAATTGTTGTCGTTTTGGATGACAGATTGGGGGGGGGCACTAAATTTGATAAGAATGGGTTTAGTCGCCGATTTCCACCACAATTATACAAGGTCATCCTCGTGGGATGAGGAGTCTAATGGTGTGGCTTAAATCTGTCAAATGTGGCCTCATTCGAGTCAGGGGTGCACTGAAAGGGAGAGGGGCACCAAAAATTGATACACTTTATTTTAACGCCAATTTCCACCAAATTGATACACGTTCTTATCCATGATACGAGGAATTTAATCGTGTGATTTAAAGAAGCCATATTGGTGCTGTTTGGGTGAGAGATGGGGAGGGGAGGGGTGGTCACCAAATTTGATAAAAATTTGTTTAGTCGCCGATTAGCACAAAACTTATAAATAATCATCTCCATGATATCAGGAGTGTAAGTGTGTGGTTTAAGTATGTAACAAGTGGGCCATTCGAGTCAGTGGTGTATAGAGGTGAGAGAGACATAAATTTTTTTTTAGCATTATGTTTAGCGCCGATTTCCACCAGATTGATACAATTTCTTCTCCGTGGTACGAGGAATCTTATCGTGTGGTTTAGATACACCAAATTGGTGCCCTCTCGGTAAGAGATATGGGGACCTTAAATTTGAAATGAATTCGTATACTCGCCAATATTCACCAATTAAAAATATATGCATCTCTAATCTCTAATGAGTCTAAGTGTGTGGTTTAACGGTGACAAAAGTGGCGCCGCTTGAGTCCGAAATAGGGACGGGAGGAACCCCAAAACTTATTAAAAAATATTTTTAGTACCAATTACCATCAAATTCAGACACGTTCTTCTTAAATGATAAGATAAATCAAATCGTGCTGTCTGTCTTTCTGTCTGTTTGTATGCGTTCCATATATAACTTCACGGGGTACAATCGAGATGTCACCAAGGCGTTCTAAGAAGGGTAACTTTTTACGAGGAAGATAATGGTGCGGGTTAAAATTTTCTAAAGTGACGCTGTTGGTGTCAGGGGAAGAAAAGGGGGAGGTCGGCCAAATAAAAACAATATGGTGAAATAGTTCTGTCACTGATTTCCTCCAAACGCATACATAATCTGGCGCTGTTCGAGTCAGCGTTGCAGGGGCCATCAACAATTGATTTAATAAACTATTTTTAGAGCAGATTTCCACCAAATTGATATATTATTCTTCTCTATGATACGAGGGATATAATCGTGTGATTTAAAGACGCCAAATTGCTGCCTTTTGGTGAGAGATGGGGGGGGGCATAACTATTCTAAGAATTTGTTTAGTCGCTGATTACCACCAAACCTATATATAATCATCTCCAGTATATCAATCATGCATTCATGAGTCTAATGGACGTCGTTTAAATATGTCAAAAGTGGCGCCGTTAAAGTCGTGCACGAGGATGGCAGTTGCACCAAAGCTGATACAAATAATTTACCACTAATTTCCACCAAATTCATAGACGTTCTTCTCTAAATTAATAAATGATACGACGAATTAAATCACATTTGGTGTCGTTTGGGTCACGGAAGGCGAGAGGACATGCACTATCAAGATTGCTGTTCGCCGATATCCACCTATAAGTTACATACAGTCACCCAGGCCATCTCAATATCATTTTAAGGAGTTTTGGCGTTCAAATTTCACAATCTCGACAAATGGTGATCAAATTAAGTCATGTGAACAATTATATCTTCTCAACTGTCATATTTATATGGGGATGGCAATCAGGACATTCACATACTGAGCTAGCAAAAAGATATACATAGAAGAAGCATTAAAAGTATATTTATCATTCTATTTAAGAGATATATATTCTTGCAAACTGAGAGATCTCGAACCGTCAGAGGATTGCATATATATTATAACACAATTGAGTCTCTTCCATTCAATTCAGTTTCCACAAAAAATTACAATTTGTCAAGAGATATGGAAATGTATCGAAGGCCTGTTCAAAAATAGTGGTAACAGTGTGCAGTCAAATATATTTTCTTCTGATATAAAAGAAAACGCAGTCAGTAGCACATGACTTCTCAGGATCCTCCAATACTGACATCTGACAAGGGTATATCTGCCCGATACAGCGGGATTTTTAGAACAGACTCATCGACTGACATAAACAACTCAAAATCTCGCTGTGTCTGGTAAATGTATCTGATATACTGGGGCAGCAACATTTCTTTTAAACTGAGAATATTTAGCCACTATATAGCACCATGAACAGAGGAGCGCCTGGAAATTTCTTTAAAACATCTGTATCTTCATGGAGATATGATGCCAGGTGTCATCAAGAACTTAGTCCAACCCACTAGATTGATTGATACATCTCTATATGTAAAACCCAATTGTCGTCTTTTATTTTTGCGAACTAAAGTGTTTATGATGTTCATGTATCATATTATAACGTCTGAAGTATATGCAATGCAGTTGTAAATAAATAAATACTTCATTATTGGTGGAACGGATTAATCGCGATAAACAAAATGACAATCGACAAGGTGAGCCACTATACTTATATTCCATGACTGTAATAATCATGTTTTGTGATGCTATTTGAATTTACAATTTATGAGAATACGTGTTAACACTTTGAGCAAGAGTATTCTCTATTCCCAACAAATATCCAGAGCATGCAGAGGGTTTCACATCACTTTAACCTGGGCATCGCCGGGTAACCCTGCTAGTATAACAATAAAAATGTCAAAAAGATGACTTTGATAATATTTTAAGTGAAGATTTAGGAGGAGCGTGCTCAGCAAGTATACACATTGATTGGGAATGAATACCTGCCATACAAAGTACATGATCTGAAGCAGTGAAAGGGTCGAATGACTATTTAATTGAAAGCAACAATGCTTAAAGAATGTTAACATAATATTAGTTATATGGTGGAAAATTGTGAACAACCACTTTCACAAGAACTGTTATAAACCTTTGGGCTGAGATAAGTTTTAGGCCACATGTTCATAGCCAAATCCCCAGCTGATCAGCTATATATGGTAATATGGCCTATTTCCAGTTGACTGTTCCCTGCTTGCCTGTTTGAGTGGACAAGCATCCATACCAATATTTGTATTCATTGGGCTGGTTCATCATATATTTTACCAGAAAATTCTAAATAAAATCAATTGATAGAAGCGTTTCCAGATAGGGGTCTTCGATTCAAATTTATTATTTTAACTGTCAACTGGTGGCCAGCTAGAAATTGAAAAATCGTCGATATTTTCAAATTTTAATTTCCACTTTTGTCATAATATCGATATGTATAGACGAATCGGTACATAAGTCATCTATCGTGTCCAACTTTAATCGTCTTCAAATGCATAACATAGATTGTAGCCTTCACGAAGGACGAAAGCCCACAATGAATAATCGCGATGTGCCATTTCGAAATCCATTATCCAGTAAGTGCCGATAATGGCCGCAACCGTTGGTGCGCCGAATATAGTCATTTTATATACGACATGCAATATTCTAATTTGCCACTTTAAGAATTATCTGGACCAGCTTCCATCTCTTCGAGCGATTAGTCTATTATATAGCGTGATCACACCAACAAAGTATTATACACTTCCTGTGAGAAGGGTTTCTCTAATCAGAACGTTTCAAACCATCCATTTTCCGGTCTCTAGCACACGATTTTGCAAGCTTCCCCCATGGTATATTTCATCTGGATGTGTGCGTCATCATGAACTAGAAAAGCATACGGTCGATGATTATTCTAACTTTCAGAAGGTCACCTCTATATATCGACGTCTTTATCAGACAACAAGTACGCCTGGTGATCTTCCCAGTTATAAAAATTGTATTTCCACATCATTTTCGAAGCCATTCTGAATCAACTGGATCAGGCGTATAGTATACCTTTGTCTGGATAATAATAATAATAGGCTAGCCTTCCCCAGAACTGGTCCATAGTCTAACAGACGATGTATTTGATAGTTTGGCGGTGTGTCATTCAAAGAATGGTGGTATATGCGTTATCATCATCGCACGGGGTTGGTGTCAGTAGATGGGCGGTATGATTAACGAAATCGGCAGGAAATGTAGTGCATTTAATTCCGTGTTTGTTTCATGAACAAATTATCGTCACGACGGCAATGGCTGTGAAAGTTGGGGCATCATTAAAAGGTCGATCGTGAGATTATGATCCATATATATCTTTAATACCTCCTCTATGGAAAGTCAGATTATATACACTATACATATATAGAATATACAATATATACACACAAATACACAACAATGACAAGTGAATCGCATGTGAATGAACGCATTTCTTTAGGCACGAGTGCCCCGCATAAGATTGCACGCGTGTAGCAGAAACACAGCGGCGTCAACGATCAGCTCCCCTGAGTTAGAGCAAACATCTAGCCATTCGCACAGCGCGGTACTTCCTAGAAGTAACGCCGTTAAGTTCACATGTGAGAGGGATTGCAGGTGATCGAAAACTCGGATCCCGAGTATGTCAATGATTCTCTCCAAGAAGATATTGCGTAGATGTAATAGAATGCCAGCTCTGCAGGAGAATAACGCGTGAGTAAATACATTGTCGTAGAATGAACCACATTTTGGCACAACACAATCTATTCTGATATGTGGTTTTATTTAACAGAACCACCAAATGACGCAGCTCTCTCGATCGGTGTCGGTTACTCGAAAGCAGAGACCATGATATTCGCCAAGGAGACCGAGGATCGGCGTGACATTTAAGAAAGAAAGAGAGATCAGTGTTAGATGAAACAGAGTTTAACCACTCCTGTTTGTAGTGAGCTGCGACTGAAGATTTCACGAAGTTTTTCCATTCCATTTTACCAGGAAAGAATCCCGTGTCCATGTATTCTAGTAGAACATTGAGAAGGCCATACTGGCGGAGCAAAGGCATGATATCTGCAACGAACCCAGAAGACTGGCGATTGAAGAACACGTATTGGTGCAATTTCAGCAAGAATAGATGCAGTGGAATCTGATGCCCCTGTGGAAGATGAACGAGCTTCTCAACAAATAGAAGTTTTTTCACATGTAGTTCTCTTGACACAGGCATGATACCGACAAGACGTAGAGACACATTCGATCTGGTTCGAGTTGGAAGAGATTGACAGTTCTTTATGCAAGATCGGAACGACTTCTCCACAGTTTGTATGGCGGACTGATTGTCAAGTGGAAAAAGTTCCGGACCACATAAAGCTCTGGGCAGCACAATTAATTTGAAGAGCTTAATCATCGTTGTCGGTGTACAAGACTGCAGTTATGTTTCCCGGATAGGGAAAAATATGTCCGACGCATTTTGTGTGACATGAGTTCTGCTCGTTTAGTCGCCGTTTTGAATTTGGTCTGCAGAATAAGATGGGTTCCGATTTGATGATTCTGTTTATGAGAACGCTCTCATAAACTTTATAAATCACGGTAACAATGTTATTGCACGGTAGCTATCTGGCTGATCTTTGGGTGAGATTATGATCCAGCAGTATAGCTTTAGAAGATTGTTGTTATGTTTCAGGTACATATCGGAATGGTGGAGTTGTCAAGAAACCACCCAGTATACCCACCGTGTGTAATATGTAAGATCACCAACGCAAGATTCCTTTAGCTGTTATTTGCGTTGAACATGCGATCGCTACCATACCGACCATTACACAGCGCGAGGATGATAACAACGCATACCTTCATTCTTTGAATGACATATCACCACACTATCACAGTCATCGTCTTTAGGACTACACACCAGTTATGAGGAAGGCTTACATATAGCATAGCTTACTGGAGAACGGATTTCGAAATGCCGCATCGCGATTATTCATTGTGGGTTTTCGTCCTCCCAAGATGCTACTAACTGCGTTGATGACGTTTTAAATAGGAAGCTATAGATGATTTATGCACCATTTCGTCTACAAATATTATGACAATAGTGGAAATTATAATGTGAAGATATGACCAACTCTTCAATTTATTGCCACCAGTTGCGGTCGCCATCTTGGCGTCATTATCAGTTGTCCAACTCAAACGAATACTTTGTATCAATGTTCTCTACCCACATGTAAATATGGGTGGAATTCACGAAACAATAGCGCCCATTGTTAAAACCTGAAGGAATATCCACGTGTTTTCAAATTTTGGTCGCCATTTTAGCTACCATCTTGTAATTAGGAAGCTGTTTCTTGAAGGGGATGTAAGGTACTTACTTGGCCTCAGTATTCCCAATTCAACTGTAAGCATGGATGGAGTTGTAATGACAATGATGTGAATATGAGAGATTTTCGGGGTTTCTTTCATTGTGCGCGCTATTTGGGCACCATCTTGGATTTGTTTGATGCATGATATATAAGAAGTACTTCGCCTGAGTATAACCAACTCTCGACAGCATGTTTGGAGTTGTGACAAAGTTTGA
Source organism: Siphonodentalium dalli (assembly GCA_032622095.1). Lineage (NCBI taxonomy): Eukaryota > Metazoa > Mollusca > Scaphopoda > Gadilida > Siphonodentaliidae > Siphonodentalium > Siphonodentalium dalli. The sequence continues at coordinate 46,029,380 of CP136069.1, read as the reverse complement.
TGCATGGGAGTAGAGTCCACACGCTTTAATATGGCCAGGGTATGGGGTGCCCAATGTGTCCCTTAAAGTCGGATGTTTTGTTGAAGCTGCTGCACGAGCCATGTGGTGCGCTGAAATGAAGAACGGGGCCCGTGCGTGTTATAAGGTTAGAGTGGTGTTAGTTTAACCCGAGGGAAAACGTGACGAACGGTTGAAGTTCCTTTAAATGGAGTCTGTGTCTAAATTTCCAGTACTTGAGCGATTTGTTTAATCTGAAGTAATGATGGCATTTATAGTATACATGTGCATCTGTATATAAGATAAAATCAATAATATATCAACTAGATTAGTCTATATACCGTATTATGATGGAAATGTATGACTTGGATCGCCGAAACATCAGTTCGAGTTTTCTAGGATGCGTATCATTCGACGGTCAGACTCCCAATTGACCGTTTATATTCGAAACGACACGGGCGTGTGTGTTTCCCGGAATCGGACACGAAAGGGACAAACTACCACCACAACACTCCTCCCAATCCAATATAGATAGGCCAGATCTCCATTCCTGCGCACTATTGAGAATCCAACGTCAAAAAGTTTGAGTGCAATTTGTGAACACCGATCAAACGAATATCGGTTGTCGTGGGTTGTGTCACATAGACATGACATCACTGCATTTGTATCGAACATATCTGTGACGCAGAACATTCGGTATCAGAGATACTCTTGAAGCAGGCCTGTATAATTGTTGGTAGAGTCCGATGGCGGTCAAGTTAAACGTTAAACGTATTCACGAATCAGCTTCACAGCAAAACATATATCATTCAGAAGCCCTATATAGGATGACGGTGAATATTTACATGTAATTAACGATGAGAGCTAGCAAACCTGGACGTCACCAAAACAGAAGATTATATCTCCAATAGACGGAACAAATAATAACCGGTAGCAATTTCTCGAGGATGCAGTCCCAAGATTAGAGATGTCAACCACAGTATATATAGATTTCCAGTTCCGTCTTCTGAGTCCCGTTTGTGAGAGTTGGTGAGAAGAGCATCAGATATGAGGCTAGGTACGAATTCAGTGCATATAATTATTTATGTCTCATAAATTTGTAATGTGAGGCCATTGCAGGTCGAACATCCATCCCTCTGGCACAGGAAACTCCGTATCAGAGATACTCTTGAAGAAGGTAGAATCGAATGGTTCCGGTTCAGTGAAGTTAAACGGCGGTCTGGTTAATATAGGGCATATACCTAATATGGTTTGAAATGTCGCCTTCACACTAAGTTCACAGTTAACATAATTCAGCACGGTGACGCCGGCTACTTAGTTTATTGCAACACATTGCAATCAAAATGTATGTCTGCATGCATTTCCCAGTCCGTTGTACTGGAACGACGCTGGGCTTCAAAATCTCCAAGAGTGAAAACAAATATAGCAGTCCATGTTCTGACAGTAGATTCTTATTATCGGTGAATATTGTCACATATATTGAAGTTATCGTACATTATAGAGCACCCTGCTTAGCAAGGAACAAGCCCTTCGGATGAGACTATCCGGCTTCAGATGATCTCTTGAATAACATCAGGTTCATTTCTGGGGCGCCGTATCCACACGCAGATCAATCTTCCGATATGCAGACGTACTGATTTAGTTACACGAGAGCAAAACCTCGGCAGAATGTTTGGTTCGGATCCCCTTTTGATGCGGGAGTGGTAGGATTCCAACAGGATCGCGAGTATTACTGGCCTCATGCCCACGGCAATGCGAGATGATTGACTCATTGTGCGATAAGATTAGCAACTTTGGAAGCTCTAGGATAACGCAAGTCTCGAGTCCGACTAACAGTGTTCACACTGGCCCAAAATTTTCTTGAGCCACCACCTTAGCCACTTTACATTTACTTAAGCCACATTTTTTCAACCCATATTTTTGGAGCCTCTTTGATTCAATCATATTCAAAGAACACAAGCTAATTAACTCAAATATTTATTCTAATACAATATAACATGTTATGGTAGATAAAACAACAACAATATTAATAATCAAACATTGAAATTAAAATATGGTTGATGAGGGTAAATTAAAATATGGTCACGTGAGGGTTAAATAAAATATGCTCCCATGATGGTTAATTAAAATATGGTCCCATGAAGGTAAATTAAAATATGCATGAGGGTTAATTAAAGTTGAAATATGGTCCCATTATGAGGGTTAACGTGATATGAAACACTCCGGTTGGGTGATCAATAGAAATTGAGAATAATCTTGCTCAAAGTAGTTATTTTTACGAATATTAATCCAAATTTACACCACACACACCGTCATTCTTATAAAATAATTAAATGCAATGACTCTCGATGGGGAAATCATTTGCGTTAGTTTATCGCCGATTGTTGCGTCCCGAATCGAGATGTAAATATTTACAATTAAGCGTAGTTCAGACGGTGATATCTATGGAGTGGCATGGCCGATTTCTTTTAGATTTTCGGCGATCTTAGTACAATGCTATATTCCGACAGTTGGCATAGCACATGAGTACTAACTTATCAGTTTTACGCACCCGAACAAGTCCACAATATGTCTTTAATTAAAATTAAAATATGGTGTCATTGGTGTTGATTAAACTACGGTCCCATGGGGGGGGGGGGGTAAATAAAATATAGTCACATGAGGGTGTATTAAAATATGCCCCCCCCCCCCATTATGATCAATTAAAACATGGTCACATGAGGGTTAATTTCTGCACATTGTTCAATTCATATAGCATTCTGATATACTGCGTTGACAGAAATAAAAATGATGTTTAGAATAAGGCCACATTGTATGTTAAACAACCAATGTGAAGGTTTTAGTGTTAGAACTTTTTATTAATGCTTAATTCATAGCTCAGATATAATCCGCATACAACAAAAATGAAAAAAAAAGGTTTAAAGACCAAGACTAAAGTTCAATAAACGTCAATATTTACAAATAGCACGAAGGAGTAACGTGGGAATTGATTAATAATTACCATCCAAATTCATTTAGAATATAACATGCCGGTATTTGTCGCGTATAAATAAATGAAAAAGTTCACTAAACGATCTTAAATAACATGTTAAACAGCGATATAAACATAAACAGCTCGAATGGTTCATGTGAATTCAATTTACTATACCATCCTCAAATCCCCATGCAATATAATAGTAGATGGTATTCCGATGCATGTCACGTGAAAATAATTGAAAGATTTTCAAATAACAATGCAACAAATTTAAAGCAGGTTAAACAAAAATAGAAACACGCAGCACGTTAAGGGTTAACGCGGGAATTCCCGTTCCAATAATTCGGAGCGCACATCTCAGCATGAAAAGGTTATGGCGGCTAACACGTGAAATGAAGTATGTCGAGACGCACGCCTATATAACCACACAGCGATACGTGAATATACATCGCGACGAGATGCTCCCTCTGAAATAGAAACACGTCCGCAAACACCAGAGTACGTATTTAGTCACATTTACTCCATAGCTCCATTGTCAGGCAAAAATAGGCTCATAAAATACACCCTATAGAGGGCGTAATAAAATTAATAAATTTCGGGGACAAGTAATCAGCATGCATATAATGTAACATTGTATAAGTGAGATCACTAACTCGCGGTGAATCCGCCATTTGGTCTCCGGAGGTCAAAGTTAAGAAGTAGCATCTATTTTTAGCATATGGCTCCAGTCTGGGAATTCCCAAAATAAATGGCAACAGTTCGTTACCGAATCGCATGTGCGAGAATTTCATAAAACTAATTAAACAATCACCCTGGATACATACAATACGTAGGTTTCACGCAGTAGATGGATTGAGTATATCACGTATATGTTTTTGAGTTATTTGTTTTATCACAAGTACTCGCTAATTAACAGTAACTTATGGGAAGTTCGTTGACAAAAGAGGGCGTCTGAATGTCTGCATCGTCACCAGATCCTAACTCTGCAGATGACATGGCCACAAAACAATTCTTAAACACGTAGTTGCACTCAGAATAAATGAAAGTAAGCCATAAAATGCTGATAAAAAATACTCGTTCTCAGCTGTCGAATGTTTACAAATGGATGCTACTTCTTAACTTTGACCTTTTACCGGTGCATGGGTTGGGTAAAATGCTAGGAATCGGACCATATGGAACCATCGGCCATCTTGAAAATTGCGAACCAGTGATAAGGCTTATTGTACGAGAATATCTTCATGACATTCATTGCATTCCGGTTTTGCTACCATCGTAAAATATTTGTATACCCATCGATTCGCACGTCGTACCGTATTCAAGACGGTGAACGTTGACATATTTTGGTCGGCTAACATGTTTAATTCCAGAACGATGTCCATTTCCATTGGTACTCATACATGTACTTAATTGGCTTATTGGTAAAATTCTTGTTATAACTTCCGACTATAAACAAATCCCTCAAATACAGAACATTTGAGTACATTCTCCCTTTAAGTTTAGTTATGCAATTAATGGCCTTGTTTCAGTGTTCTGGTCACATCATATGTACCATGGTTGGGGTAATCGTAATCAGTAATTGTAATCAAAGTAATCGATTACAAAATTTGGAGTAATCATCTGTAATCAGTAATCATGACATTTCTTGATTACAAGTAATCGTAATCGTAATCGATTACTTTCAAATGTACCTGTAATCATGATTACATTTTGATTACTTTTTGATTACTTTTACTAAATATCCATATGGATGGCTATTGGATACTCATAGTCTCATACTGTGGTACTGTGGAGTGTGCAACGATACATACAACATATTACAAAGTTAGTACAATTTTGTCATGTGTTATGTTAGTGGTACAGTGTGTATGTACATTCTGGCAGTGGACATGGATAAGTTGGATAACAACACACAATATTGTTGAATACAGCATGAATTATTGTACATATGCTGCAACATTCTCATCTTTTGTATATATCTTCTATTTGTATCTCAATATCTATTTGATAAGAAAATAAAACGTATTAACAATAATGGCAATAAACTTGTGATACAGACAATGAAATGTTCTAATATGAATAAATAGGCTAGCCAACTTCAATTATGATTAAATTGAATTGGGACTGCTGCAGACAATGGCTGTAAAGTCACACTTGTACAATAGGGCTAATTAACTGAACAAAGCAGGTGTGATGTACATCGGTAGACCTAATTAGCTGGTTTGTCATTTACTGCACTCATGGAGTTAAGCCTCATTTAATCCTCATCAGGATTAACAACGGATGATCATCAAATAAATCTTAATGTTATCTTCATTGTGTTGGGTGTTGAATCTAACAGAACATGCAAATAATTTATAATTCTTTCTGGTGATATTTTCATAAATATTATGCGTTAGTTTGAATGCATGTAAGAAAATTAAAAATATATTAAAAATTATTTACATAAATAAATACAAATAAAACATAATGTATTCCCAATACGTTGGTGCATAACTTCATGATGAAACATTTCCAATACATGTAAATGTAAAAAAGTTTATGTTTATTGCTTGCATCTTTCTATTGTTTCAGTCGTTTCTTGTTTCCATGTTATGCAGTGATGTCTTTATTCAATCAAATTTGATATGTTAATTTGAATTATTTCATTATTTATTCCTATGCGATCAAAATGGTTGAAAACTAACAATTGTAATCAGATGTAATCAAAAAGTAATCGATTACATTTACTAAAGTAATTGTAATCGTAATCGATTACATTGAAAAAAATGTAATCAGTAATCGTAATCGTAATCATGTAAATCAAAAGTAATTGTAATCGTAATTGATTACATTGGTATGTAATCGCCCCAACCCTGATATGTACAGGTTATATCATGGTGAGAATCGTATACGAGAAATATCCACGAGTCTTTGGTGAGTAAACTATTCTCACCATGATATAAATAGAGGATCTACAACTCGTCCCCAGTTTATAGCGGAATTTACAAAACGAGTCCAGTAAATTATGTCAAGGCTCGGTCCAGACCTAATTTACTGGACGAGTTTTGTAAATGCCGCTATAAACTGGGGACGAGTTGTAGATTCTATTTATTACAGGATCCAAAACCTCGACAAAACATACTTATATCAACAAATGGGACGCAAAACTAACATCGGCTTCTATAAGGCTGTGATGACGTTTCATGTAACTATGCATTGTTTGTCCGCGTAAAGAAATCTTTATTGGCGTATATCTAATAACATATATTTTCAAAATTTTCATTTACCATAGTTTGTTGGAAAAATATTGGAAGCCATAGTATTTTGAGACATTGCGGACGAATTGTAAACAGACGACAAACAGGAAGTCAAAGGTCACATGGCACTATTTCCTGTTATTAAACGAACGTTTGATATCAAAATTTATAGAGTGGGTTTATTGAATGGAATAAGGGTATTATCATGTAGTAAACCTACTTTATATAGCACAAAATAGGAAAATGATTATTTACCGAATTTAATCAATAACTTCCCAATATCGTCTTGATTAAACACAGATGAACAGTATACTCATGCATACGTGCAGATGATACCAAATCAACACTATCTAGACAATGAGATATAGAAAGTCTCTTTTGTCACTTCGCTAGATATATAAGACACGCACAAGGCCATTATGAATTGTGCATGGAGGTAATTATTAAACTTTGTTTCTAATTGTCATTTGTTCATTCATATCGGTCGTGGTTCGGGTTATCAAATTGTCATTTTTTTTTCAACTGCCTTGCCAGCAACCAACTTAGATTTAAAAACAAATATTATGTTTGATGGTTGGGTTCCTCGACTCGAATCAAATATGTTATATCCCCCGAAGACAAAGAAGGGGTGTTACATCGGGTTATGTATCTTTAAAACAAACTATTTTATTACAGAATAAACATTATGTCCGGTCCCTGTGCCACATTAACATACCATATGTAGATGTGGATATCTATGGGCAGCCATTCGGTCGGAAATTACACGAAATAAAAGTTAATGGTGGTTTGTAAAAACAACTACAATCTGTTTCAAAACAATAGTCTCCATTTTCAAACCAATGGTCGTTCTTTGATGCAATAAGAGACAATTACGTGTTAACAGATATATATTCACAATCAACGTTGACCGATGCAAAATTAATATTCTATTTTAATTTAATAGTATTCATTGTTCAACTAATATCTAATAACAAACAATTAATACAGCTTTGCTCATATTCAGTAAACGTACATTCCGTTTCAATAGCCATATTTCAAACCAATAGACGATTTCTCACGATCAGTGATTATCGTTATCAAACTAATAGACCTTATTGTAAAACTAATAACTCATTGTAAAACTAATAAATAAAACCGTAATTAACTTGTTGTAAAACTAATAACCTATTGTAAAATTAATAGACCTTATTGTAAAACTAATAACTTATAGTAAAACCTATATCTAAAACCGTCATTAACTTATTGTAAAACTAATAACTTATTGTAAAATTAATAGACCTTATTGTAAAACTAATAATCAATAGACATATTTTAAACCATTATACTATTTCCCACGATCAATGTTTATCGTTATCAAACTAATATCTAATAGCGGAATCAACTATTTCAGGTCAAACCAATGAGCTCATTTGAAATTAATGATTAAAACACAAACCTATAAGCAATTCGTAAATTAACGCTAGGGGCGCTGGCCACCAATTTTGTTCGCAAAATCCGTGACGTCAGAAATATAGAAATAAACATGGGAGTTCCCAATTTCATGTCGATGTGACGATTTGGAATATGAGTTCACTCGGTGCAAATCAAACGACGATAAATATTCACTATAATATATAGGACATATAGTGGAGTAGATTAAGTCAAATTTTCAAGGCAGTTGTTCAAATTGTTACTAAAGCATGAAACTTTGCACATATGTACATCTTCTTTAATATTAGATATGGAGCCACGCTGAAATTTCACTTTAACCCCTCTTTTTAAGGGGTTTTCCAAATTTATAGAGCGTTTCGTGATTATATTATTTAATAAATGTCGCAATTAATCTCACCATGAAATATACGATTTAAAATTAGGCATATTCAGTTCGTATGACTCTGAGAGATATAATGCCACATTTTAAGGGTAAAATTGGAACTCCCCGCCCAAGATGGTCGTTAAAATGACAGCTGAAAGAGGGAATTTGACGTTTTTTTCGCTAATATCTTCTAGATCAGGTTCTGCTGTATGGAACTGGTTCGGAAATGTGACTTCATTTTGTATTGCTCATGTTAAGAGATAATTGGAGCAATGAATATATGTCATTCGTATGATCCAAGTCCCTCCCGCGATCCCTCAATAATTCGATTATACATAACTCGGTATGAAATTTAACCAAATATCACCGTTATGCATCTAGTCATATTTTAACAAGAATTGGACAGAACTTTGCTAATTATGACATACAATTACTTATGAATTTTTGCGCTTAAGTGCAAATATTTTACGTTTAATCACAAATCATTTGCGATTAAGCCTGCAAATAGCGTGTCTGTCATTTGCAGAATGAGGTCCACAGAGGGTGAATTTAGTGATGCTACCCTGCATAGCGGGCTAGCATAACTAAATTCACCCTCTGGGGACCTCATTCTGCTTAGGCCTCATTTTCTGGAAAGTAACTATGGTATCAAATTAACATTGTTTTTAATTACGTTTTCCCATCTGGGAAGTTTCTATATCCCCTAATTTGCAGAAGATAAAATCCATAATCGAGGCTCCAAATGGGTGAACATCACCAACTTCAACTGGGGAACTTCAATCTTATCCTAGGACTGCCATAGCAGTTGAGGGCCCTAAGCAGAATGAGCCCCCCCCCCCCCCAGAGGGTAAATTTAGTGATGCTAGCCCACTATGCAGTGTAGCGTCACTAAATTCACCCTCTGGGGACCTCATTCTACAAATGACAGACACGCTATTTGCAGGCTTGCACTCAAGTCTATATACCTGTAGGCCCATCATACAAGGGAAGCAATCCCCAGTGATCCCTAGATACCAGTACCTTTTATGACCATGGAAATGGTATATATCTGTACAGGATATGTCTCTTTTATAAAATGTAATAGATCTCTGGGATGGAGGCACATATTCTTAGGGACAGGGATGCTGATAATATGAAAATATGTTTTTCCCCTATTTCTATTCAATAAGTACATGTACACCACAAGGGAAGCAAGCCACCAGTAACCCCTAATTCCCCTTCTATGACCATGGAAATGGTATATATTTGTGCAGGAGATGTCCCTTTAATAAAATATACTAGAGCTTTGGGAATGAGGCACCAATTTTTGGGACACCAGAGACAGAGATGCTTTTGACTTTTCAACTTTCGAGTCTGTATGGGCTACTACTATGGGCCCATAATAATATACTATGAGATGGACTCCATCATTCACAATCAGAGGGAAGTAAAGGAGTGTTAGGTATTTGCGCTTAAGCGCAAAGCATTTACACTTAAGCGCAAATGATTTTCACTTAAGCGCAAACAAATTGATAGACACATATTTGTGCTCAAGCGCAAATGACATTCGCTTAAGCCCAAATGATTTATGTTTAAGCTTAATATTTGTGCTTGAGCGCAAATAAATAATAAATGTGAAAAGGGCCTCCCATAAGTAAGAGGGGACTCTAAATTTCTTGAACATTGAAATTCCCTTTGTTTGAGAATTTGTATATGTTTATATTGAATATTCTCAGTAAATAATTATTCTGTGTGTTTCAAAAGAAATCAGAATAAATTGTTATTGTTTTTAAGTATTGGTTATAGATAACAGTTAATTAGATTGACTCCCCTCTTCCAAGATGCATCCTTACTGTGGAAAACCGATCGCCCAAGCGATTCACCCAGGTCTGTTGGATGGCTCAAACGACTGTTCCTACTATGGCCAGTTTGTACCCTTGATTTGAATGACACATTTAATTGTTTCGTACCATGTTTTTGGTCATTTCACATCATATTTTGGTATGTTTCATTGATTCCCAAAAATGATGAATGATCATTCGTACATGTGAAAAATTATATTAATCGTGTTAACTTAATGAGAGTGAACATGATCATGATTTAACGTTCGTGATGATGACAACCCAACATTTACATGTTAACATATTTCTTTCTTTTTTTTTCGAAACAAAATGAACCAATCGAAATTGTCGCGACAAAGTTAAAGATGCATAATCCGAATTAACGCTTGAATATTACTATATCCTTGGCTTCGGGTAAAACATATGTGATTTGAGTTGAGGAACCCACCCATCAAAGCTGAGAATGATCGGATATTGATTTTTGAAATCTATTATTTTTTACCATCGATAATTTGTAGTGGCCCAATAAAAAGTCGAAAGAGGACGGATGAAGATGGATAACTCAAAAAGCAAGTGGCTTTTGTTGTGTCAGATATTTGACAAACCCGCAAAATTTCATTGAACAATATATTGATAAATAACAGGTTTTGGGCAATTGTATACTATATTTGACTGGTTAGCATGATTTTTGGGGCATTAATCGATTCTGGTAAACGAAGTGGCATTTAAAAAAATGGTGTTGTTGTTGAAATATGATGATATGGGAACCATCGAATCGGACTGAGTACCTTTAATGTCATTATTTTTTAAAATAATACCGGTATACTCAAAGGTACGAATTGTCGAAATGATACAGGAACTGGTATGAAATGTCCAGAACCCTGGTGCGAAACATCTCCATGTCAAACTTCCATGGTATGAAATGCCAGCAACCTATTCATCCATTCCACATTATCATTTATTTCCAATGGGCATGGATACGAGTCTCCCATTGGGGAGGGGGTCCACCTTGATACATGTATGTTCCGACAGCACCCCCTTGGAAGGAAGTTTCCTACAGATGGCTACAGGGTAAATGTATATCGGTCCAAAATTTGTTCGAAAATTATTAATTAGATATGACATTTTTGCACGATATGGCTTGTTATCAAACTCCATTTGTACTTAGCTGAATATCACTTCAATTTGCCCTAAATCGAGTAATATCATTTTACGACATCACTAATTAAGAGTAATACATGTATGATTTTATGACATCACGATCTGAGTAATACACGGTATGGCTTTGACATGGTGTAATTCTATTTCACTATTAGAATAGGCAATGATACCAATTTTTTGTGATGTCACTCATTAGAAAAAGTTGTCAATATTACACCGTTACTAAGAGGCGAACTACCGTAATTAATAGATACATGTAGGGTATTACTTGGTTGGTTTGATATCATAGGCCTGATTTCAGTCCTCAGTAGCCTCATATCAGCCTTCGTCGTCAGGCTGATTGTGATATGAGGTTACCTCAGGGTGATATAGGGCCTAATATCAAACCAACGATGTTGGCGCTGCTAGTCTACAGGGTCACTGTCTCGTTGTTCCCCTTGCCGAGGAGATATAAATGGGTACAGGACGTTTTGTATCATCTTAAGTCATTTCGTACCATATTTTTGGTAGTTTCGTACCTATTTTTGGTAGTTTCATACCTTATTGTTTGGTTGTTTCGTACCATGTAGGAAATCAATTGGTCATTTCGTACCATGTTACTACATGTATGTCACACCATATGGAAACAAATAAATGATTTTCTACAAAGTACGAAATAAAAAAAAGTAACCAAATAATCCGGTACCCAACCGTTATGTAAAACCAAAAATTATGGTATGGATTACTATGGAACGACCATGGTTATGGTATCAAATACTGAAATAATGAAGAAGTCACTGCAGTTGTATATATCATTTATGTGGTCACAATATATGCATGTATAATGCAACCTGTAAGTTGACATGACCTCTGTTCTAGTTGGCTTATGATTTAGTTCTGAAGTGCTCTTCGCACTGTCAGGTTTACTTGATCAATACTCCAGCAATGTTCAGAATCCGATTCCACGACGCTCGTATGAAACGTCTAGAAAATAGAATCCATAGTTAATAAATCCTTCAGACATTCAATATTACCGATCGCCTGAATCAACATCTGACTGTTTGAAGCGGTTCCACTCAATGGTTGTTTTCAGAAGAAGTCGTCGCAATGTACAGTGCTAGTACGCACTACACAGTAGATCGAACGATTATCTTACGGTGTTAGAGATGTTGTTGTTGTTATTGTTGACATAATCATATTCATACTGCTGTTGTTAGTACTTGTCGAACACATCCTAAGTTCTCCACCGGATTTTGACAGACAATCGCTGCATCTGGATCTGGATGGTGTACGCGTATGATCCTCGCGGATGTGTAGAACGCCGGGAGAGAGAGAATTATGTTCTTTGTGGGACTGTTGAGTTGTCCGCTGCTGTTCTATTTTGAATTTCGCATGCGTCCATCTCGTTTATAGTGTTCCACTGAATAATTGTCCGTGGGAAGAATGAATTTGAGTATTCAGCAGAGTTTGTCACCAGTGGCTCTTACCGGTAGGACAGTGACTTATTACATTCCTGTTTTGAGACTATATTTGTGGCACTGAAATCTGCAAATTTCTTGGCTCGGATTTTTCTGCCCACCTTTTTTGGTTTAATTAAGCACTGAGTGTTTACAGCCGACACCTGCCCCTTATCCATCTTGTGAAAGAGCTCCAGCCTCTGGTCTTTCCTTCTTTCTTCGAGTGGTCTTATCTCGCAGTCATTCATCAGTTTGGCCATGTCCTTCGATTGGTAATTGCCGGTCATGAGCCGTACAGCTCCTCTCTGTATTCTCTCCAGGGCGTCGATGTTCTGCTGCTGGTGAGGATCCCACATGACGGCTGCGTATTCCAGCGACGATCTTACGAGTGCCTCATACGCTACGCATTTACTCTTGAATGGTGCCTTCCTAAGGTTTCTTCTGATGAATCCGAGCATGCTGTTAGCCTTCTTCGTGATCTTGTCTATGTGTGGCAACCATTTCATATCGTTTGAGAGCGTGACTCCAAAATATGGTGATTGAGTGACGCTGTGTATGATCTGGTTTCTGAGCTGGTACATGTAGGTCAGTTGGGAACAGTGATAATCACAGTAATACTGACAGTGATTTCAGATACTGACAGTGAATGACCCAATGAGTGATACATCAAGTGATCAACATCATACTAGTAAGTCCTCAAATTCGGTTGCTTAATTCAGATCTTCTGGGTCAATAATAATGACAATATTAAAAACAAACTCTCAATTGGATCTTCGGTATCTGCTACAGGTACAGGATATAGTCCAGTCGGTATATCATCGCAGTTTTCATGTTCAGGGTCACTTTCTGACGCGAAAATGTTCGAGAACATGCATTTTTTTTTTGGCAGGGGGGTATCCCATGTTGACGTCACGGAATTTGCAGTTTGGTGATTCCAACAAGGTTCATGGTGGCGCTCCTAGCGTTAATTTGATATTGGTGGCGACCCTAGCGTTCATTGGTTTTAGAATTGATCATTGGTTTGTAAACGGAAGTTATTAATTCGAGAAATGATCATTGGTTTGTAAACGGATGTTAATAATCTTCAATTATTATTCATTGATTTGACCGGAAATAGTAGATTTGTCTCTTATTGAATCCAGGAACGGCTATTGGTTTTGAAATAGATTCTATTGATTAAGAAAATATATCTATTAAAACGGAATTGTCTCTTATTGAATCCAAGAACGACTATTAGTTTGAAAATGGAGACTATTGGATATTGAAATATCTTTATTGATTAAGAAAATATGGCCATTGAAACGGAATGTACGTTTATTGAATATGCGCGAATCTTACTAATTGTGTGTTATTAGATATTAGTTGAACAGTGAACGCTATTAAATTAAAATAGAACATTAATTTTGCATCGGTCAACATTGATTATGAATCTTTATCTATTAAAACGGAACTGTCTCTTATTGAATCCAAGAACGATTATTGGTTTGAAAATAGAGACTATTTGGTTTGAATCTATATCTATTGAAACGGAATTGTCTCTTATAGAATCCAAGAACGACCATTGGTTTGAAAATGGAGACTATTTGGTTTGAATCTATATCTATTGAAACGGAATTGTCTCTTATAGAATCCAAGAACGACCATTGGTTTGAAAATGGAGACTATTTGGTTTGAATCTATATCTATTGAAACGGAATTGTCTCTTATAGAATCAAAGAACGACCATTGGTTTAAAAATGGAGACTATTGTTTTTACAAGCCACCATTAACTTTTATTTCATGTAATTTCCGACCGAATGGCTGCCCATAGATATCCGTATATAATAGCGACAACACTTACGACGTACCTGCATAGATCGGTGTGTAGTGCATAATTGGCAGATAGACAGATACTTACAAGAAAACCATAGTCAGAAATGGTAACGCCACCAAGATCATATTATTAGCCATAAATATAAATCATAATATAAAATATATTGGTTACATGAATGGACCGCCTCAGAATTCCGTTAAGACAAGTAATTCTTCAAATTATTACAATGAACTACGGCTTATAAATTACTGCAGGTTTCTCATTCGCCACACCAGAATGCTTCTAAATGCGGATCAAAGCTAAGAGTGCATGGCACAGCCATTGTTCATAGACATTTTACAGATAGCGAGAATGATGCATGCTGGGAACGAAAGTATCCACAGCAAAGCCATGTGCTTACGGCCGCATGCGTTTATTATAGGGGATTTATGGTGGGCCTATAAAACTAATTATAACTTTGTTATCTGTCATAGTTTATGCGTAAAATTTTAAACATATATACCATGGACATATACCCCTTCCAGAATGTTGAAAAACATTTTCAGTTGCTCATCGTATTTTTATAGACGAAATAGTCCGAAATTTCAGAAAATTGCGCTAACTGCTCAATGTTTTAATGTGTTACAAAACGTCTGATAAAAAGAGTTCTATCGGGAATATTCACACCATTTTTTTTCAGAGAACATAGAGTAAACATATATAGTCCTATCCGGATATCGTAAAGGAGATTAATTAAAACCCCCAGACTGCCGAAACTGACGACATTAAATTCGCTTTTTCGTGTCCCACGGAAATGAAACTTGTCTGTCCATTGATCACGTTATTTATTTGACATAGTATTTTTTTTCTGTTGTATTTGAACACTTGTTGCACGTGCAGGCTGCACGATTATAATAACTTCAACCGATAAGCGCCGACTGATACCCGCGCAACAGTTTGTCTCAAATAAATTGTTATCAAAACGCAGGTTTATGGCCGCGGACATAAGCCGATTAAGTGTAATGTAATTTATCCATGAACTTGACTGAAAAATTGTGATTCTATCACCATTAGCCACGAAAATGGGACCTCTAAACTGGCAAGTTTGATTTTCGGGGGACACGAACAAGCGAATTTATTGTCGGCAGTTTCGGCAGTCTGAGGGTTAATTAATCCCGAATTAAACGGAACTACTTTACGATAGTCCGATAGGACTATGTTTACTCTATGCATGTTCTCTGAAAAAATAGTGTGAATATTCCAGATAGAACTCTTTTTATCAGACGTTGTGTAACACCTTAAAACATTGAGCAGTTATAGGGCAAACCGAAATGTGTTGTCTTGCAAGATATCCCACCGCTTTAGCTAAATTTACCTTCCTACAATATCCGAATAAAAAATCAAAATATTAAGCTGAATTTTCGCCGATTTCTCGTTTCTAAAACACGTTCCAGCTAGTTTTTATGTAAAAACGTGTAAAATGATTATCATTCTTCACAAATATAATCGGGCTTGGCGGTTTTGAACATTATATACAAAGAATTTTTGACTTTTAGATGACCGACCACCGAACCGCCAAGCTCGAATAAAAAATCAAAATATTAAGCTGAATTTTCGCCGATTTCTCGTTTCTAAAACACGTTCCAGCTAGTTTTTATGTAAAAACGTGTAAAATGATTATCATTCTTCACAAATATAATCGGGCTTGGCGGTTTTGAACATTATATACAAAGAATTTTTGACTTTTAGATGACCGACCACCGAACCGCCAAGCTCGAATTTTAAATCAAAATATGAAGCTGAATTTCCTGAGATTTCTCGTTTCTAAAACATGTCCCAGCTATTTTTCATGTAAAAATATGTAAAATGATTATCGTTCTTCACATATATACTCGAGCTTGGCGGTTTTTAACATTGTGTACTTAGAATTTTCGACTTTTATATGACCGCTCACCGAACCGCCAAGCCAATGCAAAATGATACCCAGACCAAACCGAGGCAAAATGATACCCACCAAATATTGTCAACGTGTACCCATTAATGATCGTCCATGCAACTAATCAAACTTGTTCAATTATGTTATATTCTTGTTTCGATGTAGCATTGTGATTTAAATGGCACGTATATATAAGATAAGTTAGTCGTGTGTGGAACGGTCACAATGATAATATACATAAATTCCAGAGGGCAAACTGTAATATAAATTAATTCTCCATCCACATTAAATTATTTTTAACGTTCGAATTGTGTTAGCCTATATATATAAATTATAATGACCGTCTCATATAAAGAGCGTTCACTTTACCGTGACTTCATGTATTTTCTCGTTTTTCAACGCATATGTGCCATGAAACTACTAAATCGTAGAGCGATACAACAATTAAATTAGTGACAAATAGAAACATTAACTATAGTGTTTATATTAGGCTTTTCTAATATCACAATTATTTGCATCACCTAAATGTTTTTTCTTCACAATATACTGTAGAAAAAAAATATTATTTGACTTCCCATGAAAAAACGGACCAATAACCGGAGTACAGTTGAATGCTATATACATATGCAATATTATATATTACTCACCATTGCCACTATCTTTCTGGAACTGATGTGTTTTTTTTTCTTCTTTTTTTTTCGTTCACCAGCGGGAATTTATAGCAAGAAGGCGTGTCTAAATCAACTCAAACGAAACCCACACCGTCGCACGTGCGTGTCATCGTTAACACTTTGCATGATCGGCGGCATGTACACAAAAGTGACGAGTGTTCTGCGGGGAAGCAACAAAAAAAATCAATCAAAACAGCGGCACATAGACGTGTCACTGAATAAACAGTTCCACCACTTCACTTACCAATGTACTGTATGGTGTGTTTATGAGCGATAACAGTTTGTCCGATTTAGTAAGCGTCATGAATTGTTTTTAAAGCAATTGCTAGTCAATTGAGCTGTGTCAAAAAAAATCAAAAAAATCATGAGTTGGGGTTCAGATTCCCACGTTGAACCAACGCGTTTATTTTGATAATTCTGACAGAGGGTATGGATCTATTCTGTAACGGAGTATTCGTGTCGATTATAATTCACTTCATCCTGGTGAGTAAACTACTCGAATTGCAACTAACCGGTTCTTGGCTAATCAGTGATATATATAAAATAAATGAAACCTAAATTAATGGGGACGGATGAAAGAAAACTCAAGAAAGCTAAGAAAAATAAACGTTATCTCAAGCCTTTCCCATCTGATCGATACCCCTCCCTCACTTATCGGGGAAGTGGCATGTCGCCAAAGAGGAAAAGACTTCATATAAGCCACCGGGCTTGTTGTCTGGTCCTCATTTCCATACATTATCTCTTCTATTTTGCATATTAATTTTGTATCACCTGTACACGTGCATATTATGTTATGTTGGAAATAAAAATATGTTTACACTAAAAAGAAAGAAAAAATGACGTCTCAGGCCCTTTCAAATCATCCTGGGTCAAATCCCCCCCCCCCCCCCAAAACAAATAATAATAATAATAATTTAATGTGGATGGAGAATTAAATTATATTACAGTTTGCCCTCTGGAATTCATGTATATTATCATTGTGACCGTTCCACACACGACTAACTTATCTTATATATACGTGCCATTTAAATCACAATGCTACATCGAAACAAGAATATAACATAATTGAACAAGTTTGATTAGTTGCATGGACGATCATTAATGGGTACATGTTGACAATATTTGGTGGGTATCATTTTGCCTCGGTTTGGTCTGGGTATCATTTTGCATTGGCTTGGCGGTTCGGTGAGCGGTCATATAAAAGTCGAATATTCTAAGTACACAATGTTAAAAACCGCCAAGCTCGAGTATATATGTGAAGAACGATAATCATTTTACATATTTTTACATGAAAAATAGCTGGGACATGTTTTAGAAACGAGGTGCACGCGCATGACCGGAAAGTCGTTTTTCAAATTGCTAAAAAAATATTGAAAAGTTATCGCTAAATGTGAAATTATGTGACATTTCTTGTTCGCGTTTGTGATTATATCGGAGTGCCCTAGTGTTATTCTAGACATTCGTGGAAGGCTACTATCTGACAAGTTGTTTTTTCATCAAAAAACGAACGACCAAGAAATCAGTCACCCATTTTCGTTGCATTTTGACAGAACATGCATCCGTTGTTATGGATCACATCGTGATTCAGTACCACACTACGTTGTGATAAACACTGTTTGTGATAATATAACACTGTTTGTAATAATATACTAGTGTGTTGTTTAAATACGACGCTGGAAAATCAAACCAGAGCTGGCACGGACCCAAACTAGTCTTATATTAAGTTATAACCAAACTGTACGTGAAGAAATTTCCTATGTCTCTATCAAAGCTGAATAAATACCTAAATCACACAGAGAGAGTCTGTCCAGAAGGAAGGAAGACACACAAGCCGTTTGTCCTTGGGGACAGCAAAGTACGTTACCTGCAAGAAGTTTGCAACAAAGAAGATAACGTCGAAAAAGCCTTCGGCTGGCACCCAGCATCAGGGGCAAACTCAACCAAGATAAACACCTGGCTCAGCAGTAACATCGCAGACATTGTAAAGGAATCAGCTGACCATCCTGTCCACTTCTATCTATGGACAGGCACATGTGACCTTACCAGTTTGGGGAGGCACGGGTTTTCATCATTAGACCCAACCATAACGGTCACAGAAGTAATCCAACGATACCAACAAGTAATTGACACTGTTAGACGACACCGCAGAGCTCAAATCACCATTCTTGAGACACCAGTGTATTCAATTACTGAATGGAACAAATCTGTTGTGGAAAGAGCAACTTTGAAACACCAGAGAGACCGAAGAAGGTATCCCACCATACCAAGCCTTCCCGATATAGGAAACCAAGACACACAGCTAGCAAACATCATCAGAAACTTAAATAAAGCTGTCAAGGACCTCAACAGGAGTATTGGATCTCGCTCCCCAGAATTCTCCTGCGACCTAGCTAGAACATCTAAGCAGAGAGTTAAAAACCACCAAGGTCAAACCCACCGTACAGTAACAAAGCATTCTTTCAGTCTCACGAAAGACGGAATACACCCAGATACCACACTAAGCAAAGTCTGGCTGCGGAAGATCAGAAATCGTGTGGCAAACGATTGCTGGAGAGTATAGCATGAGTTTTGCACCTGAGCTGTGTGGGCTAGACCGTGCTATGCCAGGGTGTCAGAGTGTGTGGGCTAGACCGCGCTGTGCTGACACGAAACCATGCTATACCCGACATGCACAAAGAAAGAGGAAAAGACCACCTACACATATGAGTTTGCTGCCTACCCTACTCATCTGCTTGATCTTCCTAACAATCCAAAAAGCTCTACTAGGGACACCTCACATGGACATCATTGTAAAATATGTATGCGTTGCAACATTCAGGCTGAAATACCAACAGAAACCAAACACCTCAGCCAAAGATCCAACAAACCAACAGAAAAGATCGGCGTTACTCATACTCCTTCTGTTACTCATCGCAGGGATCGAACAAAACCCAGGCCCAAGAAAGACGGAAATATCCGTATACCCGTGTGGGTTCTGCGAGATTGGAGTCACCTGGGAAACAAAGGGAGTTTGCTGTGACGAGTGCGACGTCTGGTATCACCGATCATGCTTGGATTTCTGCACAGGCGAATTTGAACAACTGGAAAACAGTGATGTAAAGTGGTTCTGCAATAGATGCGACAGTATAAATGCGGACAGCTTCACATTCCACAGTTATGAATTCAGCTCCTCAATACAACATCAACCAGGAAGCGGCTTTGAGTCGACAATTAACAGCACGACCTCCACCAACTTCGATCCATTGCACACAAGCAGCCCAGTCTCCACGATAAATAAAACCGAGCCTGCAAATATATCACAATCACAACGATATTCCACCAGCATATCAAAAAGTAGCATATACCACCTAAACGAGAAAGAAAATCTACGACTACTTACAGTAAACTGCAGAAGTGCACAGAAAAATAAAGCCGAGTTAGCAACAGCTGCTTTCTATACAAAACCTGACATTATCCTGGGAACAGAATCCTGGCTTAAAGGCATCCGTCCAGGAAAGCCACCAGAACCAGATGCCATCAATTCCGCAGAAGTCTTTCCCACTGACTATAAAGTACTGCGAAATGACAGAGGTTCCAGAGGAGGTGGTGTCTTTATCGCCACACACGAAGAGCTGACGGCGGATGAACAACTTGACCTCATAACTGACTGTGAGCTGGAATGGGCGCTAATAACTACATCCAACAGCAAATCCTTCTATGTTGGGGTTTTCTACATGGCACACCGGAATATGGATGACCTGAACAAACTGGAGACGTCCCTGGATCTATTGCAGGAGAAGGGATACAAAAATGTCATACTTGGCGGAGACTTCAACTGCCCGCACATTGACTGGGAGAAACTCTCCGTAACACCCGGAGCAGCAGACGCTGATATCCAACGAGCACTACTAGATATCTGCATCCGGAAAGGACTGACTCAAATCCACAGAAATACAACCCGAGAAAACAACCTCCTTGACCTGGTACTTACAAACAATGCCTCACTGATAAAGACCTCACAGAGCATACCAGGTTTCTCTGATCACGACATGATAGTCACCGACTGCCAAATTACACCATATCGGCAAGAAAAGAGCCAAACAAGGAAACGTTATGCATTTAGGAAGGCAGACTGGACCAGCCTCTCCTTGGATATTAGGATATTATCAGAAGAGCTGAGAACACTACCAGGAAACGCCAGTATAAACACCATCTGGGAGTCGTTCAGAGATGGAATAAAAAAAAACACATGGACAAACACATCCCAACATCTGGCAGAAGAAGAAGAAACCAACTACCCTGGCTGGATCGGAAAATGATCAAAATGCTCAAAAAAAAGGCTAAACTCCACAAACAAGCAAAAGAACAACAAAAGTGGAACAAATACCGCAAATTCCAAAAAACGTGTCGTCGAGAATTAAGGCGGGCTGAATGGGAGCACGTGAACAAAGTAGTAGAAGAGGGCTTGGCAGAAAACAACACAAAACCATTCTGGAACTACCTAAAAGCGAGAAGAAGAGATAACATCGGAATAGCTCCACTGAAAGAACATGGTAGCCTAACAAATGACCCAGAACGAAAGGCCGAAATTCTTAATAACCAGTTCCGGTCAGTGTTCACAAAAGGCTCAAGCCAAGCCAACATAAAACAACCACCCAGCAAACCATCAATAGAAGACCTCAATATATCCACCCAAGGCGTAGAAAAATTGCTGAAAGATGTAAAACCAGGAAAGGCTTCCGGACCGGACGACATCCCCAACAAGGTCCTGAAAATGTGTGCAACAGCCATAGCACCAGGACTGACATACATATTATCGAAGTCTTTGAAGTCAGGAGAACTACCACAGGATTGGAAAGATGCAAACATCGCACCAATTTTCAAAAAAGGTGATGTCCACAAAGCGGAAAATTATCGTCCCGTATCGCTAACATCAGTATCCTGCAAAATAATGGAGCACATAATATGCCGCCACATCCTAGACCATCTGGACAAACACGACATATTAACAAAATTAAATCATGGCTTTAGAAGAGGCTACTCGTGTGTCACACAACTCCTAACAACAACTGAGGACCTACTATCATCATATGACAAGAAAATCCAAACCGATGTAGCCATATTGGACTTCTCCAAAGCATTCGATACTGTGCCCCACAACAAATTACTGCAGAAGCTTGAAAATTACGGGATCCGAAACAACATACTAGATTGGCTGACATCTTTCCTGACAAACAGGCGTATGCGGGTAGCAGTTGAGGGAACCTGCTCTTCATACCAACCAGTGGACTCTGGAGTTCCACAAGGTTCTGTACTGGGACCCCCTCCTGTTCCTCGTACATGCAAACGACATACCAAACTGCGTAAATTCCCAAATAAGACTCTTCGCAGATGACTGTCTCATATATAGAAACATCAACAAACAAGAGGACCACAAGATCCTCCAGAATGACCTGAAAGCTCTTGAAGATTGGGCAAATACATGGGGAATGCGATTTAACACACAAAAATGTTTCATCATGAGCATTCGGAACCGATCATCGCACATGTACCAACTAAACAATGACATCCTCCAAACGGTCCACGACACACAATATCTCGGATTAACCATCACCGACGATTTATCATGGTCATCACATGTGAGGAAAATAACCAAAAGAGCAAACTGCACTCTCGGACTTCTCCGCAGGAACATCAGACATGCACCGGAGAAATGTAAAAAAAACAGCATACATAGCCCTAGTCAGACAGACGCTTGAATATGGAGCAGCAGTTTGGGATCCACACGAAAAGAAGGATATAACATCAATTGAGAAAGTGCAAAGACGTGGCGCCAGATTTATCAAGAACAACTATAGGCGAATGGGGGTATCTGTAACCAACATGCTTGATGAACTGGAACTAACATCACTCCAAGAAAGACGCCAGGAAATAAGACTGACACAGTTCCACAAGATAGTGAGGGGGATGGTGCCAACTCTTGATGTGCATGACTTCCTAACCCCAAAAAAGGAAAGCAGAAAGATAACTGCAACAAATTTCTCGGACTACATCTCCACCAACATAGTCGAAAAGGAGGTTTGTAATAATAAATGGCCGTTCCAACTCAGGCGTACTAGCTGCGACCATTACAAACACTCCTTCTTCGTAAAAACGACAATTGACTGGAACCAACTTGAGGATTCTGTTGTGTGCGCTAGCGATTCGGAGGAATTCGTAGGGGCACTCCGAAAAAGTAGGATCGCTACTCCAGGAGAGTTCCACCAATCGCAGCCTCCTGGGAAAACATCACACACCTCATCTCAGTGCGACTAAAGCCAGCATTGGCTACTGCACAGGAACATTACAGATACAGATACAGATACAGAGAAATCTCAGGAAATTCAGCTTCATATTTTGATTTAAAATTCGAGCTTGGCGGTTCGGTGGTCGGTCATCAAAATGTCCAAAATTCTTAATATAAAATATTAAAAACCGCCAAGCTCGATTATATTTGTGAAGAATGATAATCATTTTACATGTTTTTACATAAAAACTAGCTGGAACGTGTTTTAGAAACGAGAAATCGACGGAAATTCAGCTTAATATTTTGATTTTTAATTCGAGCTTGGCGGTTCGGTGGTCGGTCACCTAAAAGTCGAAAATTCTCAGTATACAATGTTCAAAACCGCCAAGCTCGACTATGAGAGTGATAAATGATAATCATTAAACGTGTTTTCAGATGCAAACTATGTGTAAATGGTGTTTAAGAAGAGAAATCGGCAAAAAATCGACAAGAAATCGGCGTAAAAAAGCGAGGTTTTCATTCAGTTAACACACCCCCTATTAACCAGCCATCGGTCATCAAAATGTCCAAACTTCTTAATATAAAATATTAAAAACCGCCAAGCTCGATTATATTTGTGAAGAATGATAATCATTTTACATGTTTTTACATAAAAACTAGCTGGAACGTGTTTTAGAAACGAGAAATCGACGGAAATTCAGCTTAATATTTTGATTTTAATTCGAGCTTGGCGGTTCGGTGGTCGGTCACCTAAAAGTCGAAAATTCTCAGTATACAATGTTCAAAACCGCCAAGCTCGACTATGAGAGTGATAAATGATAATCATTAAACGTGTTTTCAGATGCAAACTATGTGTAAATGGTGTTTAAGAAGAGAAATCGGCAAAAAAAAGCGAGGTTTTCATTCGGTTAACACACCCCCTATTAACCAGCCATCGGTCATCAAAATGTCCAAAATTCTTAATATAAAATATTAAAAACCGCCAAGCTCGATTATATTTGTGAAGAATGATAATCATTTTACATGTTTTTACATAAAAACTAGCTGGAACGTGTTTTAGAAACGAGAAATCGACGGAAATTCAGCTTAATATTTTGATTTTTAATTCGAGCTTGGCGGTTCGGTGGTCGGTCACCTAAAGGTCGAAAATTCTCAGTATACGATGTTCCAAACCGCCAAACTCGACTATGAGAGTGATAAATGATAACCATTCAACATGTTTCGAATAAAAAACTTAGTCCAACTGATGTTTAAAAAGAGAAATCGACCAAAAACCGACAAGAAATCTGCGTAAAAAGACGATGTTTTGATTTTGTGACCACGCCCCCTATTAACCAACCAATCGGGGACATTACTGCCACTATTGTCGATTAATTTACGAAAATGGGCCATATAAGTAATTAACTGGTGCTATTCCCGCATAATTCACCCGAAAACAGCGTTTAAAAGGCTTTTTAAAAATTTGAAAACGCCAAGCTTGTCTTTTAGTCACCTGCCTTAAAAACTGCCAAGCTTGGCGCCAAGCTTGCATTTTAGCCACTCTCGTTTTCGGGGTATATGAACATTTAATTTATGTACGCGAGAATTCTAAGGGTCGTCTGACACCATTTACTGTGACATACATGTAACATTTTAACGGAAATTGTTCATCGGTATTATACCTCCAAATAATGTCTGAGTGGTGTTTAGGGGTGATTTCAGTGACCATAACAGTGTGGGTGTCATGGAAACCCACACACGCATGGATGGTGGTCGCGGTCGCATAGAAAAGCCGCCATTAACCCATAACTTGCCAGAATTGTAATTTTGACCAGCCGGAACGGAAATGTGGTGTCTGGTGGTGATTAAATTTAGTGGCCATAACCGCGAGGAGGTCTCACTGAAATCCATTCCCGGCCGGACGGTCACGGTGGTCGTGGCCACACATAAGTGTCTATTTAATATTAACCGACAACTTGCCAGATTCAGCCAGAATTTCAATATTGTGCCCGCAATAACAAGACCCGCAGCCCGGACCCCCGTATCGCCGTCGTAACTCTAATAAATCCACACATATTATCGGAACTACCGTCGACTACATTCAAGAAAGAAGGGCGAATCACCCACCGAATCCTGGCAATTAACACTCAAAATGCCGCCATCGTCGAATATGTTTGCCGCGAACGAAATTAACAGTATGAACCGCCCATGCAGAATCCACCAACTCGCGGACATAAACTTGCACAAATCCGCGCTTGTCGGTGTTCGAGCTTGACGCCACATCCGTCCAATCTCGCTACTCTCATCAAGGACGGCCTCGGACAATCGCCATTTCGACCGGTCACATGATCTCCGGTCATGTGATCCATACCCGAAAGAGATTGCACGTCGGCAAACATTTTTGTTCAACAGCGAAACTTCTCTCGTCGTTTTTCATCAAATGTAAGTAAACTGAGTAATGTTTTCAAATAACTTCGGTGCAGTCATCGACTAATGATTTAATATGACCGCGCGGATTGGTTCTTAGGTTGCCTATACGATTTAATTTGATTTACCAGCCGCTTGAATCGGCGCACATGGCTTTCTGCGTTTTCGACGTTTTAGCCCCCACGACCCATTCAGCGATGGGAATGACAAACTTTTAACCTGAAGACTCAGACTTCCCTTGTCATATGTCTTCCTGAGTCAATTCCGCACCCAAGGGTATCGTGGTTCCATATCTTCATGATTTTACATATGATTTTTTTCATTCTGAACTTTTCACTTTTTATTCCATCACCCAGGCCCCATTTGGCAATGGTCATTGGACACTTTCAAGTCGAAAATATACATGACACTGAATTAGTGCCTTCCTTTGTGAATTCCCCACCCAACGGTGTGCCAATAGTCTTTACACAACTTGACTATTCTACGTTAAATTTTTTTCGTTCTGAATGAGGCACTTTTCTTGGTTGCCCTAAATCCAATTTTGCGATGCCAATTTGAGACTTTCTGGTAAAAATATCAATAACGCTGATTTTATGCCTTCGTGTGTGACTTCGCCAGCCAGCGGTGTGCCTCTTTCCACAATTTTGTGATTGTACGTTACATTTTTTTCATTCTAAATTGTACAGTTTTCTCGGTGACACCTAGATCATGCCATGATTCTCTACTCTGGCTAACGCCGTAGCATTAGCCAATTTACAGGTTCATGGCATGATCTAGGTAACACCGAATAAAATTTTGCGATGCCAATTTGAGACTTTCTAGTTAAAATTATCAATAACGCTGATTTTATGCCTTCGCATGTGAATTCCCCATCCAGCGGGTGTGCCTCTTTCCACAATTTTGTGATTGTATGTTACATTTTTTTCATTCTAAATGGTGCACTTTTCTCAGTAGCACCTAGATCATGCCATGATTCTCTAGTCTCTACTCTGGCTAACGCCGTAGCATTAGCCAAAGTACAGGTTCATGGCATGATCCAGGTAACACCAAATACAATATCGCTGATTTTATGCCTTCCTTTATGAATTCCCAACAGTATGCCACTTTGCACAACTTCGCCATACTACGTTATGATTTTTTTAGTTTTAAATGGAGCAGATTTCTTAGATTATGCCATGATGAATCTCTACTATAGTACTCTGGCTCATGGCATGATCTGTCTTTTATCAAACTACTTCAGAATATATACTTGTAGTATTAATGTGATTGCATCCAGTGAGCACATTCTGGTATCCCTGCCCCACTCCTGCTTGGCATAATTATTTAACAGGAAGCGCCTGGTTGAATTTACAGTGGTATGATAGATCACTTCTATCCTCAAGCAACTTATGCCATTCAATGGCATTTTTTCTAATGTGAAGGGGTACTCTCAGGTGCCTAATAATAGTGACAGCACGATTATTAATTTGGAGAAAATTCCCAACGATCACTAATATTTACATTGAGACATTATTAAAATCAGCCTAAATCCCTACCAATCACTATTATTAGGCCATCACGATTATTATGCACCTGAGAGTTTGGCTTGAGACCCCACCATAGTTCAATTCACACCAGGTTCTCAGCTTCCATTATTTTTCAATGTTTGAACACATAGGCATGGCCCTGATAAAAGACTTATTGTGTGGATACCAGTAATATATTGAGAGTAATCACTTCATTGAACTGGTGACATGAAATAATTCATGAGATGTAGGGATGTTGCGCAAACACAAATTAGACCCTGCCTCAATCAAATTTTTTTCATGGCACCAGTTCAATCAAGTGATTATTCTCTGTTTAATCATATTCCATTATAAACATCTTAATTTACGAGAAATCCTAATATCACTGCCATTATACCCATGACGCATAAATTTTGATTGCGAATATAAATACATACATGTAACATGCTAGTTAAAGTGACATAATTCATATTTAAAGTGCAATTATAGTTTATAATCACTCGAGAAATCAAGGTAAATCACAGATACGAATGTAATAAAGTCATTTTAAAATTTAAAAGTATACCAGTAGTACCAGTACATGTAGTGTGCATATACATGGCTACATGTGTATGTTGTCTGGGTGAAATAAATCATCCAGACTGACATCTCCCTGAATGAATGGCAATGCCAGAATTGTTAGCATCACTTACATTGAATACAGCAGCACAAATGCATGTTGGTATGTACATGTATTATTACCTTAAAGATATATTATGGACTTGTTCGAGTTCGTGAAGCTGATAAGTTGGTATTCAGGCGTTATGCCAACCTGGAGAATGTAGCATTCTACTAACATCGTCGAAAATTTCAAAGAAATCGACCATACCATTCAAGAGAAAACGTTGTCAAAACAACGCTCAATTGTAAATATTTACATCTGAATATGGGACGCAACAATTGTCAACAAACTAACACAAATGATTTCGCCATCCAGAGCATTAAATTAATATATCAGAATGACGATGCGTGTTGGTAATTTGGATTAATATTCTTAAAAAGAACAACTTTGAGCATGAATATTCTCCATTTCTATTGGATTACCCTACGGGAGTGTTTCACATCACTTTAATCCATTGCATGTACATTATTGTATTCGTTTGTTTCAATTAGGGCCCTGCAGACAAATTCGATGTGATTCAGAATCTTTCATCTGATTTGATTCAATATCGCGTGTCCCGATTCAAATTGTATGGAATCATTGGCACCAGTTGCATTCCAATTACTTCCAACAGACTGCATTGCTTTCTCTCTCAGGATTATGAAACCAACAAAAGACCACACAAACAAATAACACTCACCCCTGATCACGAGTCCTGCTAGGCTGCTATGATGTTGGTCGGTCCTGCTGAATTGCTATGATGCTGGTAGGTCAAACTGATGCTGTCACACAAATATACAGGCTATATTTTTTATAAAGTTGTCATTTTTCACAGTGTTTGGTTAATCCGAGTGATTTGTGAAAAAGACAGCTCTGATGTTTGCAAATTTTATGTACCAACATTGAGTCCTTCACATTTGACTAAAAACAATTAATGCTTATCATTTATGATGAGAGCTTGGTGTAAAATGTTTACTATGGAGGTTTACGAGCATATTTTCACCTCTGCACAATACAAATAATTAATAACACCACACATATACATGTATGGCATTAGGACAACAGTAGCTCGAAAGACGAGTGTGACTCGCCACACAGTAGCATTTCAACCAGGCTCTACTCATAATTCACTTTATAATATTGATTTTGATTTGAGAAAGGAAAACATGTCATTGAATTGTCCAAAAATTTATATTAGTACACACATCTTTCAAAATATGTGAATGCATTATGATCATGAGTCTAAATCAGTATTGACGCTCCAATGAGATACAAAATTTGTGGCAATAATAAGAAAGAGTAAAGTCCACAGGTGATTTTAAATGAAAAAAATGTAAGGCCCAATCGCAAAATTGTGGAAATAGGCACACCGTTGGATGGGGAAGTCACACACAAAAGGCATAAAATCAGTGCTGTTGATATTTTCTACCAGAAAGTCTCAAATTGGCATTACAAAATTGTATTCGGTGTTACCTAGATCATGCCATGAACCTGTACTTTGGCTAATGCTACGGCGTTAGCCAGTGTAGAGAATCATGGCACGATCTAGGTGTCACCGAGAAAACTGTACCATTTAGAATGAAAAAAATGTAACGTACAATCACAAAATTGTGGAAAGAGGCACCCCGCTGGCTGGGGAAGTCACACACGAAGGCATAAAATCAGCGTTTTGATAATTTTAACCAGAAAGTCTCAAATTGGCATCACAAAATTGTATTCGGAGTTACCTAGATCATGCCATGAACCTGTACTTTGGCTAACGCTACGGCGTTATCCAGAGTAGAGAATCATGGCATGATCTAGGTGTCGCCGAGAAAACTGTACCATTTAGAATGAAAAAAATGTAACGTACAATCACAAAATTGTGGAAAGAGGCACACCGCTGGCTGGGGAAAGTCACACACGAAGGCATAAAATCAGCGTTATTGATAATTTTAACTAGAAAGTCTCAAAATTTTATTCGGTGTTACCTAGATCATGCCATGAACCTGTAAATTGGCTAATGCTACGGCGTTAGCCAGAGTAGAGAATCATAACATGATCTAGGTGTCGCCGAGAAAACTGTACCATTTAGAATGAAAAAAATGTAACGTACAATCACAAAATTGTGGAAAGAGGCACACCGCTGGCTGGGGAAAGTCACACACGAAGGCATAAAATCAGCGTTATTGATATTTTTACCAGAAAGTCTCAAATTGGCATCGCAAAATTGGATTTAGGGCGGAAACGGGCCAGCTCGCCCCAGGGCCCACTCGCCCCAGCTCGCCCCGAGCCAGCTCGCCCCAAGGGATAATGTCTTATTTAAGTTGTTTGTTTGGTGTCGTTTTGCTTGCTCGTGGACGTTCAGTCTTCGATGCCAGTCTGAAGAAAAAAAAATGAGTAAATATTAAAGTAAGTTGAACGAATGTTGTTGAATATCATTGAATTTGTTGAATTAAATATACACACCTTCGAGATCATTATTTGTCCGCACGTCATGCCGAAATATACTCCATTTTTCAATTGAAAATGTGCTGGAATCGAGCCACTGCCGTTGTACATACTCGCAGAGGCTGCGAAGACTGGACCCTTCGTCTGTCTTCTGCATCATTGCATCAAAGGCCATCGTCACATTGAAGCGCATGTTGGAGTGGTCTAAACTTCGCTACGTACCGCACTTTACACAACAGAACATCTTTGTGGTTATGATGTCAAATAATAATTGCACTTAATTATATACTTATATATATGCTTATATACTGTATGTGGTCTGCATATGAAAGTGATTATCTATCACACGTTCTGAAGCCATCTCACCCTCTGAAGTGTGAGGTGTGATTAGTCGACTAGTTACTGTGTAAACAACCTGCTTCTATTGTTTTGATAGGATAGGAATGGGGACAATAACGCCTTCTAAGGGTTTCCCACACTCCAGAGATAGTGAAATGAACTCAGAGAATAAGAGAAACTTTAATATCCAGAAAGTGAAAACATTTCAACTTCATTATTGTTATTTGTGAATTCGCCGGTTCGTCGTTCAAACCAACTAGTGTGATATACTAACAAACGTGCCTAAAGTAATCTAAATGTCAAAATTGATGGACATAACTCTGAAATATATCATAATCTGAACTTAAGAAATTAATATATTGATATACATTAACTTATTTACAACTTTAATACAAATGTAATACCCGGGCCAACTCGCCCCTGAAAGCTGGGCCAGCTCACCCCAAAAACTGCCTGGGGCGAGGTGGCCCTGGGGCGAGTGGGCCCGGATCCATTTAGGGCGACCAAGAAAAGTGCCTCATGTTCAGAACGAAAAAAATTTAACGTAGAATAGTCAAGTTGTGTAAAGTGGCACACCGTTGGGTGGGGAATTCACAAAGGAAGGCACTAATTCAGTGTCATGAATATTTTCGACTTGAAAGTGTCCAATGACCATTGCCAAATGGGGCCTGGGTGATGGAATAAAAAGTGAAAAGTTCAGAATGAAAAAAATCATATGTAAAATCATGAAGATATGGAACCACGCTACCCTTGGGTGCGGAATTGACTCAGGAAGACATATGACAAGGGAAGTCTGGGTCTTCAGGTTAAAAGTTTGTCATTCCCATCGCTGAATGGGTCGTGGGGGCTAAAACGTCGAAAACGCAGAAAGCCATGTGCGCCGATTCAAGCGGCTGGTAAATCAAATTAAATCGTATAGGGAACCTAAGAACCAATCCGCGCGGTCATATTAAATCATTAGTCGATGACTGCACCGAAGTTATTTGAAAACATTACTCAGTTTACTTACATTTGATGAAAAACGACGAGAGAAGTTTCGCTGTTGAACAAAAATGTCTGCCGACGTGCAATCTCTTCCGGGTATGGATCACATGACCGGAGATCATGTGACCGGTCGAAATGGCGATTGTCCGAGGCCGTCCTTGATGAGAGTAGCGAGATTGGACGGATGTGGCGTCAATGTTCGAGCCAGTTTCGTCAGCGCTGGGCGGCATATATATGCATGGCGGCGTAATACACTGAACACTCTACCGACTGGGCCATCGCAACCATGTCTATAGTCAAGGCGTTGGTATGCTCTAAAATTCAACATATATCAGAATCAACCAGTACACGTATTGTTTTGTCTAGCCGAATTTTATTTTTGAATTCCACCAAAATTGTGATACACACATGTATTACATAAAGGGATTTTCGCCCAAATGGCGGCCATTTTAATATATCCATATACAAAGGTATATGTTACTGGTTAATGGTCTGATACATGTCCAATCCGAATAGATGCACAGTGAACAGTTTTCCACGAGGTTGCTGAGCAATATCAATGCATAATGGCTAGATTTAATTGGGCCAAAAAATAGTTGCCATGGCAACGGTGTCCATTTTCCAGCTTGGCATCATATTCAAAATGACTTATAATCATGTGATGTACGTGTGTTTCAACATTGATCAGAACAATTTCAATCTATTTTGGTAAGATATTTTCAACTGATAAAAATTTAAATAAAATTTAAATTTTCTCCAAATTTAAAAGGTCTCACTACAAATGAGAGCCAAAACTCCCCTAATCACAGGAGAAATTTGGTAACATACTCACGATGAAAGTGAAAATCGCGAATGCTTCGTCAATTCTGAGTAAATTTTGTGGAAGGTCATTTGGGGTTTGGGGCACCTCCCTCTCATCTTTGGCATCATTAATATTTTCCAAGCTTCCGGTAATATTGTTGAATTGAAAGTTCAAACCTAAACAGTTAACTTGAATTTCTAACAGTTATTATACAAAACGAAAAAAAATCACGTGTAAAATGTTGTGCATTTTTGCCATAGGTCCAGCCTTTCGCATCAGAACTAGATCATGCCATGAATCTATACTTTGGCTACTCCGTATGAGATCATACTGCACCAGTTTAAAACATGGAAATCTTTTGATTTTCTGACTTCTTCTGATGGAGAACTTAATAACTTTGAACAGACAACTCAGTGAATTTATTTCTTTGTGAATAACTATGTTATAGTAATTTAGTTCACAGTAGGGCTGGTACCAGCTCTGGATGGCATGGTTTAAGCGACTTATGTGAGCAGATTGGGAAAATCCATGATTGTAAGTGACGCAAAGCAAATTGTTTCGTCTAATTGTGCAATCTCGAGCTGGTATCTAAATACATGCTTAAACCTTTCATGGCGGGAGTTGCGCTGGTGCGGTATTAATGACCATGTTCCCATGCATTCTCTTCTATATGCAAATCTCCCATATGGAGCCTCGCATAAATATAAGAGAATACACTGGCTTACAAGGTCAAGGTAAGTATTGTTAGACCAATGTATTTTCTTATATAGGGAGCCTCGCATATATAAGAGAATATTCATTGATACAGGGTTTTCACAAAATATCAGGAAGCTCTAGTCATGGAAGGGTTAATGGGCATGTTTTAATAAAGAAATATATTACCTGTGTTGCTTTTTTTTAAATGTTATAAATTTCCCGCCATGCAGAACATCAAAAAGTTTCCATGTTTTGAACTGGTGCATTGTTATATATATGAACGTAGCCAGAGTAGAGCTTCGTGGCCAAATCGTGGTATGATCTACATCAAAATAAATAATAAAATGAGTACCATAAAGTAATCTAATTTTAGGATCACAAACTATGTGTATATGTAGCATATCTGGTCATATAACTTCGTTTGGTGTCAAAATTGAAACGTTGGATCATTCAAATGAATTCGTAGAAAACACCAGTATTTGTGATTGCCACAAGCTAGAAAAGCCACAAGATAGTTGTAAAAATCATGCTGAAGGAAGATGTCGATGTCTGAGTAACCCTGTGTGCGAATGAATCAACTGTGACACGATAACACCATTCGGTGTGTGCCTCTGAGACACTCCCTCGATCGAGATTATTTACAGCTCCACCCTTCTAAGCCGCGATTCAGAAAAGATGGATTCGTCATCTCATGTTTAGCCTCCGCAAAACTGTAGCTGGACCATCGAATTATATAGTTTAGTTGCTGGTTTAAGCTTAAAGCACGCAAAACAAATATCGAAATTGACAAAAAATTACCCCCACACACTTTACATGTGAGGGTGTTCCTGGCTTATACATTTCCAATCAAGATATGCTAACTGTGATAATAATTTATTTTCGCAATCGATTGAACGCGGCGGTTCGTA
Organism: Siphonodentalium dalli; assembly: GCA_032622095.1. Lineage (NCBI taxonomy): Eukaryota > Metazoa > Mollusca > Scaphopoda > Gadilida > Siphonodentaliidae > Siphonodentalium > Siphonodentalium dalli. The sequence continues at coordinate 45,995,587 of CP136069.1, read as the reverse complement.
CTAGGAAAGTAAGATTAATTATCTCGACGATATATAAACTACTGTTAAACCACTGGTCTGGCTAGACCAGGTTTAAATCCGATGACGAATGCGTCACTTAGATTTAACTGACAAACGACGGTTTAAACCTAGAGGTTTACGTAAACCACGTTTAAACCTGAGAATCCGGACTATGTGTATCATACTATGCTATGAGTGCACATATATTAGATATGGGCTCTATAGAGTGTTCATTAATAAACCTGGTTAAAAAGTTTATCACGTCTTGCTTGTCAGTCGTTCACGACCGTTCGGTCGTGCACGCATTCGAGTCAATGAAATCGGGGTCGTTCGGATGTTTAATTCTTTGAATGCTTTCTCTTTTCTTTTTCAAGCCAATTCTGGAAATGTCCAATCATGGCTTCGGTGTTGGTGGTTTGGAATGAATCGTCATCTTTAATAATCTGTTTCGCAAATTGATCTGCGATCCAGCTTCCACTATCAAACATATCCGACACGATTGATTTGCGGAAGTCCTCGTCTTTATCTTGTTCTTCGGCAACTCGTGCCAGACCAAGATGTAGACTTTTACTGAAAAAGGAAAGAAATAGCCTAGCGAACTCTTTGTCATTTTCACGCTTCTGCATGTATGTCGACCGCCGCTCCCGCATCTCTGCAATTTTCTTCCACATATTGTCATCCAATGGCTTCTCAGCGTCACAGTCTTCGGGAAATACAATCGCCGACAATGTTGATGCACAGCCCTTAATGTGTTCAATAGCTCTGGTAACGTCGATTGCCGTTGGTAGAACGGCATCTGTACTAACCAATTCTATATAGTCATCGAGAACATCCTCTGAAAGCTTTCTTATTATTTCTATAATGTTAGTCTCGTTTAACTTTTCTTTTCCTTTTCTTGAAATCGATGCAGGAGCATTTGCTGGGGAAGTGTTCATACAATCTCGGAGCGATATTCTCCCGGACGTTATCGCGTCGATTCTGTCGATGACGGCCTCGAGATCATCATGCAAGATACCATGAAGCAAATTTGCTTGTCTAACGAAATAATGTGGCAAAAACTGTAAGTGTAAGCACATTTTGAGATATTCCAACACCCGCTTGACGTTGCAGTCTGTCGAATCAGTATCCCATTTGTGTTGTTCTTGCATCTCACTCGTCCAAAAGTGTGCAGTTTTCAGATGATATGTAGTCAAAGTCTCCCCGGAACCATTCATATAAGGTTTCAGCAATTTCATTACTTTCATGCAGTACCGTTGTTTATGTGACATCGCTTCTCCTAGTTTAGTTTCCGCGTCAGCAAATGACAAGCAAAAATCTCTGTCATGACGTGGTTTCGTTGGACACACTCTGGCGACTGCATGGAAATTCCCTTTCAGAATTGATTCCATGACGTCAGAGGGCGGCCACTCTCCTTCTTTCCTTTTAAAATCAGCAGCTGTGCGCGGCATACCAGAGAGTTTAGCTTGTGGGACAATATCGACATGAAATTGTTCCTTTTCGGCAAAAAACGCCGGCTTGTCGCTGCAGGCTGCTCCACCGTTTGTCTCGTTCTCAACTGTCTGATCATTAATCTTCATAACGTTGGCGTCGATTTGATTATTGCCAACAACACGATGCTTCGTATTATCGCCCTGCTTTCCATGCTGTATGTCAACTGATTCTGCCTGCCAGTGTCTTTCGTGTGATCCGTTTCTCTCGCGATTCTGAGGTCTCCCAACAAACTTCCCATCAGGCCTTCTTCGTGATTTAAGCAGATCCATGAAACATGATGCGGATTCCATTATTAATTTAAACATAGTCCAATGATCATTTTTTCCAACATACTCCATATTGCTTTCACCTCTTGCTTCATGTCCAACCTTGGTTTCTCTGAGTAGACCACATGCTGAAGCAATGTGTTTTCCTATCCCTAGTAACCCGAACATTTTGGTATCCAGGCGTTTCAAGACATCGACAGACAGAAATTTCCCGTCCACAGTGGCGAAGTCACGTAAATTATCAGATATTTGCAGAGGCATCGTAAAGTAGCAAGGTACTTCTTCGTTATAAATAAACTGTGATTCATCCAGGAAAAAACCTCTAGGGACAACCATCACATCGATATCTCCATGGCAACCACCTTGAATGACCTTCGTGCGGTTCATTGTACTGCCGGTGGGAATAAGGTCAGCAAGACTAGGTACACCGGTAATTAATTTAAAAAATCCTACAATCCATATCATGCATTCATTCTCTAGATCCACATCATCAACAAGTTTAGTAATATCTTCTTCGCTCATGGTGTTGGTCTCCGTTGCCATGTCTTCAGAATACAATCTGAAAAAAACAAAACAACCGCAAATTAAGCGACATACATATCTATGGGGCACCGTTCTTCTATTTATTGCCTATTTTGCGATATCAATAATTCATTTTGTGATATCACATAATAAATATATGATATTACAAAATCGAACATATGATATCATAAAATTGTAAGCATATCATATATTCATTTTGTGATATCACTTAATCAGATTTGTGATATCATATATTCATTTTGGGATATTAATTATTCGGATGCAAAGACTATTTATTGATATCACTAAATGCATTTAGTGATATCATACAATATTTATTGATATCATAAAAAGAATTTATGATATCACAAAATCGAATTATTGCTTTCTATTGTGTGATATCAAATATTCGATTTTATGATATCTTAATTTCATTTTATGATATAACTATTTCGAATTAGTGATAGCCAATGTTATACATCAACCACAACCACAAGCGATTGCTGGGGCAATGTCTACCATTTTCCATATTCTGGCGGCCATTATGGCAGCCATTTTGAGCCAAAGTAACAATTTTGTTTCCAATGAGTTGGAATATTCATAGGCAATGATATGCACCACTTATATGACAAAGATCTGTTATTTTTCTTGTGGAAATATGACTAGAATCTCAATTGTGATTTTTTTCTGTGAAATTTTATACCGCGTTCTGTAAAATCGGAAGGGGCTATGACCCCAATAATGGCATATTTCATTGCTCCAATTATCATTTAATATAAATAAATACAAAATAAAGTCACAGTTCTCAACCAGTTCCATACATTTCACCATTATTAGTATAGTATAGTCTGCAGTTGCTCTGCGACACGTAGAGAGTATATAATATGAGAGTATACCCTCTGTTTTCACCACGCCGTAATATATACCATGAAAATAACACCGATCAATGCAGACCACATACTCCATAAATTGTTTTCCAGTGATAAATTCCTAAAGATTTTGTTAAGAAAGCTGGGACATTTTAATTTGCAACGGAAATCCGGGCAATCCTTATAAACCTCTTTGCATGGTTTGAAACTTTCCAACTGTTATTGCATATTTGCCAACTATGGAAATTTCCAACAGGAACGCAATAAAATTACAAACCGAGGTATCTTTAATTTCGAAGATATCGTAACGCCGAAGATTTGTCGTATAATATGGGCTACCATTACCCGAGGTGTCACCAGAAAGGGAAAGTTCAGCGACCACCATATTAATATTACCTATAGCTATTCTAATTTCAGGATCAGTTTGTTGTGGAGTGAATGTAGGGGGCAAATTTTTTTACTCAACCTTGTTTTTTTTATGAATTTTCGGGTTAGTTCCCGTGATGTTCACCAGTCAAAGCTTCTTAATCTATTTTCAATTTAACTATTTAATCCTTTGATTTTGGGAGGCGGTTATGTCAGTTGTATTGGAAATGGTAAAAGGCGCCAGATAATCGTTTGACATTTGCGAAGTGACGTATTTCGTTAATCGTGAACATGTTCTTTTCGCTAATTCGGCTAAATGTGTCTTTATCAACTCCGTTTATCGAAAACTTTAATTTTCAAAATATATATACATATTTATGATATGTAGTATATCTGCTATCAGATGGATGTACCAATGTGGTGTATGGAGTTCGAGTGCGGGGCAAACACTTAACCACCCCACCACCCCCCACGATATTTTGTGACGCGTTCGACAAATAGTCGGATCCTTATTTCATGTCATATTGTTTGCGTGTTAAAAGCGGTGTGGAAACATAGTTAGAATATCCGGTAAGTCTATTTTCAGGATTGAGTTGATTCCATTCTTGAATTTTAGAGGGTTGGCCTAAAACAGTGTCAACATAATGTAGAGAGCGTTTAGTTGTTATCGAAAATGATAGATGGTGCATTTTGGCGTATGATGATCAGTGTGATTTGGCATGTTGCCACAACTGGTAAGTACGAACATCAGACAGAAAAATTGGATGCAATCAGTGGGTTATTGTTTGCTACATCTGCGATCAAAATTTAAAATTGAACCGTATGGAGATTCTCGTATTTTGGATAACTGGCACCAACTTTACATACGATTATTGGTGACTTTAAATTTATCAAACATACTATGGATGAAACTGGGGCGTAATTTGGAAAGTTCAATACAGTGGCGATCAAAATTTTAACATTGAACCCTATGGAGAATATTTCGTTATTTTACTCGAACAAGACATTCGCGCATGACCCACTGTAACTATCAGTATATAACTGATGACATAACTGAGCATGTAATTTGCAATATACGGCTTTTTGCTGATGGAACATCTCTTTACCTGACTATAGAAGACCCAAATCAGGCGGTTTTATTGTCAATAATGACTTAAAAATGATTTCGTTATGGGCCAAAAATGGTTAGTCAAATTCAACCCATTGAAGACCGAATCACTGTTAATAACAAAGAAATGCACAACAATAAACCACCTTCCAATACTGATGGGTAATTCAACAATAGGTGAAGTTAACTCACATAAACACGTAGGGGTCACATTTAGTAATAGCTGTGATTGGACAGAACATATTAGAGACATAACCGACAAGGCCTGGAAAAGGGTGAATTTACTTAGAAGGTAGAAATTTTCATTACACAGAAAAAGCCACCTGATACAGACCAATGTTACTCTGTAGTAATACAAAACTATTAGTTAAAGGCCTCGGTGTTATAGGGTATGTGGCATGCCACGCCAGCCGCTGGGGCATGCCAATATCCCATAATATGTCAAATATAGCGACTTATCGAAATATGAAATACCACGAAAAAGCGAAATAGGAAAATACAGCGAAATAGCGGAATAATGCATCGAAATAACGCGAATTATAGAAATAAGAAATTATTTTTATTAACTAAATAACGGAGATATCTGAAGAAGTGTTTTTGACGAAATAACGGAAATATTTTAAGAAGTGTTTTAAAGAAGAGTTTTACACGATTACGGACAGGCTGCAATAACCTCAACTATCACTTAAAAATAAATCACCGTAGAGACGATCCTAAATGCCCCTGTGGAAAGATCTAAACACCCGAACATTTTTTTCTTTATTGTCCTTTCTTCCAGACTATGCGGACGGGGTGTTTTAGAGAGTTACCATTGCCTACACCAATCACATGCGATATATTATTGAAAGGCTCAATAAAGATTCAATAACAATGGACAACAATAGTGAAATTATTATTGCAGTGCAGAAATTTATAACTGCCACAAAATATTCAAAACTTATTGATACACACAACTGAACGGTGAAATCTATATTAAAGCGTTACTATAAAATAATAGATTTTCACTTAACCGCGGACGTGTCTCCTATAGTACTTATTCTCTACAGTCTTATACCTAAATCACTCATTCTTTCTGTTATACTGCTCTTCTATCTCTATCTTTCCTAATCCCACTATCATGCCTTCATCCGCTATTATTTTCTTCCTACCATTACGCTTATTTCACCTGGATGATAAACATACACAAATCTGTATCCTTTTTATTTTGTATGCCCAATTATTTTTTTATTTTTTTTTATTTATTACCATCCATACATTCACAATCAGATGGGGGACTTATAAAAGCAAGGTATGCGTGTTGTCCAATCCTCTCATCATTCATCCATGATTATACATGTATGTATAGGTGGTATTGGGAAAATAATAAATATTGTTTAAACTAACTATCAGTAATATAATTTGTGAAATAGTCGATATATATGTTAGGTTTCAATATACTGGATTTGGCAAAAGTATGTGTAGACTGGTTTTTAACACCGATATCATGCATCCTGGTGTATTTGAATCAAATGAAAAAGTTTCGCCAAGACTATCGTTTTCCCACGATCTGAATATATAGTAAATGTTTGTTATATTGATATATGTTATCAACTTACTGGTGTTTGAAGTCAAAGTGTACACCATAAAATGGATGACAATCACATAAGGCAGATATGGTGTTCCACAGAAAACACAGAATCCCCTGATGTATAATGTGATAGATTCTTTAGGTGATAATGAATTAATGAGTAACATTTATCGGTGTGTCTGTCACGTTACACCTAGTTATGATCATTTTCGCTTCAAGCACGTGGCCAAAGAGAACTGGTTCATATAAAAAATAATGGCCACCATGATGGACGCCATCTTGTCTGGAGTCTCTGCGGCCAGTTTTTTTTATGTTAACAACCGAAAAAAATAGAGGAAACATTAAGAAAGAAAATTATGGGGTGAAGTTGAGTTCTGGTGGTGCAGAGGTCGACCAATATATCCTGGACTAAATACGCCGTCGCTATATACGCACCTGCTTCACTTTGATTGTACTATATATATAAAAAGAAAACCATAGTCAGAAATGGTAACGCCACCAAGATCATATTATTAGCCATAAATATAAAATATAATATAAAATATATTGGTTACATGAATTCACCGCCTAAAACAACAAATCTTTCAAATTATTAAAAAAAACTACGGCTTATTGCTGCAGGTTTCTCATTCACCACACCAGAAAGCTTCTAAATGCGGACAAAAAATTGGAGGTATTGTGTTCCCGCCAAGAGTGCATGGCCCAGCTATTGTTCATAGCATTGTCGAAAGCATTAACGCGGTCATAATACTTACATACTGCAACTATAATATATCCAGTGAATACACACCCCACGAAAACCCGAAATATGTTGTCCTGCGATATATCCCATCGCTATATAGCTCAATTTGACACGACCAGATTAGTCTTTCTACAATATCCTAAAACAATAAAGCTTCTCAAATCATCGGTATAGTCTATACAAACTATAAACCTAAATGATACATATGAGCCTTTGTAAAAATGTAATACATTTTTTAAGCCTTGTATCTTGAAGTAAACGATGGCCATTATGGCAGCCATTTTTTGTAATGGAGATAGCATAGGAATTACGCTAAAAACGCTAATACATCCATTTGTATGATATATGATCACAGCAAATGTGTACATTTTATCAGGATATATTTTGAAGCTCACATTTCTGAATAGCCATATTGGATGCCATCTTGAAAACATATTTTTTGTATGATAATTTGTGGTATAATTTATATTTTAGAAACTTTGAATACATATGATGTTGTATATTGAAATAGCCCTGCCAACAGATTTATAGCGTATTTTTCCAGTGATAAGATGTATGATTTAACTATCCAAATTATATTGTGCGTTCAAATAAGTTAGTAGGTAGATTTCCGTGCCGATTTAAAAAATGTGCAGATAATGAACGGGAACATGCATATAAAACATACATTAACCTAGTCTAACGACATCGAGCAATTTCAGATGTAATGGTGCAGCTAACAGAATTAGCTTAATATTATTGTTTGATTGATTCTGCGAGATAATTGGCATACTATTGATAGGCATAGCAAGGAAAGTACATAATGGTCGTGTGCACATACGCATTTTATATTTGCTTTCATCGTATGAATCCGTACATAAATGCGTGATAAATAATTATTCTAAATTATCAACTCTCAATAGGGCGCCTACTAATGAGTTTTATGCGTGTGTGCAGATGCCAACACAGGCGTTATGTTGTATAAATAGGTAAATTAATCAGATATATAATGGCCATTCACTGCTTGTTGAAACTTAACGCCTGACACTTCACCTTGCATCAATTGTAAGTTTAATAACGAATGACCGGGAACTGTTTCTGTCCGAGCATATTTACATCTGATGCTAAATTTCGTACGGATTCACCAGCATTTGTTTTTCTAAACCGTGTTGCCATTATGATTAAGGGAGAATTATTTGCCATAATCAGGTAAGTGTTATATTTATGGTATGTAAACAAAACTGTTACAGTATTATTTTTTTTTCAAAAATAAAACAATTTTTGAATTGGAATGTTAATTTGTAGAAATTAGAGCGCATTTGCTAGATAAATGTTAATATACTGTTACGATATGCTTAGCCACAATGTGTAGACAAATAAGATTTTACATAAAATAAATTGTAAAACTATGATTATTGTTTTTAGTTTGCATGTTTAAAGATAACGAATTGCAACAATGTTAATTTGGATACTGTAATAGACTATCTAAAAATTTGTGTGTATCCGTTTTTTATAATTAACAGTTGCATACAAACAGATAATAAACGCTCTTTAACGATAAATTTTCAACCATATTTAAGTTAAATTATTAGCGCCCTTTTAAGAATTATGATGTGAAGAAGACCTATTTATTAACAATTCTGAGGTAAAATTATTACAATTTTTTTTTTGCTGTGATATTGAAACACTTTTGGTATTGAAATTATAAAATGAAATCTTAGTGCCCTTTTAAGACATCTTGTTTATAAATAGTGTGAGATATATAAAATAATAAAATAAATCTTATTGCCATTTTAAGACATCTGGGTTGAACATAGTATACTATATGCAAATAAGAAAATAAATCTTAGTGTCACTTTAAGACAACTGCTTTAAACTTCCTCAATATGTTTCGCTCCGATTAATATACAAACCTGATATAATTTATTGTTTTAAATTACATAGAACATATGTTGAACAAGATAATAATTAAAAGTTATCTGAAATCATAATATAATAAACTTATCTGACGATTGAATCCATGCCTTGATTTCCTATTTTAGCTGGCTTATATAGGCTATATTGGAATGTTTACCGTAACATACCTACAGCTGCAAATATGCAAATTTGACAGGTGTAGTATAAATTATTCGTTTTGTATGGTCATAGATACGCCTCGTTAACGTTATTTTGAAATGTGAGCTACGATGGGGTGGAGATTAATCGCCTTATACAGAGATGTGTGTAAGGCTTGAATGACATTAATCGTATGTACTATGCGACGACAATTACATTGACATTGAGGTATTATGCGACGAATACACGAGCATTTTTTGTTGACTTCATTTTTTGTGACTATAGATAGATTGAGTAAATTAATGTGTTACTGTATATAGAGCTCGACATGAATTCTCGACGAATGAGAGTAGTTTATTCTACTTGGGTAGAATGACATCATTTGTTGGGACTAAAGATAGAATGACTTTCTTTATATAAACATATGATTCGCATAGGTGAAATTGAGAGAGTATTATACTTCGATTGATTATCTGTTCTTTAATTTGCTATGCAATACAGAGGTGGACATGAATTCTCGACGAAGACATCATCCTATTTTGTGAGTATAGTGCTATATGTTGGTATATTATTCGACTTAAGGAAAGATGGCTCGAATGACATCATTTGCTTGGGACTAAAGATAGAATGTTTTTTCCTTATATAAAAAGACACATTCGCATAGGTAAAATTGAGAGAGAATTGTACGATGGATCTGTTCTTTAGTAGGTAAGTAACTCGTGTTTTGTTAAAACAAAACATTTATTTAACGTTGGTTGTGCGACTTTTGATGTTTAAAAAGATTTGGAATATCAGTTGTTTGCGTTAACAGTCAATAATATTTAAAAAAAAAAATTTGCAAATAAATGGATTTTATTTAATTTTCATATTTTTTATTGACATATACAGTTTGTGCTTGAATTTTTTTGACTATGATTATAATATTTTTATATTTTTTTTTATTAAAGACAAAACATTTATGGTGTTTTACGATTATTGTGGCAATGAAAAAGGAATTTTGATAGTTGCGAGCGAAACAGATAAAGATTTTTTTGTTGTTAAATTGTTTCCGTTAACACTGAAATTGTTTTGTTTTTTTTAATTTGGCTTTCAATTGAGATATTTGATTTTCATATTTTGAAGCATTTTAACATATAACTTCAATTTTGTTGACGAAAAAGTAACTTAAATTGTGTTTTAATTGCTTTATCGTGCTTTTACATTTAATATTTCATTAAAAGGGATATTTTTTTTTTGTTTGAAATATTGAATTTGTGTTGGAACTGAAATATGTTGTCTTCATATAAACCGAAAATACTCCCGTCATTCATAATCATTAAAGGAAACGATAATGGTTATACATTTCGATTTCTATTACTATGAAATGGTATTTTTGAAATGTGTTGCCTACTAATCTACAGAATAACGTTCCTAAAAAAAAGTTCAATGTGTTTAGACCTGTGGTTTTTACATGCATAGGTTTATTCGCTAACGAATATATCATTGTATGATTCATTAACATATATCAATCGTTTAACATCTATATTGAACTTAATAAAACAGATTATTCAATTCACAGGGGAGCTAACTATGTTCTTTATATTCCAAATAATATTTGTAGATTTAGTTTACAACTCTGATATTTTTTATTAACCTAGAAATAGTTTGCCTGAGTATAACCCATACCCTAGAGGTAGTAATTTTATGACCAACCTATAAATAATTAGTCTGACTTTAAATAATGACTAATTTTGACACTGTTAGTATTCACAGGGGAGTAACTCTGTTCTTTATATTCCAATTAATATTTGTAGATTTACTCAGTATATTTTAGGAAATTTTTGAATAACCTAGAAATAGTTTGTTTGAGTATAACATATAGCCTAGAGGAAGTATTTTAACACCAACCTAGAAATAGTTAGTCTGACTTTAAATATTGATACATTTTTTGTCAGAAGATATTTCGACGGGAAGACCAGACTGTCCATATCTTAAAAAAGATTGATTTGATTATGTTTTTTTTATATTTGTTTGTATACTAATATTTATGTATCATTTATATTCATTAAAGGAACTAAGTGTCGGGTTCCACATTTCGATTTCTACGAGACTCTGTAATATCGAGTTTTATGAGATCGAATCGTGTTTCCTACAAATCTACATGAAATGAAAAGAAAGTTCCACGCTAACAATATTCCATGTTTTTAGCCTTGTGGTTTTTATATGCACGAGGTTATTCACTAGTGAATAATTCATATCATTTAACATCATCTCAGGATAACAGTATTATTTCACTAACCTATCATAACTAACCTACCAACTATATGCCTAGAAATAGTTACATATCATTACTTGTATTTAATCGGGCGTACTAATATGGCTATATACCTTCAAATAGTTACTAGCTAGCCTGATTATAACATCTGCCTAGAAATAGTTTGCCTGACTATACCATCTGCAATAAATATACATCATTAACTAACATAAAATAGGTCGTATTGTAGCTTGGCTGTGCCTTAAAGTAGTTACTATTTAGTCTGACTATAAGATCTGCCTTGTAAAACAGCTCATTTTTGATACACCTATATAAATTAGTCGGTATTGTAACGTTTAACATTCGTTAAATAGTATTTACGAAATCCCGTGGGGGTGGGGATTATCAGACGACGACTACACCTATTTAAATTAGTCGGTAATGTATCGTTTAACATTCGTTAAATAGTATTTACGAAATCCCGTGGGGTGGGGATCAGCATTCCAAATTATTTTCCCTGTCCCCACCCCCCTTATATTTTCCCTGCCCCCCTCCGTTATATATATAAGAGATATTCCCTCTACTTTATACTACTGATCCGGTTACACGTCGCGGTTAACCGGCTACAGAAATAGGTCAACCGTTTCAGCACTATAGATTTGGCGTTTTTCAGTGATTTTTGCGATATATCCCTCTGAGGTTGGGGGCTTCACAATTTTGTTTCATTCCGTATCATTTTCGCTTCAGACAATTCATTTTCATATTTTATTTTTTTCATATTTATCTGCTAATTTTTTATTTTTTTTCAATGAGTATTTTTGTATGCCTATCGCGGAAAACATCTTCCATTTTTATTTTGAGCCAGGTGATTTTAAAAGCACCAGCTACCGATCGAAATACCTAGATTTGAAAAGTCCGCGCATGGAATTTACAAGGTCGGCTGGCGAGGATCACGAAGCAATCAATATTATTTCCACCCAGCATTTACCGCAGCATTATTGATGCACATTCGGCCAACCCAAAGCGATTCATTTTTATTTAAATATGTATAAAGAACAAAATACGCTTCATACTGGCCCCAATATATGGAAACGTGTATTTGTTAGACCTGTTCGAATTCGCAACGATAACCATGCTATATCATATGAACATAGGCCTATAGGCCTAGGCCTACCCCACGTTGGTTAAAAAATGGAATCGACCACTCAAGTAAATAGCCAACCATTCGCCCAAAAGTTCGGACGCGTCCATGTATGTTTACCAGTCCAGATTGCAGCGGGGTCACATAATGTAGGTACATTGAATGCACTCTGGACAGTCTCTGGTGGCTGATTGTACTTTCATTTTCGATTTCTCAATACAAGTATATTTAATCATTGTTAGATGTGGGAAGGCCGGCGCTATTAATTCGTCGGCGACTTTTGTTTAAAATGTACACATTTTGCTTCGGTTTTTGCCAGTGACTTACGATTTTTTAGCCGGGAAATTAATAAACGTAGGGATCCTATCATCCCAAATATAAGCACGGTACTTTCTTGGAAATAAATAAGCGTATATATCGGCACGGTACGTTTATTTCGATCGCGAGAGTGTGACTACATATACACGGATAATTATGTCTGACTGACAGCTTCACGAGAACTTGGAAAAATAAATACATAGGGACCCTTACTCGGTTAACCCCCCTTCGTGTTTAAACATATGCACCTATGATCCCCAGGGGGTGGGCCAAGTTTGGATTTCCGGGAATCACCGAGATGGGTTTCTTTGGGAACCCATGCTGGTTCCCATATACAAATGTACCCGGGTAAAACCACCCAGGTATTTTGGGCCAAAACCCGGGTATAAATCTATCTACCAAGACATCCACCAACCATCAAGAACCCCTGAAACCTGGGTTTTACCATGATTAACCCAGCTGAAACTGGATAAAAACCCTAGTGTGGATAAACCTGGGTGTAATTACCCAGGTGACCACACCCAGGTGTACCCTGGTATTTCCTACCTGGGTGCTTCCCACCCAGGTGTACCTTGGTGTTTCCTACCTGGGTGTTTCCCACCCAGGTGTACCTTGGTGTTATTCACCCATGTGTACCCTGGTGTTTCCTACCTGGGTGTTTCCCACCCAGGTGTACCTTGGTGTTATTCGTCCAGGTGTTTCATACCCAGGTGTTCCCTACCCAGGTGTATCTTGATGTTTCCAACCCAGGTGTACCTTGATGTTTTCTTACCCCGGTGTACCTTGGTGTTTTCTTACCCAGGTGGATTTCCCAGTGTTTCTACCCAGGTATCCCTTGGTGTTTTCCCCGGGTGTTTCTACCAGGGTATACCTCGGGTATTTTAAGCAGGTACCACTCGCTTATATTTTACCCTGGTGTACCCATCATTTTCACCCAGATGTATCCCAGGTATACCACTCTGTTATATACTGGTGTTGGAACACCAGGGTTTATCAGGGTGGTTGTACTTGGGTTAAACCTGGGTAAAAATACTGGGGTACACCAGGGTAAATCATTGAGTTGAGCCTGCTTAAGAACACCTGGGATATACTCTGGTATAAACACCTGGGGAAACACTTGGGTCGAAAACACCAAGGTACACCTGGGTGGAAACATTGAGATGCACCTGGGTTAGAAAACCCCAAGGTACACCCAGGAAGAGAAACACCAAGGTACACATGGGTAGGAAAACCCCAAGGTACAACTGGGTGGGAAACACCAAGGAACACCTGGGTGAATAACACCAAGGTAAACCTGGGTGGGGATACCAGAGTGAAATGATGAGGATGGCAATGCAGTAGATTTGGATGGGATGCAGGGGTATTGTTATCAATGGAGTTGTTTCAGTATAATAGAACATTAAGGAAACTGATTGTGGAGCAATACAAATTTATTCAAGATCAACAAACTAACTAAAGATAAAATACATGTATAGAAACACATGTAATACATAAATATATAAACTCATTAAAGGTACTCAATCCGATCAGAGGGTCCTATATTACTATTTCTTTGGCTTTGGGGGTAAAAAATATTTGACTCGAGTCGAGGAACCCATCAAACAAAGCTCAGAGTTATTATATATTGATTTGTTATTTTCTCGAGATGAGTACTAATAATTGCCCCTAACTTCGTAAGTTGCTCGCGATGTGTACACCAGAAACACTATTCAAACAGACAAGGATGAATAACTCTAAAATCAAGTGGTAATAATAACGCAATTTTGACCGTGTTCTGGGACAGAAAGAATGGAACTAACAAAACTTCAAATATCGATATCTGATCACCCTGAGCTTTGATTGGTAGGTTCCTCGACTCGAATCAATTATATTTTACCCCCCAAAGCCAAAGAAATAGTAATATAGGACCCTCTGATCGGATTGAGTACCTTTAAACTGCATGGGTTAAAACTTACTGTCAAGAGTTGGGTTAAATTTTGATTAAAAAACACTTAAAAATTCCCTCTTCATACATGTATATGGTATGTTAGGCAAGTTACATGTACATGTAGTTGCACTGTATACCGGTACATGACATACCGGTGGACACAAAAATAATTATTTTAGTTCCAATGGCATGTGCAAGTATACATGTACCTTGCAACTACCGTACATCTAGAGTGAGGTAGTTTTGTCTCATTTAATCTTTCTAAATGAGTTTCTCCCTTTGAATGACATAAATTAATGTGAGTATACACATGAGCTCTGATGTGAAATACATACTGTATGTATACCAAAAAATCATTATTTCTTAGTCTAAGGACATGTTTCCTGTCATTATCTTACTGCTTAAAAATATAGATTTGTAATAATATGCTGTAATGCTCCAGAAATAGTCATATTTTGTCCTGGTTCATAAGAACACATTATTTCTTAGTGTTAGAAGGACATGTTGACTGTTATTATCTGACTCATAAACCCCCAAATGTACATGTAAACAGAACATTTGGGAAAGAGACACACCATCTTTATCCTTTTTTATATCAGTAGCAATTGATCAGATAGCAATATATGCTATAAATAGTATTCAGATGGTAGAGATTAAACAATTACATTAATTGCACCAACTCGAAACAGTTAACATATCCTGTATAATACAGACTATGATCAAGGAGGGTGCCACACATACACACCCCACCCGCTTTGGTATGCGATATTCAGGCCATTTCCAGGTGGTATGCTATATACATACCCAATGTTATCTGGTACTAGGATTTCACACGGCAATATAACCGGCATTCAGGATTCAGCAAAAAGGCTATTATGCAGATATTATAGCACAAAATTAATTTTTGAGTATTTTCCAGCCCAAACAGACCCAAGTGATATATTTTTATCTAATTCAGTATAATACCTCTTGATATGTTGATGTTTTGGATACTATTCCAGCAAATGTGAGAACACTGTTAACTGGTGTTCAGTATTCATGGGTGGTAGGGGGTAACACCCTCATAAAGGCCAATCACAATTGAATAGACCAGTCTGGAACGGGGTCGCCGCCCCGCCCCCTCAATACCAGTTAATGTAAAAGGTTGAATCATGCGTACCAGTTACAAGTAAGAAAATATTGAATGAAAACTAATATTAAACTAATAATATAGTTTTCATATACATGTACTAGAATTTCTGAAGTTGTATCAATAACTTCTACATATACTATAGATAATAGACTGAATTACATCATAAATGTCATTTTGGCTGGTAAATATTAAAACAAAATTAATTTTGTTCCAGAAAATCTGCGAACCGGCTTTTTTGTTGTATCCTGAATACCGGTTAAATTGTGCAAATGAATCCTGACTACCAAATTAGCCGAGGGGTATGAATCATGCGTACCGCCTGAAAATTGTACTTAAATTGTATTTTTTTATCTTTAAATATGTGAGATCCAACCGGAAATAATTTGAGTACTGTGCATTAGTCCGAGAGTCTGATAATCAGGGTGTTTAATATTCCCACTGTTTGGTCATTATACAGTGTATATTGTCTCAAAATTTGTAATCTTCATGCCCAGTTTATAGCGAGGCAGTCAGGTCAGGTATAATTATAGACACCCATTTACACACAAAATATCTTCCCCAAAGCATCAGTACATGTATGCATAAACTATCAATTGCATAAATATTGCATTCATTTGTGTACATTTTTATGGGCAATACATGTTATGTCATGAGTAATTTATTTTGTATGAGGGTAATACTATTACAATACATGTATATAACTAAAATTAATGTGTTGTAAAACACAATCAATTCTTTCAAACCCGGGTACCATGAATTGAACCGTTGGACCATTTGAACCCTCAAACTATTGAACTTTCTGACAATCGAACTACTAGTAATGAACATTCTGACTAACGCACTGTACACGATTGAGTTAATGGTTATGTGACCTCAGTAATTGGTCCAAGTAATTTTTCTGATTTACTAGTAAATGTCATTCAAATTGTTCCAATTGTATCAACTTACCGATTTTATGTTTTCATCCAAATTGCAATGAAGGACTACACACATGTACCAGTACACATAAATGTACCAAGACGGTCCAAGAGGCCCCCATTTACAATGAGAGGTCGCAATAATAATAGTCTCCCAAGTTGTAATCTTCATGCCCAGTTTATAGCGACAGTTACATGTAGGTAACATACTAGTAGTAGACACCCAATTATACACAAAATATCTCCCCCGAAGCATCTATCAGTACATCTACATGCCCAGGTCCCTGGGGAAAAAAACTGAAATACCAATATAGACTATACCAGTCACTGGTATAGTCTATATTGGTATTATTGTATTTTTCTCCAGGGGCTTGTGAAGTTGTGAGTAGATATATTCACAAAATATCAATTGGATAAAACATGCATTGTGTACATGTACATGTATATCGACAATACATGTTATGTCTCAAGTAAATAACTTTGTACGACAGTAATTGATACTCTCAACCCGGGTATACCACTGAACCTTTGGACTATTGAACCCTCAAACTATTGAACTTCTTGACAATCGAACCCATCGGACTACTAGTAACGAACACTCGGACTAACGCACTGTCATTCAATCATCATAAATATGATTGAGGTGCATGTAATAATGTAGGCCTACATGTACATGATTGAGGTAATGGTTCTGTGACCCTATGAATTGGTCCAAGCAATATTTCTGCTTTAAATGTCAATCAAATTGTCCCCATTGTATGGACTTATCGATTTTTGGTTTTCATGAATTTCATCCAAAAAGCCAAATTACACTGAGGAACTATACACATGTAGATGTATTAAGGCCCTCCATTTGCAATGAGAGGCTGCAAATGAGTAAGGCAGCGTGCAACTGCACAAATTCTATAATCTAAACCCACAAAGTGACATATAATGGTCTATCCCTAAATAGAACATATGGTACATGTACGTCATGGTAAGTACTGTAACAAATTATCTGGCTGAAAGGCTGTCATGAGAAAAATTAATGTGGTGTACCACGGTTGAAACACTGCGGTAATTCACTTGGTTACAGCGGTTAACAAAAATATTACTGCAGTAAGATTTGATACCAGCAGATACTGCATTACTGTTGAAATGGCTTGGGTTTTTCATATTTGACTAATCGACAATAAAAAATCAAGTCGAAGTAGACTAATCGACAACACCCATTTCCATGGAAAACTTCCAATTCACTATGTGGTTATTGAGTTAAAATCAATGAGAGATAACTGCAGTTCCCATTTTGTGTGGGACGTAATGATTCATTGTATTGGGATACAATATCAATGATACACGTATCATATCATGTGCATTGTGATACAGGAAATCAAGTAATTTTTTAAGATGGTAATGTTTAAACTTGAGCAAAACATGCAATTTCCAAAGTTTAAATGCCTATTATGTGTACTAACTCATATAGCTAACTATTAAAGGTGCTCAATCAGATTTGAATGTCCCCATATAATCAGATTCCAACAGCAACAACATTTTTTTAAATGCTGCTTCAGTTATCAGATCGATTAGTTGCCCAAAAATAATGCTAACCACTGTCAACTACATGTATAGTATAAAATTGCCCGATACGTGATATTTATCAACATGTTGTTCGATGAAGTTTGGCCTTATTATCAACACAAAGCCTCTTGATTTTAGAGTTATCCATCTTCATCCCCAATTTGGTCTGAGACTGTCGGCTCTTGAATTTTTTCTGGGCCACTATTAAGTCTCGATTGTGAAAATTATTAAGATTTCAACAATCAATATCTAATAACTCTGAGCTTTGATACATGTAGGTGGGTTCCTCGACTTGATTCAAATATTTTTTACCCTGGAATCCATATACATGTAAATAGTAATTGAGGGGCACTTAATCGGATTATGCATCTTTAAACTGTATTTGAATTTAAATATGCATAATCCGATTAAGGGCTCCCTCAATTACTATTTATTTGGACTTGAAGGTTCAAAAATATTTGGTTCGAGTCGAGGAACCCACCTATCAAAGCTCAGAGTTAATGGATATAAATTTTTTAATATACTATTTATACGATCAAGAATTATTAGTAGCTCAGAAAACAGTCGACGAGCCGACGGTCTCAGACCAAATTTCAGATGAAGATCGATAACTCTAAAATCAAGAGGCTTTCTGTTGATAATAAGGCCAAATTTTTTAGAACAACATGTTGATAAATAACACATGTTGGGAAATTTTATACTATAGTTGACAGTGGTTAGCATTTCTAAATATGTTGTTGTTGGAATCTGATTATATGGGGATCATCGAACCAGATTGAGTACCTTTAAAATGAACTGTATCCAGTTATAAACATGTTAAACCAGATAATTAATTAGAGCACGCAGTCCCTGTTGACATGCGGTATCCGCTTGTAATCTTACCACGGTAATATTTGTTAACTGTGATAACCAAGTTAATTGTTTTTGACCACAAAAATTCTGAATTATATCTAGACATTTGAAACAATAAAAAAATTCTCTGGTGTGGTTACAACGTCAACTTTAAAAAAAATTCATATAAACATTGCATGAAAAATACAGCCTAACTGCAAATGTTAGGTGGACCACGGTCTGTGGCGGTATAACTGACTGTGGTTGGTCGCATGAACACGCTTGAATACTGCGGTAATACCCGGTGGTCAACCTTTAAAGGCGAGTTGATCAATTAAAGCATAGCTGTAATTTTCCATGTATGCTCTATAGACTTTGTTGGGAAAGAGAATATAGCTGTCCGACAATGGATGATATTTCCCCACCTCAGCAGGAGTCGATTCCAGAAAAATATACCAAACATACTGGTAGTCCGTTAACCCTGATAAGCTAAGTTAGAAATTTTCCAATCTAAACCTCATAATAAAAAATATAAATTCAGTTCTCAATTTTCGAACACTTCTAGGAAATTGTTCAAAATTATTGTTAAAAGATGCCCATTCGATTTGACACTGTAAATACACCCCTGTTCAAGTGGTCCTGCTAATGTGCTATGATGCGGTTGGGTCCTGCTGAATTGCTATAATGCTGTTCGGGGCAAAGGCTTGCCAAAGATGCTGCTAACAAAAAGTACCGTTATAGTTTTTTTAATTTGTCCTATTTAAATTACCCCACCCCAGCAACAAGATTGACCACCGGTATTTGACTGTTCAACCACATTCAATTACAATGCCGCCGACCGCTGCAATGCCTCATAGTATTTACGGTATTTAGATTAATCGACAACACCGCTGTTACAAACAGTACTGTCTTACAGCGCCCACATTTTCTTCTTAAAAGTATATTGGCAGTTCAATAACATATCGACCAACAAAACTATTGAACATTCTCATGCAAACGTGAATTTTAAATGTACATGTACTAGTACCAGCAGATATTGTATACTAGTATCAACTAGGGCTGTAATGATCTTGAATGATGAATCCATGCATTGTATCGCTATATACTATCGAACTATGGTATAAATGACTGCGGTTGATCGATTTGTTATGGACTACGGTACTAAATACTAGTTGTCAACCTTGATAAGGCGGGTCGATTAATTAGGGCACAGCTGATTCGTTTGGAAAGAGAATATAGCTCTCCGGCTAAATAGATAATCTTCTCCCACCAAAGCAGGCCTCGATTACAGAGAAATATACCAAACAAACTGTTAGTCTGATCATACTCTGATCAGTTACGTTAGAAATGAATAAATTAAGTTTATTATATCAATTTTCGAATATTTCAAAGAGCCTGTAATTATAATTGCTTAAAGATTTCCCATTCAATTTGACACTGTAAATCTACTGTAATGGTTCAGGTTTTCCAAACCGAATATGGCACCTCTCAAGCTAAAGCGATGTTTTATTTGAGAGGGTCCTATGTTTATGTAGGATGGAACAATGAACAGATTTCCTGAGAGATGCATGCCACATAATGGATTTATGCCGTAATGTGGTTAAAGGCACGTGCGGCCTTAGTTGTCGAAAATATTCATATTTGTTCCAATCACCGTAAACAGAAAAACATTAAAACGCATACAGTTTCGTCCATATATACCATGACCATCGCGTAAACAGCATGTTATCATAAAGACATACTATATTTTACCTAAACAAGAGCCTGATTGTGTTACAGAAGATAGCACAATGCTACTGGCTAATCACACACAAATGGCATAAACGCTCTTTATTAGTTCCATATCAGGAATTCACCAACAAAGAACGCTCTTTATGTTTACCATCATAATATAAACAAACACCAGAAAAGTAACTTTTTAAGCTTTTGTTTACATAACAATGGTCAAATATATGACAATAACATACTGTTTATGCGATATTTCTTATTTGTATACGGACAAAGTCTGTCTACATTTTGAAGTTCTTTCTGTTTGTGGCGGTTTTTGACGGGTGGAAATATTTTCACAGGATACCCACCACCAAGGCCAACCGTATCTTTAAGGCCTGCCGGCATACATGTACATGTATATGTAGTGTTGAAACAACTAGGGATTTTCATAGTGTTTTAGAGAGAGGAGGGTAGTCCAAGTGGTTATAGCACTTGTCCTCCAATCCCTTTTGTCATAAATCAATTTATGAACATATAAGTTACATGTATGTTTAAACCATAGTCGACATAAATGCTACATGTACTTTTATGCTCATTTGGAATTTCATTTGGGTGTTATTTAATTTTGTTTATTTTAGGTAACTATGATGGTTGCACTGCTAAATTTGGACACATTTGATGTCATTTATTGTCCATCACTCCATCTAAAAGCCGAACACAACCAATAACAAATCACAAATACAACTACTAGTACATGTAATTGCCAGTGGGCTTCTAAAAGGTTGTACCTGCCATTTTGGAGCGAAACTTTTTATATTGCATTCTCGGAATCTACGGGTACCGTTCCCGAGATAACTTGTCAAAATTTCAGGTATAAATGCCATTTTTCAATGTTTTTCAGGGAAATTTGTGTTGTAAAATGTTGTACCTGGGTTCTCCATGAAAAATATTTGTCATTTATGAATGTTGTATATTTTATATTCGAAACCATTCCCGATAAGATAATTCTGATGAGATTGTGTTGTAGAAGAATGGCCTGAGGGTGTATCGTCCTTATCCTGGGTGACAGAGACTAACGAAGATGCGGCAATCATCAAAATTAATATGTTGTATACATGTACATGTTGACAAGATTTTAATTTTTTTTACTTTTAAAAGTGTCATATAACACCATAAAATCATGTTCTCTCATCAACTAGATGATAAGTGAAAATGAAAGTGTACATGTATCTAGTATAACAACTGTGTTATTATGCAAAGATATTGGCATTATACCAATCTATTTTCATATATGATTTTTTGTGAATCCTGAACAGTTTGATTTTCCTGAGGTAAAACCTTGTATAAGCCCACCAAGTTGGCACCAACCATATAAAAGTTGATTTGCATGAATACAGATACATTGTAGTTATGTTTAAGAATACAATGTAGACTCTTGTGAAGTGTTGTGCAGTTTGGGTCACTAATAAGATCTTTATTCACACACAATATACAGGTACACAGTTAATGTGCTTTAAAACAAGTACAGTGCACCACTATAACCACCAACTTGCAATTTTTATAATTAATTAAATAAATTAAGTACTTATATTTAATAAATATAAATGATATCTCCACTACTTATTGTCGGTTTTGTAAAACAAATTGGCAATGCAGATGCAGGGCCCAAAATACTAGTACAATTAATTTTGCAAGAATCAAATGACGAATCAAGTTAGTCATTAAGCACTGAAAATGGAAAAGTTTCGCGAGAATCATTACAAGAATCGATTCGGTGATTCTCGTCGAATCTTAAGCAGGGCTTATATTTTGGCGAGAATCCAAATCTAGATTCCTGTAAATATTCTCGCAAATTACCCTGGATTCTCGTGAAAAAGTATGTATACATGTAGATTCTCGCAAAATCAGATGAGATACCGGTATATGCTACAGATGCATATTGTGCATAATGTTGATCCAGGGAAGAAATTTGACATGCTTGTATTTGGATATACAAACATGCAGTAAAGATCTTATTAGTGACCTTAAACTACATATAAACATGTTCACTGGACTTCACATGGAACTAGTTAAACATGTGCGCATGTCTAAACTGTCTTTAAAATCATTTTCTTAAGGTTGATCCACACCGGATGCGAGCGCATGATTATAACGGCCATTTTCTGTCATTCGTAGCAGATCAAACTTCAAAGCGCACAATTTTTATATTCACACTGCAAGCGACAGAATCGCTGACCACGATTCGATCACAGCAGTGATTTTATGCTTCGTTGATTTCTCGCTTTGTGGCCAACAAACGGGATAATTAGGTCGCTGTCAAATAGGATATTTCATGCATGAAATTCCTTCTAATTGAAGGCGACACATTGCATTTGTCATCGCGATAACAAAGATGGTGGGGGACTTTACTAGTAGCAACATGCTGATAACTGAAGTGCAAGGATAAATGAGAAGAGAAAATTCCTGGCAAGAGCTCGACGTAATAACAGGATCATCTGGTAAATTATTTGTCCCAATTTACATGTATTCCAAGCTTGTGAGATCACTTCGCACACAATTTGGCCCCCTCCCCCGAAATTGTACCGGAATAGAATTAAATTCAATTAAACGCAAATGCTATGATAATTTAGTAAGCTGCTACGGACGACAGAAAACGGACGTAAAAATCGCACGCTCGTGGCCGGTGTGGATTGACCCTTACTTGAACTTGTCTTCGGTTGACCATTGTGTTTCACTTTTTCATACACCCATCATAAATGATAGAGCATCTTTAAAGGTACTCAATCCGATCAGACGCTCCTAAGTTACTATTTATTTGGCTTCGTGGGTATAAATATTTGATTCCGAGTCGAGGAACCCCCTCATAAAAGCTCAGATTGAACAGATATAGATTTATGAAATTTGTTAATTTCTCGAGATGTGGCCCGGCCAGAAAACATGTGGTCAAACAGACAAATTGCTCTAGAATCAAGTGGTTATTACAGTTACTACCACTTAATTTTAGAGTTATCCATCTTCATCCGCAATCTGATTAGATTGAGTACCTTTAGATATAAATGTAAATTACTAAATAACTTGTAAAAAAGTACAATTGGGTCAATCTTCAATTTGGAATGGAAGTGAAGTACACGCTAACAGTCAAACTATTATAACATGAAGTTTTAACTTCATTGTAAACTTCATTGTAACGTGCACAGCATACATCATCCAGAGGTGGTACAGTACATGTGGATCCTCTTATGGAATCAAAGTGCTGTCAAAATCTTTGAACTTTCCATATGCTGTATGAATATACATGTACATGTACTAGTAGTTTTTATGTTGAGTCCAGCGTTCATCTGTCCCATTATTGTGACTGTTCAATATCATAGGTTGAGGTGTTCCAACTTGATGCAATTGCGCAAGTACTGCTACGTGTACCTTTTGGCTTTCGGGTAAATGTGATGTCTCAGAATCTTGCCAACTGCATGCAGTAATAAATACTAATATTCATTGACAATGTGTTTTAATTTGCAATTTTGATGACTACTTCAAGGCTAGAACTTGATATAATTTTTTTGTATTGTTGATATCTGTTGTCCACTGCCGGGAATCTGTATATGGTTTCACTGCAGGATCCTGACAGATGTAGTAGCACACATGATGTTGGGCCCTATCGATACCTTAGTGACATATCACTGCCAAATGCGCTCAGTTAATGCACAGTGCCAGTGGAACTGAATTTACATACATGTACCGTACAACATAACATTATCACAATATTCTTCTTCTGTTCCAACCGCTGCAGCAATTTGCGTAATGTCAAACCTCGATGCTGGGAGCCAAAAGTCTCTGGCATGAAGACAATATAATTTTAAAACAGTATACATATACTCTTCCAGACACTCTTATTTCATTGTTGTGGTGATACAAAGGATCATCGCTTTAAAGTTTCCAACTTCCAAGTCGATTGGCTAATTAATACTAATTTATACAGTACAGTTGCAGTCCTAGAGTACAGGTACTAGCCCTTACCGAAATCATTAGCCATCTGTTAGCCATTATTTAGCACTCGGAAGAGAAGGAATGATGGCTAGTAGTTTTCAGAGGATATGGATGGTTAATGCAAAAATTAGCCATCCAGACAAGGTGATGGATAGATGATGGCTTATAAGCCATCGCTTAGCCTTCATATAGGCCGAAATATTTAAATGAGCTAAGCCATCGCTTAGCCCTCGATGGATGGATGGCTAGTAGGTCGATGGCTAGTAGGCCGATGGCTAGTAAGCCACTGATGGCTTGTAGGCTGGTGGCTAGTAGGCCGATGGCTAGTAAGCCGATGGCTAGTAAGCCATCGGATTGTTAGCCCTGGACATTTAGTGATGGCTTAGGATTGCTATGTTATATAACTTGCTTCAGGAGGGATAACTCTTTGTCATCATCTATTTGAGAATGAATTGTCTTACATGTCACTAAATAACCTGGGGAATAAAAAAAACATCTGAATATATCTTTAAACTAATATGTTATATCATAAAAATAATTTTTAACAACATAATTAACAATGTCCATTATTTTTGTTATCTTTTGCCAAGTTTTCATCATAAATACAGTGGAAACGATTTACAATTGTATCACTGGACACACGTACTGCATGGTATCTGGAATCATGCAACATCTTCACATTAGGCTGGGCCAGCCAAAGATTTCAACAGATTTTTGTCAAAATTCAAAAGAAAATAGTCTGGTCAAGATAGATCTTTTAACCCTTCCAATATGAGAACTATATATGCTGGTGCAGCATTAAAGAACCTGGTTCCAGCTGAATTCTATTATATATGCGAGTTTCTCATCTATAGTGATCAAGCCTCGCATATATAATAGAATGTGCTGGCTAGCTAGAGATTTTTTTTGCATTGGTAGAGGATTTTCAAAAAAATTCAAGAAGCTCCCATCGGAATGGTTAAATATGAATATGTTTTTTTCAAGGTGTTTAATGTGTCATATCATGCCCAATAAATTAGAAATTATAGTGCTGAGGATTGTACTTACCAATTTCCAGATTAATTTGTATATATCTTAGTGGCAGCAGGATATTTTCTCAGAATCTCAGGCAGAATGTTTGATAAACATGCGGATTTCTGATAATTATTTCACAACTTTTAAATTAGCAGGCTCAGCATATCTTGAAGACATTACAGTACTAGTCCAATGAATCTCAACTAAAGAAATCACAAGTTTATAAGACTGCTAATAACATAAGTGTAAAAAATACTGGAACAACTAACTTGAGCAGTGAATAGACTAGCATTTACAATTCAAATGTAGTTGACTACAATATCCCAGGATGCATCTATGCAGCCTCTATCTGGTTGGACCAACATATGGCAGCCATATGTCAGCTCTATGGCAGTCTCGGGAGAGCAGGTCTCCGAACCATTAATATGACTTTCATGAAGGCTAACATTCGAATGTTAAAAATTCTCCAGTCTGATGGTTATCGGATAAATTCTTAACCACCAGAGGGCTTAGGGGTGGCTTAATAAGCCATTCTGTTCGGTAAGGGTAGTACTGATCTGAAGCCTGTAGATCAACCTTCTCAGTTGCATATCAGTAATGAGTGACCCAGTGGTTTGCATTCGTGCCATAATAGCCATTGAGTACTGGTACTGTCATATTCAGTCCATTACCTGGTTCTCAAATTGGAAATAGAAATAATTTTGACATACTTTTCTTTCGATATTATGCGAACATCGATATGAATAAAATCGTTGAATCTTGTATTTAATTCACAATGTATCCGATTTGTATCTAGTCGACCATTTTCTGTTGTCAATCCATGTTAATTTGCGACAAAATTACCATAAAATACACGCTAACTCTTTTGCGCGCATTTTACGTTGGAAGAATATATTTAGTTTGCCGAACGAAACGAAACGAAACGAAATCTTAAAGATTAAAGGTTACAAACTGTAATTCTATGCCCTAATATTTTTCTGTTCATTTAGGGTCTAATATAATATAGCTCCCGACTCATTTTAAGTCACTCAACTTGTAAGCAATGTTAATGCGAAAAAGTGTCCGTGTAGACACCAGGCAAGATGGCGTCCAATATGACCGCCGTTTCTTTTCCAGACGAGTCCCTAAGTCAATTTGATGCATATTATAGTGAAAACATATTCTCTTGTGTATACAAATGTATATACTTGTGTGAAGCTAAGATGTATTGCCACATTTTAAGGCAAAATGGCCGCCAAATGGCTGCCGGAAATTTTGACGTGTTTACACTAATATCTTTTAGATTAGTTTCTGCTCTATGGAATTGGTTCAGAATAAGGACTTTATTTTGTATTGTTCAAGTTAATGATCATCGAGCAATGAAATGTGCCATTCATTTGGGTCCCAGCCCCTTCAGAGGTCTCAAAAATTGGATTTTACAGAACGCGGAAAGAAATTTGTCATTTTGTCTCAAAATGGCGGCCAATATATGGAAAACGGTGAATTTTTCCCTAGCATGCCATTTAATCGCTTACGAGGTGTGGCTGATGAATAACCTTATGTCTTATATACATTAATGCTAACAATTCTGATGCAACTTAGTTAATTGTTATTAGTGTAACTACTGACATTACAAGAACAAATCTGATTTTTCTATCACAAGCTTGACATCGAAATCGTCAAAAATAACAACCAGAAAGGAATATGTGGTCACATGTGAGGTGCGGTAGAGGGGTAATGTCTCAAGAGCTATACTCGACCTTCACCTCAGAATTTGCAGCCACGTTATATTCAACTAATTAACGGGTCTTTTTCTGGTGGTTTATAGAACACCAAAATGGGTGGAACATCTTGATATATATGTCAAATTGCACATACGGGTGGAATGGAGTCGATTTGAGATTATAGATGCGCGCCCTACGAGTATACCATTTATTAAGGTCAAGGGCGACATTACCCTGCTACCGTGAGGTGCATAGGTATAGAGGGAGTTACTCTATAGGCCTATGATAACACCATGATCATATATAAAAATTCCTTGTTTTTATGATCACATAGTAACTCCCTGTATACCTATTCACTTCATATTTGTCCGCATACATATGTTAGTATTTAATATATGTAAGATATAATAGTTCATTTTATTCCCTAATCACAACTTGTAAGCGAGTACATAGCATGATGTGGCAATATTTGCCTTTTTTTCAAATTTGTGTTGCCATTTTTGCAGCCAGTTTGGGGCAAAGTGACAATTTTGATTAAATTGAGTTAAAATATTCATAGGTAATGGTATGCCTCAGTTACGTTGCACAGTTCTGTTCATTTCTTGTTGAACAATGAATAGAATCACAATAGTGATTTTTGGTGAAACTTTATACCACATTCTGTAAACAATTTAATATTTGAGGGACCGGAGTCATATTTTATTGCTTCAATGATCAGTTAACATGAAAAATAATAATAATAATAATAATAGTCCCAACTATGAACCAGTCACATACATAATTAACTTATCTAGAAGATATCGGTGGGAGAAAACAAAATTGTCCACTTCCAGCTGCCATTTTGGCGGCCATTTTGGAAGGAGCAATTTTGCCCTAAAATGTGGTATTGTAACTTCACAAAAAATATATACATTTGTATACATATGACAACATGTTCTCACTTTAATTTGCATCAAACTGGCTAAGTGACTCGTAAGAAAAACGGTGGATTTACACCTGATATTAATTAATTCATTAATTAATGTAATGGTAATCCAAACTATACATGTGAAATATGTTGTTGTAATTTAAGGTTTGAGCACCAAGGCTTGGTCGAAAATACATATTCAAGTTCGCTCCTGTTGGTAACTTTTTCCCCATAATGGACAGTAAAACACCCCGGTATATCATGAGATGGATAAACACATGGGTATACCATGAGATGGAGAAACACCTGGGTAAATCCCTACCAAATGGATAAGACACACGGGTAAATCTCGGTATAGGTTTTATATACCTGGATTAACCAGGTATAATGACTTTTTAATTGGGGTTTACCTGGGTAGAATATTATTTTACCCGGGTGAACCGGGGTTTACCATGGATTAAACCGGATAAACCCCCAGTTTTACCCGGGTAATTTTGTATATGGGTAACCCCTTTATACAACTTGATAACACTTGCAGTATAATTTAATGTTTATCAAATGATCTCATGTATGAATATTTAGACTCACCTCACTATATTATCACGGCATATCAAAATAGAGATAATCATTATTGAAGTCGCTTCACTCCCATCTTTCGTTTTGGCTGATGCACGGTATGCAATACCAATTAACTTGACAAGTTTACGTTCTTCCTTCCTACACTCGATCCCTCTATACCCGCTCCTTGAACAATATTTTCTGATCTAACATGTTTTCCCCGTCTGCTAAACTTACCCTATATGGTATCTATTCTGATACCAAGGGTAAACTTTCCTTCTCCGGGGAAAAGACTTGATAAAAGCCTTTGGGCTTAATTGTTGTCTAATCCCCGTTTTGAACTCTATTATTATTTATGTCAAATTGTTTGTATGTATTACATGTTTTGTTCGAAATTAAATATTGTTTACACCAATAAATACATGTAGAGGTAAGTGGTAGACAATGGATTTTCCATTTCTTTTTGTTTTGTTTAGTTTAAATTCAGGATTTGCTTTGCCCCACAAAAGGCAACACAATTAATTTACATCATTGTGTCACTTCAGATACTATCAAGTCTTAAACATATTCAGTGTTACAAGCCAAAGAAAAACAAAATGTTAAATTTACGGATAAGTCTGTAAGTATTTTAAAATTATTTTGTTATTATACTTTTCTTGGTATAAACTGTGCTAGGCACAATGCTTTGACAGAAAATTCAGATCGAGACATTGATGACATTGTTTTGTTTTTTATATACAAAATTGAGAACAAATTTCTTGAAAAGCATGACAAAACTTTAGAGGGGGGTAATATTTAGGGTAGGTAAGGAAAACCTTAACCACAAATATATTTGTCTTTGGCCTTGAGATAGGGACAAATCAATTAACATTTGATACACGATTCTTTCAACATGTTATGCGTATATACAATTATACACCATATGTATGGCTATGTGGCTAACGTATTGGTATTTGGTGCATGTACTGACCAGTACTCAATTTAACACTGTGATGCCCCATCCCCATTGTAAGATTTTCGAATCTGTTAATCGCAGGTGGTCTTAATGTCTGGAAACTGGAGACCGAACCACGGTACATGATATTCTAATACAGAATGCTGAAAATGGTAGTTGCATGACCGTGATAAATAGCTGATTAGATTGAGCCAGATATTCCTAGATATATACATATATAAAGGTTTTTGAATTTAAATGAGTCTTATTTTAGTTACCAGCATGCAGAGAGGGTGAAACGGGGAAATGGCTACACGCACTTAGAGTGCTTTGCTGTGGATGCCTCACTCTATGTTTAAACGGATATGGCTCATTCGAACCTCCAAATTTCTTTCTACGTAATTTGGAGCGACGGATACAATAGGTCGACAAATAAACGAACTTTTGATATAACGGTTTCATATGGTCTGAAAAACACTTGCCAAAGTCCCAGCCATTTTTCAACTTTTCGCCAGAAGTCAGATAAACGCTCTTTATTGTTACCATATCTGGAATGGATTACCACGGATCGCTCTTTTCTATTCCATGTCGTGCAAATAGCCATCAAGTGAAAACTCACTCACGATGCTTTTGGTAGCAACTGAACATACCAAAAGCAAATTCCAGTAGACCTACTATGAATATGCCTGTACAGTCGTTCGAAGTTTGATTTTTTTTTTATTTCGGAAGAAACCCTGAAACAGGCCTTCTAAACAGTGAATGAGATCTTAATAAATACAAATTTGAATACATCTATTCTCTATATTACGGTAAGTGGGCTAATTAATTCAACAAAATATAATATCACTCAATTCAGTCAATTGTCACTGTTTAGAAGGCCTGTGACTCAGTGTGAAAGAAACTAACACGTTTTACCCACATTGATGTCAGTATTTCGTCATTTGGTTGCGATCTGACAAATGCAATAGCTGCGACTCACAAGAAAAGCACTGCGTGTATAAAACTTTAATCATATTCTGGCCTCAAATTACATGCAAAGTACTCGAAAACGTGAGTGTTTCATCGAAACATATCTTTAAAACTTGCGTTGTTTACACTCGCGAACTGGGGGAAATACGTCTTCAACTTGTGACGTCATTTCCGAAGTTCTCCGAAAGAGGCCGACTATCCTTAGCAAAGAGGATGGCTTAGTGCCACCGCAGACGCTGCGATTAAAATCGTAAGTGGGGAAAATCGCAGGAGCAAGCATCCAATGCGCATGCCCACGACAATATCGTAGCAATCAAGCACTGTTTGATTTTACCAGGAAAATCGTGGCGTGACATTGACAACGCGCGCGATCGTAGCTGTCACATGACCACTGTCACACTGGTCATGTTGTAAATACCACGAAAAGAAAACATTCAAAAATGGCGCAAAGTTTACAAACTTCTTGCACTTACAAAAACGAGGCCACATTGGTGGAGATGTGGCACGGCAGGGAGTGCAGGCCTATACCACATAGCAGGCAAGGAGTAGAGGGCTGCCGCAATTGTTGAAATTCAATTCGGCAGCTGAGCCTGTTGAGTTGACAGGTACAAAAATGTCAAAATTAAACAAATATTCAATTTCACTTGAACTTTCAACATCAACTTGTTAGTTTAGAACATTGAGATACATGCCATATGTATTTAGTTGCATAATGCGGAGAATGGGGTATAACGGTATAACATTTTGCTATCATGTGATCGATCACGTTGATAAAATCGTAGCTGCAAATATCGCAGCACCGTAATTACGCTCTGATTGACGTCGGGAGCAAAATTAGCTACCGCTTCGTCTGCGGTGTTATTTCTTCGAACACTCTAGACCACATTGACCAGATTATGCGTGGTTAATTAACAGATATCGGGTGTTATTAATTATTACTACCTGCACTTTAAAGGGGTACTGTACGCCATTTTCATTAAATTTCCGGTGACAACAACGATCTAATATCGATAATATATAGAAACATAAGTAATTTGAGTCGAAGATGTATTCTGTAAACGCTCAGGTTAATAGGCTATCTTAAAATTTAATAATTTAAAAGTTAATAATTTGATATAAATTGAATTTATGACTGGAGCCATAAAATGGCGTCAATTAAATTACTAATTACCGTAATCAAAAATAGTAATTGAGGGATACTGGATTTTTAACCGATCGCACACACGATTGCTTAAAATATTATGATGATACGGGGAGAACACTCAAGCCACTCACTGACTAGCGACGATACAATAACTTAAATGATTATATGGGACTAGTATGCATATAATATAACTTTTATTTGATTCATTTGGTTGAAAACTTTACAAAAATTACTCGACAACGACAATTTGTATTTTTGCATTCCGGTAAATTTGTCATCCGTAACATGACTTCGTACTCAACAGACTTTCAAATAATGGAAAAATTGTTACCTTATTCTCCGACTCGGAGACTATAGAAACCAACAACAACATTTGGCGTACAGTACCCCTTTAAGCACTAGCTTGGCGATATATTCAGTTATTGTACCGGAGGAGGACCGGATGGGCACACGAGTTATAACGGCATGAGCTGATATTTTAAACCATGATTTAAATATTATGAAGCGCATGCAGTGATGAACTGAAAACAAGCTTTCCACAGACATTCCATAAGCACGGTGGCTGGATGAGGACATGGGAAATTTTTATTTTTTATCTCGTTTAAACGAGATAACTTATCTCGTTTAAACAAGATAAGGGAGATGGTAAATTTTATTTTTATCTCGTTTAAACGAGATAACGTATCTCGTTTCAACGAGATAGTTAAACTACAACAGTTACTAGTGGCCAGTCCAGACGGTTGCACCGGGAATGTATAGGGAACTTCTTGTACCCACCCACCACCCCATCCCGCCACCCATAGTATCTTATGCGCCGCAGGCGCTCGTATATAGGTAGTACCCACCCACCACCCCATCCCACCACCCATAGTATCTTATGCGCCACAGGCGCTCGTATATAGGTGGTACCCAAACACCACCCCATCCCATCACCCATATACAGTATATTGTGCGCCGCAGGCGCTCGTATATAGGTAGTTACCCACCCACCACCCCATCCCATCACTATGGGTGACGTGATGGGTTGGTGGGTGGGTACAACCTATATACGAGCGCCTGCGCCGCATTGGATACTATGGGTGGTGGGATGGGGTGGTGGGTGGGTAACTATACCTATATACGAGCGCCTGCGGCGCACAATATACTATGGGTGAAGGGTGGGTAACTACCTATACACGAGCGCCTGGGGCGCATAAGATACTATATGCGTGGCGGGATGTGGTGGTGGGTGGGTAACTACCCATATACGAGCGCCTGCGGGGCACAATACACTATGGGTGATGGGATGGGGTGGTGTTTGGGTACCACCTGTATACGAGCGCAACCGTCTGGACTGGCCACTAGTAACTGTTTAAACGAGATAAAAATAAAATTTCCCACCTGCTATCTCGTTTAAACAAGATAAGTTATCTCGTTTAAACGAGATAAAAATAAAATTTCCCACCTGCTATCTCGTTTAAACAAGATAAGTTATCTCGTTTAAACGAGATAAAAATAAAATTTCCCACCTGCTATCTCGTTAAAACGAGATAAGTTATCTCATTTAAACGAGACAAAAATAAAATTTCACACCTGCTATCTCGTTTAAACGAGATAAGTTATCTCGTTTAAACGAGACAAAAATAAAATTTCCCACCTGCTATCTCGTTTAAACGAGATAAGTTATCTCGTTTAAACGAGACAAAAATAAAATTTCCCACCTGCTATCTCGTTTAAACGAGATAAGTTATCTCGTTTAAACGAGATAAAAATAAAATTTCCCACCTGCTATCTCGTTAAAACGAGATAAGTTATCTCATTTAAACGAGATAAAAATAAAATTTCCCACCTGCTATCTCGTTAAAACGAGATAAGTTATCTCATTTAAACGAGATAAAAATAAAATTTCCCACCTGCTATCTCGTTTAAACGAGATAAGTTATCTCGTTTAAACGACATAAAAATAAACTTTCCCACCTGCTATCTCGTTTAAACGAGATAAGTTATCTCGTTTAAACGAGATTAAAAATAAAATTTCCCACCTGCTATCTCGTTTAAACGAGATAAGTTATCTCGTTTAAACGAGATAAAAATAAAATTTCCCACCTGCTATCTCGTTTAAACGAGATAAGTTATCTCGTTTAAACGAGATAAAAATAAAATTTCCCATCTGCTATCTAGTTTAAACGAGATAGTTATCTCGTTTAAACGAGATAAAAATAAAATTTCCCATGTCCTCATCCAGCCACCGTACATAAGTGATGTGATGTGATAAGTCCTATCGTACAGGAAACACAGAGGCAGAAGAATAAAATACCACTTATCTCCAAAAACTCGCAGATGGTCCCACATATGGGATTCAGAGCGATTATACGAAATAAACATGGATTCTACACATATGAAGAAATATAGGGTATACAATAGGGTCTACGGCGTAACTTGATATAACGTATAACTGAATTAGATATATGGAACTACTCAAAATTTGAATTCACCTAAAGAACCACTGGATTATATAGGGAACTATACCCAGGATTTATCAGAACATTTTATAATTTACACCATTGGATTAAAAGAAACCACGCGAGTTTAAATAATCTTACAATGGATTTACCAGGAACCACTTGACTTTAAATATTATAATTATTGATTTACATGATACCCACGACTCGTGGAATAAGATATTTGAACAATTTGTTGAATTATACCGAAAACAAAATTTGAGAATAAAATATTAATAAACACATCGGCTGTTTTATTTTCATAATAATAAACAGTTTATTAAGTGTGTCTGGAAAATAAACACGTTCATGTGATTGCACACGTTGAGTGTTTATTATAAAACGCTATAACATGTTTTAATATAAACAATAGTGTTTATTCATAATTGGATGGAGTTTTTTATTTTAAAACACTATGACATGTTTTGATATAAATAGTGTTTATTCATAATTGGATTGTGTGTTTATTATCAAACACTGTGACATGTTTTATATAAACACTGGCGATTTAATTATAAAACACGTGTGTTTTTGCTAAAACGTATCACATGTCTTATAAGTGTGTCTCTAAGGCGTTTTTAATTACACGTGTTTATAGGAAATTATTTCTTACCGTGTATGATTAGGGAAGTTTGAAAATTACTTACCCCTATCACCATGGCACTGAACAATGTTTATTGTGTATATATGTCATTCCCTGATACAGACCATCTCGTTTATAGGTATCCCTGAGACCGTTTCGTGTGTGTGTATGTGTTTGAATAGTGCCAAGCAACTGAAAGCACGCATAATGTATACTCTCAGATGCCAAATAAACGTGCCGGCACGTTTATTAATTTGGAGCAAAAATACACACAATCACGCTTATTGTGACCCATCACGTTTATTATTTTTTGGGGGTAAATCCATCACATACTGTGACATTTATTCTTTTTTTGGGTGATTAACAAACGAATATAAGAATGGAACGAATCACGAGTGTGCTAATGTTAATACTAGAAGTCACAAAACACTAAATAAAGTTGTTTTAGTAGACTGAGATGCGACATCGTTTCGATATAAAACCTATTTTGAGAGTCACGGTTCGCCCAATCTTTTACTTCATCTACTTTCGGTTTGTAATAAAGCGCAAAACGTGAACTGGGCCGAGTTCACGGGACCCGAAACGATAGAAAAGATGGCCCATGAATCACAGGACTTATTCTACAATTAAAATGTTTTGTTAACTCCAAAATCAGTTCCATAATCACAATTTATAATGAAAAACGATGTGCCTCGAAAATAGGCAACGCGAAACCCAGAAAAAGCGCTAAAAGTTACCAGTTTGACTGAGTGTTTTCTGCATACAAATAATTTCATGAGAAGCATTAAAGTATATTCCTTTAATATTAAGATATTTAAACAGCACAGTTTCATACTTTTTCTGTTTTAATGCATTATTTGGTGAGAGAAATGTAAAATTGATCGTAAATTCTTCGAAAAAAAATCAAATTAGGCTTAATGTAAAATTGTAAACTGAGTATGATTTTGGACAAGAACTTCAATCTACTAGTACACAAGTTTCAACCTAAATATATTAATCAATTGAATTATACAGTGAGTGAGTTACTTGAGTTAACTATCACTCTTTGATTGATTGATTGATTGATTGATTGTATTGGCAATGATAATAACACATATATAAATACAATGTACAATAGATTGTTGATATATACATAACTTAGGAGCAAACACATAGCATTGTACATAGTTTGTTCAGCATTAGATATCCTTTTATTTGTATTGTTGAAAAGGGGTTGTTTTGTGCAACACAACTGAAAATCATATTTAATAAACAGCCTTAAGTTTTCCCACCCCTTCTTGTATTCCGTATGGCTAATCCCTATATAGTATACAAAGTGGTGAAATGGTGTGTAATTTAGGTTTTTTCTGTTTTGTTTGATTCATTATTCCGATCCCAAATTATATAGTATTCTAAGCCATATAGAAGGTATCGGAATATTGAAATAGTCGGAATTATGAACCCTCATGGAAAAGCGGAATAATGAACCCTCAGAATAATGAACCATCGGAATAATGAACCATCTATACCCGAAGACCCCCAACCTACAAGAGAAAAAAAAGTCATGTGCAGTGTGTACTGTATAATACAACAATCAACATGTAAGACAATCTATTCCAACTTTATATCATATGAGTAATATGTAATTTCACGCATGGTCTTACATAATGTATGAATGGGGTAAACAAGATAGTGAAGATACATGATGCATAATACCTAAATGTCACATCCTCCGCACAGATATGATTCCCTGTACTATATAAATGTATGCATAAGCCTTCATGGTTCGAGTTTTAAGCATACTACCATGAAAAGTTAAATCCGTAACCCAGCACATTTATTGTGCACCAGCACTATTATTCTTTTTTTGGTAAAAATGTCACCCAGCACTTGTATTTGGCCAGCACTTTTATTTGGCACCTGAGAGTACACCTTTTTCCGAGAACTATACTGCGCGGTTTATCCGAGGGGATTTCCCTGGTAAATTACGCCTATACACCTCCATAACAAAATTAATGTTAATTATTTATGTACCTTGACGTGTCACACAATGTCACCATGAATCCAAAATACTTATGCCATGCACCAACGGTTTCAAATGACTTAATTGTTCGCACGGTATGATCGAGCTAATAGTTGGTGGGTGACAATACAATGTTTGGGGAATGTATGTTTGCAGGGAATATGAACACTTGATGTATGTACACGATAATTCTGAGGGCCATTTTGACACCATTACATGTGAGACACAATTTAACGAAATGGTTCTTTTTTTTGTAAATAAAGTTTATTTGTGCATAAGTGTCATATTAACAGAGCACCGGGTCCGGTCAACAGGAAAACCTATATAAGACCAGACCCAAAAACCAATAGTCAAAATTAGAAAAACACGTGATCATATAAAAGGTGAAATAAGTAAAATGAAACAACATAATAATTCATTGCTCAGCAGAAAATGAGGGCGGCCTCTGGTTGGGATCAAACAATTAATTACCATAGAGATGTACTTGGGGACGGCAGGGCTATGATGTGGAGAGATGATACAGAAAGCAATAGATGTACTTATTCAAATCAGGCTTAATTGTATTATATTAAAGATTTTGAATTAAACCGCTTGGTAGATTCGAAGTATAAATGGACAATATTAAAGATAAGATTATTTGTTGCATCACTGACAGAATTTTTTCCATAAAGTAAGCTATTAATATTTATATCCACATTCATGTTATTAAGTGAACTAAACATAACTGCCCGTTGACTAATAAATAATGCACAATGCATAAAATAATGTTCAGAATCTTCATAAAAATAGCCACATCTACAAGAACAATCCTCTGTAAGAAATCGATCAAACATATGTGCATTAAGATCACTACAGCCTACTCTAAGTTTTGAATGAATTATTTGATTTGATCTTGTGCCTGCACAATAATATTTAGGAACGATATGCTCATGTCGATGAAATTCATATTTAATTTGCGAAATCGAGCTACTTGAACGTATTACTGAACTTGAAGTGTTCAATAATTCAATACCAGAAGGAAAAAATGAGTTTAGATAACTCTTTAATGATTTGCTGATGTATTCATATTTGGAAATATCATCAGCATCCCTTAAAGAGTAATCACTAATTTCTGAAACTCTTCTAGGAATTTGTAAGGATATATACATAGGACATTTATGGTTTATGGCCTTATGCATCATTATTGTTTTCCTCATCAAACGTCTCTCTTGAAGTGGAACATAGCCTGTTTCTTGATATAGCAAGGAATAACTTGTCCCCCTAATAATGCCATTGATGGTTCTCAATGCGTCCAATTGTAATGATTCCAGATCACCAGCAGATCCTAATGAACAATTATCCCAAATAACATCTGCATATTCAAAAACTGGAAGAATAAACGACTTATATAGGGTATCCAGTGCTTGTCTGTATAACTTGTATTTAAGACTACGTAAGCAATTTATCATGGGACTTAATTTTTCAAACAAACTTTGTACATGGATATCCCAGGAGCCACTAATATGGAATAAAAGACCTAGATGTTTGTGTTTTTCGACTTCACAAATTTCTTCACCCAAGAGGTACAAAGGACAATGCGTATCTGGACTGGATTGACCTATGGTCATAGTTTCTGTTTTTGATGAGCTAAATTTCACTTGCCACATGGTTGCCCACTGCCCTATTCTATTGAGGTCGCGATTTATCATTTTGGCTGCCATCTCATCATCTTCTACAGAAATAAATAGAGAAGTATCATCTGCATAAAGTGTAATATTTGATTCAATTCCATCTACAAGATCATTAATGAAAATATTGAACAAAAGAGGTCTTAAGACTGAAGGTTGAGGGACTCCGGCCGGAACAACCCTAGTGGAAGAATTATATCAATTTATAACTGTACATTGAGTTCTACAAGAGAGATAATTCCTAAACCAAGCAAGAATTTCCCCACGGATTCCAATATGATACATTTTGTGAAGTAAACCCCTATGCCATACTCTATCAAATGCCTTACTTATATCACAGAATACGAATCTAATTTTGTTTCTGTCATTTAGTGATCTCTGAATGTGTGAATCAATATCTAATAGCTGGAAAATTGAACGAAATGGTTCATCTGTATACCTCCAATTAATGAGTGAGTGGTGTTTAGTGGTGCTTTTGGTGACCACAGTGAGGAGTGTCGAGGAAACCCACCTAATTCAATTCAATTTAATAGTAACTCTGGTCATCTTGAAAGACATTACAGAGACAATACATATGACACAATTACGTATCATCAATACATGTATATGTATACATACACATAAAATCATTATGATAAATATTATAATACATCGATGTCGCGTTTAATGGGTGTATACTTGTTTACTCATCATAATCAGATAATATATTTACCAATATATGGTATATGGTGTGTATCAACGAATTTATATTTACTAATATACATGTGTGTACTCGAGCACCTACAAATGTGAACGCGCACACATGCGCGTAAGCCTCAGGAGTTTCTGAAAAATTCCAAAATCTTTTTAATAAATACCGAAAGGTTTTTTGTTTTGCGCTCGCTATTTTGATTGAATAATTGGTTCAACTTCAAAGTGTTTGGTCTATTGAAGTAGTATGGTTTGATGTACCTTACTCTCAATCCCTTTAATTTTTCACACTTCAAGATAACGTGGAATTCATCTCCTAACTCTGCGTTACATAATGAGCACTTTCTTTCCGAATAGTCTCGATTTGTCCATGATCCTTCTTCGATTGGTAATTTATGATTTCTTGCCCGGAATCTCATGAGAGCGTGTATCATAGATGTATCGCTGGATGACAAATATTGTTCGCGGACAAAGTTATCTTTCACGACTCGATAAAAGGTAAATTTGTTTGATACAGCTATTGCAGTTCTCCATTGTTGTGAGTATATATCAGTTAGTCTCATTCTGACAGAGTCGCGAAATTTATTGAGGTTATCGACCAGCTGACCAACTGTTACCCATGCCGAATGCGTTAAGGGTGTTATGCTGCCCAGCAATCCATGGGAACTTCTTATTATCATAATAAGATATCAGCATAATATAATACAACGCGAGTGGCGTTCTATTTGTCGTCATTGTGTTGAGCTTGCCCCAATAAGACAAGTATAACATGTTTTTATTCTTACTGATATGGGACACATGCCGAGTTCTCCATATATGATTGCACTAGGTGTAGATTTTTTAAGCTTTCAAAAACCAAATTTCGAGTTTTTCGAAACATGTCGTGTTTTCGTGTCGCCAGACCTCGGCTCCATATGTCATGATTTGGATAATCGAGTTTTCATTGACATCAAGGGTTGTGGCTATAGTTAGTTTATTTACGCGTACTTTATTAAACAGGGCGTACATTGCCACTTTAGCACTTTTAGTCCTTGTGTTTTTTTTCTAGTGTGAATAGTCCATTTCTATGGAATGTCGTAACTAGGTATTTGTAACTATCTACTATCTCCAGTTCATGTCCAATTATTGAAATTTTCCCGCTATTCAGACTTTTGGTTTTTCGTCCAAATATAAGTATCTTGATTTTCGATGTATTGACATTTAATTTCCACGTGTTGCAATATATAGAAAATTTATCAAGCATGTTCTGTAAGCTGTCACGCGAGTTAGCGAGGAGTACAGTGTCATCTGCATAAATTAAGAGAAATAGTTTTAAGTAAAGTGCGGTATCAAATTCTTCTGGAACTTTAATGTCGATTCCATTGGATCCATGCTCACGAAGATGATTTTCAAGATCGTTTTAGGTATATTGCAAATAGTATCGGCGAAAGACTGTCTCCTTGTTTTATGCAAATTTTGCTTGGAAAAAATTCTGAATCTTCGTTCCCAATGCGTACACAAAGCTTGATACCATTATACATTGATCGTATAACATCTAAGAGTTTACCTTCAATTTTATGGCTAATAAGCTTTTTTCAAAGCGCTGCTCTCCAGACGGAATCAAACGCTTTAGAAAAATCTATAAAGGCACAGTATAATGTCTGCTTATTATGTTTCAAGATTTGTGATAAAGAGTAAAGTGAAAATATGTGATCAATTGTAGAATATCCTTTGCGAAATCCCGCTTGGCATTCTGATTGTAAGTCATTATTACTGAGAAATGAACTAATTCGTTCACTAACATTGCATGGAAATACTTTTGAGATACAACTTAAAAGAGTTATCGTCCTGCAGTTATTAGGGTCGGTAGATTCTCCCTTCCCTTCAAAGAATGGTCGTATAATTCCAGTTCTGCAGCTTTCTGGTACTATTCCGGTGTTTAAAATCAAATTAAAATATTTTTGAATCGTTATTCCAAAAATATCAAGAGCCCCTTTAAGATAGTCGTTTGTAATATTGTCGTATCCGGGCGCTTTTCCTAACTTTAAGGCTTTGAAAGCCTTTTCTATTTCAGAAACTGTTATTTCTGCATTTAGAGGCGATGTGTCAATATCGTTAATATTCATGTGTATATCTTTGACTATCTCGGTTTCTCTAGGTATTTCAGTTGAAAAAAATCTTCAGACCTACGCACGGGTGGTGGTCGGCTGGTCGCGGCCAAACCGAAGTGCAGTCATTAACGCTGAAGGGGTCACTCTCGCCAATAAAAGTGCTGAAGAGGACACAGGCTTTGAAAATGTGCTGAAGGGTACACATGGTTTGTGATCGGCACGAACACCGTTACTTAAATTCTGTTTATGAAAGTCTGGCGCCCTTTAGCAGTTTGTTTTAGTACACTTTAATATTCATTGGAACGTAAACAATTATTCTCTAACAGACATCATGGCAGATACGGCAACTGAATGTCCTTTAGAACGACATTTCAAACCCTGTGTACCCTTCAGCATATTTTGAAAATCATGTGTACCCTTCAGCAATGTGTTTGCTGAGTGTGACCCCTTCAGCGTCATTAACCCCTAACTTGCAAAATTGCAATTTTGACAAAACACCGCCCAGACAAGCCCGGAACGCCAATGTGGTGTCTTTGTATGATTTTAGTAGCCATAACAGTGCGGGGTGTCACGGAAATCCATCCCCGACCGGACGGTCACGGTGGTCGTGGCCACACATAAGTGTCTATTAATTATTAACTGACCCGACAACTTGCCAGATTCAGCCAGAATTACAATATTGTGGCCGCAAATAACAAGGCACGCAGAACGGACCGCCGTGTCGCCCTCGTACCGCTAATAACTCCACACACATATATGTAGCGGAACTATACCGTCGGCTAAATTCAAGAAACAATGGCGAATCGCCCACTGAATGTCAATTAACAATCATAATTCATCCATCGGCGAATATGTTTGCCGCGAATGAAGCTAACAGCCTGGATCGTCCTGTGGTGTCTATATTGGTGTAATTTTAGTGGCCAGAACAGTGCATACGGGTGCGGACATTTTGGGGGTTAATAGTGGCACTTCTATGGTTTAAACATATTTATTCGCCATATATGCATATAAATACATACATTTGGCAACGGGATTGAAGAACAAGTGCGGGCCACTTATATGCTACTTCTCTCCCGATCACCAGACAATCAAGTGAAAGAAAAAAATGAACATGGCATTGAACAATTATATATGGTATTAAAGTGTATAATGTTAAAGTTTGATTGTTGCTAGTCTCTCCCAACTTGTTCGAAAGTATCTGGTTACTGTATAGTGTACTGTGCTCATATATCCTTAACAATGGTAAGGTGGCAGGACAGTGCAATATGTTCTTATAGAGCGTTTATGACTATACTCAGAATTATTATTTTTATTATTTTGTTTTTTCTTTCTTCCCTAGTAGTCGTCTGCTGTTGAACTTTGTGTGTTCTCACCCTGGGGTGTGTCTCTTATAAAGATTTGGACAGCCTTGAAAATGTCTTCATTATTGGAATTTGATAAGCTTGGATCTCCAAATAGTAAAGTTTTTACTGAATAAATATTGAATCGTATTAGCTTGTTCAGCAAGTCTACTCTTGGAATAATATGCAATTGACATTGGAAAAAATAGTGAAATGCGTTTTCTTCACCATCGCCGCATCTACAGGCTTTGGACACCGCAATATAATTGAAGTATTTATCTGATTGGAGTTCACTGCATTCGCACCTGAGTCGACATTGTTAGATATTTAATGATCGTTTCCCTGTAGAAAAATACTTAGGAGGTTTAACCGGATTGGGAATAAGTGATTGTCGAAAACATTCATAATTCATGTTTCTTATTTTTGTATCGCGTTTATTCCAGACATTTATACACTTGGGCATGAAGGTGGACTCTTTTCTTTTGTAATTGCATTTCATAGGGATAAAATTTGATGCGTTTCTGGTATCATGGTCATTTCGGGCGCTGAATTTGGATGGTATAAGGTCTGTCAAATAGTTAGGTGTTTTTTCGTTTACTATATTGTGGAATGTCAAGACCTGTTTGTAATATCTTCGAGTTTCTAACGTCTCCCAACCTAGTTCGGTCAGAAGTCTAATATTTGGAACTGATCTGGTGCAACCGGTGACTATTCTAGCTGCTTCGTATTGAACATCTTCTAGATCTTTTAGTAAGTAATCAGGTGCACCAGACCAAACGTTACTAGCGTATTCCATAAGGGATCGAACATGGGATAAATAGAGGGTTTGAAGTGTTTCACGATTTAGCATTGCTCTTAGTTTACGCAATTGTGACAGGCGTGCGTATGCCCTTGTGCATATATTACCAATGTGTGTGTTCCAAGTTAGGTTGTCGTCAATATCCAATCCTAGGTGTTTGTGGCTATTAGAGTATTCTAGGGTTACCCCGTCGAATATGATTGTAGGTTTAACAACACTTGGCTTGGAAAATAACATTAGATTGGTTTTACTACTATTAAATTGGACACACCAATTTTCAGCCCAGTCTCTGATTTTGTTCATGTCTCTATTGACTGTCAATTGAAGGTTATACGTATCACTATCGCTGTTGATTAAACATGTGTCGTCAGCATACAGTCTTGTGCTAGATTTAATTCATCGGCAATGTCATTAATGTAAATTAAAAACATCAGAGGCCCGACTACAGATCCCTGGGGCACACCAGCTGATATTGAGGAGTACTGCGAAAAGCTTGAGTTGACTCTAACTCTTTGCTGTCTGTTTTGTAAATAGTTTGTCATCCATTTCAGAATATTACCTTTCAAACCATATTTCTCTAATTTTAAAACAAGACCTCGGTGCCAGACTTTGTCAAACGCTTTGGAAATATCGAAAAATACTGCACAACTCGTTTGGCCCTCGTCGATTGCACAGTGGATATTATGAATGATTTCAATTAGTTGAAATTCGGTACTATGACCAGGTATAAATCCAGACTGAT
Organism: Siphonodentalium dalli; assembly: GCA_032622095.1. Lineage (NCBI taxonomy): Eukaryota > Metazoa > Mollusca > Scaphopoda > Gadilida > Siphonodentaliidae > Siphonodentalium > Siphonodentalium dalli. The sequence goes on along the minus strand of CP136069.1, from coordinate 45,951,250 downwards.
GCTTATATAAAAGGTTGTGGGTTTTCAAATGGCTTAGAATTTCATTAAAAACTAATCTCTCTAGTACCTTGCCGACACAACTTATAAGAGATATCGGACGATAATTTAAAGGGTCATGCCTATCACCTTTTTTAAAGAGGGGCATCACATCGGCTTTCTTCCAAGCTGTAGGCACTTCTATGGGGCCGTGACCACCATCCGTCCATGTGTGGGTGGGTATTGATTACACCCCTTATTGTAATGACCACTAAAATTACCCTTTGACACCGCGGGGGCGGTCCGGGCGGCGTTTAGTCACACCGGTTGTGGTTTATTGTCGTTTCAACAGTTAGGCCATATATCACGACGTAGTCTGTTTTACGCGCGGTGGAAAGACCACGAAGAGGGACAATTTAACCGGGAAATCACTCCACCACGTGTAGAATTCACCAACTCGCGGAAAGCAACTGACAAACTTGCCCAGATACACGAATCTTTTGCTGCCTGGATCACAAATCCGCGCTTGTCGGTGTTCGAGCCAGCTTCGTCAACGCTGGACGGCATATGGCGGCGTAATACACTGAGCACTCTACTGACTGGACCACCACCGCATGCCCATGTCAAGGTGTTGGTATGCTCGAAAATTCTACATATCACATATCAGAATCACATAGTACGTATTGTTTTGTCAAGCCGAATTTTATTTTTGAAATAAAATGTACACAGATATCTCAATTGATACGTTTTTTAAAGAGGTTAGTCGGATACAGCCGAGTCGGCCACCGGTTCGTTAAATAGGTGCTGATCGGTGTGACAATTTGCAGTAGGTTCCCGAATTCGCGGAGGTCGCACAAATGGTCGAAATAGGTAGATTTTAATGAGGGAACGGGTGCGTATTTATGTCAATTGATTTTAAACAAATAACGACACGATCATCATAATAGTGGTTTGTTCTATCAATCATATCATCACCACCACCACAATCATCATCACAATCATAATATGGAACAAGTCTTGCGACTTTTCGTCCCAATAACATTATTTGCAATGTCTGTTAACAAATTACGTACCGTCATTCGATATATACTTGTGAGTCACTTGAACATATTACTTGTCGTCGAACTGGTATCTCATATATATTTTTGAAGACCTCTGTTTGTCTGTATGTTTGTCTGTGTGTCATTGATACAAATCTACGATTCTCGACCGATCGGGACGAAACTTCGTACGTGTGTGTAGTTTGACCAGGCGGTCGTCAATGTCGTATTGGCGAGCCCGTGCGGCGCCCGCTTCGCGCATGCGCAGACGAGATCTCGGAAACGGGTGGAGCTATCGACTTGAAATTTGCTATGTGAATGTATCTTGCCCCGGATACGAATTTTATCGGGTCGCCGAGCCCGTGCGACGCCAGCTTCGCGCATGCGCAGACCAGATCTCGGAAACGGGTGGAGCTATCGACTTGAAATTTGGTATGTGAATGTATCTTGCCCCGGATACGAATTTTATCGGGTCGCCGAGCCCGTGCGACGCCAGCTTCGCGCATGCGCAGACCAGATCTCGGAAACGGGTAGAGCTATCGACTTGAAATCTGGTTTTTGAATAGCCCGGACAACGTCGAGCTCATCGGCTAGTTTTATATAATAGAAGAATGAGTCTATGTATATATATCGAGTGTTGGAGCCTCAACAGCGAAGTCTGGCAGAGAGTTCCAGCTATTTACCACCCTCTGTGTGAAGAAATATTTTCTTATGGCCTTGTTAACAGTGCACATCTGTAGCTTTTTATTATGTCCTCTTGTTATTCCTGATGAATTTCTTTCTAATAGGTCACAGGCATTGATATTGTAATGACCATTCAACAGTGTATATACCTCGATTAGATCTCATCTAAATCTTCGATATTTTAAAGACATCAGATTGAGTCTTATCATTCGGTCTCGGTGGAATGGCGTTTTGATTTGACGAACTAGTTTCGTTGCTTTTCTTTGTATTTTCTCTAACACAATTCTTTAATATTTGTGATGTGGGCTCCGTGCAGAGTTACAGTATTCGATGATAGGTCTGACCATTATTATGCAGAGCGATCGGAAAGTGTCGATATCCAAGTCGTGAAAGTTCTATTGACTTTGCCGATGATTTGAGAAGCTTTATTGTTTTAGGATATTGTAGGAAGTCTAATCTGGACGTGCAAAATTGAGCTATAGCGATAGGATATATCGCAGGACAACACATTTCGGGTTTTCGCGGGTGTGTATTCACTGGATGTCTGATAGTTGCAGTATGTAACTATTATGGCCGCGTTATAAGGGCTTTGCTAACCCATTTTCAACCCAAATTTGAAGGAGTCAAAATAAAGGATTCTGTTCAATTTTATTAGTAATCACAGCAACCAAACTCATAGATGCACCATTTTAACAGTATCAGGCATGATGGATTATCTTAGAAATACAAAATGTGAACTTTATAGAGGTTTTTAAAAATATTTTTTTCGAACCCAAATCCAACAAACGCAAAATCAATTTCTAAGAAAAAAATATGGAAATGTGTACTGAATACTCTGAAGAACGATGAACAATAAAGTTATATTCATATTTACCAAGTGTTCTTTGAAAAACTTAATTAAAACCAGCTGTTTACAAATGATAGATTCACTTCCCAAACTTGGCTGACTGGGAGCTGGCAGCAGTTGGTTAACTGTTGACAGTGGTGAGTTGATAATATAATTTCTTTAGCTTCAATTTAGCGCACCACTAAATAGGTCACCAATCATTGAATAATCCCTTATGGTTCAGTGGCCACACGGGCTGATAACAACCCAGCTACACTGGACACAAGGTGACCCATAATCCACCCACCAAGTGTCACCTTCTGGACAGAATTACTGAGAAAGTAAAACTACCATTTGTAAACAAGTGGTTCTGAGTAAGTTTTTCAAAGAATGCTTGGTAAATATGAAAATATTTTTATTGTTCATCATTCTTCACAGTGTTCAGTACACATTTCCATATTTTGTTCTTAGATATTGGCTTTATGTTTGTTGGATTTGGGTTCGAAAAATAGATTTTAAAAACCTCTATAAATTTCACATTTAGTATTTCCAACATAATCCATCGTTGATTATACTCTGTGATTTGTAATAAAAGTGAACATAATCCTTTATTTTGACTCTATCAAATTTTGGGAAAGTCCTTAATTGCTTTCGATGTTTTGGTAAGAACAATGGCTGGGCTACTCTTGAAGATTTTATGGCGGGAACACAATGCCTCCGATTTTTTATCCACATTTAGAAGCTTTATGGTGTGGTGAATGAGAAACCTGAAGTATTAAGCCGTAGTTTTTTTTAATAATTTGAAGGATTAGTTGTTAACGGAGTTCTGAATCATGTAACCAATATATTTTATATTATAATTTATATTTAGGTATAATAATATGATCTTGAGGGCGTTACCATTTCTGATTATGGTTTTCTTGTATTAATTTGGTCGCTATCTCCGCGCGTGACACGAATCCGGACAGTGTTTCTTTTTTCTGATTTAAGTGCAAAGACCTCTTTGCGTATCTCCTATCGTGCCCAAATCATGATACAACCACATCACCGTCCCCAATAGTTTTGCTTTTATTTTGCGCATAATTCAAAGCAATGTTCTTATTTCGCACAGGCATAGCATGTCATACTCTCCAATCATGTCCTTACATTCTGGGCACTACAGCCTTTGTTCAACGCAACAAACATTCAGAGTTAGAATTCGAAAAACGTTACGGATCTATTGCGATTTCTAGCATTAGCATGGAGTCTCTGAATAAGTATTGCTATTTCCTGTTTCGGATATATCGCGATTTTTGTCCAAGTTAATGGCGATTGAAGCTTGCAACTTGAATTGTTTACGATCGTTACACCCATCCTTATTTTCTGGATATAACGGCCGATCATTCACAATATGATTTCCTTTAATAACTGACTCTATGACATGATCATTTTTCAATTACGGACATGTTTGGTAGATGTGGTCTTTTTAAACAGGTTTGAATGTGTTGCCGTTATGGACAACTTGCTGGGCAGGATTTGTTCTTTGGTCGGGAACCACATCAAACGGGAATCACCATTGTTTGTAAAAATACAACAAACGGCGCACATCTGCTGCATTCAATGTCGCATTTCCTGGTCTTTGTAAACACGCTTTAGTATGTACTACCGAATCATAACAAACGGCGAATGTAAACACAACACCAAAGACAATATTTTATATGAAAAGAAAAGAACAAGAAACAAGTGCCGAAACGTCTTCGATGAAGTGCCGAAATGTCCAAGCACTTGGGCCGAAACAACCAAGTGCCGAAAATCCAGGTGCCGAAACGTCCAGAAAACCAGGTGCCGAAACGTTCATGCAGGTGCCGAAACGTCCTGCACCCAAATATCATTACTGCATTTCGATCAAAACTACCTGAATTTTCAACTCTGCCCGAGTAATACGTTGATGGCTCCATACCTAGCACCTGAATATTGGAAGACCTTGAATTATGATATACCAAATCTCAAACCGCCACAGTTACTTGCACCTAATATCACGGCTTTCACATTATTCACCGGCTTGGTTTCAGTTTCAGTCGAATTCTTGGGATCAAATCCATCGGTGTTGATAACTTTGTATCTGATTATGGGCGTTTAATGAAGCATTTCCATGAAAGTGGAAAAGTACAGGGGGGGCCGGAAATAAAATTGCGGGACACAACGTACTGGGGGTGGGGAGTACCTAGGCGTCAAAAATTTACACGTAAATTTTTTCCTTATTCATTTAGGGGGGGGGGGGGTTGTCGGAAAAAATTTGCATGTAATTTTTTTCCAAATATGTATAGTGTTTCGAAAGAATACAGGCCCTAGAGACGCTCCACCTTAAGTTTTGTAAAATTATAACGTCAATGAAATCGAGTACACCTAACTATATGGTATATGCAGAACTTGGAAGGCATCCGATATCAATAGAAATAAAATATAGAGCACTATCGTATTGGTCAAAGCTAGTGAGTCATGATGGGTCAGAACTAGCAAAGAACATATTTCTTTTATTGAGGTATGTACATGAAGACAATATCGTATTAAAAGACAAGATCAAATGGATTAGCTTTGTGGAAGGGATTCTTCACGAAGTAAACATGGACCACATTTGGTCAAGTCAGTCATCGTTAAGCAGAACAGCGTTAAGATACATAAAAAGTCAACTGATTGAAAATTATGAACGTAATCTTTTTGACAGTCTGAAGTCGTACTCATCTACCAGAGCAATATTCTACAGCAACATTAAGGACTCGATAAAAATGAATCGATATCTAGTATATTTGCCAACCCATTTATCTAACTTCTTACTGAAAATACGAACATCAAACCATAAATTACCAGTTGAAAAGAATAGATGGACGAAAGGAAAAGATAATAATGATTTAAACTGTGTGTTGTGCAGCAATAGCCCATGTGATGAATACCATTTTGTGATCATATGCCAAGAGCTCAAAAACTTACGTGAATTATATATTCCAAAATATTATTGGGATAAACCAAACCGAAATAAATTCCATGGGCTACTTTCTCTTGAAAACATGAGCGTTCTGAAAAGACTGAGCATATTTATTAAATTGGCATTGAAAAAGATTTCTTAAATATAATATTATATACACAGATGAAATATATATACGTGTATGTTTGTATGTGTATATATATATATATATATGTGTGTGTGTGTAATGCGACACATCCATAAATTGGGAATTGCATACTTATGCAAGGTAATTGTTAATGAATCTTATGTATAAGTGCTGTGTACAGTTATTGTATTATGGTGGATTTGTTACGAAAATAAGATAATGATAATTGTTAACGTATAAATTGTTTGTATAAACTGTTTCTGTGTATATATGTACATATATGTTTTGGCTATATTCCAACGTAAATGTTGGCTTTGCAAAATAAACAATCAATCAAACACGGGGCTAAATCCTTCCAGTCATAAAACAACATAGTTTCTAGCATACTGACTGGCCCTGGGTCTCCGATCAGTCACCAATTTCAATTGTTTATTCTCGTCACATAAATCATATATAGGTACAGAGATAATATTTTACAATATTTACAATATTATAGATACCACATTGCTGCACAATACACACATATACAATACAATTTTACACCCAAGGAATGGACCTGGAATTCAACTATTGTTTCAACACTGGATTGTACAACTATATCAACAGATAACACCCTTAAAGTTATGTTGGGGTTAGATTTTGGTGTTTACGCAGGTTTATGCATAGTTTGTTTCACAGAATAAAGTTTGGATTTGGAAATAAAAATATGTTTACACTAAAGTACCTATATATTAAAATGATTGAAGCAGATTGGGATATAATTGTTTCACGCCATTTATTTTGATTAGTATTCAATGATAATGATGGAGACTAAATGGTAAGATAGGATGGCACATATATTTAGTGACTTATAAAATAGATAGTGGAACAGGATTGGAAACAATTTAAGACACCCCCCTTCCATATCAGGAATAAATCAACACGAAACGCTTTTTTTCTGTTTAACATCATTGTGTCATGCAAATGGCTGATTTTTGCTTGGGATCCAAACAGGGTGTTCAAATTGTATTGGTATAACTTCAATGCGTCATTATGGGACACAAGATACGATAAGATAGATAAGATACGTTTCAATGGTCTTTTGACACACACTGGTGTAGCACGTACAACCTGCATGTAAAGATAAAATAGACAAAAGGAAGACATATAATGCTCGTTGAAAGGTATTTCAAGTATTTATCGACCTATTACGATACCAGGAAAAATTAAAAAGCGAAATTTATTATGTATCTTGGAGCGCAAACCACCAAGTGGCTGAACAAATACATAGGCGAATTAATAGTGTTACATCTTTTAGCTTGACCCACCAAATAGAGTTAAGTCACCTTGGTCTGCTGAACTTACTTCCGGTTGGTAACTGATGTAAACATTTCTCTTTTTTTTAAAGAATATTCACTTAAATTTCTTAATATTTCTGATAACAGATTTGCTTAAAGGGAGTTATAAAGTTCCCCATACTTTAGTACAGAATATGGCATAGTATGGGATTAGAATTTAGATACAACAGCGCCCAATGTTTATATTTTTGAAATTTCCTGTAACACTTCTTGAAATTGAAATCTTCTCTTGAAATCACTCTCAGATCTGTGAGTGTGAATCAGTGACAGTGTGATTGTGTCGATGACCAGATGACTTGAAGACCACAATTCAATCGTAAGTGAAAAGATTTCCGTCGTAGGAAGTAACTGGGAGTTGGTTTGCGCACGACAATGTCGCAAGTAAAAAAATAATGGAAACGGACCATGCAGCTCGTCCGAGGGCCCAATTGACCTGGGCCAGCTCGCCGGCGCTGACTCGTTCCAAGGGATTTCTCTCTCTCTCTCTCTAAGCCAAAGGGTTGTCGGGAGGTAGATCGGATAGTTGCATGGGTTTATGATAATTTATTTGGCTAAAAACAAATGATAAAAACAATTAAGGAACAACATACGAACATTTATACAGGGACCAGCCGAGAGGGCGATGTGGGCGACTTCTTCGCCCTAGCGCCGTCCGCTTCGCCTTATTTTTGCAGTCGGGCGAAGTTCAAGTCGCCCTGAAAATTCCAAAGTTGACTGACGAAAAAATAACACATAGGTTTGATGAATTCTTGAACTGTAGTTGGCCGGCACTCCGCTTGACTAATTCTTCTTCAGGTATAATGCAGAGCATTTCTTCAGGAAACCACCTACATGTAGCTCACAGTGATAAGTTATTCTGCCGTGTGGACGAGAAATATATGAATATACGCAAGGAAATATGAAATATCATGGATACAAATTCTCACCTGGGTTTACACATAGAACATTAGATTAGATTATTTATTGGTAATGATACACATATCTATACCATTTTATACAAATATGTCACACTCACACGTCGTACGTAGCATCTTTCTGCACTGGAGGTATTTTGACTAAATAACCCAAAACCCCATTGCAGTGATCTCTTATGGCTTACTGTACAGGTCTTTTACTTGATGACACAGACCAAGTCCAGTTTCCAGCACTGTATAGTCTCTTGCCAGTGCTGGCTTCTTGATCTGTATCAATTGATTCAGTATACAAGTTCATATACCACAAGTTCCGTCACACGTTCTGAAGCCATCTCGCCCTCTGATCGAAGTGTGACTGTGACTGGTTACTGTGTAAACAACCCGCTTATACCGGTATTGTTTTGATAGGAGTGGGGACAATGATGGCTTCTCCCAAAATTAACCCAGTGATAGTGAGATGATTGAACTTTATGAGAATCAGAGAAATTTAATAAGAATGTGAAAACAGTACAATACAAATGTATATTGTTTAGTCATGAATTCGCCGGTTTCTCGCTCAAATCGACTAACGTGATTAATGGTTATTAATTATTATAGACAAACATGCCTAAACTGCTAAAGTAATCAAAATGTAAAAATTGCTAGACAACATTCTGAAATATATCATAATCTTAATTTAAGAAATTGATATCCACAAATTTAATTCCCGGGGCCACAAAAGCCGGGCCAGTCTGGACCGAGTGGGCCCTGGGACGAGCTGGCCCGGATCCAAAAATAATATCAACCACTGTTTGATTTTAGATGCGAAATCATGGCGTATCCTTGGCTACCTCCACTTGCGACGTAATCGTGGCTGGAAATATCACAGGGTAGTCAATCACATGCTTCAAACAACATACGATATCATCATGTATGACGACATCGCAATTGTGTGAACAAACTATCCATGATCCCGTCGGGACCGATTCATCCACTTACGATTGTGTCGTGGTCGTCTGAACGTTCACTAAAGTCTCGGGTGCTGATGAGAAACCTCAGGTGTTTGTCCTCTGGGTACTGATCAAGGTGTTTAATTAAGAGATAGGTAAAGCATTTTTGATGTGCATTTTCCCAATTTTATCATGCAACATAAAACTTAATTACTGTCTGGAGAGTAATCGGAGTATAATCTATAGCTGAATTCAGCCACGTTAGTGGCATTTATCTAAATTGTAGCTGAATTATCACATTTGCCAGACCTGTAAAAGTAACTTGTTGGCTGTTATTTTGTTAGTATTATCCCACTGTGATCCCAATATCATTGGGCAAGTGTTTTATTAATAATAAATAATTAAATTAAATTAATTATAAGAGTAGATTTATCGTAATAACGGGCAACTAACAAACACACCATATTTCGCACAACTTCGCAAACCATATAAGAAATGCCAAACTCAGGGTGGGTGGGTTTGGGGAAGGTGGATGGCACTGCATGAACAAAATGTCAGCCTAACAAATCACCTGTTGTATGTAATCTTAGATATCGCCTGGAATACATGTGAACTCAGCCCAAAACAAAGTCGGTCCAAAACAAAGTCAGACCCACAGGATTCCGGAACTGCGACAGGAAAAGTCGACCCCACGATTAACAATTTTAATAACTACTTTTGTTGCATCATATCTATTCATCTCTTGTCTCGCTGCTGATGTTTTCTTATCACTAATTAAGAAATCATATGCGCGCAGTGTGCCCGTGGAGAAGCTCTGTGTATTTTGCCCAACGTTGGTTCAATTGTTGGCCCAACATATTGGCCCAACATTTACCCAATGAGCAAAATTATGTTGGTTGCCAACATTGGCCCAACCATTCAGAGAGTGGTTGTGCCAATGTTGGCCCAACCATTTCATGCATTCTGGGCCGCCACTTTGAAGTTATGAACATGAAAGACAACTTTGAACATACTGGTACCTGGACCCACTCAAGTTCACAACATAAATTGTCATATTCACCCTGGAAATCTTGAATTTCGACCCCCTGTTTACTAGTTCCAAATGTTTTCTACATCCATGTATTCATCAGTATAAAGCCATAGGACTCATGCCAAGTCGAAAGGACAGAACTTCAGAAAACTGTGACAAGAGAGCAGTGAAATTTAAAAATAATGGAGCCGACTTCTCTTGATCATTCTTTAATTTACCTGAACCGACTCCTCTGGGGCTGACTTTGTATTGGACTGACTTCTCCCGATACCCTTAGCATGTAGTATGATTATCTAGTATATGTATCTGCAGTAGTATCGCTAGCAAATTAGCAGTCACATTTTTTCAAACTGCTCGCACATGTTCAGTGGTAACAGACATCGCATTCTCAGATAATAATTTGATTTCATGAGCAAATCCATGATATATGCACAAAATTATACGATGAATTTAGTTACACTGAAGGGGGTCACTCTCACCAAAAAAGTGCTGAAGGGCACACAGGTTTAGAATTCTCGTTCCAAATGTCATTCAGTTGCTGCGTCTGCCATGATTTCTGTAACCTTCAGCAATTTTTTAAAACCTGTGTAGGCCCTATCCTTCAGCACTTTCTTAGGTGAGGGTGACCCCTTCAGCTTTACTTACCTATAATATCAAAGAATGTGATAAGAAGATCCAAAATATAGACATTTTTGCAAATTAAACATCATTCTTGCTGGCAAGGCTTCATATTCCTGCTTTTACACATAAATAAAATACTTGGAAGATATGGAGTTGTGTTACAGTTACACACTTCGGAACAAATAAAATAGCGCAATTCATTACCTCCCTATGGTACAGGATCACTAAGATACCGGTACAGTAATGCTCTAAATAATCGACTCCTTAACCACAGCAGAATTATGGATAACTTTTCAGGATTTAGTCGGAAATATGGCTTGTTGCCATTCATCGGAAAGTTACCCATAATTCTGCTGTGGTTAGGAGTCGATTACTTAGGGCATTACTGTGTGGCTTTGTGTTCTGAGAGAAGAATTTATTGTTGTTGATCTACCCACTGATGATTTTTAATACGTGTTCAGATTGCAACTAGTCTTTTACTATTCGAGTTGACAGATCACTATAAACACTAAGAATACCGGTATGTGTTCTGTTAAGGTCTTTGTTAGAACATTTACCGAACAATACTGAAACATTAAATAAGCATTCGAGTTTGGTAAGGCGTTGTTCCAGTCGCATGAATATCAAATACAAGCATGGCTTTTTGGCGAGAAATAGTATGCATGCCCATGTTAAAAGATGAAGCAATTGCATAATATTTACATAATGATTTGTTTAAAAAAAAATATTATTTTTTAAAACCCTTTTTCATTTCTAACTGTTTGTGAAGGTCTGTTATATTTAATGTGACTCTTCTTTTGTTATTTTCTTACAGCTACCACACATCTCTGTGGAAATGCAGGCTTCAGTCATGACCTAAGAAGTTTTGTTGTGAACATGAGAAAATGACCACATACACTAAATTTGATAGATATATGGATGATACCACTGCTGATTAGCAATATTCAAATAAAGTTGCTATTTTGAGGGACATTCTTTGAAGAGATATCAGATGAACTTTTTGATAACACATGGATAACAAGATGAAGAACAAGTCATCGCTTCGAGTGAAGGTCATCAGTATGGGAAATGCTGCAACTGGAAAGGTTTGTAAATAGGTCAAGTTTTCTTAAAGATACGGGCGGCGTTGGCAGTGGGTATGCTGTTAAAATATTCAGATCCGTCAAAAACCGCCATAAACAGAAAGAATAGTAAAATATAGACAGACCTTGTTCCTATACCAATCAGAAATATGGCATAAACAGTGTGTTATTGTCAAATGTTATTCCTTTGTTATGTAAACAAAACTTCAAAAGCAAAAAACGTTACAGAACCTTGCTTTTGTTTAGATCCGGATATGGTAAACATAAGAGCGTTATTTGTTAATGTTTTCCCGATTTGTAAATAATAGAGAGCGTTTTTATCATATGTGTGCGATTAACCAATAAAATTGCGCTGTGTTATGTAAACAGAAGCAAAACTTCTGTAACACAAGCAGGTTCTTGTTTACATACACCATCGTACGCCTTGACGACAATATACTATTTACATGCTGATTATGTTTGGCATATGAGCAAAACTATATATATTTCAATATTCCTTCTGTTGATGGCGATTTGAACAAATATGAATATTTCTGCAATGAATGCCGCCCGTCCCTTTAAACTAAAACTAGCTTGTGATATCAGTTGTTATAGTCACTGTATAGTGATGTTTATTGAATGGTGGTAATTTTCAGTTTTAATAACCTTACTCTTGGGCTCCAAATAAAAGAGCAGATCCAAATAAATGTGCAGGGAGGAAATCCTGACACATATATAATAAAAGTTCAGACCCAAATAATGGTGCAGGGTGGAATTTAGTCTCACTTTAATCAACAATTTAATATCTATTCTAGACTGAGATGATTTATATTCAACTAAAACAGGTCTTACAAGACATTCATGGTTTCATTTACAACAATCCAGCATACTAATGGACAACTTGGAACTATAATAAGAATTTATTATAACCTCCAAATTAAATATTGGAAAATAATAAATGTGCAGAGCCTACTAAGGTGTATGCAGGGGGTAATTTGGGCTGAAAATTAATAAACTTGCCTGCACTATTAACTAGAGCCCGAGAATTTTGAAATTCAGATTTCTTGGTTTAAACAGAACAAAATAATAATGGTACAGTGAAATACATGTCTTTTCCAGGCAAAGTGGTATTTTGGGGTGTAAAGAAGCACCAGGCATGTTCTGTCATTAGCAATCTGCTTACTGAAATTAAATGTGCTGACTATGCAAATAATTTCAATTGAAAGTCAGTTGATTTTTCCACATTTGCTGCTTAAAGGTACTCAATCCGATCAGACGCTCCTAAATTACTATTTCTTTGGCTTCGGGGGTAAAAAATATTTGATTCGAGTCAAGGAACCCACCCGTCAAAGCTATTTGTAAAGATGGATAACTCTAAAATCAAGTGGTATTAATAACCACTTGATTTTAGAGTTATCCATCTTTATCTGCAAGACCGTCCATTTGACCGACAAGTTCTGTCCCAGAAACAATAGAAATCGCAAACTTCAAACATCGATATCTAATCACGCTGATCTTTGACAGTGGTTCCTCGACTCGAATCAAATATTTTTTACCCCCGAAGCCAACGAAATAGTAATTTAGGAGCGTCTGATCGGATTGAGTACCTTTAACTCTTGTTAGTTTGTGACTGAAAGGAGCATAGAAGAATTGTATAAACTCAAAATATAAATTCGGCATATTCAGTTTGAAATACATTTGTACAGTACAGTAATGCCCTAAATAATCGACTTCTTAACCACAGCAGAATTATGGGTAATTTTTCAGGATTTAGTTGGAAATATGGCTTGTTGCCAATCATCGGAAAGCTCTCAGTGAGAGCTTTCAGATGAATGGCAACAAGCCATATTTCCAATTAAATCCTGAAAAATTACCCATAATTCAGCTGTGGTTAAGAAGTCGATTATTTAGGGCATTACTGTATATCATGTGCATGCATACTATATTTATTTCCAGAGTTGCATTATCAAGAGATATTGTGAGAAAAGATTTGTGCACAAATATTTGGCAACAATTGGCATAGACTATGGCGTCACAAAGTAAGTATCACAAACTGTAAAAATATGGCTCCATGATTTTCAATAAATGTCAGAAAATACCTTCACTCTTAGGCCAGATAAAAAAAATTGTATTTCTCAGGGCGAGCCTCATCCCCAAAAAACCTGCTCCTCAAGCATATTTATGACCTGCCATAAATAAGTAAATATATATACTGCTTATCCCTATTCATCTGTCAGAAGTCTGCATAGCAAAAGTTGACAACATATAAGATGCACATATGCCTTGTTTCTATAAAAAATAATCACCATTTTATATAGAAATTCATGTGTATGTATACTGGATATAATCACCAACCCTGTTGAATAAAGATTGATGCTGGTCAAGCCTGAGTTTAGTGTGTCTGTCATTTGCAGAATGAGGTCCCCAGACAGTGAATTTAGTGAGACTATCCCGCATAGCGGGCTAGCATCACTAAATTCACCCTCTGGGGACCTCATTCTGCTTCGGCCTCATCTGCTATGGGAGACTAGACTCAGATTGAAGTTCCCAAATGGTGAATATTGTGATGTACACCCATTGGGAATTTCGATTATGCAATGTGTCGCCTGCCAATTTGGGGATATAGAGAAACCAAACTATAAAAGAAATAAAATCTATGTGAAGAAGTTTCTCCCAAAATGTATGCACAATGAGCTCCATCTCAAACCGAGAAATAGTTCTCTGATACATCCGCCCCCAATACCAGACAAATGCACAGTGCTTATGAGCCCCACATACATGTAATTCAATTACTTGACGGTAAAGGCGTTCTGCTTATTTGCATACCATATGGTATGTATCACATTGAAACCTAACGTCTGCAGTTTTGGAGTTACTGTTCTTCTGCTGGACACAACAACATCCTGACAATATGAATCAAGTAAAACATATATTTATATGCATACATGACCAAAATACAGATTCAATAGAGTCAACAATATATATTATATATAGATACTACACTATGTTCAGCTCAAAATATATTTTATGACGTTTGCATACATCAACATTTATTTGCGAACAAAGTTGTGCCTATTGTGTTCATGGCAAAGTCTGCATGCAATTTCCACTGACATGAGCCATGTCAAGGAGCATGGTTTTGTTGTCTGCCAAGGACTATTTTTTTCTAGAACATAGACTCCCAACTGGACATTCATTAACTAAATGGTCTCGGCCTGCAGCCTCGACCATCTAATTCACAATTATCCAGTAGTCTGTTATTCCTGTCATAAATATCAACACAATCTTGTTTAATGCATTAATTTTATGTGAATGAACCATCTGTCTGGAAACACTTCTATCAATTAATATTGATTTTTCTGGTACCTATGCTATGTACACTGTACATAGCATAGTATAGATACATAATATACAATATATAATAATACTTGATAATAACATGTACTACAATTTTGTTTTGCTCTCTACATTGTACAGAGCCAAACAAAAATTGTATTATATATATGCATACATCAATGCTCGGTTTCGAACAGAATTGTACCAGAATATATGCCTCCAGTTGTGTTCACGGCAAAGTGCACATGCAACTGCCACTAACATCAACCGTGTCAAGGGGCATTGTTTTGTTCTTAATCAAGGACTATATTTTATACAGAAAAACTTTATTATATGTCTCATTTATCGAGATTTATCAGAATTGTTCATCTGTATGAAAGTAGGTCGTCCTTGTATATTTCAAAACTGTGTTAATGGACTCGCGACTGGACATTCGGAAACTAGAAGATCGATCATATGGGTATCAAATTAATTGTCTATAAAGGCATAATAAAGGGGTTTATTCCTGCAAAATATCTAAATCAAAATGGTATTTTGCCTTGATCAATGGAGAGTGCTAACAATCGATTCATTAATCAGCTGCTGATTCGATTTGATTCCATTATGTCATTGGATTAACCCCTCTTTACATTCTTATGCATTAAGATGCATGATGTTAGAAGATGTATTGGTTTTAATTCAAATTTAACTGCAGCGGTATGTCTATCAGAATAACAACCTGAAATTTGGGCCTAACTCAGCCTAACTCACTTTTGTTTTGTCTTGTTATATATTGATTTGTACCATACAGTCTGACGACATGACAGTGAGGTAAATACACAGTGTTGTTCTCACCCAATCACGCAAATATCGTAATGTGAATTAAACATGTGTGAACAGTAGCACAGACATGCAATTAGTTTAGCTGCATGTTGGATGTATAATAAATTAAAATTACTTGATTGGATCGACACACCCATTCACATCGAGATTAGATTTCATTCGTGAAGATACTTGATTCGATTTGACTGCGAAACCACGATTAGCATTGCCTTAGGCTAATAAGATAGACTTCTCCCTCTTGCTACGCTGAAGTTTTTATATTCTAAAATTAGCCGTAAAACTGTCCCGAAAGATTGTACTAGTATGTATTACATAATATATAATGTTGATGCAATTATCTGTATTTTGGGCAAGTATGCATATAAGGATATTTTTGAATCAAACAATGCATTCGATACCAGAAGAAGAACAGTAACTCTATTACTGTAGTCTAGAGCCCGAAGCCGCCATCGCACGCTGCCATCGCATGCCGCCGCTGCCAGCCATATTGGCCACAAGTCACCGCCAGCCATATTATCTCTAATGCCAGCCATATGAAAAAATCTCCATTGCCGGAATTGTAAAATGGCTGAGCCGTGCATTATATGTCAAGCACAACTGTACTGTGAATCGCAAAGAACTAAACCACATTGCCTAATATTGGCATACTCGCATGGACACGGCATGGTTGTTATATTATCAGAACACCCGGGCCTCACAATGTGGAATAGACTATTCCAATGCATGCTTTCCTGTAACTGAATGGGAGCATTCATTCAGTATTGAAAGGGTTAAAATTTAAATTGTTTATTTCGACACGACTAGGTCTCAGACATCGCTGGCAGTTGTCAATATATGCACATAACCTGTAGAAGAGAATAGAAAATAGTTTGAAATATTATATCATTACTATCGGATTCATCATTCATGCATGCATATCGCAAGATGCCAGTGGTGATAGCAGTCTGAAGTCGACAGAAGTCCCAATGTAACTTACATGGGAAATTATACATAGTACATCCATGACAGTCCTTCGTGTATGTTCGCCATAATGAAAAAGCCCAACACCAAAAGAATACTTGTGGTCTGGAATTCTACGGGTTCACCACAAATGCTAAAACAAATGGTGTCTATAACCGGGGATTAGGAAAATTTCGGAAACGAAAATACGCCGACTGATAACTTCTCAGCCGGCTGAGCTGCCATATTTCGTCAGCCACGAACGTCGCGACTGAGCCGGCTTAGCTAGCTAACCAGCCACAAAATTGGTTGAGCCAGCCGCTTCGGGGTCTACTGTAGTCCCTCATGCTAATGTGTCATGTTTCAATGTGACAGATACCACCTTATATGCAATTGAGCAGCATGCTGAATGAATTACAAATGGTTCATAAGCTCTATGCAATAGGTGGGTTATAAGTGAACTAGTTCTCAGTTAAAGATCTCCGTGGATGCTCATTGTGCATAAATTGGGTGACATGAGTGTTGTACATGTATAATACAAATGTTGACATGGTATAAAGCAATGGTATAAAGAGCCCATTTGGAAAATAGAAGGTCGAGGTTGAACAAAGGAGCTGGGTTTTAAATATCATTTTTGGTTCCAAAGTAATAGCAGTCATTTACTCTTTTAAAATAATTTATGAAAATGACAGTGCGCGAAATGGCTTTAATTTTTGTAAGGAAGAGAAAAAGCACTGCTCTTGTAATACAATATATACTTGTATTTGCATTATTATGGCATATACTAGTATGCCATCCTTCCCCAACTTCTTTCTGATCAGCAGCAGGATTGCCAAAGTACCGACGGTACCACAACTTTCGGTACCGGTTCCGTACTGATGTTCAGTACCGCAAACCGGGTCGGTATCGGTACTCATCGAGTGGACTTTTATACTGCAAATAACTTTGGTTTCGTGGGGTTCCATCATCAATTATTCGTTAAGTTTGACATTTAGTCAAACAACGAAAATAAAAATAAAAACATTTACGATTAAGTTGTTGTCTGCGGTGGTTTTCGGCAAGTCGCAAAGGGAGGATTTTTAAAAAGACGGAATAAAGAGTGGAACGAATGTAGACATGTACATGTATGTTTGACTACTGGGCCGGCTAACATTGTAGGCTTGTATGGATACATGGTACACCATATTATTTGTGTGGTAATTAATTAGAGAACTCACTAGTCGGTCATATAACTTGCAATCTCGCATGTTGTAATTTCATAAATGATGTCACCCAATGAAACCTAAGTCGTTTCCAGTAAGGCCAAAATAAAAAAGACCTGTGTTTCTGGTGACCCGCCCGCCCTTATTCTGGCGCCCCCAACCGTTTTCATTTTATTGATTTTGCAAAATCTAGTACGCATCAGATTTTATTTTCCATGTAAACTGATTCATTTCCGTGTAAAATGGACACATCGCGTGTTCTGTTAAACCGGAAATTATACAAAACTTCAATTAGTTCACAGCCAAGTCAAATTTTTTTTTCATTTTCATATTTTATGCAATAAAACAATAAATTACACTAATATTTTAATATTATGTACTTAGTTTTATTATTTTATAGTACATTAAAAACAAGGATAAGCAGTCTGGGGGTATTCATATTTATTTTGAGCAAAGTTGAAAATAAAATGAAAAAATAAAATGAAAAGCCACCCGCCGCCTCTATTTTTTTCTTGCATGTCACCAGAAACAAACGTATATTTTGTTTTGGCCTAAGCCTAGTTGTAGTTGGCTAGTAGAAAATTTGGAATAGATTTTTAGAGAAAATAGTCAAATACACTCTGTGTCTGTGACGTTAACTTTATATCACAAATTCCGGCCGCATCAAAGAAATACAGTTATCACAATGCATGCATTCTGTAAATTTTGTGATAAGTTGTCATAGTGCGGCATACTGTGCCTTTGATGTTTGTATGTGCTGACGATATCACGTTAACCCATCGCAGTTGTGTTTGGCGTTATGTTGAGCTGCTTAATTAACCCTTTATATTCGTTAAGAGGTATATTAATATAAATCAACAATCGGTACCGAGAACCGTCGGTACTCGACATCAGAACCGGTACTGATTTTATTCCTGATTACCGCCGGTAACGGTACCAGTACCTATTGGCAACCCTGTCCAGCAGTTCTCAACAGAATATTTTGACGGAATTACTTATTGATATCAAATTTCACCTCAAAATAGATATGTAATGGATGCTAGGTTTAATAGATAGTATTTGTATTTGACATGTGTTGTCTGTATGTCCAATGTTTTTTTTTTACAGATTACAGGTCAAGGACAAAGATGTAAAGGTCAACATATTTGACATGGCAGGACATCCTATTTTTTATGAGGTATATATAACTTAATTTCAGTAAGGCTACAGCCCGTGTCAGTATGCATGTCAATATATCTCCACAAATTTTTAATTAAAGGGAGGTTGAGCATTTAAGGCAAGCCTGAGTTTAGTGTGTCTGACATTTGCAGAATGAGGTTCCCAGAGCGGACTAGCATCACCAAATTCACCCTCTGGGGACCTCATTCTGCTTAGGCCTCAACTGCTATGGGAGACCTAGGATCAGATTGAACTTCCCCAGTCGAAGTTGGTGATGTTCACCCAAGTCACCTCGATTACGCAATTTATCTTCTGCAAATTAAGGGATATGGAACTTTTCAGAAGGAAAAAAGTAACTAAAAACAATGTTAATTTGAGACTGGATATTTCCTAGAAGATGAGGCCTAAGCAGAATGAGGCCCCCAGATGGTGAATTTGGTGATGCTAGCCCGCTATACGGGATAGCGTCACTAAATTCACCCTCTGGGGACCTCATTCTGCAAATGACAGACACATTAAACTCAGGCTTGATTTAAGGTCACGCTTTTTCCCGTCCATGACCTATATGGCATATTAAGATTAATCACCCCCATTTTGTAGGTAGTCATCCTTAGGAATGATTTTGTCACGGTATGCTCAACACCAAATTACACCATATTTTATTATATCGCAAATGAGTTTCCATCATCTGAATTATTTTATCCAAGGAAGCGATAATAAACAGTTATGATACTAAAGCATAGTTTGGCTTCGGCAATCTGCTACGGCAACCCTTTGCCGTGGCCCAGTTTGCTTCAGCAAATGACTTCGGCACTGCTACAGCCAATTTTGAGGGCTGCTGAAGTTGGAAATGCAAAAGATGCCTGACGCCGTTACAGATCCACTGTCCAATTACATAGGGCACATGTTGAACTTATTATCTGAACATTTCCCACAAATGAATATGAATATAGTAATGCCCTAAATAATCAACTCCTTAACCACACAGAATTATGGGTAATTTTTCAGCATTTAGTCAGAAGTATGGCTTGTTGCCATTCATCGGAATGCTCTCAGTGATGAATGGCAACAAGCCATATTTCCGACTAAATTCTGAAAAATTACCCATAATTCTGCTGTGGTTAAGGAGTCAATTATTTAGGGCATTACTGTACTTCTGCACTTTTATTATCTTTTCGTCTACTTTTATTACATGAACATCCTTCCAAATGAACAATTGACCATTCCAATGTATATTTTAATAACATAATGGGATAGGATAATCCATTCAGTATAGAAAGGGTTAAACTTTCTGCTTGAAGTGTGTGTCCCCATCATGGTAAAACAAATGCCAAAACACAAATGTGTATTCAGTGGCTTCTTCATTGAATACCATGTATTAACCCTTTACCCAACAAACCGGCCAAAACCGGCCAAATAAAGCTTCAACAGCCTAAAATATCTTCGGTCTGTCTCAATAGAACCATACAAATATGGATATCATTGGAACCGGCTCCTTGACCACATTGTGATAGTTACAGTTATGCCCTGTGCCAATGCATTCTCTTATATATGCGAGTCGACCATAGGTCGCCTCGCATATATAAGAGAATGCATTGGCCTAAAAAAATGTGTTAAGCCAATGCATTCTCTTATATATGCGAGGCGACCTATGGTCGACTCGCATATATAAGAGAATGCATTGGCACATGGCCCTTCTGTTGGGTAAAGGGTTAATATGTGATAAATGTATGTACCTCATCTAATTTCAGGTTCGGAATGAGTTTTATAAAGACACCCAGGGGGCGCTACTAGTCTATGATGTAAGTGACCGGGTCAGTTTCGAATCGTTAGATGTTTGGCTAAGAGAAATGCAACATGAGATGGGGAATACTAAGGATATGGAGAATGTAGTTATTTGTGTATGCGCAAACCAGGTTAGTAATAAATTAAAAGGAAAGTAAACTCTTGCATAACCAAAAGGCATATGCATTAAGCAAGCTGTTCTCTGTTCGTCTGAAAAGTTTTAGCGCAAATCTCCACACAGGATCAGAGATATGGCGCAAGCAACTACGCCAGTAACTTGCCTCCGCCCTTTTGGAAAAAATATTATCTCCCTTTATAGTTTGTTGTGTCACTTGTTTGTTTGTTTGGGGGCTTCCTAAGCCTTCCTTCCCCATTAAAGTTGTATTCAAGTTTCAATAATAACATTAAAAATCTAATTTAACTCTTCTTTAACTGGAGCTTCCTGAAATTTTGTGAAAACCCTGTGCCAATGTATTCTCTTATATATGCAAGTATCCCACATATATAAGAGAATACATTGGCCTAACAATATTTACCTTGACCTTTTAAATCAGTGCATTCTCTTATATACGAGGTCCCTATGGTAGACTCGCATATATAAGAGAATGCACTTGCACAGGATCTTTAATACTGCACCAGCATAGCTCCCATCATGGAAGGGTTAAGATAACTTCTCGGTTTGTTTCACTGAAAAATTGTTGAAATTTTAAAGATGGTCTTGTCTCTTCCGAGCCACAATTACAGCAACAACATAATTTGTTATAAATCGCGATTTCAAGATTACAAAAAGCTATTTTGTCAATAAAATACAGATAGAACTGAAGATGGGGTATATTATTTGTCTACAAATCATAATAAGTTGGTTATTTTTATAGTAATTCGCGTTAAATCTGCATTTTTACTTTATTGAGGGTACTAAGAAGATAGACTTCTTCTTCTTGGTACCCTTTAGGTATGCTCTGAATGTTTTCGCTCATATTTCTGTTCTAAAAATAGCCCATAAAACTGTCCCGCGGAAAAGTAAGTAATTTTTGTTATTGACAACTTCACAAAATAATTATTGCTGTTCCTCGAAAAAATTCAATATAAAAAAAGATAGTGTATTAGTATTAGTAGGCCTATGTATATTAATATATGAATACAAAGCAAAGCATGAATCATAAAGATTGGCCTGGAACCTGAATACATCTTTAAGGGTTAGCATATGAAATTTTGAAATATTATACATTACAATGGTTTTCTGATTGGAATTCAATACACACCTTCAATCATGAGGTGATGCATCAGCAGCGAAGGTAAATCATGTGACTCGCAGTGTCCTGTGCAAAGACTTTGGGTAATCAGAGAGTTGTAAGTGACAAGTATTGAAAGTTCGATAACATGCGATTGACCAACAGAAATAACCATTACAAACAATGTTATTTTTAAAGATGCACAATCTGATTGAATGGTTCCCGTATCATCCGTTACAATAATGAAATTTCATTAAAAGCAGATTTAGTTATCCAGATAAGTTTTATTACCAATAAATACTCACAACAATACCAAGCATGGTATCATATTTGCCGAAAAAGTCCTATATTATTAACGCTTTTTTTTTTCTTTGGACCGTGAGCGAATGTGGTTTACAAATTCCATATATGATGATGCCTTGTTCAAACTCGAATTCCCCAATGCAAATGAAAAAAACTTCTTTCCATATGTAATCAGCATGGTGTTATTTAACTTTTTGCATGAATAAAACATGATTACCGATTTTGAAAAAATATATATCTATGTATCTGCATACCTTAATTTTTGTTGCTGGTTATTCTTTTCATTGACTTAAATAAATTCCTATCACCATGCAAAGCCACTGCGAACCGTAACCTTGCGTGACCCCCCCAAACTCTGTTTTTTCTAGAATAAGCCGGTGGAATTTTTGCTAGGCTGACAAAAATCTAAATCTAATAGCTCTCATCTTTGAATTGTGGGTTCCTCGACTCAAATGGAATTTTTTTTCACCCTAGAAGCTGAAGAAATAGTAATTAGTGCCACCTTTCATGACAACAGCTTCCTGATATTTTGCGAAAACCCTGTATTTATTGAATATTTACCTTGACCTTGTAAGCCAGTGCTTTGTCTTATATATGCGAGGCTCCTAAAGCACTTGTCTGATTGGGCATATGTCTTATCTGAATTCATCTGACATATTAATCTGACAAACAAATATTATAATTTATCAATTTCAGCTTCATTTAAAAATCTCTGACCATAATTATGTCAGCTCTATTAAAGCTTTCCTCGTCCCATCACAAGCAAGTATTCTTAAGTACATTGTAAGCAGACATTTGCCCTCTCAAGACAACTGCTTTGTATCCATTCTGTTATACATCCTAAAACTGCCTTATTATCATTTCTTATAATATTATATAATAATATTATGCATGTTATTTTTGAATTTGAATTCATCTGTGTGTAGTTTGATTATGCACGACATGTTACCCCTCGGGGTCCTTTATGGTAATAAATTCTTTTCTATTCTATTCTATAATGAGAGAATGCACTGGCACATGATCTTTAATGCTGCACCAGTGCAGCTCCCATCATGAACCTCAGGGTTAAATCGGACAGGGCATCTATGAGGATAAACTTTTATTACAGTCTAAGAAAAGAAATAATTCACTCTGGGAGTTATTCTGTCTCTGTGTATTATATATCATGTATCGTACACGTATATAATTATATATAAGAAATAATGAACTGGTACTTCATTTGGAATATCAGAAGTAATCTGGGCCTAATAAAATGTATACATGTCACTCACATGATGTGGAAAAAACTATTACAGACTGATAAAAAGCGACAGGTGGATGAGGTCGAAGGTCGACTGTGGGCCGACGGTAGAGGTTTCCAGTATTTTGAGATGTCAGCTCAGACAGGAGAAGGTGTACAAGAAGCTTTCCAGGTAATTGAATTGAATACTTTCTTTACTAAATGGATTCTCCAATTCAGTTGTGAAAGTATACATTGAAATGATCTATTTTTCATTGGGGGGGGGGGGGGGGGGGGTGTTCAGGTAATTAAAGCAGACATCAGACAATCAAACAGATAATACAAGTGCTGCAGAATTCTTATTCTTAATTTCTTTAACGAAATTAACCATTTCATGACTGGCACTTTCTGAAGTTTTGCCAAAACCCTGTGCCAATGCATTCTCTTATATATGCAATTCTCCCATAGTGAGCCTCCCATATGTACGAGGATACATTGGCCTAACAATATTTACCTTGACCTTGTAAGCCAGTGCATTCTCTTATATATGTGATGCTCCCTATCGGAGACTCGCATATATAAGAGAATGCACTGGCACAGGATCTTTAATGCTGCAACAGCACAGCTCCCATTATGAATGGGTTAACCTTGTTTGTTAAACTTATCTGAACATTTCCTAAGGGAACTACTCGTCAATGAGTGTTTAGTTTAGAAAGGGTTAAGAAACAAGTCTGAGATTGGTCAGAAAGTCTCAAGTCTTCAGCTGGCAACATAATAATAAATAAGGAAATAAGAAAGCGTTCGATCAAATCTTGTTTGACATCTTTGTCATGACATCATTTACATTGAACGTTAAGGAGAGACCAATATGAAATTTTTGTATTTTGTTATGATGATTCTTTTGGAATAAATGTAAAATGCCCATCTGCTTGGAGCCAATAACTTTGCAACTCTAACGAACATAAACTCCAAGTGGTCAATGTCACATCATGTTACTGTGACTCAACTACAATTACTTATATTGTTAATTAATACCTCTTATTTGATCAAAATCAGTCTTACAGACCGCAATGGTACGGTATGTGATCCGTGAACTCTGTCCTTTATTAAAACACGCCTCACAACATTTGACTATTTCCATATAAACTTTTAAATTGCATTAATCCTTTTATGACAGCACCTGTGCTGTTGCAGCATTAAAGATCCTGTGCCAGTGCATTTTTTTTTTTTTGGGAGTCTCGCATATATATAAGAGAATGCACTTTAGGGTTGATAACTACCCAATGTGAAGATTAATATCACAATATCATGAAGAGATCATTACGTTCTATTTTATAGGCTCTAATCGAAGGTGTAGTCTCAACGTGTGAGAACGGTGGCCGTAAGATGCCTGTACAGATACAGTTAGGATATACAAAGGATCAGATAGATGCTATCCAGAAGCTCAAACATGCTAAGAGTGATTTTGAGCGCCTTGGTCTCCATCCAGGAGCTTCCAAGTGAGTATTTTAAAGTCTTTCCATAAGGTGTACTATGGAATCAATGTCATTTTAGAGCGTCATCAAATAATTCAAATCATAGATCAGTCATGGATTTCCATGAAAGACATTGCTGAAAGTGGAATTGTTATCAAGCCTTGAAATAGTGTGTCTGTCATTTGCAGAATGAGGTTCCCAGAGGGTGAATTTAGTGATGCTACCCACATAGCGGGCTAGCATCACCAAATTCACCCTCTGGGAACCTCATTCTGCTGAGGTGTAAGCAGAATGAGGTTACCAGAGGGTGAATTTGGTGATGCTAGCCTGCTATGCAGGGTAGCATCACTAAATTCACCCTCTGGGGACCTCATTCTGCAAATGACAGACACACTATTTCAAGGCTTGGCTGAAAGTGGAATTGTTATCCAGAACCCTCATTGGTTTGTTAGTTCAAATAAATTTCTTCCATTTTTAGCTCAACTTGACAAAGTCAAGTTTGAGCTATTGCCATGGGTTGGCATCTGTCATCCGTCCATGTGTCTGTGCGTCCATCCAGATTCACATTTGAGCCTTAGGTGGCCAGGGGACGAGCCTAAAACAAAAGTAATCGACCACCTAATGTCAAACTACCCCTTAATGCCCATTATTTTGTAAAATTTAAAAGTTAAGTGATAGTCTTAAACCTTCCATGACTGGAGCTTCCAGAAATTTTGCGAAAACACTGTGCCAATGCATTCTCTTAGATAGGCGAGACTCCCATAGGGAGCCTCGCATATAAAAGAGAATACGTTGGCCTAACAATATTTACCTTGACCTTGGCTCTTTATGGGAGACTCACATTTATAAGAGAATGCACTGGCACAGGATATTTAATGCTGCACCAGCACAGCTCCCATCATGAAAGGGTTAAGTATTAACCTGTCGTAAATAACAAAAGAAAGACCATTTAAAGACCAAATGTATGGATGTCTGTTTGTGAGTCCGTTCGTCTGCAATTTACGTTAGCACACCCTTATAATTTATTTTTTATTATATAGCTACAGGTCACATCTCTCATCCGTTCATCACCAAATTCCATATGTATCTTCGGAGTGACCTCTAGATGGGAGCCATTATTTGTTTTCCAAATTTGGTTAAAGCACATGGCCGTCAGCAGCCATCTTGGAATTCAAATTATAATCCATCAATACACCCTGCAGCCCGCATTTAGTGGAGAATTGTTTTGAAAATTTACAGGCTTATTTAGGATTGCCTCTAAATGGGAGCTATCAAATTAGAAAAAATTTTGATGATAAACATGGCCGCCATCTTGGATTTTACTCAACTTTACATGACTAAATCCATTGGCACACCCTACAGACCACATCCCTCATCCGGTCATCAACAAATTACATATTGATCTTCAGAGTCAGATCTAGATGGGAGCCATCAAATATTTCTGAATTTTGTTAAAAAACATGACCACCAGTGGCCATCTTGAATTTTACTCCCTCATCCAATCATCACCAAACTTCATATAGATCTTCAGTGGGACCTGTAGCTGGGAGCCATCAATTTTTTTCCGAAATTCATTAAAAAACATGGCCATCTTGGATTTCAAACTAAATGAATGATTTCGATGAGAAACATGGCTGCCGGCAGCCATCTACGATTATCACTCTTTGCATTACTAAATCCCTTGGTATACCCTACAGAGCACAACCCTCATCCAATCATTGCCAATCTTCATATGGATCTTCTGGGAGACCACTAAATGGGAGCCATCAAATGGGAGCCATCAAATTTTTCCGAACTTAGTTGAAAGACATGGCCACCAGTGGCCATCTTGGATTTTACTCTTTGTAGATGGGAGCCATTAACTTTTCCCAAATTTTTTATTTCACATTTGAATCCAATTTGAATCCAATTTGAGCCCTGCAGCCGTCATTCATTGGAGAACTGTTTAAATAAATTATAGGCATGTTCAGGATCACTTATAGGCGGGAGCTATCACATTTGAGCTATCACATTTGAACATTCCATCAAAAATATGGCTGCCAGCAACTATCTTTGATTTTACTCATCGCATCACTTAGTGATGATTACTAAATACTTTAACCCATCCATGGCTGGACCTTGCAAGCCAGTGTATTCTCTTATATAAGCGAGGCACCCTATGGGAGACTCACATATATAAGAGAATGCACTGGCACAAGATCTTTGATGCTGCACCAGTGCAGCTCCCGTCATGAAAGTGTTAAACATGTAAACTTGCCGCATTCCTTATCACTCCATTGACTGTAATGCATGACATTATCCCCTCTCCAAGTTGAGCTAAACGCAGTGTCATTGACAATTTCATTTCTATACCATTAACTAAAATTTGGATTGCCTGTATTTTTATTTGATCACATGACTTCCGGTTAGCAACTGTATGGAGATTGCTGATGCGGAATCGGTAATGGACCAACAGGATGACGAATAAAGTTGGCAACTTAAGAAATCATGTGCGATTTAGGTCTATTAGTTTCATTTAGACCAATTTCGTTGGTTAGCTTAATGAAAACCAGTGAAGATGTCATGACACTGTTCATGACATCATTTGGCTTTGAGGGCCAGAATCCAGACAATCGCACTTGTCATGTGCTCTCCATCGGGGCCACAGATTTCGCCTCACTAGACTAGACATACATACGCAGACACACTTCAATTACTATAAAGAGGGCCATTCATAGAGGGTCTACCGGTACCGCATAATCACTTCTGTTCAGAATATGGAAACAACTTATTTAATGCACGGTATAAAACTTTGATAAATCTTTTCAGAGTATATGAACAAGCCTGCAAATAGCGTGTCTGTCATTTGCAGAATGAGGTCCCCAGAGGGTGAATTTAGTGACGCTATCGCGCATAGCAGGCTAGCATCACTAAATTCACCTTCTGGGGACCTTATTCTGCTTAGGCCCTCAACTGATATGGCAGACCTAGGATCAGATTGAAGTTCCCCAGTTGAAGTTGGTGATGTTCACCCATTGGGCATTCAATTATGAATTTTATCTTCTGCAAATTAGGGGATATAGAAACTTCTAGAAACTAGAAGGGAAATGTAACTAAAACAGTGAAGTGTATGAGTTACTTTAATGAGAGACGTGGACGCAGAGTGGGTGTGATGTTGTGGTGTTTCACCCCCCCCCCCAACTTTGGTAAATACATTCAACAGTTGGAAACTCTAAATACAGGTTGAAATTGTTATGATTTCAAATGATATTCCTGGGGCAAAAGCGAAAATTTCTGTATTTTCACGGTCAAGCCTGCATGTATTTAGTGTGTCTGTCATTTGTAGAGTGAGGTCCCCAGATGGGGAGTTCAATGATGCTACCCAAACCACCTGCTAACATCACCAAATTCACCCTCTGGTGACCTCATTCTGCTTAGGCCTCATCTTCTGGGATGTATGTGTTGTCTCAAATTGACACTGTTTTTAGTTACTTTTTCCCTTCTGTTCAGTTTCTATATCAGGTAATTTGAAGAAATAAATTGCATAATCGAGGTGACTAATGGGTGAACATCACCAACTTCAACTGGGAAATTTCAGTCTGATCCTATGTCTGTTGAGGCCTAAATAGAATGAGGTTCCCAGAGGGTGTATTTGTTGACGCTAGCCCACCATACGGGATAGAGTCAGGCTGAATGATAAAATTTGATACTTATTTTTGGTCTGGCACCTGGACAAAACACTTGAATGTGACCTCTATATGCCAGGTGGACACAAGGCTCAAAATAATTATTTTTTACTGACTGTCAAAATGACAGGCACCAAATGGATGGTGTTGGTCATTTCAAAATGGTGCCAGTCAAATTTTCAGATGTACTGTATGAGACAGTATTTAAATTTCCAATCAACTTATTATTCGTCAATGATGCACACATTTTAGTGACTTTACATCAATTAATAGATACACATGCAATTCAACATAATTATATTCACTATGAATTGATCTGAAATTAAAAAAGAACTATTTTTTACTTTCAATGTCCTATTTGGCCAGAAGTGGTTCCTTGGACAGATACAGATTGTTTAAAGAATTGCATTGGACAAAATGTCCGACAGATACAGAAGTGCACTGGACATAAGCTATTTTTCGTCGGACAATGACCGTGAATCGGCCACTTATTTTGAGCCTTGGGTGGACATCTAAAAAAATAACACAAAGAAACAAGAATAGATTTCAAATTTTATATGAACAATCAGCGCACTCAAATGAGAACCTGTGTGATTGTGAGTGTGGTTACAAAGGAGCAATGAGTGTTGTTATAGCATGAAAAGAAACGTTTTCATATATACCAGTAGAATATTTTCTTTAAATATAATATTGTTTAAATATAACAGGTGTTCAAGAATTGCTTGTGATATATTTATGATTTGTTGTGCAACATTTCGCAGATTCAATGCATTCTGGGCCACATTAAATCGGACATGAAGTTGTTTTTTTCAGTACATGTTTTTTCAGAGGAAAAAATGACACCTAAGTGAGTTTGTTGAATGCCTAAATACTGAAGTAAAACGTCCCTTCTTTCTAAATTTGCAATGACATGCTTAATAATCCTTCTTGTTTTAAAAACAATTGACCCGAAGTACAGTAATGCTCTAAGTAATCGACTTCTTAAAGGTACTCAACCCGATAAAACTCCTCTCAATTACTATTTCAATGGCTTCGGGGGTCAAAAATATTTGATTCGAGTCGAGGAAGTCACCCATCAAAGCTCAGATTTGTTAGATATCGATTTTAGAAATCTATTATTTTTCATTATCGGGAATTCTTTCTGGCCCAGAAGACAATCAAAAATTCGTTATTATTACCCACTTGATTATAGAGTTATCCATCCTTGTCTGTTTGAATAGAATTTTGGCGTAAAATCTCGAGCAGGTTACCAAATTGACGGCAGTTATTGGTACTCATCTCGAGAACATAAGAATTTTCAAAAATCAATATCTAATAACTCTGAGCTTTGTTTGATGGGTTCCTCGACTCGAATCAAATATTTTTTACCCCCAAAGCCAAAGAAATAGTAATATAGGACCCTCTGATCGGATTGTTGTTGTTGGAATCTGTTGAGATGGGGACCCTCTTTACGGGTTGAGTACCTTTAACCACAGCAGAATTATGGGTAACTTTTCAGGATTTAGTTGGAAATATGGCTTATTGCCATTCATCGGAAAGCTCTTGGGGAGAGCTTTCCGATGAATGGCAACAAGCCATATTTCAGACTAAATCCTGAAAAGTTACCCATAATTCTGCTGTGGTTAAGAAGTCGATTACTTAGGGCATTACTGTAAGATATCCTAACATTCAAAAAACTGTTGGTGTGATTCACATTTTTCTCGGGACCTGTTGTCTTTGGTTATGGAAAAAGTTGTCTCTTTAATGTTTCACGATGATTCAGTATTTTCAATGTAAGTTGTCACATAATATAGAGGCATGCTAGAATGACAAAATGCCAGCCTCATCAAAAACATGTACTGAATACAACTTCTCGTGCAATTTAATGCGGATTAGAACACTTTCATGCTGCGAAATTTCGCACGAGAATTCAGAAGCATATCGCAAGGAATTACTTATTACTTGTAATTTGAAAAACAAATAAATTTAAATATTCTATAAATGAAGACATTTATTTTCATAAGGCCACAACAATCAAATAGCCTGGTTTACGAACATTTAGGTTGAAAAAAACATAGATTCAGGAGGGAATGAAAATAAAAATATAATTTTGCTTCACCACAACAAATGGCAGAATTATCCATGAATGTCGTGATTGAAGATGTTTGAATACGATAAGTTTACTCAAATTATAAAAATAAATTTAGGAATTTCTTCCCATAAAACTGTATAAATAATGGAAAAGAAGGTGAAAGCAAAAACCATTAAAAAGATCAAATATTTTCTTCATAACTGTGACCACCTGCTTCATATTTTAATCAGTGTGATCATAAATCAATCATATAAAAAGTTCTATTATTTTCACAATATGGAGGAAAAAGTTGAATAAATTGCCTGATATAATATATAAAAAACAGACTTAATTTAAATCTCCTTTATAACCACACTCACAATCACACAGGTTCTGTGTCCTGTTTCTGCCACATACTTTTTTTGCTTCCTTCATTTGGATTTTTCACTTGCTTCGCTTCCTTCGTGGCAAAGCAAGTGAAATAATCTCAATTATTTCGGTTCAATGGCCACAAATGAACCGAAGCAAGCGAAAATATCAAATGACGAAAGCGAAAAAACATTGTTATATCACTTGCTTCGTTTTGGTTCCTTCGGTTCCTTTGTATGACATTTTGTTTGTTTTTTTTCCCTTTTGGCTATTCCTTCACTTGCTTCCCGAAGTATCCGAAGCAAAAGAAAGGAATCGCCGACACCCAACAACAAGAACCAAGAAAAACTTTTGTCTTGGTTGTTGTTGTTGGGTTTCGGCTGTTCCTTCGCTTGCTTCGGATACTTCGTGAAGCAAGCGAAGGATACTTCGTGAAGCAAGCGAAGGAACCGCCGAAAGCAAAAAAAAAACAAAATGTCACATGAAGGAACCGAAGGAACCAAAACGAAGCAAGAAAATTAACAATGTTTTTTCGCTTTCATCGATTGGTTTTTTCGCTTGCTTCATTTAATTTGTTCACTTCCTTCAGTTCTTTCGTGGTGAAGGAACCGAAATAATTGAAATTATTTTGCTTGCTTAGCCATGAAGGAACCGAAGCAAGCGAAAAAGAAGAAAAAAACGAAGGAAGCGAAAAAAGTATGTGATGGAAACAGGACACCATAAGTTCTCACCTACATAGTGTGATTATAAGAAATATGTACATTTGATCGGGAGGTTGGCTGTCAGCTGTATATACATTGAGTTCAGATACCAAGATATCTGTCAGTTAATACCGTTCATAGTATCCAATGATTCCTGTGTAACACAGTTTTTTACCAGCACATCTTTCTTCGACACCACTTGATGGAGACTTTCTCTTCCTGTTTGATCTCTCATCATTACGAATGTAATTTCTGGATTCACTTCCAGTTGCAAAAAGTAGATGAGATTCCAAATCTGGTGCAATGCGGGCACAAGGACTTACTCTGGCAGTACACTTTACAATTCCTTGTGAGTCTGAGCAATAAGTTTCATTGTTAGACGCATTAACACGTTCACAACTGAACAATTTTGAAGAGCCGGGAAACAAGTCACATTGTGGTTTATGTGATTTTGGTCCACTTTTGTAGAGTGGTGTCTGCTTCTGCTCAACAACACAAGTGTTTTCATGCACGTTATTAGCATTGGACTTCTTCATTTTTTTCGGTTGATGTTCACTGCACTCCACACCAACGTCTTTATGTTGACGTTTAGTGCGTTGCGCACCAGAAACGATTATCTGCTGAAGTTCGTCACACTGAGCACCAGTAACACTGATTTTCTTCTGTCGGTTGTCACACTGCACACCATTATCAGAGCTTTCCTGTTGACATTTATTGAATTGCTCAGCATTAACTCTGGTTTTCTGTTGATGTTTATTGCACACCGATTGCTGCATTTCTAACTTTTGTATCAGCTGCTTTCTCATGCGATGCTCACGGTATGTCTTAGCAACTGGAAGGTCCTTCAGTTGTTGTATAGTCAGCAATCCATCGGAATGGTTACTCTTCACTTCACATCCAGCTTGATCCCCAGTGGGTCGTTGTGCCATGGACTTCTTATCACCTTTCTGCTCTGGCATCTCTCTTCTGACATTTTCATTCAGTTCATTGCACTTGTCATTTTGGATCGGCACACATCTAGGTTTGACATTATCGTTTAAGATGGCACCTCTTTTTGAGACATTAGGTACAGAAGAATGACCATATACTGTGTTGTGATACTCAGAGGCCTCATTCCTGTTGGATCGATCATGACGTTCACTGTCAGGATGGAAGCGTCCCTGATGCACATGATCTCTGTATGTTGATGTTTGTTTCAGTCTTTCTTCATTGCATAGAGCATCATAAGTTGTATTGGTAGTAGATGATTTAACATCATGGTTAAGCTGAAGTGCTTTCTCGGCTTTTGAGACAGCGACTATTCTTCCATCAACTGTGACAAGACTGTCTTCAGGGTCGAACATCTTTTTCTCTTTCTTTGTTTTCTCTGATTGTTTCACAGTGCTCTTTATGTCTTGTCCATTACGTGATTTTGTAGCAACATGTCGATGACTCTTCCTGGCCTCGGCTCTGGCTTTCTTGCTGTTGCTAGAACTGACAGAAGGAGCAAGAATCGATTCATACTTCTTCAACCCCTCCTTCAACATATTTCTCCAACTTTTGAGCCATGCGGGAACATCATCCAGACTGCTGCTCTCTTTATTAGGAACAATAACAGGACTATCAGAATTAACAGTGGTGTCACATGATATCTGCTTCTCTGCTTTATCTTTTTTCTCATTGATACTCAATATATTTCCCTGCAAATAGAAATACAGGTTGAAATAAGAATTAGTAATCACAAGGCATGCTAAATTTACATCCAAATTAACCCTTTCTTTACTAAATGGATATTCAGTTATGATAGTATACATTAGAATAGTCTATTACTCATCTGAAGGGGTGATCAGGAAATGTAAGGCAACAGAGAGATGACACGATAATGCATGCGCAGAAATAGTACCGGTACTATAACCCTTTCATGAAGGGAGCCGCCCTAGTACAGCATTAAATATCCTATGTCAATGCATTCTCGCATATATAAGAGAATGCATTGGCAGTGTTTTCACAAAATTTCAGGAAGCTCCCATCATGAAAGGGTTAATTGGTGAGAAATGTTCATATAAAAAGTTCAACAAACAACCTATTGTTGAACTTATTATCTGAAAATTTCCAAAGGAATTACTCATCAATGATTTCATTTAGAAAGGGTTAAATGTTGCGCACCACAATGTTATCATCCATGTGAAATAATAATAAGGAGAATTCTTTACAATTGCTATTATTGCAGACAAATAGATATTTTTAACAAACATTGTCTTTGTCAATAATTTACATCATTTTAGCCTTTAGGTCTTTCAAATCAAATGCATACAAGTATACTCTCAGGTGCCTAATAACATTATCAGCTAAATTATTAATTTTGCAGAAAATTCCCAATGATCACTGTTATTTGGCAAACAGATAACATTATAAACAATGAATTATTCCATATTATATATACCATTTGGAAGAGGAACCAAAACTATATACATTCCACCAAAATACTGAACAGCTGGGGCCCAGGAGTGTCCACCAAGTGATAGAGTTATTCCCATTCCATTGAGAATAACATACTTTACAGTACAGTCCCGGATCGAAATTAAGCACAGAACGCACATCGGTACCTCAACAAAAACAACATGTTCCCAGTTTATTCGACGGATCAGTTCATAATTCAATTTTTTGGAGCTTCCTCTTTCAAATGGTATACATGTATCCTATGGAATATTTTGTATATAATGTGATCTGGTGATTCGAAAATTAAGTGGGCCTTTAATATTAATTTCAGCCTAAATCCCCACCATCACTATTATTAGGCCATCACTACTATTAGGCACCTGAGAGTAGCCTAGTATATATCATTGCACCTTGACTTTGACTGAAACTGCTTACAAGGCTTGTCCTGATTGATCAGACTGTGTTTCCATGAATATGTTGACCTTGCCCTTTAACCCTTTCGTGACGGAAGCTGCGCTGGTGCAGCATTAAAGATCCTGTGCCAGTGCATTCTCTTTTATATGCGAGGCTTCCTATGGGAGACTGGCATATATAAGAGAATGCATTGGCACATGGTTTTCGCAAAATTTCATGAAGCACCAGTCATGGAACTTCCATGATGGAAGGGTTAACCCTTTACCCAACAGAAGGGCCCTGTGCCAATGCATTCTCTTATATATGCGAGTCGACCATAGGTCGCCTCGCATATATAAGAGAATGCATTGGCTTAACACATTAAAAATTATAAAATTGTTAAAGAATGTAAGAAAAAATGGTAAAAAGTGTTAAAAAAAGATTTTTTTAGGCCAATGCATTCTCTTATATATGCGAGGTGACCTATGGTCGACTCGCATATATACGAGAATGCATTGGCACAGGGCATAACTGTAACTATCACAATGTGGTCCAGGAGCCGGTTCCAATGATATCCATATTTGTATGGTTCTATTGAGACAGACCGAAGATATTTTAGGCTGTTGAAGCTTTATTTGGGCGTTTTTGGCCGGTTTGTTGGGTAAAGGGTTAAATTTTAAATATTGGCCCACAAAATATGATCCTGAGCAAAGAAGAAAATAATTCTCACCATTGACAACTTCTGCCCATTGACCGCTGCCTGCGTTGTGGTCCATGTCTTATCGGATGAAGTTGCTGGAACCTTTTGGTACTCCGGCATCATTTGTTTAACACCAGATTTGACCTGTCAGATGAAGAAACAATAGCATCAGTTTAACCCTGTCTATACTAGGTGGATTCTTCCATCCATTTACAAAAGTATACATTGGAATGTTCTATTATTCATTCGGAGGTATACATGTTCAAGAAATATTAGCAGACGACAGATATAAATAGAAAGTGCAGAATGATTCCTATTATTGATGAGAAATGTTAATGTTCAGATAATAAGTTCAACAAACGACCTATAGTTAATTATTGAATTTATTATCTGAACATTTCCTAAGGACAACTACGTGTTCTAGTCAATGAGTATTAGAAATGATAAGGGGCTGCTATAGCACAAGAACATGGGAATGTTTTTATGCCAGAAAATTACCGGCTGTTTCAGAAAATCCTTTTATGCATATCTCAAGAATTTAGCAAAAGAATTAGATCTTTTGAATGAGTGCCTCTCACTCCCATATAGAAATTAACATGTCAAAACTACCCTTGACAAATCTTTCTGATATTATTGATAATCATTGCAATTTAATAATTGTAGTTATATCGATTTTCTCTATCCATTTAAATCCAAAAGATATTAATTATAAAAAATATATCGTTCTAAAGTAAAGGAGACTGAAATTACACTTCCAAAGTGTCTATTGACTTTTTTTTATGTTTTTTGTAATGTTCAGTACAAATCAAATTATACCTCCAGAGTTTTCTCTTGGAGAGACAATTTCTTTGGTTTCATCTTCCGTTGAAGATTTTCTTCAGCTATTTTCTCGAGCGTGAGCATGAACAAATCAACTTCAGGTTCTATCACATGAGCAACTCTGGATCCTGGATGTGACCCAACTTCCTGAAATATTGAGAAAATAGGAATGGAGAGTCAATAGAGTTAAATGGAAATGGCTCAATTGAACCTTAACACTTTCATCACAGACCTGCGCTGGTGCAGCATTAAAAACCCTGTGCCAGTGGATTCTCTTATATACGAGAATGCACTGGCTTACAAGGTTGAGGTATTGTTAGGCCAATGCCTTCTTTTATATATACGAGTCTCCCATGCGTATGGGGGACTCGCATATATAAAAGAATTCGTTGGCACATGGTTTTCGCAAAATTTCAGGATGATCCAGTCATGGAAGGGTTAATAATCATGTATTTGTTAGTGGGGACCATACATGTAGATAAATACCTGAAATACCGATCTAAAAGCTTTATATATATATACTCTGAAAACACTTGCCAAACTCACTTCAATTTTCCGGCTGTTTTCAGTTTATCAGAAGTGAGACAAAATGTCGGACTGAGCCAATTAAATTAAGTTAATGGCCAAGCTTCAATGCTGTGCAAAATTATGTAACAACAGCATAAGTATTTTCCATAGGCCACAGTTTGTGATTAACATATATGACATTTTCTAGTTGAACTTTCAGTATGTTCCACATGCTAGTTAAGAATGTACACAGAATTATTTGCCAGATCAACATTTGTGATATGTTACTACTGGTATACTATAAGCTAGATAACTGTTGGCACGTTAATATTATATATATGAATTTTATACTAAGTTCAGTGATTAGGCTTTAGGTTGTTGAAAAAATTCTGTCTTTCAAAGATGAAGAATTCTATTTCAAGGTCCATTGTGAAATTTAATCCTGGCTCAGTGCTACTGTTATTTTTGCGATTTGAAAAAAAAAAATTTTGTAGCTCACCTTGGTCACCCGTTTAGCATCACCGCATTCATCACCAATTCTAACTCGAACACAACTGCTTTCATCTGCATTGGCTGTAGCTTTGAATGAGTCAGATGACTTAATACTGGGTATCAGGTCGGATAGTTCATCAGTCTGAAGAAATAATAAACTATGTTAGCTTGAAGTGACATAGTACTAACTTATGTGAAGACTAGTAATACTATATTTTTTCTAAATGCCAGGCCAAAATTTAACCCTTTAATAAAGGGAGCTTTGCTGGTGCAGCATTAAAGATCCTGTGCCAGTGCATTCTCTTATATATGAGAGTCTCCGATAAGGAGCCTCACATATATCAGAGAATGCACTTGCTTACAAGGTGATGGTAAATATTGTTGTTGGGAGACTCGCAAATATAAGAGAATGCATTAACACAGGGTTTTCGCAAAATTTAATTTTATTGATAGAGGCTCGAAGGTCCACAGTGCCATGGTGGATAATATGGGTGTCAATAGAAAGTGTTATTTTTTCAAAAATGAAAATATGTTTTGTTTACAAGTATATGCATGAACGTAAATATACATCGCTGGTATATGGTATAATTTATTTTATTTTGGTCCTTCATGTTTTAAGCTTACCTCGAGCTCCAGTTTAGCATCATGACATTTTTTGACAAGTTCATCTCTGATACAACTGTCCACATTGGCAGTATCCTCTGTAGCTGAGTCAGATGAGTCTGTACAGGTTATAAGTTCTGGAAGCTCATCAGCCTGAAGAAATAATAAAAATACATTAGTTTGAAGTCAAATAATTCTTTATCTTACAATTAACTACCTTAATTTAACTTCATTTTCCTCAACCCTTTGGCGAGTAGAACGACATATATGTCGTCTATTGGTTGAGGAGTAGAACGGCATATATGTCGTTTCAGGAAGTGTTATTTTATGTAGACATAACTTCAATACATCATCTGATTTATAAATGATTTGTATAGGAGTTATTTTGATTAATATAATGTCCCAAATGTATAAGTGCAATCAATTATGATAACACACGTTAACAAAAAATGCACATAAATTAAAATGAATTATTGGATCCTTTTGACCCGAACTTGTTAATAATTGTGGCTATGATGTTGACGTTAAAATTTGCTCATGACGTCATGTATATGAAGTTACAGATACTCTCCAAAGGGTTAAAGACATGTGGAAATGACCAAGTGGTTTCTGATTCCGTATCCTGGATAGCCACAGTTTTAAATTATATATGGCAACAGTGACACACATGATGTCTGCTGCGGAGAAACTGGACCTCCCCTTGATTAAAAAATAATATTTTTCCTGTCAACTAGCATTAATCATTTTAGCTTCTTTTTTACAACATTTCTGTGGTGGTTATATATTACTTTATTAAAACCTGATTTTATCTGAATCAGAGTATGCATAAATTCTATTAACATTAACCATTTCTATACTAAATACTCATTGATGCATAGTACTCTTAACCCTTTACCCAACAAAACGGCCAAAACCGGCCAAATAAAGCTTCAACAGCCTAAAATATCTTCGGTCTGTCTCAATAGAACCATACAAATATGGATATCATTGGAACCGGCTCCTTGACCACATTGTGATAGTTACAGTTATGCCCTGTGCCAATGCATTCTCTTATATATGCAAGTCGACCATATAAGAGAATGCATTGGCCTAAAAAAAATCTTTTTTTAACACTTTTTACCATTTTTTTTACATTCTTTAACAATTTTATAATTTTTAATGTGTTAAGCCAATGCATTCTCTTATATATGCGAGGCGACCTATGGTCGACTCGCATATATAAGAGAATGCATTGGCACAGGTCCGTTCTGTTGGGTAAAGGGTTAAGAAATATTGAGATAATAAGTTCAACAAACGACCAAAGGTTTGTTGTTGAACTTATTTAATATCTAAACATTTCACACCAATGAATATGATTTATTCTACACTTGTATTAACTATTCATCTGGATGTTGTGACAGTTGTCTGCTCATATATCCATAACACCCCAGGCTCCAAATGAATAACAGACCATTCCATATTTTATAATGGTGGGAGAATCCATTTATATAGAAAGGGTTAAACTGGTCATTCTTTTCATCTGGGTTTGAAAGCCACTAAGTCTTTTGATGGAATCAATCAGATAATTTTAGGTAATAGCTACTAGTTAGATTTGACTAAATTTGACTGGTCTTTAGTTTTACGGTTTCACAGTATTTCGGTTTTATTTCAAAACCAAACCGCAACCGACATGTTCTATCTATAAAACCTATTCTTCATGTTTCAATTAGCCGACCCAGTCCTTCCCAGGAGGAAAACACAACAAGAGCACTTATTTGCTCCCGCAATTTATAAAACTGGTGTAATTGCACCCTGTAATATAATCATAAGTTGGGTGGTTTCTCAAACAAAATGTCATAATGGGACATACACCTACATGTCTGTCTACATGTAGTCACACTTTCACATGCCCATAATTGAACTGAAGGATCAAAATAAACCTTCAAATAGTTCAATATTGAATCAACAATTACAGTCATCATAATCATTTTGACAAGAGGGACGAGTGCACATTTTAGTACCCGTTAATTGAAAATTGCAAGTGTGTTCGGGTGCGAGAGCAATCGCTCCCGTCTCCTGAGAAGGACTGCCGACCACTGGTTGCTAATTGTTGCTTTTACAAGAGGTGTGGCATTACTGTAGACTGGAAAGTGGCTGGAAATATTATGTCAAATATGATATCATCTGCTTCTTTTTTCTGCTTTTGTAACTTGTAAGCTTACCTCGGGCACACCTTTGAAGTTGTGACATTCATAACTCAGTCCAACTCTGACACAACTACCGTCTGTAGAATCTGTCCCA
Source organism: Siphonodentalium dalli (assembly GCA_032622095.1). Taxonomy (NCBI): domain Eukaryota; kingdom Metazoa; phylum Mollusca; class Scaphopoda; order Gadilida; family Siphonodentaliidae; genus Siphonodentalium; species Siphonodentalium dalli. The sequence continues at coordinate 45,911,275 of CP136069.1, read as the reverse complement.
TTGGATGAGTCCGATGAGTTATTACTGAGTATCGGCACAGTCAAGTCATCCGTCTGAATAAAATAGGAAAATGTGTTAGTTTTAATAAAACTGATACATTGTATGGATACCTCCACATCTAAATCATTCACCCAACAAAATTACAAACATTCTGCCACAACACCAATATATGGCAATAATGGCATACTATATAAAACTTTTATATATGCCATATATTGGTGTGGCAGAATGTCTGCAGTTTTGTTCAGTGAATGATTTAAAGTTGGAGGTATCCATACAATGTATCATTGATTTTTTTTTTCAAGGATACAGTGGTCTACATAAACTATTCTATACATTTAGACTTGGCATCAGTGCTGAATTATGTATCTAGTGTTTTCAATATACCCAAGAATCTAAATCTTCAAACTCTTAAGAGTCTTCACACTGACATAATCTCAAAGATCAACAGTCCTTTGTAATTATAACATGTGATTGATAACACAAACATAATATCATTATATGTTGATGCATGAAATCTGGCTTCAAGTTTTGTGCAGGTCAGACTTGCAGAAAAATTTGGAACACTGGGATAAGAGCCAATCAATCTAATGACATAATTTATCGATTAGTTGGTTCACAAATAACGAAAAATAATATAACGACACATTATGTTTCACTTGAACAAGTCCAATTAATTTCACCCAAATACTTAGTGAATGAATATTACCATTGAAACAGTCGGCTCTACCCACCCATTGTTGTTGTGACTCTCAATGACACACTTTACTATACTAGTACTCTTAACTGCCACACAAGTTTTCAACATGCCTGCAATTTAACCACTATAAAACAAAGAGTTATATGTAGCGTCTTTAATACTGTTACAAACTCCGAACAAACACTACAGTTGCATACCTCGATTATGTATATATAGGGCATACTAGTACTAGTAGACACATACTAGAATATGATGTACAAGACAAAAACTTCTCTTGCACAGAGAATACAATTACAAGAAAACCATAGTCAGAAGTGAAATGCCCTCAAGGTCATATTATTAGGCATATTATATAAAATATATTGGTTTAATGAATGCACCACCTCAGAATTCCGTTAAAACAACTAATCCTTCAAATTATTACAACAACTATGGCTTATCACTAAGGTTTCTCATTCAACTTAAGGGTAAAAAAAAATTTCAATAGTGGCCCAGCCACACCTAAATATCGAAAGCAATTAATGCGGTCATAAAAGTTACATACTGCAACAATTAGACATCCGTGAAGATACATCCATGAATACATACATCCTACAAAAAGTCTAATAATACGCAATAAAGTGAGTACATTTTAAATCACAATTACTCCATAGCTCCTATGACATCGCCATATCAGCCTGGCAGTATACACCCTAGAGGGGCGTAATCACAAGAATAACAATGTTGAACAAATATATAACAACCCGTTCTTCAAACTAACGTCGAGAAAATAAAGTTGTAACAGAACTGAAACTAAACAAACTCATGGTCAAACGAAGTTCCAACAACAAAAGGCTTAATTATTAACAGGAACAAGAAATGTTAAGAACATCAAAATATATTCAAAGAGACTTACCTTCTGCTAGTTCCATGCAGTTTTAGTTTAGTTTCCATGCCCACATGACTCTGCCATCTTATACAATCGGTAGAGTACTGAACCAGTTTATTATTGAAGCAACCATGAAGCTGTTGACACATACAGTGCCATACCCAAAACCAGACGTCGAGGTTCATTATTGGCAGGTCCCTATAGATCTTTGCCATGCCGATTTTCAACCAATCTCCGAAACACCATTTCTCTCTGTCGTGTTATGAAGGTAATCACTCTGGTTGCTGACATATCTTCTTCAGATACAAGGAACAAAATTTAACAAATCCAAGAATTAAATAACAATGTGAGAGCATAAATGCCTTCAAATATCAGAATCGGGGGGAATTTAAGCCACTGAAGGGGGTATAACTGCTTTAATATCGCTGCATGTAATTCATCTTCGAACAAAACATAAATTCTATATATATATCAGATTTATGTAGGCACGCCTGGCACGGACTCAGCATAATTGCAATTTGCATATGATACGCATATGTATACATGACAGGTATGTATACGCAACATGAGAACTGTGCATTGATTATCTTGAACAGTATGAACCTGCCTTCTTAATTCAGATTGTTTGGCTTCGGCAATCCACTGCAGCATCCCTGTATCGTGGCCCAGTTTGCTTTGAACAGCAAATGGCTTCGGCATAGCTGATTGCCATAGCAAAGTATGAGGACTGATCAACAGAATGACTAGACCATGCATCGACAACAATCAACAAATTATAATCCATTTTGAACTTCTTCAAACCAAATGTAATCGTGAGCAATGTGCACAAACTGCAGTTAAATATATATCTTAATTTGAATGTATACAAGGTCAATGGTATACAGAACACAGTATTTTTATTATTATAATATCAATTTAAGAAAACACAAGATCAAGAAAGCATACAACTTATAACTACATAAAACTTGAAAAAGCAACTTGACACCATACTACTACTAAACTAGTACTAGTAGTACTAGTAGTACTGATAAACTGGTCATACTAAATATAGTGCCATTAGCAGCCCTGGGAATTAAGGAAAATTTGCCTAGGCAATATATTTGCCTAGGTGAAAGAAATCGGCCTAGGCAAAAACAGATTTTACCTAAGCAATTTTGCAACAATATTGCCATCTCAAATCAATATGATTCAATAATAACATGAATTGCCCAGAATTGCCTAGTTATTTTGCGGAACATTATTTCCAGGCCATTGGCATTACTCAACATATATGTACAATTCCACAAATCATCTCCAAAATAAGTGTCCTTATAACGGGTAGCTAGTTAGTGACCCAGTGCCATGGAAACAATTGTAGGACAATATATGTAATGAGTTATTTAAGGAAATCATTTTGGCTAAAGAGGTTCTATTTCTGATATACACAAATCAATTTTAGTAACCCAATGAACTTGTTTTACCTAGGAAATATTATTGCCTAGGCAAACCAATTTTGCCTCTGCTTTTACCTAGGCATTGCCTATTGCCTAGGCTAATTCCCAGGGCTGGCCATTAGTGGCGATGATTACTCAATACTCATAGCAGTTAGGTGGAAAAAAAAGAATTCAAACATAACTGACAACAATATTCGTGGAAACAAAGTTGTAAGTTCAAACTAAAACAAGTTTTAACAACATTCAATAAATTAATAATTGAACAATTTTCAAAACAACATTCACTCAATCACTGACAGTGACACTGTGTTTACTTTAAATTAAGTAGACATGATTCAACAATTTGAACAAGAACAAATGTTAAACTTAATGTATATATAATTAGTACTACTAGTGACAACTGTGACATATCGTGTAGTGACTAGTGTAACAGTGAATGAGTGATGTAACTTGCAAACTAAATGGTGTTAAAACAACTGGTTACAATTTAACAATTCTGTATCTGTACTGTAGTGTAGGCTGTATAGATCTGTAACGTAAGCTTTCGGCTGTTGGATCAGGTTACATCTTCATGATTTTTAAAACTCAAACAACAAGCTTCAAGAGGAACAAGAACAACGAACTCTGAACGTGATTGAACAATCAACAGCAAACATGATTCGAATCGAAGTGACTTACCTGTTAGTAGTGTTACGTTGTTGTTCAACTTGTTGTTGCTGCTAAAAATGCTGGTGACAGAATGATGTCCACAAATTCCAATTTTGTTCCATGCTCTTAGACCAGGCTTTGCGCATACTTAACATCAGCTATACCTTGTTATTCAATCGCAATATTTAATATTGCTATCAACACGTGGGACACATAAATAACTCTCGTTAACCCATAGCAGAATAGTAGAAATCGGCATACCCAATTCAGAGGTCGATGTCGATCCAACATCAGGTTACAATCCTGGTCACGACGATTTTCCACCATTTTGCGAAACACCATTTCTCTTCGCCGTGCTATAAATGTAACCACTCCCGTTGCTGACATAATTATCTTCTTTCACGAGTTAAACGAATTGAAATCCAAAAGACCGCAAAATTGTTTAGAGAGCAAATAGAAATACAGCTGAACGCTTCAAGAAACGATCGCAGAATGTCTAGATCCTTTGTTGACGTTTACGTTGCGGCGTTACGTCCATGACAACGTTGAAGGCAACGCGTGAAGGCGATGACGTCAGGCAAGCTCCATGTAGAGTTCAGTCCCATACACAGGACTTACCGCTACCCGCACCTACACGTAATGTGAAGAAATGTAACATTACATTTATTTATTTGAGACTTTTGTAGGCTACAATTCATTCTGCATTATTCTGAGAAACTGAACTGTCCATATTCATTTGAAAATTGTCTAGATCAAGCCAAAATGAATTGTAACTGACAAAACACTTCAATAAAAAATAGGCCTACAGGCCCTACACAATGTCATGCCGCGGCAGCGTTCAAACATAGCATATAGCGAGGGGACTGAACTCTCTTTTGCAGCTTGGACGTCAGGTTCCAAGTTCGACGCCCATTCACCATTTGAAGCTATTTTACCCCCGCCATTCATGGCGGATCTACCATCCGGCGCCCCCTATTTTCGCCAGAGCAACGAATTTTTTTGACGTGTCCGGGAGCCATTAAAATTTTGTCTCCGAGCGCCAAAAGTTTCTGCACTTAACCTTGGATAGGAAAGGATAGGATATTTTATTTAAATATACACATATATTAATGCTAATACATTTTACAAATATTGTATATAGGCCTAGAGGCTTATTGTATATTTGATGGGATGGCATAGTCAGGCTAGACTGTCTCAAGGGCGGATCTACCATCCGGCGCCCTCGGCGCGCCCCCCCCCCTTTTTTTCGCCAGAGCAAGGAATATTTGGACGTGTCCGGGCGCTATTCGTCTCCGAGCGAGTTTCTGCACTTATAATATTGCTAACATACATGCAAATATATAGGCCTACAACAGTTTACATGTTTTACATTAATCTGACTCGAGTACAATTATTACGCCACCGTAGTGTGGTGTTTCTAGCTTTTGGTTTTTTGATATCGCATGGTCGATCGATAATTCACTGGGTGATTGTACATTCGGCAAACCTCGTCAGATTCCGTCACCGTTTCATCGTACCGATAATTACGAGAGTACAACTAAGATTGGCACATGTGTTTACGTCACCGGTGTAATTGTGGGGACATGCTTCTATTATGAAGGTTTGCTATCCCGAAGGTCCGCTATTCCGAAGGTTCTCTATTCCGAAGGTTTTTGTTATTTTTAGGTTAATTCTATATTTTAAAGTATTGAGACTAATTTGAGAGGGTTCATTTTCACAAAGATTCTTTATATGGAGTGTGCGCTCACATCCGAACTGATCATGCGCGCACACCGATACAGATACAGGAGGAAATAACTTAACTTAGAACATTAAATGTGATTTTGTTTTGTTTTCGCTGGTTTTCTTGAGATTTTATGTCATTACGTGGGCCCATACCTTTGAATTCTTGGCATATACTATGAATGTTGTGGTATATATGGACCCTCCCGCATTGGGACATGACATAGGTTCAGTTGACTTAAGTGGTGTTCTGTGTGTGCTCCAATTTGGAGTTCAATATTTTAAGGGCCAAGTTTAGAATTTTATGGGTCCATACCTTTGAACTCTGGGCATATAATATGAATATTGGGGGGCATGTCTCTATTCCGAAGGTTCACTATCCCGAAGGTCCACTATTCCGAAATTTCTCTGAATGTTCGCTATTCCGAAGGTTCACCAATCCGAAGGTTCGTTATTCCGAAGGTTCTGTGTTCCAAAGATTTTTTTTATTTTAAGGTTAATTCTATATTCTAAAGTAACGAGAGGGTTCATTATCACGAAGATTCTTTTTATGAAGGAAATAACGTAAAACATTAAATGTGATTTTGTTTTGTTTTCGAGGGTTTTCTTGAGTTTAATGTCATTACGTATGACCTTATTTCTCATTACATATTCACGCCAAGGAGCCCACACAATTGCTATGTTACGATGCGATTTAATGTGATTATGTGTGACCTAATATCTCAATAATCTGAGGCAAGAGTACGCCTGCTAAAGGCGAATTATAACAGTTGGGGGTATAACGCTCAATAAATACTGGAGGCTATAACAAACTGCGCAGTAGAATATCGCTGAATGGACGAGTATGAGATGAGCCTAAATGCAATTGTGACTTTGTTTAAAGGCCCACTTAATTTTCGAGTCATTAATTTTTTATAGTATATACGGTTTTAATAACAATTTTTGCCATAAAATTTGAATAAACTACTATAATTCATCACCATTTGAAAGGCAGAATACTTCTATCTCCTAGTTTGAAACACCTTCAAAATACCGCGTCGTATATCTAGCAATTAGCAACCAACATGTCCTCCTCGGCTTTCCATAGAATTCAACGTAATTTGATACTTATGGGTATTTGTGTCCGGGAAGTGTTTTGAACGGGTCAAATCGTGACCCCGACCTGACCTTGACCATTAAAACTGTCAATGCAAGGTCAATTTGGGTAAAACGGACAAATTTCGGCGAAATTTGATACCTAGGGATACTTTGGTCCGAGGAGAGTTTTGAACGGGTCAAATCGTGACCTCGGCCTGACCTTGACCTTCAATATGGCCAATCAAAGGTCAACTCGGATAAAACGGATAGATTTCGACGAAATTTGATACCTATGGGTACTTTTGTCGGGGGGGGGGGTGTTTTGGACGGGTCAAATCATGACTCTGACCTTACCTTGACCTTCAAAATTGTTAATTAAAGGTCAAGTTGGGTAAAACGGACGGATTTCGACGAAATTTGATACCTATGGGTAGTTTTCTACGGGTGGGGGTGTTTTGGACTGGACAAATCATGACCCTGACCTGACCTTGACTTTCGAAATAGTCAATTGAAGGTCAAATCGCACCTTTCACCGGAAAGCAGATGGGAAACAGCCCGGGTGAAGTCGGGCCTATCAGCTTGTGTAATAAAGAAGACAGTTTGATGAAAGTAATGTATGCCACGAGAAACGGGAAAACTTGAAATATGGAAGTACGCAAATTTCCCGCATAAAATTTGAAAGCTAGTTTATAGAATAATTGTATTATTATTTATATTTATGGCTAATAATACGATCTTGGTGGCGTTACCATTTCTGACTATGGTTTTCTTGTTTCAACTGCGAATGGATGTATATATATCCATGCAATGGCTAAACCAACATCCCGCGCGACGTGGGCGCGCCCCGCGTGGAATATTTTCGCCATGCAGAGCAAAATAATTCTGTCCACATTTTATTTCTGGGCGTCGGAAAATATCTGGCCAGGCGCCAAGTTTTAGGCGCCATAAGTTTTTATATAAACATAGATATAGCAATTCTAACTGTGGTGTCAAAATGTCAATTCCATCTATATATAGGGCCTAGGCCTACATGTACATGTAGCAATAGAAATGAGATGGCTACACTTTGGGATAAGCCTATAGTATACAACGTATATATAGTCTGAGCATTCGATAGTATATACGGAGGTTGTACTATCGAACTTCAAACCATCGAACAGCATTATATCGTCGTAAAGAAATTATATATAGGCCTACGCCATACTACGGCCTACTATTAAGGTCCCAATCGTCCTGACCCAAGGTCCCAATCGTACAAGGACCCAAATCGACCAAGGTCCCAAATCGACCAAGGTCCCAATCGCACAAGGTCCCAATCGTCCAGCAAGGTCCCAATTGTCCGACAATCGTAGTATTTTGTGATGCACATGTACCCAGTCCTGATGTATAGTATAATATCGATACATCCATTGATCGGAGTAAATTTAATTATCACTAGCTCCATATAAGCTACATAAACTGAGATTTATGTTTTATGTGTGCATACCCAGATTGGAACATATCAAATTTATATATGTAACTCAATATTGTTAATTTTCTAGTTCTTTTAATATCAGTATCCGATTGATTTTTCAATGGGCATATGACACAGCAAAACGTGTCGTTTTGAATGTAGGATCCAAAAAAAAATCCCGGGGGAGGTCCCCCGTGTCCCCATCTACCACAGGGGGGGGTCCCTCTTGTGCTCTCCCCCGATCCCCGTTTCAAAATTTCTGGAACCGCCCCTGACTGACTGTCTTACTGCCACCCACCTTAATAGTGCTAACATAGAAATATATATAGGGGACTACAACAAGAAAACATACAAATCGGTGCTAGTACCAAAGAGTGTGTGTGATGAGTTGGATGGGGTGTTTCGTTATGCCCCATGTTCCGATATGAACTGGTCTCCCCTACATGCATGTATACAACATTTTACATGTTTTACATTAATCTGACTCAAGTGCGCATATAGGAAGTATTTTAACTGTGGTTGGATACAGGCTATATCCATGCAAGGGAGCAATCTAGACAATGTTCATCCCGAGCGGTCAATTTTCACCATGCAGAGCAAAACATTTCTGTCGACATTTTGGTTCTGGGGCGGCGCCAAGTTTTGGGCGCCCGAAGTTTTTCTATAAGCATAGATATGCCTATTATATACAGCAATTCTAACTGTGGTGTCAAATGTCTATTCCATCTATAGACCTATATATATGCATGTAGAAAAGAAATGAGACGAAGTCCTACACATTGGGATGTATAGGAGGGCACAACCGATTACCTTTATTATTTCAATACTAGCAAATTATTCCGATTCTATCCGTATTTTAGTGTATAAGGTCGTTTCGTTTTTTATACACTTTCACAGAGAACCAGGTATATATACTAAAATTGTGTAGCCCATACAGATCACACCTCTCATCTGATCGTCAGCAAAACTTAAAATGAGCCTCCCTTTTTCCACAATTCGTTAAAAACATTGCCCCCAGCAGCCATCTTTGATTTTAAATTTGAATCCATCGCACACCCTGCAGCCATCATTTATTGGAGATTTTTTTTGTAAAATGTACAGGCTCGCCTCTAGATGGGAGCTATCGAATTTAAACGATTTTTTATGAAAAACATGGCCAGTGGCAGCCATCTTGGATTTTATTCTTTGTGTGACTAAATCCTTCGGCACACACTACAGACGACATCCCTTATCCGATCGTCACCATACTTCATGTGGAGCATATAGGGGTAACCACTAGATTGAAGCCATCGAATAGTTCTGAATTTGCTGAAAAACATGGCAATCAGTGGTTTTGATTTTACTCTTTGCATGACTAAATCCTTCGGCACACTATACAAGTCACATCTCATGCTGAATTCCAAACGTTATATATCTCTTCATGTTGAGATCTAGCATTACTTTCACATTTCAACATTCCACATTCGTAATCGCTCCATTGACAAACACATGAAATTATCCCCTCTCCAAGATGAGCTACAGTGTCACTGACACTTTTATTGTTTGCCATGCATATGAGTTCAGTGAATCACAGCAATAAAGTTAAGCAATTATAACTATGTGAAAATAGGACGAGTATGTCCAGCATTGATAACAAAATCTTGATTTTTTTTACGCCCGTTTGAAAAAACGGTCGTATTATGTAAATGGGTTGTCCGTCCGTCGATCAGTCGTCCGCCCGCTTTTGGGTTTCCGGATGATAACTTTAGATATAATCGAGTGAACTGAACCAAATTGGGTATAGTTTACCACACCAAATACAGATCAAGTTCGAATATGAGTTTCGTCCGCATGCTTTTGACTGAGTTATGCCCCTTTTTCGACTTAGATTTTTACCTGATTTGCTGTTTCCGGATAACTTTAGATTGAATCAAGTGAACTTTACCAAATTTGGTATATTAGTTTACCTCACCAAAATACAGATAAAGTTAGAATATGGGTTTCGTCCGCATGATTTTGACTGAGTTATGCCCCTTTTTCGACTTAGATTTTACCTGATTTGCAGTTTCCGGATAACTTTAGATTGAATCAATTGAAATTTACCAAATTTGGTATATTCGTTTACCATACCAAAATACAGATCAAGTTCGAATATGGGTTCGTCCGCATGATTCTGACTGAGTTATGTCCCTTTTTCGACTTAGATTTTACCTGATTTGCGGTTTCCGGATGATAACTTTAGATTGAATCAAGTGAATTGAACCAAATTTTGTATATTAGTTTACCACCCCAAAATACAGATCAAGTTCGAATATGGGTTTCGTCCGCATGATTTTGACGGAGTTATGCCCCTTTTTCGACTTAGATTTTACCTGATATGCGGTTTCCAGATGATAACTTTAGATTGAATCGAGTGAACTGAACCAAATTTGGTATACAGATCAAGTTATGGGTTCTGTCTACATGATTTTGCAGGTCAAGTTCGAATTTGAGTCCGATCCGACCACTTTTGCCAGAGTTATAGGATTTTGTCTGAAAATAGCCGAAAAATAAATATTAAAAAAAAAATTACGGTGGCTTCTATGCAAATATGATAATAAACAGGAGGTTCTGATTATGGGTGATTTCACATCACATCCACTACAGATTATGGTTCATGTATTGACTTAATCTTTACAAACAAGGAAAATGTGCATTGAGGTGTTTCGGAAGTATACTATTCATACCACAAACTTATTTGGATTGGATGGAATGATTGTTGATGTGGTTATTTGTCACTGGTAACAAGGTATATTAATTTCAACTTAAAATGTTTATATTTTGAGGTTTCTGATTGATAAAAAAAAAATTGGTATGTGAATTTCTCAGTCAAAAATACCACACTTGAATTTATTGTGTTTTATTTTTGTTATTATTTCGTCTTAAGTCTTTAGCTCAACTTTACTACAGGCCGCATCCCTTATCCAATCTTCACGACACTTCATATGTAGCTTCATGGTGACATATAGATGGGAGCTATCAATTTTTTCCGAATTTCGATGGAAACATGGTCGCCAGCTAGCAGCCATCTTGGATTTCAAATTTTAATCCATCGGCACAAGCTACAGCCCGTATTTATGACCGGATCATTTTTTAAATTTTACAGTCACGATTGTGATCAGCTGTAGATGGGAGCTATCGAATTTGGTCGATTTTCGATAATAAAAAAAACATGGCCACCAGCAGCCATCTTGGTTTTCAAATTTGAATCCATTGGCACACCCCGCAGCCCGCATTTGATGGAGAATTGATTTGAAAATTTACAGTCATGTTTAGAATCACCTCTAGACAGGAGCTATCAAATTTGAACAACTTTCGATGAAAAACATGGCCACCGGCAGCCATCTTGTATTTTACTCTTTGCATGACTAAATATTTGGCGCACCCTACAGACCACGTTCATCATCTGATGATAACCAAACTTCATATGGATCTTCGGGGTGACCTCTAGATGGGAGCCTCCTATTTTGACCAAAATTCGTTGAAAATATGGCCGCCAGCGTCCATCTTGGAATTTACTCTTTGTTGTATGACTAAATCCTTTGGCGCACTCAAAAGACCACATCCCTCATCCGATCATTAGCAAACGTCATAATGATTTTCGGGGGGGGGGGGGGGTCCTCTAGTTTACTTTCCTTCTTCCTTATCATTCTATTCATTGAGAGAAAAAAATAACTCCTTCCCAAGTTGAGCTGACACTTTCATTTTAAAAAAAACATGCCCCCAGCACCCATCTCAGATTATACTCTTTGCATGACTAAATTATTTGGCACACCATACAGGCCATATCCCTCATCCGATCGTCACCAAACTTTCTGAAGATCTTCGTGGTGAACCATCGATTTGTCCCATATTCGTTAAGAAAAAATATTGACTTCAGCAACCATTATTTATTTTACATTTGAATCCCCACCCCCCCCCCCCCCCCCCAAAAAAATCATGCAGCCCAAATACATAGAACTGTTTTGAAAATTTGCAGGCATGTTTAGGATCACTTCTAGACCGGCTATCATATTTGAACGATTTTTGATGAAAAACATGGCTGCCAAGAGCTATCTTGCATCACTAAATATTTTAGCACACCCTGCAGCCAACATTTCCATTAATTGATCTCAAACTCCATATGGTTCTTTGGATGGACCTCTGGTATTACTTAAAACATCTAAACTTTCTGCATTCTTAATCGCTCTGTTGACTGTAAATTATGACATTATCCCATCTCCAAATTGAGCTACAGTGTCATTGACACTTTCCTTTCTGTCCACGTAATTGCAAATTCAGTTCAATAAAATGACAGTGCAAAGACAGTTTGCTTATAAATGTATATGATGCAAAACAACAAACATACACTTAAGGACATGAGTGTATTAATGGGTTTGTTGGTATGGAACGAGCGCTAGCACGGAATGATAGAGCTAGAGGCACAGCCTCGAGTTCTCTCCTTCCGCGATGGCACAAGTGCCATATCGATAAACACATTTACACGTGTTGTTCTAGAATCCGTGAATTAAAAAATCAAGCACATTCAGGGCTAGTTTTGTAATGTGTGGCGATGCTTTTATTTGATAGTTTTGATGGCATGTGTAAGGCTTGAAAGTGTCTAAATGACTTATGTTGTTCTATTTCCACAGAGATGATGTTAACAAGGCCTACAGAAAACTTGCAGTTCTACTACACCCTGATAAAAGCGTGGCTCCGGGAAGTGAAGAGGCGTTCAAACTGCTCGTTTCTGCAAGGACTTCCTTGCTGAAAAAATGTGGATAGCTTCAGTTCACTCATTATGTTTTGGAGTGAATGATGGATGTTTTGCTTGTTCGTTGTCTGGTGAATGAAAGTTTAGTCTGTTTTTGTTAGAAGTGATAACAATTTACAGACTCTTCCTGTTGGTGTCTGCTGAAACTCATTCCATTAAAGATGCATAATCGAATTAACGCTCGAAAATTACTATTTTTTTTGGCTTCTGGGTAAAAAATATCTGATTCGAGTTGAGGAACTCACCCATCAACACTCAGTGTGATCAGATATCGATGTTTGATATCTATTATTTTTCACCACCTATGCTTTTTAGTGGCCTGGTAAAAGTCGACGATAACACAATCTAGGACCAAATTGCAGATGAAGATGGATAACTCTAAAATCAAGTGGCTTTTTTGTGTCAGATATTTGACAAACTGGCCAAATTTCGTCGAACAAAATGTTAATAAATAACAGGTTTTGGGAAATTTTATACTATAGTTGACTGTGGTTAGCATTATTTTTGGGCAATTAATTGATTCCGATAACTGAAGCGCTATTTCGAAAAATGTTGTTGTTGGAATCTGATGATATGGGGACCATGGAATCGGATTGAGTACCATTAAGAGAAGCTTTGAAAGGGTATATGCTCTAGCTTAGCTGTTAGTATAACTACGATATGTGATACATGTGATACAAATTAGCGAGATAGCTGAGTCGCGGCCGTAATGGATTCATCCAGCCCCATTACGTGGTTTCAGAGATTCTTCCAGCCCCGGTTCCGTGGTTTTAGTGCTACCAGTCAAAGTTCTGGAGTAGCATTTCCATATGTGGAGCTTTTGAATATTCATGATTTCCATATATGGAAATGCTACTCCAGAACATTGACATGCAGCACTACAACCACGGAACTGGGGCTGGTGGATCCAATATGGCCGCGAGTTAGTGATACTAAGAGCGTATTATAAAATGCACATATTCTGTATCCTTCCTTGCATTGGGAGAGTCACGCCTCAATTGTTTCACGGTTTGTCCTATTTTGGAAATATCTCTTGCAGCTCATGCAACATTATTTTTTCATTTTGTTTAATTGGACTTTATTTTGTGAGAACATTACAATTGTTATTTTTGCCCAATACTTTACAGTGAATTTGAAATCATACATATATTTGCCATAAATATTGATGATTAAGTCAATTAAAAACAATTAATCATTTAGGCATCAACATGAATGGGCAGTTAACATTACTGTGATATACATCATAGCTCTTTGATAGTGACCTCACTATGAAATAGTCCTGGCCTCGCCGCCTGTATTCAACAGATAATAGTTCTATAGTGGTGATTCTATTGAATTAATGCACTTCTTGGTAATGAGTGTGAAATAATGCGAACAATATCATATTGCCTGGGGTTTTTATTAGAATAATTTGTGTGTTAAAATTGTTGTTAATTCAGACAATTGCAGTTCATATCAACTGATTTCTCTCATGTTCATATACCATTCATAATTTATTTATTAAAGAATCACTTTCTATGACATAATTCTGGTGTTTTTTTATTTAAGAATCAATTTATCTGATATAATTTAAAAGTATTAAAGGCATCCAGGGATGGGGTAATAGTAATGTTTATAATGGTAATGTGTAATGGTAATGTTTAATGGTAATGCATTACAATTCATTACTTTTTCTCAGGTAATGGAAAGTAATTTGTAATGGGTAATTTTTTGCATTACAGTAATGCCCTAAATAATTGACTCCTTAACCCTTTACCCAACAGAACGGCCCTGTGCCATTGCATTCTCTTATATATGCGAGTCGACCATAGGTCGCCTCGCATATATAAGAGAATGCATTGGCTTAACACATTAAAAATTATAAAATTGTTAAAGAATGTAAGAAAAAATGGTAAAAAGTGTTAAAAAAAGATTTTGTTTAGGCCAATGCATTCTCTTATATATGCGAGGCGACCTATGGTCGACTCGCATATATAAGAGAATGCATTGGCACAGGGCATAACTGTAACCATCACAATGTGGTCAAGGAGCCGGTTCCAATGATATCCATATTTGTATGGTTTTATTGAGACAGACCCAAGATAATTTAGGCTGTTGAAGCTTTATTTGGCCGGTTTTGGCCGGTTTGTTGGGTAAAGGGTTAACCACAGCAGAATTATGGGTAACTTTTCAGGATTTAGTCGGAAATATGGCTTGTTGACATTCATCAGAATGGCAACAAGCCATATTTCCGACTAAATCCTGAAAAGTTACCCATAATTCTGTTGTGGTTAAGGAGTCAATTATTTAGGGCATTACTGTACATTACTTCACAAAAAGTCATGTAATTCAATTACATTTGTATTACTTTTTGAATTCCTTTTCCGATATGACCTCATTTGTTTTAAGAATTCTGGCATAATCAGATCACAGGTTCCTTATGTTACGAGATGAAATTTGTAATATCTATTTTGAGGGCTTTTAACTTTTCTCTGTTGTCACTATTTCGTTTGAAATTTGTGTAGGTTATATTCAACCTGATGTGGTCATATGAATTGTATCATTTCACCCAAACCTTGGGTGTTTATTTCACACCACTTTCTGGGATAACCTGTGTGTCGACTGAGAACCTGCGTGCCAATTGAGGAGAACACGCGAAGGATTTGTGTAAATGTTAGCCCAAACGACATTTCGAAGTAACGACTGCTTTGTTGTTTATTTCGAGGAATAATACCGCATCATATGAATTCAGCCCAAATATATTGACAGGTGTCAAGGGTCTAACTCTATACTGAGCAATAAAAAACTAATATAATAAATACCGAGTATATTTAATTTTAACGCCAATGGGTCGTTTATGTGCGTTTAAGAGTGTATTTATGCTTAAAGCAAAGTGAAATAACGATCTTAAAATGAATTGGCCGGTATATTTTATTAGTTATCAGGGTTACCAGGGTCGTAGTTGCATAAATTACAATATATTTTTATGCTAAGATAATTGCGTGGTAATTTGTTTGTTAATGGATTGATCGGTGATCATGTTAACACAAATCCCATATATGGAAATTCCAAATATGGAAAGTGACTTGCGCATGCGCAAAACAGATACAATGGTCTAATTCCAATGCCGATGACAATCGAAGCGGAGGCGACGTGCATTTTAATTCTTTCATTACGACTGTTTTGGCGTCCTAATCTATTAAAATATTCTTCTATATCTTGGAAGGTGTTCTGGAAGGATTATTTCAATATGTGTATATCGGATTAACCTTCCAAAAAGATGAGTTTGACGCCTGTATTTCTTGGCATGAATATTAACGAGCGCTCGTCTGCAAGTAGGTCATCTGGATTCGGAATAGGCGTGTTTTTGTGAAAATGTCAAATTAAATTTCTTCCATCTAAAACATAATTACGCGCTGGACTCGGTCATTTTAGGAACATATATGTATCACACGCACATACACCAAGTCTCAGCCTAAAAGTTTGAAAAATGACAGTTTTATCGACATAAATTCCATGTTAAATTTTATCATTGAAAAAAATTCATTTCTTCCATCTAAAACATAATTGCGTGCTGTACTCTGTCATTTTACGAATATGTAGCTATCCCACCAACACACTCCAAGTCTCAGCTTAAAATTTTGAAAAATGACAGTTTTATCGACATAAATCAATTTTAATGCCAATAATGGCAAATGGAGTGTTAAATAAATTTTAGGCCAATTAGGGCCCTGCGAATGTTTTCTGACCTGTTCTATATTGGTCACTAGAGTTCATATTTGACCGGTTACACCTGATAATTATGCGACAGTATAGTCGCGTTACTTTATAGGTCAACATTGGTCATTATCACCTGACAAATTTATTTTGGTCTATCGTATCAACCCCTATTTTCTCCCGCGCGTAGCCTGACTACCGCTATTCTCAACGTAATTGACCAGAAAAACGGGGTGATACCCCGGTCATGACCACGGTGATACCGGTAATAAACGGTAGCTGTATCGAGGCGGTCATGGCAGTGGAATTACGGTATTGGGCGATGATACCGCGGTCTTTTAGCGGGCACCGCATTAATTTTTTTGAATACCGCAGTGATTTTCATGGAACACTTTGAGGGGAGGTATTTACTCCCACATACGTTAACAAGCGGTATTGGAGGATACCGCGGTATAGTACCGCAGTATTAACGGGGTGACACCACGTTGCTGGTGGTCAATTACTTTAAGTATAGCGGTAAGTGTCAACATTGGTCATTATCGCTCCACTAATTTGTATCGTTTCATCGGTATGAATTCCATATCCAATTATCCACATATAACCAACCCAACCTCTAATCCCGGTCCAATTTATTTATTTCTTTCATCGGTATATTCACGTAACGTAATATTTTATCACGTGATATTTGTACTTATATGTCTATGGTATTACTATAGTATACTGTATACGTATATCAATTGCTATTCCTATCTATATAATCCTGGTGCCATCTATAGAGATAGATAATTTCAGACTCCCCCCCCCCCCCCGCCCCCATTTTACATCATTGCTGCTTTAGTACAGTCGCGATGCAACATCGCTCCACTAATTTATGTCAGTTCATCGGTACAAACCACTTTTTCTCCGAGTCCATATAACCAACCCAACATCTTATAGATGACTATTCTGGCACTATATAGAGATGACTAAGATTCTGACACCCCCCTATTTTATAGCCATGTTGCAACAGTAGAGGTTCAGATGCATATTATGTCAACATCGGTCGTTATCGCTCTATAAATTTATATCGGTTCAACCCTTAGTTCCCTGTATCGCCCACCCCTCCCTCAGTTTATTTTTTCAGTTGTATTATAGTCTCATTACGTACACATTTTATCTT
This sequence comes from Siphonodentalium dalli, assembly GCA_032622095.1. Taxonomy (NCBI): domain Eukaryota; kingdom Metazoa; phylum Mollusca; class Scaphopoda; order Gadilida; family Siphonodentaliidae; genus Siphonodentalium; species Siphonodentalium dalli. The sequence continues at coordinate 45,893,748 of CP136069.1, read as the reverse complement.
TTCTAACTTTTGCTTCAACGCGTTGAGTTCCGCTGCAGACAATATAAAACTGACAACATTTTGAAATGTAAGCAGGCTTCAAACTCATCTTATCCAAGAAAAACTCTGGTTACATAAGAAATTTGTGTATAAGGTGTACGCGCATTTGTCGCGTTAAAAACAAAAGGTCCCAAGTCAAGGTCCAAATCCCCAACACACTGATGTGAGGTTTAACTCCATCTACATACAGTAATGTCCAAAGTAATTGATCACTTAACCACAGCAAAATAATGGGTATTTTTTCATGATTTTAAATCCTGAAAAATTACCCATAATTCTGCTGTGGTTAAGTGGTCAATTACTTTGGGCATTACTGTAACCAATATAAGGATTTGAGGTGTAATAATAACTCAATCCTCATACAGTAATGTCCAAAGTAATTGACCACTTAACCACAGCATAATTATTGGTAATTTGTCAGGATTTTAAATGCTGAAAAAATACCCATAATTCTGCTGTGGTTAAGTGGTCAATTACTTTGGGCATTACTGTAACCAATATAAGGATTTGAGGTGTAATGATAACTCAATCCTCATACAGTAATGTACAAAGTAATTGACCACAGCTGAATAATGGGTAATTTGTCAGGATTTTAAATGCTGAAAAATTACCAATAATTCTGATGTGGTTAAGTGGTCAATTACTTTGGGCATTACTGTAACCAATATAAGGATGTGAGGTTTAATGAGAACTCCATCCACATAACTAATAAATATGTGTGAAAATTAAACCAAAAAAAATAAATTCCATGATGGCGTCCAATATGGACTGCCTAATTCTGCTCCAAAACATGTATATTGAATATATGGTTGTTTATTGGGGGAAACTGATTATTTCAATGATATTTTCATTAACTGCATGGGATCCAAAACCCGACTTACGGGAGCTCGCTTCGTGCACGACTGTATCTTAAGCATATTTAATGAGCCAACAATTGGAATCCAAATAGAGAAGATTGGCACGTCGACTTTGATGATCTCTATGGGAATCAAAATTGACATTTAATAGACAATTTCGATTAACCGCAATAACTTAAGGAATCTCTAATTATGATTAAGACCAATGAGAATGCAATAAGACATTTCTTATTACCCTTAACCGCAATTACTTCCCATTGCACTTTAACACAATTAATATCCCCCCCCCCCCCCCAACAGCTTATCAATACCACTCAGGACAGTGGGTGTTTTTCCTCAATTAATTGAATTTCTTGTTAGTGACCATAAATCTATACCTTCGGTTTTGCCGAATAACCGAACAAATGTTGTCAACTGTTTCCACGTTTATTCTCACTTATACCGTGTTTATATCCGTTTTATCCTATTTGTTGTTGTGTATTGCATTACTTTGATAAAGTCTGCGCTTGTGTTATTCTCACAAAAGGTAATGCGTGTTTACATTTCACAATTCCGCCTTACAGTCTGCGAGTGCGACGGAAAAAATTTCCACATGTCCGAGCGCCATTGGCATTGATTCCTTAAATACGAGACTATTTAATCGAATGAGGTCAAATATTCGCATATAACTTGACTCATATGTTATTCTGCACAATTCTGGCCAGTGCCGACTTTCATTTCGCATTACTTTCGTTTTTATCGAAATATAACCGTTTTCTATGGAGATTCCCATGTAAATTTGTTCAACCAAAAAAATTCATAGTTTTGCCAATTTCAAGCTAGTTTAATACTTTATAGCATGGTCAGGGCATAATCTGGCCTATCGAGTGATGGTAGACGTTCCTTCAGTGTGCACAACAAATATTTGGTCCCAACGAAGCAGGCTAAAATCCTGAAATTTGTCAATTGACTTTGAGTGTGAAGAAAATATTCATTTAAACTTCCAAAATTGGTTGAAATATGCTCAACAACATTCAGTTGAATGGTGACATTATTTATAGTCACCGACTAACTTCCACGATGAATAAAATTTGTTTTTATTGATGACAATTATGTCGCGAGTCATAAAAATGTTAATTTTCTGAAGAAAAAAAATTCATTGTTTCGCAATTTCAAGCTAGTATTGAGCATGGTCAGGGCATTACATATAATGATTAAGATTGCTAAAGAACTGAAATAATGAAATGGGAAACTTTTACTGACATCTGGTAAGGATTGAGGAGCAGATGCTAGAGGCCCCCACCCCCACCCCCATGGAAGACGGAATACCACTTAACACAGAAGTTGGAATACGGAATACCATATGGAATACATAAAAATATATGAAAACTTCATTTTTTGGAAGGTCGGCGTACGAATACCGGTATTTTTGGAATACCGAATACCTCATAACAGAGGGGCCGGAAATACGGCGTACCTCATAACAGGGCATGGAATACGGCATACGAAAAAGGGGGGTGGGGGCCTCATGCTATGGAGCCTCCGAGCCTCCCAATATATTGTCTGCTCCACATCTCAATAGAATTCAACAACATTCAGTTGAATGGTGACATTATTTATAGTCACCGACTAACTTCCACGATGAATCAAATTTGTTTTTATTGGTGACAATTTATGTCGCGAATCATAAAAATGTAAATTTTCTGAAGAAAAAAAATTCATTGGTTTGCGAATTTCAAGCTAGTTTATAGCGAACATGGGAACCAAGGTACAATTTATGCCATTTAGGCACACTTCAGAGTGAAATCTGGGCTTATATTTCGGCGAGAATCCAAATCTAGATTCTCGCAAAATACCCTGGATTCTCATGAAAAAGTATATATGGATTCTCGCAAAATCAGATGAAATATATGCCCTAGTGGAAATATAGCAAATCGTTTAATGCTTTAGAATTTTTTTTTTCGGAGATTTATATATATGTTTAAAGACATATTATGGAATTTTTCGGGAGCGATAAATTGATAAGTTAGTGCTCAGGCACTTTTCCAACGTGGGGAATGTTATCATTCTACTAACATCACTGAAAATTTCCAAAAAGATCTACCACACCACTTCATATGAACATCGTCTGAACTACTCCAAATTGTAAATATTTACATCTCGATTCGGGGCGCAACTATCGGCTGTAATTAAACAAAAATCATTTTGCCATCGAGAGTCATTGCATTTAACTAATATATAAGAATGACGTTGTGTAACATCCATTTGGATTAATATTCGTAACAAATAACTACTTTGAGAAAGATTATTCTTAATTTCTATTTATTTGATCACTCTGCCCGGTGTCTGCCGGAGTGTTTCACATCACTTTAATCAAGGAAGACTGTTAAGAAAAACCGCATTTCAAGACCACCAAACAACTTTCCTTTTTAGGGCCACCACATCTTCCAAATATGTACTTCTTCCATTTTGCTATCAAAGACCGAAAAATGTCGTTAAACTAGAGATCCAAATACCCCCTAAGGGCCCCTCTATCGTGAGATATTAAAGACCGAAAAATGTCGTTAAACTATAAAGACCGAAAAATGTCGTTAAACTAGAGATCCAAATACCCCCTATATCTTGAGATATTATAAAGACCGAAAAATGTCATTAAACTATTAATTGTTGTTGCTGTTGTTTATTAGGGTTTATCGTCATTCTAGCCGCTAGGCCACACACGACGTTGTCAATTTTACGGGTGGAGGAAAGACCACGCAGAGGCTCAATTTCACCGGGAAGTTGTTCCACTGCGTGTAGAAACCACCGACCCCCGGAAAGCAATTGACAAACTTGCCCAGATACACGATTCCGGTCACCCTCCCTATGGTGGGGTTAGAACCAGCTTCGTCAGCGCTGGACGGCCTGGGACGACGTAAATTCACCTGGCACTCTATAGACTGGACCACCGGGGGCCCCTATTAAACTGTTAAAGACCGAAAATGTCGTTAAATTGTAAAGTTTGAGCTATTGCCATGGCTTTGTCGTCCGTGTGTATGTGTGTACGTAAGGCGTCAACAATGCAGGCTACAGGTCGTACCTTTGGTCGGATCATTATGAAATTTGTCATAGCTGTTGACAACAACATTTAGACCAGATTATTAATTTTGGGATCATTCGGAAAAAAAACATGGCCGCCAGTGGCCATCTTGGATTTCAAAATTCAATCCATTAGCACGGGCTACAGTTCGTAATGTTTGTCTGATCATCATGAAATTTGTCAAGAATGTTAATAATGACATGTAGATGGGAACGAGTCCTTTTGGGGTCATTCGGCCAAAAAACATGGCCGCAGCAGCCATTTTGGATTTTAGTCTTTATATGACTAAATCTTTAGCACGGGCTACAGGTCTTAACTTTAGTCTGATCATCATAAAATTTGTCATGGCTGTTGAAATTGGAATGTAGATGGGAACGAGTCATTTTGGGGTCATTCGGACAAAAAACATGGCCGCCAGTGGCCATCTTGGATTTCAAAATTTAATCCATTAGCACGGGCCACAGGTCGTACTGTTTGTCTGATCATCATGAAATTTGTCATGGATGATAATATTGACATGTAGATGGGAACGAGTAATTTTGGGGTTATTCGGCAAAAAACATGGCCGCCAGCAGCCATCTTGGATTTTACTCTTTGTATGACTAAATTCTTTAGCACGGGCTACAGGTCGTACTTTCAGTCTGATCATCATAAAATTGTCAAGAATGTTAATAATGACATGCAGATGGGAACGAGTCATTTTGGGATCATTTGACCCAAAAACATGGCCGCCAGCAGCCATCTTGAATTTTACTCTTTGTATGACTAAATTCTTTAGCACGGGCTACAGGTCGTACTTTCAGTCTGATCATCATAAAATTTGTCAAGAATGTTAATAATGACATGTAGATGGGAACGAGTCATTTTGGGATCATTTGACCCAAAAACATGGCCGCCAGCAGCCATCTTGGATTTTAATCTTTGTATGACTAAATTCTTTATCACAGGCTACAGGTCGTACTTTTAGTCTGATCATCATAAAATTTGTCAAGAATGTTAATAATGACATGTAGATGGGAACAAGTCATTTTGGGGTCATTCGGCCAAAAAACATGGCTGCCAGCAGCCATCTTGGATTTTACTCTTTGTATGACTAAATCCTTTAGCACGGGCTACAGGTCGTACCTTTAGTCTGATCATCATGAAATTTTTCATGGCTGTTGAAATTGGAATGTAGATGAGAATGAGTCATTTTGGGGACATTCCGACAAAAAAACATGGCTGCCAGCGGCCATCTTGGATTTCCAAATTCAATTCTAAATCTTTCCATTCATTGCTCATCACACAAATTTAACTTCTTCTCAAAGTTGAGCTACAGTGTCATTGACACTTTCATTTGAGACATTAAAGAACGAAATATGTCGTTACACCATTAATGATCATTAATACATAATTTGTGTTTATGACAGTCTGGTACAGACAGTTTGTTTCCAGTACATATTCATTGGAACGTAAACAATTATTCTCTGACAAATCATGTTAATATTGCCTTTCGTTACTGGTTTCCTTGACTCACATATCTCTCACTTCTTAATACTTATAATTAAAACAAATGTTCTGTGTTTTGTGTCACTTCTTAATAGCATTCTGTATTCTGCTATTGAAAAGAAAAACAGTTTTAGTATACCTTAAAGGTATGAAGGCCTTGGTGGGTATCATGTGAACATATTTCCACCGCTACAAACGAAATAATATTCAAATATAGACAGACTTTGTTAATATACAAATGAGAAATATCTCATAAACATTATGTTATAGTCGTAAATTTGCCGACTGTTATGTAAACAAAGCATAAAAAGTTACTTTCCTGGTGTTTCTTTATATTATGATGGTAAACATAAAGAGCGTTCTTTGTTGCTCAATTCCTTATTTGGAAATAATAAAGAGCGTTTATACCATTCGTGTGTGATTAGCCAGTAGCATTATGCTGCCTTCTATAACACAATCAGACTCTTGTTTAGGTAAAATTTAGTAGGTCTTTATGTAAGCATGATGTTTAAGGGATTACAGTGCTCATGAAACAACAAAACTCTATCGGAAAGCCACCCCTATTGTGATCACAATAATCCAAGTCCCATAAAAATCGCGTAATAATTAAGCCGAGAAATAAATAAATAATACCGCCACCGGTTGTCGGCTCTCTCCGTCGCAAAACCTCGCATGACGTCAAGCGAGGTAAACTAATTAAAAACACGGAATCGGAGTTATTTGTGTCTACCTATATGACGATGGAAAATCCGGAATAGACATCAGCTCGTGAGCGTGATGGAATTACTGCGGGGCATATCAATAGCATTGTGTACACATGGTTAATTGTCATCGCGCGGTGAGTTATATTCACTTGTGATTTGTCTTAAGCGCTGTTTGGAAAGTTATTGTTTTGACAAAAAAACTATAGAAGGCCGATTGAGCGGGGTAGGTAACACTTTCGTGTCAAAAATAAAGCTTATAAAAACATGAGCAGGCATGTGAACTCTATTCGGGCGCGTGTTCACGATGTTGTTTGAATTTTCCGTATATATGCCCCGAGTGTCCCGTATTTACAATCATTCATTCGTAACATTGCCATATAAATGCAGTGTTTTCGGCTGTGGCCGGTCTAGTGACTCTCAGTTAGGTATAATGCTGTATTCATTTCCAAACGATGTTCGTTTACGTGCCATTTGGCGGGATTTCTGTGGGAAACCCGTTGCGCAATCATCAGAAACCGATTACATATACCAAATAAAGAGCGTTTAATTTGACAAGTCAGTCATGGTTACGAATACATACAATTGCAGTTAAAGTGGAGAGTATGTTGAATAAATCACGATAACAACTATTCTTAGTCGATTCCCCATTTCCTTCACCATGGCTCCATAAAGAGCGTTCCATGTTAAGAGTTTTCCTAATATGGTACGAATAAAAAGAGTTTAATAAAGCGGAAATTGCTATGACTTGGAAGGATATATAAAGCATGCATATCGGAAGTTATCGGAAGTTCGTGTACATGTATTGACCTGTATTGGTGTAATCAGTAAAAAAAATCACGATGACAACTGTTCTAAGTCGAGTCTCTTTACCTTGACGCAATAAAGAGCGTTCACTATTACGATATATTGCGAATAAAGAGCACTTGAATATGTGATTCCATATTAAACCGGATTATTATCCCTCCTTCAAAAAGTGTTATATATGATTGGATGTTTATAACCCTATTGTTATGCGTAATTGCCACATAGAGGTCGATTTATGACCTGGATATTCAATAGACCGCATCGCTAGAGTGCTAATTTAATAGGTCAATAACGATGCATAGATGTAGTGAATTTCCATCAGTGACAGTCGGCTAGATTGTTTTGGGGTGGGGGAAGCAATATTCCGAAATATATATAAACACCATATTGCCCAAATAATTACATGATTCATAACCAAGGAAAAATGAACATATCATATTGGTAATGAATGACTTGATTATAATTGATTAAATCCGACAGCAATAAACCAATTTTGTGTTGTTTTACCGCGTTACGATAATTAAAACGAAACGCTCTTTATTGACACACGACTAATGGCATCTGGAAATTGGAATGTTTACGAGATGATAATTGCCTAATAACTGTGCAAGTCTTCGCGTATATATGCAATCTTGATATGCATATATAATATAACTTGGACTATTCCGGTAACGAAAACATATATATAAACACGAGCACGCGTTTATATAGATAAATGCGCGCAAAACTGAATAATATACGGGCATGGCTTTATAGTAACAACACATCGCGATACATATAATAATAGTAATAATAACACGATAAAGATCGACATTTAATTACGAGAAAGGCGATGTTTCGGCGAAGTTTTGCATTCGCAGTGTGATAACGCGACAATCGTCAAAGGCCGCGATCGACTACATGCAAACTTAAAATACCGCCGTCGCGTATCTATGCGTTGTCAATGAATTACCACGTGATCGATCACGTGCTATGCTTCTGTTTACATGTGACAATCACGTGATCGGGCTGATGATAACGTGACTTCGTCTACAACAAAATCTTCGGCTAACTTCGGAATTTTTTTGAATCGTTATAAAAATAACGATTGGCGGCCGAATATTAGATTATATGCGCCCAATGGACATTTTATATATATATATTATCGGTATATTGAAAGAAAATAATATTGTTTTTTTCAGGACCATATTCCTTTAAGGGATAGTGATCGTATATTTGAACCAGAATGTATGCGTTTTAATATTGATCTGTTTACGGTGTTTGGAACAAATATTTTCGACAACTAAACCCTCTCGTCCCTTTAATATAATTAATATAACATCCCTCATCCAATAATCTCCAAATTGCATATCTAATTTCAATCCTAGTTACACGTCACACCGCCCCTCATCATTTGCCAATTGTACACCCTTTTTTGCTGCTTCTGTTGCAACTGCTCAATTTCTTTAAAATTATTGAAAAAATGGTCCTCCGGCCTGCGACATTTACCTCCGATTTAGTTTTTCGATCATCGGTCCACACCAAAATTGAGCACACGTCCCTATATAATATACCTATTTAAACCGAGTATACACGGTGGTGTAATAGAAGAACCATTAATTTAACCGTAACCGTAGCATATTTCCACGTATACGTGTACGTTTTCACGACAAATCCCCGCTGATCTGTTATTAATGAACCAAACAATTAACATGCCAACACACTCTGGCCCGCCAATGCTACAGTGTATAAACGTAACGGGGCAAATATGCATATTATATTGACAGCTAACGAGAACATTCATCACCAATAATCTGCTCACCCCTTTCAGTCGATACGATAGAAACTAAACGATTTGTTACTTCTAATTACCCGTACTTAATTACACTACTTGCGTGTTAATAAAGTACGACCCCCCCCCCCCAATCACAACTAAAGGTGAAACATGGGATTTAGAACATTAATATTCACTCTTACACAGTTCCACATTCAAGGTGTGTCTTGTGTAATCGTATGTCAGTTGTAACGTTGTGAAACCGCAACCGAACTGAATTATTCTATTGCTAAATAGCTAAATAGTTCATGGGTGACCTGATGCATGCATCTTAGTTTTCTTGTATCATATATCACACAGTTCTTGTATAGCGCACATATCACCGACGTTTCAAGGAGCGTGACAACATTAAAGTAAATAAATAAATTCCAAAAATTACAGTTCAGACACGCGATAATTATGTAGCCCGCACTGAACGCTGGTTCATTAGTTCCGCGCCTATAAATCTTCAGAATAATATTCCGTGAATAAATGAGTTTTCAAAAGACCTTTGAATTCATCATATCCAGGACAGCTGCGGATGATCACCTAGAGAATTCCAGAGAGTCGGTGTGGTTATGGACAAACATATGTCATCGAAACTACTGAATGTACAAGGATACTATAATATTAACAATACCTCACAAGGATAGAATTAAATCTCTGTCAGCTGATTTCCAAACTTTCGCCATCAATGGCGTGGGAAGAGTTCCCAAAACTTGGGGAACAATTTCCAAATATTTGTTTGTGCACAGGTGTATATTCAGTTCTAGATTGAAAGGCCCACTTAATTTTCGAATGACCAGATTACATTATACACAACATATCCCATATTATATACACCCCCCCCCCCCCCCCCAGATTACATTATATACAACATATCCCATATTATATACAAGATTACATTATACACAACATATCCCATATTATATACCATTTGGAAGAGGAACCAAAAATATATTCCACCAGAATACGGAACAGCTGTGGCCTTGGAGTGTCCACCAGGTGATAGAGATTCTCAGATTCATTCCAAGACTCCCACCCTTGTCAACACAGAATGCATCATAATTCAAACTAAGAGATAGAGTTATTCCCCTTCCATTGAGAATATAATAAACTTTATAGTACAGTCTGGATCAAAATTAATCACAGAACACACCTCAGTACCTCGAAAAAACAATATGTTCCCAGTTTATTCGACTGGATCAGTTGATAATACAATGTTTTGGAGCTTCCTCTTTCAAATGGTATATAATATGGAATATGTTGTATATAATGTGATCTGGTGGTTCGAAAATTAAGTGGGCCTTGAAGTGATTGATGTCTGTATATATATTTATATTTGAATGTATGGGTTAAAAGGGACACAATGCCTTCACAATGGGCATGCCACTGACACAAAATTGGTCATAACACTAAAAGTACCTAGACATGAGAATTTGTTCACGCTTACTGAATTAAGCACTCATCCTGAGCCCGTGCCTCCATAACTCTGATATATAATTATGTAAGACAAGGTTCCTAACTCCTGAATTTCCACATGTCCTCAAAACCGTGACCAGAAATATACGAAAACAAAACATAGTAATCAAACAGTCATATTCCTTGAATAATTCCTTTCATTTTTTTATATGAGTCAACCATATACAGATACATAGCAACATTTGAGATATCTTCCATGAAATCATCGGACACTACTGGAGACCAAAATCAGTGGTCCAACAAGACTGTCCGGTTATGCAGCAGACCGTACTCGCTATAATATTAGGAACAAAGAATATACCGATACGGCCATCGCATTCCTGGAACATTTCCCTTTTATTTGGTATATGTAACAGCCATGTACATGTACAGCTGGTGGAGATATCTCCCACGAAACCATCTGGAACTGGCGGGGGAGCATCGCTATCGATGCGGGCAATTAATTGTGTCCAACCCGATCCAAGCGGCGTAACTCTCAATTTATCGTAGTACACCGCGCTTCCATCAATACAGAAGTCACACCAATAGATCCATAATTAAGAAGTTTGGTGACGATTGAAAGAGGGTTGTTGCCTGCAAGGTGTGCTGAAGAATTTTGTCGTGCAAAGGGTAAAGTCCAATCAATCATAAAAGTAAATGTTAAAGGTACTCAATCCGATTAAGCACCCCTAAATTACTATTTCTTTGGCTTCATGGGTAAAAAATATTTGATTCGAGTCGAGGAACCCACTCATCAAAGCTCAGAGTGATCAGATATTGATTTTTGAAGTTTGTTATTTATCGAGATGTGGTACAATAATTGCCCCAGAAACACTTATTCAAACGGACGAAGATGCATAACTCTAAAATCAAGTGGTAATAATAACGCAATTTTGACCGAGACCATCCTTTTGACGGCGTCTTTCTGGGCCACAAACAATAGAAATAACAAAAATTGATATCTGATCACTCTGAGCGTTGATGGGTAGGTTCCTCGACTAGAATCAAATAATTGTTACCCCCGAAGCCAAAGAAATAGTAATTTATGAGGGTCTGATCGGATTGAGTACCTTTTAAAAAAATGAAATATATTCTGAACATAGATATATTACAATTAACTACCCGATCAGTGATGTTTGTTGACAAATTGCTGTAACAGTAATGTTTGCACATAACAATGGTGTTGCGACATCTCGTAATTAAATAATTAGTTATGGTCAAATGAAAACAAAGTTAATCCTATTTTCGCATGTTCTTCTTTGTAATGATTATTTACAAACTTCTATGAATCGTCATATATACCCCCTGTGCTTATAATACCCTACGCCCATTTAAACAGCTGCCGATCGTGATCCGCTTCTCGTTTACAAATTTTCGGAAAACTGGCTCGAGGAAATGTCACTATAGCTTAGTATTAAATCAGATGGAGGGTATCTAAATCCATTAATATAGTGAGTAGTTACACTAACTTTTTTGAGTGAAACAGAATGACTTACCAAATTGTGTTGGAAGTTACTATTCTCAATAGAGTTGCTTCTCTCCACTCGACGCTTTAGGTTACAAAAACTAAATCATTTCCCTTTGGCGAAACTTACTTTTCCTATAGGCCCACTTAATTTTCGAATGCCCAGGTCGATTTTATACACCACATATTCCATATTATATATCATTTGGAAGAGGAACCAAAAATATATATATTCCACCAGAATACGGAACAGCTATGGCCGAGGAGTGTCAACCAATTTAAGTTTCTCAGATTCACCCCATGATTTCCCCCGTTATTTACACCAGAATGCATAAAAATTCACAACTAACAGAGTTATTCATCTTCCATTGAGAACAATAAACTGGCAGTACAGACCAGTTCGAAATTAAGTACAGAACACACGTCGGTACCTTGACAAAAACAACATGTTCACAATTTATTCGACCGGATAAGTTGATAACATGTTTTGGAGCTTCCTCTTTCAAATGAAATATAATATGGAATATTATTGTACATGTATATACTAATGTGATATAGTTATTCGAAAATTAAGGGGCCCTTTAAGCCATGCATGCCCACGATTCATTATGGTACTGAGCCAAATTTTAGTTATTGACCATTGTTGCGTTTGGAACTCCACGACTTACAACGGTAACCGTTGTCAAAAATGAAATGGTACCAAACCATACTTATTCCTGGAAATAAAATTGGCATTCCACATCTACCCCTTTTTGGCAGAAAAAGTACAGAAAAATACCTCCACCCCTACCAAATTTGACGATCAACGTTGCCGCTTGGCAAACAAATCCCATATAATTGGCCGATGAATTAACATAGCCTATGAACTTCTTTTTTCGTTCAGATTAAACAACTGAAAATAGTATACACCATTCGGTTACCAGAATGTTGTTATATGCTGACTCAAGTTTCCCTACACATGCATATGCAAATGTGGCATACTTTCAATGATTTAGTTGCATGTTACCTTTATAATGGCCATCCGCCTAAAACACTTCAATATTTAAAGCAACTTATAATATTATAGCCTCACATTAAACCGGGTAAATGCAGTCTGGTTTTGCACTTCTGTGATCGAAAACGGTGTAAAAGGGGTACTTTATACACTAAAACTCATTTTCATTATAATTACCACGTTCTTTGCATCGTCCATATAGCACACGAGTGTATTTCGCACTAATCCATGGCTCAAATTAATTCATTTGTTGCATATATTCTGTTGAGTATAAAAGTAAAAACCGGATTTAGTGTGCTGTACCCCTATATTATATTTATAGCCATGCATATTATGGCTTTATATACTGTGAAATGACATCCCGAATGATAAAATTGTGGCACCAAAAAGAAAAAGTTGTCCCTTTTCACATGTGGTATATGTCAACAAAGATCGTTTCTGCAGTTTCCTGTATTTTTTGTTTGTGTATGTTAATAAACCTCTATTATACGGGGGCATCAGATCATCTTCATATTTGTTGCGTAGATCACATTTAAGAAGACACAAATCAAGTTCGAATTTGGTCATTGGTCTGATGATTTTGACGGGGTTGTGCCCCTTTTTGTCCTCCGAATTTATTTATATAAATATTGCTACGTGGTTCACATTCGAATAGACGGAGGTTAGTAGTATACAAGAAAACTAAGATGCATGCATCAGGTCACCCATGAACTATTTAGCAATAGAATAATTCAGTTCGGTTGCGGTTTCACAACGTTACAACTGACATACGATTACACAAGACACACCTTGAATGTGGAACTGTGTAAGAGTGAATATTAATGTTCTAAATCCCATGTTTCACCTTTAGTTGTGATTGGGGGGGGGTGTCGTACTTTATTAACACGCAAGTAGTGTAATTAAGTACGGGTAATTAGAAGTAACAAATCGTTTAGTTTCTATCGTATCGACTGAAAGGGGTGAGCAGATTATTGGTGATGAATGTTCTCGTTAGCTGTCAATATAATATGCATATTTGCCCCGTTACGTTTATACACTGTAGCATTGGCGGGCCAGAGTGTGTTGACATGTTAATTGTTTGGTTCATTAATAACAGATCAGCGGGGATTTGTCGTGAAAACGTACACGTATACGTGGAAATATGCTACGGTTACGGTTAAATTAATGGTTCTTCTATTACACCACCGTGTATACTCGGTTTAAATGGGTATATTATATAGGGACGTGTGCTCAATTTTGGTGTGGACCGATGATCGAAAAAACTAAATCGGAGGTAAATGTCGCAGGCCGGAGGACCATTTTTTCAATAATTTTTAAAGAAATTGAGCAGTTGCAACAGAAGCAGCAAAAAAGGGTGTACAATTGGCAAATGATGAGGGGCGGTGTGACGTGTAACTAGGATTGAAATTAGATATGCAATTTGGAGATTATTGGATGAGGGATGTTATATTAATTATATTAAAGGGACGAGAGGGTTTAGTTGTCGAAAATATTTGTTCCAAACACCGTAAACAGATCAATATTAAAACGCATACATTCTGGTTCAAATATACGATCACTATCCCTTAAAGGAATACGGTCCTGAAAAAAACAATATTATTTTCTTTCAATATACCGATAATATATATATAAAATGTCCATTGGGCGCATATAATCTAATATTCGGCCGCCAATCGTTATTTTTATAACGATTCAAAAAAATTCCGAAGTTAGCCGAAGAATTTGTTGTAGACGAAGTCACGTGATCATCAGCCCGATCACGTGATTGTCACATGTAAACAGAAGCATAGCACGTGATCGATCACGTGGTAATTCATTGACAACGCATAGATACGCGACGGCGGTATTTTAAGTTTGCATGTAGTCGATCGCGGCCTTTGACGATTGTCGCGTTATCACACTGCGAATGCAAAACTTCGCCGAAACATCGCCTTTCTCGTAATTAAATGTCGATCTTTATCGTGTTATTATTACTATTATTATATGTATCGCGATGTGTTGTTACTATAAAGCCATGCCCGTATATTATTCAGTTTTGCGCGCATTTATCTATATAAACGCGTGCTCGTGTTTACATATATTTTTTCGTTACCGGAATAGTCCAAGTTATATTATATGTGCATATCAAGATTGCATATATACGCGAAGACTTGCACAGTTATTAGGCAATTATCATCTCGTAAACATTCCAATTTCCAGATGCCATTAGTCGTGTGTCAATAAAGAGCGTTTCGTTTTAATTATCGTAACGCGGTAAAACAACACAAAATTGGTTTATTGCTGTCGGATTTAATCAATTATAATCAAGTCATTCATTACCAATATGATATGTTCATTTTTCCTTGGTTATGAATCATGTAATTATTTGGGCAATATGGTGTTTATATATATTTCGGAATATTGCTTCCCCCACCCCAAAACAATCTAGCCGACTGTCACTGATGGAAATTCACTACATCTATGCATCGTTATTGACCTATTAAATTAGCACTCTAGCGATGCGGTCTATTGAATATCCAGGTCATAAATCGACCTCTATGTGGCAATTACGCATAACAATAGGGTTATAAACATCCAATCATATATAACACTTTTTGAAGGAGGGATAATAATCCGGTTTAATATGGAATCACATATTCAAGTGCTCTTTATTCGCAATATATCGTAATAGTGAACGCTCTTTATTGCGTCAAGGTAAAGAGACTCGACTTAGAACAGTTGTCATCGTGATTTTTTTTACTGATTACACCAATACAGGTCAATACATGTACACAAACTTCCGATAACTTCCGATATGCATGCTTTATATATCCTTCCAAGTCATAGCAATTTCCGCTTTATTAAACTCTTTTTATTCGTACCATATTAGGAAAACTCTTAACATGGAACGCTCTTTATGGAGCCATGGTGAAGGAAATGGGGAATCGACTAAGAATAGTTGTTATCGTGATTTATTCAACATACTCTCCACTTTAACTGCAATTGTATGTATTCGTAACCATGACTGACTTGTCAAATTAAACGCTCTTTATTTGGTATATGTAATCGGTTTCTGATGATTGCGCAACGGGTTTCCCACAGAAATCCCGCCAAATGGCACGTAAACGAACATCGTTTGGAAATGAATACAGCATTATACCTAACTGAGAGTCACTAGACCGGCCACAGCCGAAAACACTGCATTTATATGGCAATGTTACGAATGAATGATTGTAAATACGGGACACTCGGGGCATATATACGGAAAATTCAAACAACATCGTGAACACGCGCCCGAATAGAGTTCACATGCCTGCTCATGTTTTTATAAGCTTTATTTTTGACACGAAAGTGTTACCTACCCCGCTCAATCGGCCTTCTATAGTTTTTTTGTCAAAACAATAACTTTCCAAACAGCGCTTAAGACAAATCACAAGTGAATATAACTCACCGCGCGATGACAATTAACCATGTGTACACAATGCTATTGATATGCCCCGCAGTAATTCCATCACGCTCACGAGCTGATGTCTATTCCGGATTTTCCATCGTCATATAGGTAGACACAAATAACTCCGATTCCGTGTTTTTAATTAGTTTACCTCGCTTGACGTCATGCGAGGTTTTGCGACGGAGATAGCCGACAACCGGTGGCGGTATTATTTATTTATTTCTCGGCTTAATTATTACGCGATTTTTATGGGACTTGGATTATTGTGATCACAATAGGGGTGGCTTTCCGATAGAGTTTTGTTGTTTCATGAGCACTGTAATCCCTTAAACATCATGCTTACATAAAGACCTACTAAATTTTACCTAAACAAGAGTCTGATTGTGTTATAGAAGGCAGCATAATGCTACTGGCTAATCACACACGAATGGTATAAACGCTCTTTATTATTTCCAAATAAGGAATTGAGCAACAAAGAACGCTCTTTATGTTTACCATCATAATATAAAGAAACACCAGGAAAGTAACTTTTTATGCTTTGTTTACATAACAGTCGGCAAATTTACGACTATAACATAATGTTTATGAGATATTTCTCATTTGTATATTAACAAAGTCTGTCTATATTTGAATATTATTTCGTTTGTAGCGGTGGAAATATGTTCACATGATACCCACCAAGGCCTTCATACCTTTAAGGTATACTACAACTGTTTTTCTTTTCAATAGCAGAATACAGAATGCTATTAAGAAGTGACACAAAACACAGAACATTTGTTTTAATTATAAGTATTAAGAAGTGAGAGATATGTGAGTCAAGGAAACCAGTAACGAAAGGCAATATTAACATGATTTGTCAGAGAATAATTGTTTACGTTCCAATGAATATGTACTGGAAACAAACTGTCTGTACCAGACTTTCATAAACACAAATTATGTATTAATGATCATTAATGGTGTAACGACATATTTCGTTCTTTAATGTCTCAAATGAAAGTGTCAATGACACTGTAGCTCAACTTTGAGAAGAAGTTAAATTTGTGTGATGAGCAATGAATGGAAAGATTTAGAATTGAATTTGGAAATCCAAGATGGCCGCTGGCAGCCATGTTTTTTTGTCGGAATGTCCCCAAAATGACTCATTCTCATCTACATTCCAATTTCAACAGCCATGAAAAATTTCATGATGATCAGACTAAAGGTACGACCTGTAGCCCGTGCTAAAGGATTTAGTCATACAAAGAGTAAAATCCAAGATGGCTGCTGGCAGCCATGTTTTTTGGCCGAATGACCCCAAAATGACTCGTTCCCATCTACATGTCATTATTAACATTCTTGACAAATTTTATGATGATCAGACTAAAAGTACGACCTGTAGCCTGTGATAAAGAATTTAGTCATACAAAGATTAAAATCCAAGATGGCTGCTGGCGGCCATGTTTTTGGGTCAAATGATCCCAAAATGACTCGTTCCCATCTACATGTCATTATTAACATTCTTGACAAATTTTATGATGATCAGACTGAAAGTACGACCTGTAGCCCGTGCTAAAGAATTTAGTCATACAAAGAGTAAAATCCAAGATGGCTGCTGGCGGCCATGTTTTTGGGTCAAATGATCCCAAAATGACTCGTTCCCATCTGCATGTCATTATTAACATTCTTGACAATTTTTATGATGATCAGACTGAAAGTACGACCTGTAGCCCGTGCTAAAGAATTTAGTCATACAAAGAGTAAAATCCAAGATGGCTGCTGGCGGCCATGTTTTTTGGCCGAATAACCCCAAAATTACTCGTTCCCATCTACATGTCAATATTATCATCCATGACAAATTTCATGATGATCAGACAAACAGTACGACCTGTGGCCCGTGCTAATGGATTAAATTTTGAAATCCAAGATGGCCACTGGCGGCCATGTTTTTTGTCCGAATGACCCCAAAATGACTCGTTCCCATCTACATTCCAATTTCAACAGCCATGACAAATTTTATGATGATCAGACTAAAGTTAAGACCTGTAGCCCGTGCTAAAGATTTAGTCATATAAAGACTAAAATCCAAAATGGCTGCTGCGGCCATGTTTTTTGGCCGAATGACCCCAAAAGGACTCGTTCCCATCTACATGTCATTATTAACATTCTTGACAAATTTCATGATGATCAGACAAACATTACGAACTGTAGCCCGTGCTAATGGATTGAATTTTGAAATCCAAGATGGCCACTGGCGGCCATGTTTTTTTTCCGAATGATCCCAAAATTAATAATCTGGTCTAAATGTTGATGTCAACAGCTATGACAAATTTCATAATGATCCGACCAAAGGTACGACCTGTAGCCTGCATTGTTGACGCCTTACGTACACACATACACACGGACGACAAAGCCATGGCAATAGCTCAAACTTTACAATTTAACGACATTTTCGGTCTTTAACAGTTTAATAGGGCCCCCGGTGGTCCAGTCGGTAGAGTGCCAGGTGAATTTACGTCGTCCCAGGCCGTCCAGCGCTGACGAAGCTGGTTCTAACCCCACCATAGGGAGGGTGACCGGAATCGTGTATCTGGGCAAGTTTGTCAATTGCTTTCCGGGGGTCGGTGGTTTCTACACGCAGTGGAACAACTTCCCGGTGAAATTGAGCCTCTGCGTGGTCTTTCCTCCACCCGTAAAATTGACAACGTCGTGTGTGGCCTAGCGGCTAGAATGACGATAAACCCTAATAAACAACAGCAACAACAATTAATAGTTTAATGACATTTTTCGGTCTTTATAATATCTCAAGATATAGGGGGTATTTGGATCTCTAGTTTAACGACATTTTTCGGTCTTTATAGTTTAACGACATTTTTCGGTCTTTAATATCTCACGATAGAGGGGCCCTTAGGGGGTATTTGGATCTCTAGTTTAACGACATTTTTCGGTCTTTGATAGCAAAATGGAAGAAGTACATATTTGTAAGATGTGGTGGCCCTAAAAAGGAAAGTTGTTTGGTGGTCTTGAAATGCAGTTTTTCTTAACAGTCTTCCTTGATTAAAGTGATGTGAAACACTCCGGCAGACACCGGGCAGAGTGATCAAATAAATAGAAATTAAGAATAATCTTTCTCAAAGTAGTTATTTGTTACGAATATTAATCCAAATGGATGTTACACAACGTCATTCTTATATATTAGTTAAATGCAATGACTCTCGATGGCAAAATGATTTTTGTTTAATTACAGCCGATAGTTGCGCCCCGAATCGAGATGTAAATATTTACAATTTGGAGTAGTTCAGACGATGTTCATATGAAGTGGTGTGGTAGATCTTTTTGGAAATTTTCAGTGATGTTAGTAGAATGATAACATTCCCCACGTTGGAAAAGTGCCTGAGCACTAACTTATCAATTTCTCGCTCCCGAAAAATTCCATAATATGTCTTTAAACATATATATAAATCTCCGAAAAAAAAAATTCTAAAGCATTAAACGATTTGCTATATTTCCACTAGGGCATATATTTCATCTGATTTTGCGAGAATCCATATATACTTTTTCATGAGAATCCAGGGTATTTTGCGAGAATCTAGATTTGGATTCTCGCCGAAATATAAGCCCAGATTTCACTCTGAAGTGTGCCTAAATGGCATAAATTGTACCTTGGTTCCCATGTTGTTATATGCTGACTCAAGTTTCCCTACACATGCATATGCAAATGTGGCATACTTTCAATGATTTAGTTGCATGTTACCTTTATAATGGCCATCCGCCTAAAACACTTCAATATTTAAAGCAACTTATAATATTATAGCCTCACATTAAACCGGGTAAATGCAGTCTGGTTTTGCACTTCTGTGATCGAAAACGGTGTAAAAGGGGTACTTTATACACTAAAACTCATTTTCATTATAATTACCACGTTCTTTGCATCGTCCATATAGCACACGAGTGTATTTCGCACTAATCCATGGCTCAAATTAATTCATTTGTTGCATATATTCTGTTGAGTATAAAAGTAAAAACCGGATTTAGTGTGCTGTACCCCTATATTATATTTATAGCCATGCATATTATGGCTTTATATACTGTGAAATGACATCCCGAATGATAAAATTGTGGCACCAAAAAGAAAAAGTTGTCCCTTTTCACATGTGGTATATGTCAACAAAGATCGTTTCTGCAGTTTCCTGTATTTTTTGTTTGTGTATGTTAATAAACCTCTATTATACGGGGGCATCAGATCATCTTCATATTTGTTGCGTAGATCACATTTAAGAAGACACAAATCAAGTTCGAATTTGGTCATTGGTCTGATGATTTTGACGGGGTTGTGCCCCTTTTTGTCCTCCGAATTTATTTATATAAATATTGCTACGTGGTTCACATTCGAATAGACGGAGGTTAGTAGTATACAAGAAAACTAAGATGCATGCATCAGGTCACCCATGAACTATTTAGCAATAGAATAATTCAGTTCGGTTGCGGTTTCACAACGTTACAACTGACATACGATTACACAAGACACACCTTGAATGTGGAACTGTGTAAGAGTGAATATTAATGTTCTAAATCCCATGTTTCACCTTTAGTTGTGATTGGGGGGGGGGGGGGTGTCGTACTTTATTAACACGCAAGTAGTGTAATTAAGTACGGGTAATTAGAAGTAACAAATCGTTTAGTTTCTATCGTATCGACTGAAAGGGGTGAGCAGATTATTGGTGATGAATGTTCTCGTTAGCTGTCAATATAATATGCATATTTGCCCCGTTACGTTTATACACTGTAGCATTGGCGGGCCAGAGTGTGTTGACATGTTAATTGTTTGGTTCATTAATAACAGATCAGCGGGGATTTGTCGTGAAAACGTACACGTATACGTGGAAATATGCTACGGTTACGGTTAAATTAATGGTTCTTCTATTACACCACCGTGTATACTCGGTTTAAATGGGTATATTATATAGGGACGTGTGCTCAATTTTGGTGTGGACCGATGATCGAAAAAACTAAATCGGAGGTAAATGTCGCAGGCCGGAGGACCATTTTTTCAATAATTTTTAAAGAAATTGAGCAGTTGCAACAGAAGCAGCAAAAAAGGGTGTACAATTGGCAAATGATGAGGGGCGGTGTGACGTGTAACTAGGATTGAAATTAGATATGCAATTTGGAGATTATTGGATGAGGGATGTTATATTAATTATATTAAAGGGACGAGAGGGTTTAGTTGTCGAAAATATTTGTTCCAAACACCGTAAACAGATCAATATTAAAACGCATACATTCTGGTTCAAATATACGATCACTATCCCTTAAAGGAATACGGTCCTGAAAAAAACAATATTATTTTCTTTCAATATACCGATAATATATATATAAAATGTCCATTGGGCGCATATAATCTAATATTCGGCCGCCAATCGTTATTTTTATAACGATTCAAAAAAATTCCGAAGTTAGCCGAAGAATTTGTTGTAGACGAAGTCACGTGATCATCAGCCCGATCACGTGATTGTCACATGTAAACAGAAGCATAGCACGTGATCGATCACGTGGTAATTCATTGACAACGCATAGATACGCGACGGCGGTATTTTAAGTTTGCATGTAGTCGATCGCGGCCTTTGACGATTGTCGCGTTATCACACTGCGAATGCAAAACTTCGCCGAAACATCGCCTTTCTCGTAATTAAATGTCGATCTTTATCGTGTTATTATTACTATTATTATATGTATCGCGATGTGTTGTTACTATAAAGCCATGCCCGTATATTATTCAGTTTTGCGCGCATTTATCTATATAAACGCGTGCTCGTGTTTACATATATTTTTTCGTTACCGGAATAGTCCAAGTTATATTATATGTGCATATCAAGATTGCATATATACGCGAAGACTTGCACAGTTATTAGGCAATTATCATCTCGTAAACATTCCAATTTCCAGATGCCATTAGTCGTGTGTCAATAAAGAGCGTTTCGTTTTAATTATCGTAACGCGGTAAAACAACACAAAATTGGTTTATTGCTGTCGGATTTAATCAATTATAATCAAGTCATTCATTACCAATATGATATGTTCATTTTTCCTTGGTTATGAATCATGTAATTATTTGGGCAATATGGTGTTTATATATATTTCGGAATATTGCTTCCCCCACCCCAAAACAATCTAGCCGACTGTCACTGATGGAAATTCACTACATCTATGCATCGTTATTGACCTATTAAATTAGCACTCTAGCGATGCGGTCTATTGAATATCCAGGTCATAAATCGACCTCTATGTGGCAATTACGCATAACAATAGGGTTATAAACATCCAATCATATATAACACTTTTTGAAGGAGGGATAATAATCCGGTTTAATATGGAATCACATATTCAAGTGCTCTTTATTCGCAATATATCGTAATAGTGAACGCTCTTTATTGCGTCAAGGTAAAGAGACTCGACTTAGAACAGTTGTCATCGTGATTTTTTTCACTGATTACACCAATACAGGTCAATACATGTACACAAACTTCCGATAACTTCCGATATGCATGCTTTATATATCCTTCCAAGTCATAGCAATTTCCGCTTTATTAAACTCTTTTTATTCGTACCATATTAGGAAAACTCTTAACATGGAACGCTCTTTATGGAGCCATGGTGAAGGAAATGGGGAATCGACTAAGAATAGTTGTTATCGTGATTTATTCAACATACTCTCCACTTTAACTGCAATTGTATGTATTCGTAACCATGACTGACTTGTCAAATTAAACGCTCTTTATTTGGTATATGTAATCGGTTTCTGATGATTGCGCAACGGGTTTCCCACAGAAATCCCGCCAAATGGCACGTAAACGAACATCGTTTGGAAATGAATACAGCATTATACCTAACTGAGAGTCACTAGACCGGCCACAGCCGAAAACACTGCATTTATATGGCAATGTTACGAATGAATGATTGTAAATACGGGACACTCGGGGCATATATACGGAAAATTCAAACAACATCGTGAACACGCGCCCGAATAGAGTTCACATGCCTGCTCATGTTTTTATAAGCTTTATTTTTGACACGAAAGTGTTACCTACCCCGCTCAATCGGCCTTCTATAGTTTTTTTGTCAAAACAATAACTTTCCAAACAGCGCTTAAGACAAATCACAAGTGAATATAACTCACCGCGCGATGACAATTAACCATGTGTACACAATGCTATTGATATGCCCCGCAGTAATTCCATCACGCTCACGAGCTGATGTCTATTCCGGATTTTCCATCGTCATATAGGTAGACACAAATAACTCCGATTCCGTGTTTTTAATTAGTTTACCTCGCTTGACGTCATGCGAGGTTTTGCGACGGAGATAGCCGACAACCGGTGGCGGTATTATTTATTTATTTCTCGGCTTAATTATTACGCGATTTTTATGGGACTTGGATTATTGTGATCACAATAGGGGTGGCTTTCCGATAGAGTTTTGTTGTTTCATGAGCACTGTAATCCCTTAAACATCATGCTTACATAAAGACCTACTAAATTTTACCTAAACAAGAGTCTGATTGTGTTATAGAAGGCAGCATAATGCTACTGGCTAATCACACACGAATGGTATAAACGCTCTTTATTATTTCCAAATAAGGAATTGAGCAACAAAGAACGCTCTTTATGTTTACCATCATAATATAAAGAAACACCAGGAAAGTAACTTTTTATGCTTTGTTTACATAACAGTCGGCAAATTTACGACTATAACATAATGTTTATGAGATATTTCTCATTTGTATATTAACAAAGTCTGTCTATATTTGAATATTATTTCGTTTGTAGCGGTGGAAATATGTTCACATGATACCCACCAAGGCCTTCATACCTTTAAGGTATACTACAACTGTTTTTCTTTTCAATAGCAGAATACAGAATGCTATTAAGAAGTGACACAAAACACAGAACATTTGTTTTAATTATAAGTATTAAGAAGTGAGAGATATGTGAGTCAAGGAAACCAGTAACGAAAGGCAATATTAACATGATTTGTCAGAGAATAATTGTTTACGTTCCAATGAATATGTACTGGAAACAAACTGTCTGTACCAGACTTTCATAAACACAAATTATGTATTAATGATCATTAATGGTGTAACGACATATTTCGTTCTTTAATGTCTCAAATGAAAGTGTCAATGACACTGTAGCTCAACTTTGAGAAGAAGTTAAATTTGTGTGATGAGCAATGAATGGAAAGATTTAGAATTGAATTTGGAAATCCAAGATGGCCGCTGGCAGCCATGTTTTTTTGTCGGAATGTCCCCAAAATGACTCATTCTCATCTACATTCCAATTTCAACAGCCATGAAAAATTTCATGATGATCAGACTAAAGGTACGACCTGTAGCCCGTGCTAAAGGATTTAGTCATACAAAGAGTAAAATCCAAGATGGCTGCTGGCAGCCATGTTTTTTGGCCGAATGACCCCAAAATGACTCGTTCCCATCTACATGTCATTATTAACATTCTAGACAAATTTTATGATGATCAGACTAAAAGTACGACCTGTAGCCTGTGATAAAGAATTTAGTCATACAAAGATTAAAATCCAAGATGGCTGCTGGCGGCCATGTTTTTGGGTCAAATGATCCCAAAATGACTCGTTCCCATCTACATGTCATTATTAACATTCTTGACAAATTTTATGATGATCAGACTGAAAGTACGACCTGTAGCCCGTGCTAAAGAATTTAGTCATACAAAGAGTAAAATCCAAGATGGCTGCTGGCGGCCATGTTTTTGGGTCAAATGATCCCAAAATGACTCGTTCCCATCTGCATGTCATTATTAACATTCTTGACAATTTTTATGATGATCAGACTGAAAGTACGACCTGTAGCCCGTGCTAAAGAATTTAGTCATACAAAGAGTAAAATCCAAGATGGCTGCTGGCGGCCATGTTTTTTGGCCGAATAACCCCAAAATTACTCGTTCCCATCTACATGTCAATATTATCATCCATGACAAATTTCATGATGATCAGACAAACAGTACGACCTGTGGCCCGTGCTAATGGATTAAATTTTGAAATCCAAGATGGCCACTGGCGGCCATGTTTTTTGTCCGAATGACCCCAAAATGACTCGTTCCCATCTACATTCCAATTTCAACAGCCATGACAAATTTTATGATGATCAGACTAAAGTTAAGACCTGTAGCCCGTGCTAAAGATTTAGTCATATAAAGACTAAAATCCAAAATGGCTGCTGCGGCCATGTTTTTTGGCCGAATGACCCCAAAAGGACTCGTTCCCATCTACATGTCATTATTAACATTCTTGACAAATTTCATGATGATCAGACAAACATTACGAACTGTAGCCCGTGCTAATGGATTGAATTTTGAAATCCAAGATGGCCACTGGCGGCCATGTTTTTTTTCCGAATGATCCCAAAATTAATAATCTGGTCTAAATGTTGATGTCAACAGCTATGACAAATTTCATAATGATCCGACCAAAGGTACGACCTGTAGCCTGCATTGTTGACGCCTTACGTACACACATACACACGGACGACAAAGCCATGGCAATAGCTCAAACTTTACAATTTAACGACATTTTCGGTCTTTAACAGTTTAATAGGGCCCCCGGTGGTCCAGTCGGTAGAGTGCCAGGTGAATTTACGTCGTCCCAGGCCGTCCAGCGCTGACGAAGCTGGTTCTAACCCCACCATAGGGAGGGTGACCGGAATCGTGTATCTGGGCAAGTTTGTCAATTGCTTTCCGGGGGTCGGTGGTTTCTACACGCAGTGGAACAACTTCCCGGTGAAATTGAGCCTCTGCGTGGTCTTTCCTCCACCCGTAAAATTGACAACGTCGTGTGTGGCCTAGCGGCTAGAATGACGATAAACCCTAATAAACAACAGCAACAACAATTAATAGTTTAATGACATTTTTCGGTCTTTATAATATCTCAAGATATAGGGGGTATTTGGATCTCTAGTTTAACGACATTTTTCGGTCTTTATAGTTTAACGACATTTTTCGGTCTTTAATATCTCACGATAGAGGGGCCCTTAGGGGGTATTTGGATCTCTAGTTTAACGACATTTTTCGGTCTTTGATAGCAAAATGGAAGAAGTACATATTTGTAAGATGTGGTGGCCCTAAAAAGGAAAGTTGTTTGGTGGTCTTGAAATGCAGTTTTTCTTAACAGTCTTCCTTGATTAAAGTGATGTGAAACACTCCGGCAGACACCGGGCAGAGTGATCAAATAAATAGAAATTAAGAATAATCTTTCTCAAAGTAGTTATTTGTTACGAATATTAATCCAAATGGATGTTACACAACGTCATTCTTATATATTAGTTAAATGCAATGACTCTCGATGGCAAAATGATTTTTGTTTAATTACAGCCGATAGTTGCGCCCCGAATCGAGATGTAAATATTTACAATTTGGAGTAGTTCAGACGATGTTCATATGAAGTGGTGTGGTAGATCTTTTTGGAAATTTTCAGTGATGTTAGTAGAATGATAACATTCCCCACGTTGGAAAAGTGCCTGAGCACTAACTTATCAATTTCTCGCTCCCGAAAAATTCCATAATATGTCTTTAAACATATATATAAATCTCCGAAAAAAAAAATTCTAAAGCATTAAACGATTTGCTATATTTCCACTAGGGCATATATTTCATCTGATTTTGCGAGAATCCATATATACTTTTTCATGAGAATCCAGGGTATTTTGCGAGAATCTAGATTTGGATTCTCGCCGAAATATAAGCCCAGATTTCACTCTGAAGTGTGCCTAAATGGCATAAATTGTACCTTGGTTCCCATGTTCGCTATAAACTAGCTTGAAATTCGCAAACCAATGAATTTTTTTTCTTCAGAAAATTTACATTTTTATGATTCGCGACATAAATTGTCACCAATAAAAACTAATTTGATTCATCGTGGAAGTTAGTCGGTGACTATAAATAATGTCACCATTCAACTGAATGTTGTTGAATTCTATTGAGATGTGGAGCAGACAATATATTGGGAGGCTCGGAGGCTCCATAGCATGAGGCCCCCACCCCCCTTTTTCGTATGCCGTATTCCATGCCCTGTTATGAGGTACGCCGTATTTCCGGCCCCTCCATATGGTATTCCGTATTCCAACTTCTGTGTTAAGTGGTATTCCGTCTTCCATGGGGGGTGGGGGTGGGGGTGGGGGCCTCTAGCATCTGCTCCTCAATCCTTACCAGATGTCAGTAAAAGTTTCCCATTTCATTATTTCAGTTCTTTAGCAATCTTAATCATTATATGTAATGCCCTGACCATGCTCAATACTAGCTTGAAATTGGCGAAACAATGAATTTTTTTTCTTCAGAAAATTAACATTTTTATGACTCGCGACATAATTGTCATCAATAAAAACAAATTTTATTCATCGTGGAAGTTAGTCGGTGACTATAAATAATGTCGCCATTCAACTGAATGTTGTTGAGCAAATTTCAACCAATTTTGGAAGTTTAAATGAATATTTTCTTCACACTCAAAGTCAATTGACAAATTTCAGGATTTTAGCCTGCTTCGTTGGGACCAAATATTTGTTGTGCACACTGAAGGAACGTCTACCATCACTCGATAGGCCAGATTATGCCCTGACCATGCTATAAAGTATTAAACTAGCTTGAAATTGGCAAAACTATGAATTTTTTTGGTTGAACAAATTTACATGGGAATCTCCATAGAAAACGGTTATATTTCGATAAAAACGAAAGTAATGCGAAATGAAAGTCGGCACTGGCCAGAATTGTGCAGAATAACATATGAGTCAAGTTATATGCGAATATTTGACCTCATTCGATTAAATAGTCTCGTATTTAAGGAATCAATGCCAATGGCGCTCGGACATGTGGAAATTTTTTCCGTCGCACTCGCAGACTGTAAGGCGGAATTGTGAAATGTAAACACGCATTACCTTTTGTGAGAATAACACAAGCGCAGACTTTATCAAAGTAATGCAATACACAACAACAAATAGGATAAAACGGATATAAACACGGTATAAGTGAGAATAAACGTGGAAACAGTTGACAACATTTGTTCGGTTATTCGGCAAAACCGAAGGTATAGATTTATGGTCACTAACAAGAAATTCAATTAATTGAGGAAAAACACCCACTGTCCTGAGTGGTATTGATAAGCTGTTGGGGGGGGGGAGAAATATTAATTGTGTTAAAGTGCAATGGGAAGTAATTGCGGTTAAGGGTAATAAGAAATGTCTTATTGCATTCTCATTGGGCTTAATCATAATTAGAGATTCCTTAAGTTATTGCGGTTAATCGAAATTGTCTATTAAATGTCAATTTTGATTCCCATAGAGATCATCAATGATGTCTATGCGCAGGGTCGACGTGCCCATCTTCTCTATTTGGATTCCAATTGTTGGCTCATTAAATATGCTTAAGATACAGTCGTGCACGAAGCGAGCTCCCGTAAGTCGGGTTTTGGATCCCATGCAGTTAATGAAAATATCATTGAAATAATCAGTTTCCCCCAATAAACAACCATATATTCAATATACATGTTTTGGAGCAGAATTAGTCAGTCCATATTGGACGCCATCATGGAATTTATTTTTTTTGGTTTAATTTTCACACATATTTATTAGTTATGTGGATGGAGTTCTCATTAAACCTCACATCCTTATATTGGTTACAGTAATGCCCAAAGTAATTGACCACTTAACCACATCAGAATTATTGGTAATTTTTCAGCATTTAAAATCCTGACAAATTACCCATTATTCAGCTGTGGTCAATTACTTTGTACATTACTGTATGAGGATTGAGTTATCATTACACCTCAAATCCTTATATTGGTTACAGTAATGCCCAAAGTAATTGACCACTTAACCACAGCAGAATTATGGGTATTTTTTCAGCATTTAAAATCCTGACAAATTACCAATAATTATGCTGTGGTTAAGTGGTCAATTACTTTGGACATTACTGTATGAGGATTGAGTTATTATTACACCTCAAATCCTTATATTGGTTACAGTAATGCCCAAAGTAATTGACCACTTAACCACAGCAGAATTATGGGTAATTTTTCAGGATTTAAAATCATGAAAAAATACCCATTATTTTGCTGTGGTTAAGTGATCAATTACTTTGGACATTACTGTATGTAGATGGAGTTAAACCTCACATCAGTGTGTTGGGGATTTGGACCTTGACTTGGGACCTTTTGTTTTTAACGCGACAAATGCGCGTACACCTTATACACAAATTTCTTATGTAACCAGAGTTTTTCTTGGATAAGATGAGTTTGAAGCCTGCTTACATTTCAAAATGTTGTCAGTTTTATATTGTCTGCAGCGGAACTCAACGCGTTGAAGCAAAAGTTAGAAAAGATAAAATGTGTACGTAATGAGACTATAATACAACTGAAAAAATAAACTGAGGGAGGGGTGGGCGATACAGGGAACTAAGGGTTGAACCGATATAAATTTATAGAGCGATAACGACCGATGTTGACATAATATGCATCTGAACTCTACTGTTGCAACATGGCTATAAAATAGGGGGGTGTCAGAATCTTAGTCATCTCTATATAGTGCCAGAATAGTCATCTATAAGATGTTGGGTTGGTTATATGGACTCGGAGAAAAAGTGGTTTGTACCGATGAACTGACATAAATTGGTGGAGCGATGTTGCATCGCGACTGTACTAAAGCAGCAATGATGTAAAATGGGGGCGGGGGGGGGGGGGGGGGAGTCGGAAATTATCTATCTCTATAGATGGCACCAGGATTATATAGATAGGAATAGCAATTGATATACGTATACAGTATACTATAGTAATACCATAGACATATAAGTACAAATATCACGTGATAAAATATTACGTTACGTGAATATACCGATGAAAGAAATAAATAAATTGGACCGGGATTAGAGGTTGGTTGGTTATATGTGGATAATTGGATATGGAATTCATACCGATGAAACGATACAAATTAGTGGAGCGATAATGACCAATGTTGACACTTACCGCTATACTTAAAGTAATTGACCACCAGCAACGTGGTGTCACCCCGTTAATACTGCGGTACTATACCGCGGTATCCTCCAATACCGCGGTACTGATACCGCTTGTTAACGTATGTGGGAGTAAATACCTCCCCTCAAAGTGTTCCATGAAAATCACTGCGGTATTCAAAAAAATTAATGCGGTGCCCGCTAAAAGACCGCGGTATCAACGCCCAATACCGTAATTCCACTGCCATGACCGCCTCGATACAGCTACCGTTTATTACCGGTATCACCGTGGTCATGACCGGGGTATCACCCCGTTTTTCTGGTCAATTACTTTGAGAATAGCGGTAGTCAGGCTACGCGCGGGAGAAAATAGGGGTTGATACGATAGACCAAAATAAATTTGTCAGGTGATAATGACCAATGTTGACCTATAAAGTAACGCGACTATACTGTCGCATAATTATCAGGTGTAACCGGTCAAATATGAACTCTAGTGACCAATATAGAACAGGTCAGAAAACATTCGCAGGGCCCTAATTGGCCTAAAATTTATTTAACACTCCATTTGCCATTATTGGCATTAAAATTGATTTATGTCGATAAAACTGTCATTTTTCAAAATTTTAAGCTGAGACTTGGAGTGTGTTGGTGGGATAGCTACATATTCGTAAAATGACAGAGTACAGCACGCAATTATGTTTTAGATGGAAGAAATGAATTTTTTTCAATGATAAAATTTAACATGGAATTTATGTCGATAAAACTGTCATTTTTCAAACTTTTAGGCTGAGACTTGGTGTATGTGCGTGTGATACATATATGTTCCTAAAATGACCGAGTCCAGCGCGTAATTATGTTTTAGATGGAAGAAATTTAATTTGACATTTTCACAAAAACACGCCAATTCCGAATCCAGATGACCTACTTGCAGACGAGCGCTCGTTAATATTCATGCCAAGAAATACAGGCGTCAAACTCATCTTTTTGGAAGGTTAATCCGATATACACATATTGAAATAATCCTTCCAGAACACCTTCCAAGATATAGAAGAATATTTTAATAGATTAGGACGCCAAAACAGTCGTAATGAAAGAATTAAAATGCACGTCGCCTCCGCTTCGATTGTCATCGGCATTGGAATTAGACCATTGTATCTGTTTTGCGCATGCGCAAGTCACTTTCCATATTTGGAATTTCCATATATGGGATTTGTGTTAACATGATCACCGATCAATCCATTAACAAACAAATTACCACGCAATTATCTTAGCATAAAAATATATTGTAATTTATGCAACTACGACCCTGGTAACCCTGATAACTAATAAAATATACCGGCCAATTCATTTTAAGATCGTTATTTCACTTTGCTTTAAGCATAAATACACTCTTAAACGCACATAAACGACCCATTGGCGTTAAAATTAAATATACTCGGTATTTATTATATTAGTTTTTTATTGCTCAGTATAGAGTTAGACCCTTGACACCTGTCAATATATTTGGGCTGAATTCATATGATGCGGTATTATTCCTCGAAATAAACAACAAAGCAGTCGTTACTTCGAAATGTCGTTTGGGCTAACATTTACACAAATCCTTCGCGTGTTCTCCTCAATTGGCACGCAGGTTCTCAGTCGACACACAGGTTATCCCAGAAAGTGGTGTGAAATAAACACCCAAGGTTTGGGTGAAATAACGAGCTGTCTCACCCCCATTCGAGGAAGAGCCGAAGAGCCAATGTTTACATAACACGTCGCTTTGTTGTGTTGTTAAGGGGGGGGGTATTTAAATTTAAAGGTAGACAATGGGTTTAAAGGGACAACAATTGAATTTAAATGGATGTTATTGAAATGGATTTAAAGTGAAAGATAGAAGAATGAATCGGGTCATTGAATTTAATGAGTGTGTTGAATGGGTTGTAATAGAGTATACAAGAATGAATCGGGTCATTGAAACTGTTTCGAACAATATCGGGTCAGTGATTTATCTAGCGGGCGGTATGACAGATATATAAGAATTTGTTTTGTGGAAAAACATAGCTGAATTAGATAGGATCTTGCATGGGATAACAAATGGATGTAATTGATAGAGTATACAATACGGGCATAATTGGAATGATATGCGGAAGCAACCGATCAGTAAGTATTAGTCAAATGAACGAGTTTTATATATGTTACTATTTGTCAAGATCAGTCCTCATCAGATGACAGTGGGTACAAAGCGGACAATGACGAATGAATACAGCGAAAAAAACTCGGGATTCTTTTGAACCCCCAACTATCAATTAATATTAGTTATATTCCATAATCCCTCTGTTGATTCAGTTGGTTAGGATTCCAAGCAGATATTTCGTCCCAGATCGAGCAAGTCGTGGGTTCAAACAGAGTGATAGTAGTCGACAAGTTTGAACATAACCTCTGGGCGCCGCATATATCACGTGGTTTCCGCCACCAAGGTAGAGTTTATCCATATATAGCAGAAGGTGACCGTATATGATCGAAAACGGGTATAAATATTATATAGTATAGGTTACGTATTCGGGTAGATGGTTTGACTGCCTAAGCCCTAAGCTCCTCAACCTCAACCATCAGGGGTGAGAGGTCACGCCGCGGTGTGTTATCACTAATGGGATAGGATATCGGGGTGATAAACGATCGCGTTAACCCTATTGCGTATCGCCTATACATGTAATATGAAAGAAAATAGGGGGTGTGTACGTGGGGGGGGGGGGGGGGTGTGCGGATATCGCAGATAAGAAGATACCGTTGATATATATTGGTACTATAAAAGGGATATATAACTCTGTTATATTACGAACACCAATATTATATGGAAGAATGAAGACAAATAAATAGTATAGTGTATCAACATTTGCTTTATTCGACACCAAGAATAATATGTTTATTGCAGTTAATCATCGATTGTCATCGTCGTCACCTTGCTCAGAGTCTTGAGAGGAGTCCATCTGTTTATCGTTTTTTTTTGTCCTCACTTTTATTTCTCATGTAATCCATCAGGAGGGGTTTATATGTCCTCAAAGAAATCCGAACGGCAGGGAGTATATCATAGCTATCATCTAACATCTTATACACACGATCCATGATCTTGATATGAGTTTTCCAACCACTAACTTCAAGTAAATTTCGTATAAATGCAGCGTATATGTTTAAGAAACGCCTCTCATACTCGGGACGTATCTTCACTTTCGATTTTTCTTCAGCCTCGCGTCTTCCGTCAATCCTTTCTTCATATAACGTTCAACTAATTCATCTAATTCTGCTTTATTGTCATATTGGGCCTGTAACCACACCTCTTCGAAATAATCGTTTTCTTTTTCAGTCGGAAGTTTTAATATTAGTCTGTCCTGGTCCGGAATTAATTCTATTTTATTCGTGTCAGTTTTCTGTTTTTTATTATTCGCCCGTGCATTTTCAATTGATTCTCTTTTCTTCCTATCAGAACACCAATTTTTAATGTGCCTTTGTACATCATGCTGGGTCTCAAATACGACACCACAATCGTGACAGCTTGGCATGATGTTGTCTTCGCTTTCAGAGTCGTATTCCTGCTGTAACAATAGCCCAGGGTATGTAGTTTCACTGATGTTATCTTTCTTTTGATGCGTTATCACCTCGACGGGCTCACTACTGTTATTTGGCAATATGCTTTCTTGTTTTATACTCTTCGTTGTCAGCACATTACTACGCAGTCGCAAATTTTCTGGAGTATTCGTTTTTAAGTCAACTACGAGATAACCAAATGGTTGATTGGTAGCTTCATTGAAATGGGACATAAAGTGTTGTGTTTTCTCTGGATACATTTGACGAGCTATAGTCATTACCTGCATTTTATCTATAGGGTTGTTGAATAGAATCAAGTAGTGGCAATTTCTCCGTTGGGTAGGGTCCTTGTTATAGTAGAGAGATTGATTAATCGCAACCACTGATATACCCAAATGGTGACTGCCTTCCGTGAATAATTCAGTAACCCGCGAATCCTTGGATGCCGTAGACATAAGGTCATCAAGTACAATCAGACATTTTTTTCCAGAATGAATGAGGGTGTCCGAATTAGTCGGAAGACCTTGTATAAACTGGACAGATGGCGCGACTGTGTCCTTGATTTCATCGTACAAGGGCTGCCAGTACTTATAGAACCAAATTATTTTCTCGGGTGAAGGCTGTATACTCGCTGAACAATTTTGAAGTATACTCTTAAAGGGGTACTGTACGCCATTTTCAATAAATTCCCGGTGATAACAACGATCTATTATCGATACTATATAGAAATATAAGTAATTTGAGTCGAAGATGTATTCTGTAAACGCTCAGGTTAATAGGCTATCTTAAAATTTAATAATTTAAAAGTTAATAATTTAATATAAATTGATTTTATGGCTCCAGCCATAAAATGGCGTCTCTTAAAATTCGAATTTCCGTGTACAAAACGTAATCAAATTATAATTGAGGGATACTGGATTAGGAAAACAATTGCACACACGATCGTTTGAAACATTATGCTTATACGGGGAGAAAACCCAAGCCACTCATTGACTAGTGACGGTACACTAACTTAAATGAGTATATGGGACTACTAAGCATATAATATAATGTTTATTTGATTCATTTGGTTGAAAACTTTACAAAAATTACTCGACAACGACAATTTGTATTTTTGCATTCCGGTAAATTTGCCATCCGTAACAATACTTCGTACTCAACAGACTTTCAAAAAATGGAAAAGTTGTTAACTTATTCTCCGACTCGGGGATTATAGAAACCAACAACAACATCTTGGGTACAGTACCCCTTTAAGCAAGTGTGTTTTGCCGCAAGAAGTGGGTCCCGAAATCCACGCGGTAAATGGATGCCTGAATTTGAAGTCATCCTGTCGCGCGCCACCACTGCTTTCTCTATAAGGTTGTTGTGCTGGGCTGATATTGTATGTGTTTAATATGTAACAACGTTTCAGAAAACTTGGTTTATGTTACCCCTCACCCCAAAAATCACGAAAATGTGACTTGTTGTAAGGATTCAATAAATCTTTGGTTAAATCTTATAAAGTGAGTTTGTCGATCGCAATTCGTCATATATTATAATGTAACAATCTCATTGTCAGTATACTGTTAAAATTAACAATTGTATGCCTAATAACAATTTATTTGATCATTTCAAATATGTTCAACCAATAGAATGGCAATATGCTATAATATACAATATGCGGTCTTGAAAGTTTCGAAAATGAACATCGAATATATATACAACACATATAAGGGTATATACATGTAATGTTTTGGTGAAATAAAATAAAAATAAAAGAATCTATAATACCATTAATGGATATATTTGACCCAATATCATTGACTTATGTAATCTAGCATTCAAGAGGGGTGTATATATAGATATGCATTTCAGGTCACAACTTTAAATTGTCAATCAATAATACACATAAAGATGGCCTATCTTTGTTTATCACATAATTTGGCCATAAAAGCAGTTTCATAATTATCGGTAATAGACACGTTTAATATCAGCGCGTGCGATGACGTCACGGCGTTCTTCAGATAACTTACGATCGCTGTAGTTTATGATTGTTGTTTTCGATGTATATTTCGCGTTGCTTCGGGTTTATTTGATCATGTGATAAAAGGTATCTCACACTCGTCCTATTTTATACGTAATTTATCAACCTCGTCCTCTAAATTCTATTTGAGCCTCGGTAAACCTCGGCTCAAATCGAATTTAGTGAACTCGGTTGATAAATTCCGTATAAAATAGGAACTCATGTGAGATCCTCTATTTATACTGTGTTCTTAATTTTATGTTTGTTATGTTATATACTGATAATACCAACCGATAGATAGCATCTCATAGATTGTCATGCTATAATCACCACTG
Source organism: Siphonodentalium dalli (assembly GCA_032622095.1). Taxonomy (NCBI): domain Eukaryota; kingdom Metazoa; phylum Mollusca; class Scaphopoda; order Gadilida; family Siphonodentaliidae; genus Siphonodentalium; species Siphonodentalium dalli. Next base: position 45,857,755 of record CP136069.1, on the reverse strand, counting down.
CCTGTGTTTATACGTTGAACAAATATTTTAAGCACACAATTACATCTACATAACTCTGTGTATGGTAAATCAGCGTTTGCACATTTGCATCTGTTACAAGTTTGTGATTTGCAACAACACTTAATGAGTTCTGAGCACACAGCTGCAGCTTGGCATGACACGTGTACCACAATCCTGCCTGGTAGGCAGCTCGTTTCATATGTCCCACACCACATTTATATGACAGTAACACTTCTTAGTCTGTAGATAGTCCAGGAGATCGACCCCAAGAAATAACAAATGTTGCTCATTTTGACGGACAAGTGCTATCCGGTCTAATTTTGTAGTAAAATATATGTAGATTACGAAAATCCATGATAGCAGTGGTGAATTTGTAGCTTAATTGGCGAAAAACGTGTTTTTATTGACCTACCCGATGACCGAAAATGAAAGAATTTTCCGACGACGTCATAGTACTACTAGTAGTCCGGGAGCTAATATGGGTACCCTTGCACACCATGGGACTTAACTTCTCCCCACTCATTTTGTTCCTTATTATGTCCTTCAACTTTTAAGCAATGTTAACAAGAAAAAAAAGTGACCGTATAGACTCCAGACAAAATGGCGTCCATCATGGCCGCCGTTTTTCAGACCAGATCCTAAGTCTGTTTTATGCAAATTATAGCGGTGAAAATCTTGTAAAATGTATACAAATGTATATATTTTCGTGAAGCTAAGACATAATGTCACTTTTTTGGGGCAAAATTGAAACTCACCATCCAAGATGGCCACCAAAATGGCCGCCGGAAGTTGAAAATATGACTTTTTTTACAAATATCTTCTAGATCGATTCATGCTGTTTTGAACTGGTTCAGTAATGCGACTTTATTTTGTATTTTGTATAATAACTGATCATAGGGGCAATTAAATATGCACTTTTTGGGGTCCTAGCCCCTTCCGTTCCCTCAAAATTTGAATTTACAGAACGCGGTATAAAATTTCACACAAAAATCACAATTGGGATTATAGGCATATTTTAACAAGAAATGAACATAACTTTGTAATGTAATTGATGCATATGATTATACCTATGAATATTCCAACTCACTGGAACCAAAATTCTTACTTTGGCTCAAAATAGCTGCCAAAATATGGAAAATGGTAAATATTGTCCCAGCGTGTACTGCAATCAATTACAAGTTGTGGATGATGTACAAAATTGGCTATTCTGCCTTCTATACATTGAATACTAACATGTCTGATGTACCATGGTTTATTATTACTATTGTCACCACTGACATCACCAAAAATTGAAAGGTTGAAAGGTGTTTATTGTTTTGGTCTATATTAAATGTGTCACACTACGGGATTTATAGACCAATTGTTCGCCCGATTTTCACAGAACTGTATACTCTCATTAAGTAGACATGGACAAACTTTTTATATGCAGCCTGTGTCAGGGAGGACGCAGTTATATAGGGGTGGGTGTAATATAGTGTGTCATTTTGACATATTTCTCGATGGGTTAATATATAATGCTATGCTAATTATGGTCTGAAATGACTAATATCGAGATTTATGGTGACCATTCAACGTTTGATACCATTTGATGTCCCGATGGGGTATATTTTAGAAGTTCTGATACGTCACCAAGCTTCGGTACATGTCACGAAGCTTCGGTACATAGGATGAAAAACCGCCACAGATTTGGGGTTAATGATGCAAGGTCACATTTTTCGCAGATTTCGACAGAACTATATGCTCTCATTAAGTAGACATGGATAAACTTCTTGTATGTATCACTGTGTCAGGGAGGAAGCAGTTATATAGGGTTGATGTTATATAGTGTGTCATTTTGACATAATTACACCATGGGTTAATATATAATTCCATGATAGTTACGGTCTGAAATGACTGATATCGAAGTTTATGGTGACCATTCAAAGTTTGATGCCATTTGGCGGTACGTGTCACGAAGCTTCGGTAAATTGGATGAAAAATCGCCACAGATTTGGGGCTAACGATGCGAGGTCAGATTTTGACGGAACTGTATACTCTCATTAAGTAGACATCGATAAACTTCTTATATGTAGCCCTGTGTCAGGGAGGGAGCAGTTATATAGTAGGTGTAATATAGTGTGTCATTATGACATATTCCTCGATGGGTTAATATATAATGCGATGCTAATTATGATCTGAAATTATTAATATCCGGGTTTCTGGTGACCATTCAACGTACCATATGATGTCCTATGGTGGTATATTCCTGGAGTTCTGACACGTCAATAAGCTTTGGTACATGGCATGAAGCTTCGGTGCATTGGATGAAAAACCGCCACAGGTTTGGGTTTAAGAATGCATTGTCAATTTGTTTTTTGCCACAGCGCTGGGTGATAAGTACCCAGGGCCACATGTTTCTTCTGATTTTGATAGTACTGTATACTGTTATTAATAACGATACACCTTGATTAACTTCATGTTGAATGAACCGGTCACAGTATAATTTTCTATTATTGAACATTTAACTTGAATGTCACGAATAATCGGGATATTCATGTTTTTGTTTCGACGCCGACTGTATGCATAAATATGATTTAAATATAGTAATATATGAATAATAATTAATGTACCTAAGCTTTGTATCTATAGGTTACTAACACCTAATTATTTTCCATAGGCGACAGTGTTAACTAAAAGTCCCGCCGGCTATGGGTTAAGCCTATTTGAACTTCAAGTGGTCAATTTTCCCTTAGAACTTCATCCGCTGCACAAGTGTGTTACAACAAACGTGCCCTTTTCGGTATTTTTTTCAAACGATAATCTTGCATTTCCACAACTACCGATTTACTGCACAAAAATCAGCAGCATAAACATATCCAGACCCCTTCCGTAACTTCTGGACACCACCAGACTCTTCCTGGACATCTAAACATACACGATCGCCATATTTACGTAGGCTATGATTTTCTGTACTCGATTAGGGATATTTCCCTCAATGATAATTAACCAATCAGCAGCCAGACTTTTTTGCTGACTCGAGTTTCAAGAAGCGTAACTCTATATAATTAGTTGCTTGTAACATATAATTGTATTGAAAATCGAACTTTGATCGTGTAAACCGCGCCAATTTTACAAGAAAAGCTTTACTGTGATACGATAGAAATATAGGAGTCATTGGAGATCCTATTATCTCCCAGTGGTCCTTTGAAACACATACCCCATTTTAAAATTGACCATTTTTTTGGGGTAAGAAATAACACCGATACTCGATTCCTGATAACTCTGGAAGCACAGTTTAGTAGAAAGATACTAATGTCTCATGTCATGCTTGTTATATACATATATACTGCACAATGTCGCATGGCCCATGTCCATCCACTCTCTAATCGGAATATTATGACCACAAATGTGACCACACCCAAAATTCAGGGTTTTTCATCATAATTTAATTTGTAAAATTCGACTCGCGTGCATAACGCACAGGATAGAAAGGCATATGTATACGTTTTGAAAACTAGTTGCGTATATCTACCATACGCCTTAAGGAATTTATCTAATTTTGAACAGTACAATGTTTAATTGGATTTGAATTAGACCACCCCTCAACTTAGAAAACAAGTAGAAACCTTCTTAAATCCATTAAAAAACATTGTAGAGGCCAAGTTGTAAATTATTTAACAATATTAAAATAATTATGGTGAATTTAACCTTAAAATATCATACTAAGATGAAATGGTTGCAATTTTGACGATTTTGCGTAAAAAAGTAAAATAAATGGTAAAAAATTGAAAAAAAAACATTGAAATTCTTCAATTTTTTTTAGCACAATTAGTTATTTAACATTATTAACACAATTACTATTCAACTTAATCACCAAAATCATACTAAAATGAAATCTTTACACATTGAAAAAAAAAATGAAAATTTTGGGCTTAAAATGTAGAAAAATGCCCAAAATATCGAAAAAAAACAAAGAAGGCTACAAATTTGTTCTTGCTATCATGATTTGTCTTCATTACCATACCTAAAACATTAAAAATAACATGGTCGCAGCTTGTCCGTCAATATGAGCAACACTACCTCCCGATCTCCTGGACTAAGAGTAGAAACTTCATTAGTGACTGGGCGTAATCATTAAAAGTAGATACTATATCGCAGGTACAATCATATCCACAAGAACGCCTCCTTCAAATATCTTGCACTGAACATTTTCAGGTGGGTCCGATATATCTCCAATTGCTTCCCGGATACATCCCAGCAAATCAGATTGTGTCCCTTTGAATTTACATCCCATTGATAAGGCGGGGGAAATAGCCAACTCTCATGAGAGAAAAACACGTCTGGTTCGGGGAGTTCTAGCCATCTCGTTATTGTTGATGAGCTCTCTGTTAAACCTATCAACCCTCCATTTCCTTTCAATTTGATGTTCTCCTGTTCCTACACTTGATCGTTTGGAATAGCGGAGAAGCGATTTCGGGTTTTTTGATATGCCCAAATGTTGTTCGAACACACTATTACAAGAAATAAAATATTGGAAGTACGTGCAAGATATTTGATGGAGGCGTTCTTGTGCATATAATAATGCCTGCGATAGGATATACATGTACTTTTAATGATTACACAGTCACCAATGAAGTTTCTACTCTACAAACTAAGACGTGTTAATGACATATGTGTTGTGTGGGATAGGTATTTTGAAGGCAGCCCAAAAGGCAGCACTAATGAGAATCGTGGTATAGGTCTTGGACGAATAGTTGGTGGCCAAACTACCCTAAGATTCCAAAAAAATGGAACGACTTCCTCCGTCATTCTGACAATAAGCTTGAACTTTTTGTATTCCTGACAAGTAATGCGTCAGAACATGATGATAAAGTGTTAAACGTGACAGAATGTTCGTCAACTCTCAAAATAGCAAATTCTTCCTAGTAAATTATCCATGCGCTTTCTTGTTGGCTGACGACCATCCATGTTCGGATTGTTGACACAGATGTCCTGGTAATGGTCATCGGTCTGTTTTCAAAGTTTACGGATGCTAACAGTGGTGGTGATACATGTGTTTCTCTAGGAACAGGCAAAACTAAGACATTGTACCATGACAACAGCACATTTTCCGCTCTGGGCGATGACAATTGTTATCACTACCCAATTTTCATTCGATATCTGGTTTTGATACCACTTTGTTCTTCCATATAAAGGGAAGAAAAAGTTTCTGGATAGCATGGAAATATCCCGTTATCACAGATACATCTACATTTCTTCTATAGGCGAATCAACCTTTTATTCAACTAGATTCGTCCTTATATATTTTCAAAGAACTCGAACGTTTCATTACCATTAATTATAATAAAGGTTGTCAAAAGGTGCTGATAACGAGGCATATGAAGAGAATTCTCCAAAACTTGTCGCTCAAAAGGGGCCCTAATACAGCATATGAAATGAGCCATATACCAGGCAGGATTGTGGTACACTTGTCATGACATAACAATTCCAATACATGATCCGCATGACTGGGAATGGACAGTTGAAGATCATGGATGTAAACCATTGTGGACTACATTACAAGAAGCTGCAGCTGTGTGTTCAGAACTCATCAAGTGTTGTTGCAAATCCCAAACTTGTAACAGGTGCAAATGTGCAATAGCTGATTTACCATGCACATAATTATGCAGTTGTAATTGTGATATTAAGAATGCCTAAAATATTTGTTCAATGTATCAACATGGTCACCGGTGATTATAACATGACAATATATGAGTTGCTATATATCCGCTGGTATGATCAGACTGTGCACAGTATAGTTATACAGGTACAACATAACAAACGTGATTTTAAGAACAGATTATATACAAAGATAGACCATCTTTATGTTATGTGTATTATTGATAGACAAATTAAAGCGATTTGAACTACATGTCTATATATACCCCCTCTTGTATGCTACATTTGTAGATTATATAAGTCAACACCTTCAAATTATTTATGGTATAATAGATTTTTAGATTTATATTCTATTTCACCAAGACATGACATGTATACACCTTTAAATGTGTTGTATTCGACAGTCATTTTCGAAACTTTCAAGGCCGCATGTGGTATACGATCTTGGGAAATATATTGGGTGAAAATATTTGAAATGATGGTTATTTTACCATAAAATATAGCTGTTATTAGGCATACAATTGTAAATTTAAACAGTATACTGTCAATGAGATTGTTACATAACAATATATGACTAATTGTCATCGACAAACTCACTTTATAAGATTTAACCAAAGATGTATTGAATCTTTACAACCAAGTCACATTTTTGTAATTTTTGGGGTGAGGGGTAACATAAACCAAATTTCTGAAACGTTGTTACATATTAACCACAGAAAATGTATTCATTGTTTTCAGTATATATGTCCAAAAGATTTAAGACCGAACATTTTGAACTATCGCAAATATCCTATGTGTAAATGACCATTTATTGGACCAAAATATTTGAAATGACGAGGATTTTCTTACCAAATTGCATATTTTAGTCGAAAAAGTTTGTAAATTTCAACTTTGGTCATTGTATGTGTAATTGCAATTACAGTATTTAGAAATGTGATCGATATAGTGTCCTTTATAGATTCTCATCCATGTTCTATCGGATGTTTATCACAAAAACTAAATTTCATGGTTTTTGGGGTGAGGGGTAACATAATCCAAAATGTCTAAAATATGGTTCGGAATTTGTCCTAGATGTTGTATATTTTGTTTGCAGCATACATTTCTGAAATTTTTAAGATCTTAACCTTTGATCTGCACTGAAACATTTTTGAGAAATTGTCTGTTTATTATTCCGAAATAATTGAAACGAGAATGATTTTATGACAAAATTTCATGCTTTTGGTCCAAAAAGTGATAATTTTCATATTTGGTCAGCCTGGGTTGCTAATATCTTCAAAATATGGCAATGCCGGATGGAATGACGCCTTTATTATGCATGTGCCTTAAATTGTATACCAGTTGGAACGTCATGGTGAAATAATGATTGAATTTGGCCGCCATCTTGGATTTATACTGAAACAAGGGTTAATATTGATCAGAAACCTGTTTCTAGTTCACTTTCTGAAAGAGCACACCTAACTTGACATAATATTAAAAAATGGCACTTTTGGCACGTACACACCCCCTATTTTCTTTCATATTACATGTATAGGCGATACGCAATAGGATTAACGCGATCGTTTATCACCCCGATATCCTATTCCATTAGTGATAACACACCGCGTCGTGACCTCTCACCCCTGATGGTTGAGGTTGAGGAGCTTAGGGCTTAGGCAGTCAAACCATCTACCCGAATACGTAACCTATACTATATAATATTTATACCCGTTTTCGATCATATACGGTCACCTTCTGCTATATGGATAAACTCTACCTTGGTGGCGGAAACCACGTGATATATGCGGCGCCCAAAGGTTATGTTCAAACTTGTCGACTACTATCACTCTGTTTGAACCCACGACTTGCTCGATCTGGGACGAAATATCTGCTTGGAGTCCTAACCAACTGAATCAACAGAGGGATTATGGAATATAACTAATATTAATTGATAGTTGGGGGTTCAAAAGAATCCCGAGTTTTTTACTTTTTCGCTGTATTCATTCGTCATCGTCCGCTTTGTACCCACTGTCATCTGATGAGGACTGATCTTGACAAATAGTAACATATATAAAACTCGTTCATTTGACTAATACTTACTGATCGGTTGCTTCCGCATATCATTCCAATTATGCCCGTATTGTATACTCTATCAATTACATCCATTTGTTATCCCATGCAAGATCCTATCTAATTCAGCTATGTTTTTCCACAAAACAAATTCTTATATATCTGTCATACCGCCCGCTAGATAAATCACTGACCCGATCTCGTTCGAAACAGTTTCAATGACCCGATTCATTCTTGTATCTTTCCCTTTAAATCCATTTCAATAACATCCATTTAAATTCAATTGTTGTCCCTTTAAACCCATTGTCTACCTTTAAATTTAAATACCCCTCTTAACAACACAACAAAGCAACGTGTTATGTAAACATTGGCTCTTCTGCTCTTCCTCGAATGGGGGTGAGACAGCTCGTTATATACTACTGAGGTTACATTAGAATTTCGTCATGGCCGGATGCCCGATGATTTTTTTTATGGAGTTATGCAGAGTTGTGACCCTTTTTCGACTTAAAGTCGTTTTTTTTTTTGTCCGGATGATAACTTGAGCGATGTGCAACATCATTTCTTGATATGTGGGGTATGTGGTTCGAACAATATTTGAAAATTTCTTGATATTCGCTATTTGGTTCACATTTGAGAAGACACAGGTCAAGTTAGATTTTTTCGCGGTCCGATGACTGCACCTTTTTCGACTTAGAAATCCTAATTTTGGGTTGTCCAGATGATAACTTGAGCAATATCCAACATAATATCTTGATATTTGGTAAATTGGTATATATGTGGTTCACATTTGACAAAACGCAGGTCATCTTCGAAAATTGTCACGACATAATGAATTTTTGCGGTGTCCGGGGGATAACTTGAATATGTATTTAAATACGTTCTTGATATTTGGTAAATGGGTTATACAGATCAGAAAGCACAGGTAAAATATGTGTTCACATTTGAGAATACACAGGTCAGCGTCAAGTTGGTGTCAAAGTTTTGCCAGAATTTGACTTCTTTTTTCTTAAACGAGAGGCCGATCACGATCGGCAGATGTTTAACCCATCCCTTGACGAGGGTAAATTACAATGACCGGAATCACAATTTAGAAGTTTTGATGTTGAATTATAGAGTATATTGTTATGTACTATTATAGACAAATGTACATAATAACATAGGTTATTGCAATTTATTGGTCAAATAGGGAGACTCGATCGCATTAAGTAAAAGTATACACTGGCAGAGGATCTGTAAAGCACCAGCGCAACTCCAGTCATGGAAGAACACAAATTGAGAAACTCATATACAATATTTAGTTCCGATCAGATAGAAAATGTTTGAGCTATCGCACCATGCGTAAAGTGTCAAAGGACAGACGGGCGGACGGACGGCGAGTGGTCAATCCGGACGTCAACACTATGTGTATCGTACTATGGTGTGGGTACACATAAAAATCCAACGCCATATAAAACTACCTCTTTCCGGGGGACGTGTGTACAGCGACATTTTATTCGATTTAGAAATCACAGTGTATGGGCTGTCCGTGTGATAACTTGAGCAATACTCAATATATAATATCTTAATACTTGGTATGTCTCTTTAAAATCACTCCTTCGGGGAAAAAAAGGTTTCTTTTAAAAAAAACTCTCTTTAAATATCACCTCTTCTGTGAAATCGCTCTTTAAAAAAACACTCTTTAAAATGTTAACAATGTTAGCGGTACCAACAGACGGAGATCGGTTCTCAAACTATATGAAGATCTGGTCTTTTAACGCTGCCAGAGCCTAACAGTTTAAACAGGTTTACGCGGGTAGCGCATACCATGGTAAGGATCGGGTGGTGGCTCACATTGACACATTTGAGAAGACAAACTGATTTTCGAGTTATGCCTCTTTTGCAACTTAGATTGGTAAATGGCTTACAGTTCAGAAAACACAAGTCAAATTCTAAATCAGTCACGGTGCAATGATTTTTTTTACTGAGTTATGCATCATTGTTCGACTTAGAAATAATATTATTTTTGTGTTGTCACAAAAATAACTTGAGCAATCTTCAAAAGAATCTCTTGATATTTGTTTGTGGTTCACCATTGAGAACACGCAGGTCATCGACAAGATGGAACCGATTTTTTTGCCAGAATTTGTTTTCTTAAAAACGAGCCATAGTCCCAAAAAAAAAGGCACCTCTCTGCGTGGGTCAGCCATCTTGGAATTTACTCTTTGTATGACTAAATCCTTCAGTATGCCTCTACAGTCGACACTTGTCTTTTTAATCCGTAGACCCCACATTTCACATGGCTCTCCGGCATGTGTCCGGGTTTACCTCTAGTATTACTTTAAAATTTCAACTTTCCACATGCCTTATCGCTCCACTGACTGGCTGCATGGCGTGTAATGTGTGGCATTATCATATATCATACCATCCCTAAGTTGAGCTACATTGTCATTGATGCTTTCGTTGCATACTGAATGGAGAATCAATTCAATAAAGAAACTACTGGTGGATTGTCTCGCAGACTACCCCATTCTTGAATTTGAAAACACCGAACAGCAGTGTCTTTCAATGGGCATGTGGTGTGATCAGTATAGGGCTGTATAGCTGGCTATTAAAGATTAATCCAAGCAGCATGCTGGTATTCCATGGGAATCGCTTCTCGTCCTCGACTCCCATCAATAGAGGATTTAAGAATAATCTGGTAAACAAATCCTAATGCGAAGTTTGCGACAATAAATGTCAATAATTATTTTTGCTTGCAGTTTGAAACTTAGAATTGTTCTTTAAATACGGACATTATCTTTATATACCATATATATATATATATATATATGCACAGGTCAAGCGATCGCGATACTATATACCTATATGTTCAAAGTATCTCAGAAGAAAAGGCACGACGCTGAATAGTATCTGCAATAAATTTCGTCGCGTCAGAACTAAACTGTTCTATCTCCATTTTGGCGGGAAAATGAGATATTGGTATCTTTCGATTCGTTGTGGGATTTCCTGTCCGAAAATCACCAGATATCGTGTCTAACGTATACCAAATTTGAATGAGAGGCTAAGTAAATCTGTTTTATCTCAAAAACTCACTTTTTTGACAGTGCTATGTTGTTCTATCCCCACTGTGGACCAATGAAATAACTATTTTGTACCACGTGATTAAATAAATTTCAGTGCTAAACTTTTCTATCTCTGACCTTCAATAGAAAGCAATGGGACCCGAACTTTGCAGATTGCCAGCTATATATACATGTATAAGTGACTAGTTGGAAATAATGCTTTCCCACTCCTAGGTATGAACATCTTATTTCTAGGATAATTATTTGGTTAAAATAACACAGAAAATGGTGTGATTTGGGATTTTTTCACGTTTATATGATTAAAAAAACATAACGAGAGGCCGATCACGATCGGCAGATGTTAACACATCCCTTGGCGATAAAAATTTAATATGATCGGATAAATGAGAGTTTTGTTGTTGAATTATAGAGTATAATGTTATGTACTATCATAGACAAATGTACATAACACAAATTATTGGAATTTATGGGTCACTGGCATTTATATAAGAGAATGCGCTGGTACAGGATCTGTAATGCTAAACCGCCACAGCCAGCAAGCCCGTGGGTTAAATGTGTATGTGTGACCTGTACATGGAATACTTGGGTTAAGAGAGTCCAATTTAAGTTTACAATAATAATTTGTCCTAGTATACAGATAAGCAACCTCACCATTGACCCATTAATATCAGTTATATAACAGAGCTGTCAAAAATCACAGGAATTGTTTATGTTGAACACTGACCTCTCTATTAAACCAATAACAATTATAATGATATCAGACCATCTGAAGATATAACTCTCCAGCACAGATGTCCAAGTCTACTGTTAATATCATGTGATGTTTATTGTTGAATCTTTATTTTAAATTAGATACAATAGCCTTCTTTTATCAGATTATTTGCACATTGGCATAAGAGACATCAGAAAATAATATAGCCTTATCAATAGCTACCTGTAAGTAGTCCAAAGGCAATTGGTGAATTGGATTTAATGTTGCTCCAAACAGATTTACCAGTACATATAACACAAGATTTTGGACCGATTTAATAAAATTTGGTGTGGTGATTCGGGGTACCCTTGGCAGAGTTATAATGGTGTTAGTTTTTCAATTTTTTTTAACTTAATACAAAATCTGTATTTTGTATTTTGGTTTCGATCGGTTAGAAAATGTTTGAGTTATCGCATTACTCGTAAAGTGTCTACGGACAGACAATCAGACAGATGGACAGAGAGACAGACGGACGAACGACGAGTGGTCAATCCGGGCAACGACACTATTATATGTTTACCATACTATGGTATGGGTAAACATAAAAACCACTATAGCACGGAAAAAAAACGGAAAATTTTACGCAAATTGTTCTATTTCCAAAGTGTTTTTTCGTGATTACACCCAAGATATCAAATGTTTTCTCTCGGAAATCGTCATATATACACAGAACGACACGATGTGTAAATGGATTTGTCAATACGGCACGAGTGTTGTCGCGTCAGGTTAGAACGAGAGGCGCTTGCGCCTCGAGTTCTATCCTTCCGCGACAGCACGAGTGCCGTATCGACAAACCCATTTATACATCGTGTCGTTCTGTGTTTATTACACGCTTCGCGTCCTAGAATCCGTGCATTAAAAATACAGGATTAGAAGGTTTATTTAGGCTCATACAGGGCGTGTTTGTCATGTGTGATGATTCTTTTATTTAAATAGTTCCAGTTTCGTGGTTGAGGCGAACGTCATGTACGTCATTTTACGTCAACGAGATGCGTATGGAACGTACGTTGCATACGGATTTGTGAATATGGAACGGCAATAACACTGTACTTCTAGGAACAAGCGTGTAATAAAATAATATTTTAACACCAGCTATCATATACCCGCTGTGTACTATCTACCAAAACAGAATGAGAACATGTGAACCGGGAGGGGGGGGGTCAAAACTGTAAACTCGATTTCCCACAAAAATGAAAATATGAAGATAGAACACTTTAGTTCTGACGCGACGAATTGCTGGGACTATGGTATATAGCTATAAAAGCTTTCACATGAGGAATATTCCCACAAGACGTTATGTGTACTCTACATAACCAGGCTGATAAACGCATTTCCTTCCGTCGAGATATACAAAAAAAATGCCATGGAGGAATAGATGTATGTGTATACTCTAGCTATAGCTTACCAATCATCATACAATAAGCTAGAGGACAGCAAACCATTCCATCGAAACCAACGGAATTTCGCTTACCAATCTTATTATAATGAGCGGCTCTTTTTTTGCCAGGAAGACCTGTATTTCTTGGCATGATTTTGGTGGAATCACTCCAAAAATGTGATTTTGCAGTTATAATGTGTCGGTTTCCCACGTCACTGTTTCGGCCGATTAATTTGGGATTCTGAGAGCATTTGATGCTTTATAATTGGGGGCCTTTAATATTCGCGCCGGTGTGAGAATGTAGCATGCAGGACGTTATTAGAGACTGGCGCCCTATAGAATGCCATCGCGATTTATCTTCCCATTGTTTCTGAGATAAACCTGCACGCAGACAGAATATCTGCTGTTGTTGCGAAACATTTGATAACAATCTACATGCATTATCTCGGATTATTTCGCGCTCCGCGTGTATAATGTTTCGCTGATTCTTGGTATACATGGGCCATGGGCGTTTTATTTATAGAAATGGGAATTATTGGGACGCATTATAGAAGTCGAACTGCGACCCGGAGGCCGAGTCCGGTAAAAGGTGTAGTTGGGAATTCTGGTGAGATTCATGAGATACCTTCAGTGATAAGCCGTATATAGTTGTTGTAATAGTTTGAAGGATTAGTTGTTTTAACGGAATTATGAGTTGGTCATTCGTGAAACCAATATATTTTATATTCTATAATTACAATCATGGGTATATAATATATGATCTTGAGCGCGTTACTATTTCTGACATTGATTTTCTTGTATTCATTGTATTGTAGATACACACCATCCGTTTAGATATTACCAACTTGCGCGGGAATGTGATTTGGGGGGGGGCTAACCCCGGGATTCTCGAAAGGGTCGAATGACCATTTCCTTAACCCCTCATGTTTTGGGCCTTTAATTTAGATAACATACATAAATAAAAAAAATAAAAAAGCAATTTTTGGATTCTTTATCTTTTTTTTGTCTTTTTCTTCTTGTGCCTCTTCGCCGGTGGTGGTGCGGACGAAGAGGCATCCGAGGGAGAGGTGTTGCTCGTGCTGCTGGTATTGATCTGTCGATATGTGAGGAGTCCATTTTGGTCGATCATGCCTTCTACTTCAGTCGGGTCATCAGCGTCTGCTTCAGTATAAACGATGTCGTTGTTAATCAATTCGTTGTCTGCTCTGGTGAAGATGTATATTTCTTTTTTTCCTTTAGCAGCGAGTACCCGGCTCTTCAGATTGTCGAAGAGTACATCGAGCTGATTTATTTGGTCAGGTGTTTTTCTCTCCCTGGGTGGAGACTCCGGGTACTTCGGCGTCTCCGGAACTGTGATCGAATCTTCGGTCTGGGGTGGTGGTGTTGAATCCAACCCCATCTCGAAGTTCGCCAGTTCCACGTCGAAGCTGGCGGCAGGAACATCTGGGGTGGTATCCACGTCCCTGTCTCCGCAAGCTTCGACGACGACAGCAGGAACCTCCGGCAGATCAACGGAGTCCCTGCTATATAGCTGGTGCAATGTCGCCTGTCTCCATGCAGGTCGGGTCGTCTGGGCGTCTCTCAGACAACTCCGACCTACCGGCTGTGACATTGGACGTCGGCTGAACCACACGGGGAGGGGTGACTGGCAGATCAACAGTCACCCCCTTCTTCCATTTTGCCCGTCTGGTGGCGTCCCTTTTCCTTCTTGAAGGCGTCTTTTTCTTTGTGGGTCCCTTCTTCCCACTCTTCATTGGACAGCGGGTGGTCTTGGAGTTGGTGTCCCGGGTCTGAGATTTCTGGGTTCCAGCATCTTCAGTCCTGAACTCCAGGCAAAGAGTCAGATATCCCCGGCTAGACTGGAGAGACCAGTTAGCGATGTCCAATATCCGACTTCTTTGCACTGCGGCCAACACGGCGTCTGGGATTAAACCCATAAGCCTAATCCAAAACCGTCTCACTGGCGTTAAGCACGGGGGCAGCTGCACCCGGAGGCGCGGCCACACGACTCACCCGTGCTCAACGCTCTGACCGAAGAGGAACTAATAAGGATCGAAGCAATCACGACCGTTTCGCTCCACTCTCAGGCCAGAGACCAACTTACTGTGGATGAGCGGAAGTATTTGTACGCGTTTTCGTAGTATAATAATTGGAGGCGGAGTAATATTATATTGTCGGTACAGTGGGGGACAACACAACAATTGAAAACACGTTTTAGGGACCCCGTTTAACGAACAAATCGAAATCGACGGTGTGTATTATTATAGTGTTAGTCACACGGGGTACTTATTACATGTATATCAATGACATAATGTACAGAAGTATTATATATTTCCGACTATATATGACCAGGTTTCCGCGAAGCATGTGCAGTGTTAGTCACGCGAGTTACATGTTATCAATGCCATAATGTACAGAAGTGTAATTTCCGACTGTGACTATGTTTCCGCGAAACATATGCAGTGCGCACCAGTGTTCGCGTTGTTGGTGGCCGATGGCCACTTTTTTCGAAAGTGACCACACAAAATTTCATTTGGCCAAACTGTTTTTTCAACACAAATTTAAAAAAGCACTGATGAGATTAACGAAATTAGGCGACGAAATATCGCTGGGTTTTCGGCACGCGGGTTTCGTACTTCGGATACATCATACGATGACAACCCAAATTTATTTTGTAAGGGGACCGTTGCTTGAATGGTGATGGTTGTACAATGGCGATTACTAATCCTCAAAAACCTTAATATCTGCACTGGTTATCATTATGATTATTATTTTGTTGATTATGCGGAATAAGATGAAATGAGAGAGTAATATATTTAAAATATATATATTATTCATCAATTGTGAGCCCAGAAAACGAGGATTTAATTTGGCTAAAGTTTTTTTTTAATTTGGCCACTAAAAATTTCATTTGGCCAGAAGATTTTTAGGTCTAGCGCGAACACCGGTGCGCACTTAATTATTGCGAATATTTATGGCGCGGTCACCAGCAAAACTATAAATTATGAAATTTTAACAACAAAACAATGTGGATGTCAACGATGACAGCTGAAGATATTATATAGAGCCCAGGATCGGTGTGATTTTATGCCGAGACATGCACCGATTAATAGCTGTTTGAAAACAAATCTTGCTTCTCGTTGGCATGAATTTGGATGTTAGTAGTTAGACTTTTCAAAGTACGTGCCAGTTTGCGGGGAAAATCTGGCATAGAAAAGAGCTTATCGTACCATGAGGCGATACGAGGAAAGCAATTTCGATGATTATTTTTCGGGTGTTTGCGAGAAAACAACATAATTACACCGTTCCCACTTATTTTATCGAATTACAGTATTACGAAAACGCCCATAAATAAATACATCGGTTCATCTACAGTGTTATCGGTCTCTTTTAAAGGACCACTTAATTTTCGAATCACCAGATCACATTATATACAACATATTCCATATTATATACCATATGCAAGAGGAAGCTCCAAACCATTGTATTATCAACTGATCCGTCGAATAAACTGGGAACATGTTGTTTTTGTCGAGGTATACCGATGTGTGTTCTGTGCTTAATTTTGATCCGGACTGTACTGTAAAGTCCATTATTCTCAATGGAAGGGGAAAAGCGTGAACAAATTCTCATTTCTTATCGAAATGGCCACGTGTCGATCGGAACGGTACATTGAGATGTCCCTCAAACCAAATCAAGCTTGAAAATCGGTCCAGATTTTCATCCATGTCGGGGTTCGAACCCGCGCCAACCTCGTCTAGCCAGACTGTGATGATCTTATCCACGATCTAACCACCTCGGCTACGGGGACATCCTTAAATGGAAGCCCTTTCACCGAGAGTTAGGATCAGCGTATCAGTCTGAACATGGGTTCGAACCCACTACCTTCGAAATTCTTGATCTGCCATTCTGGAAACATGTCAATGCACTTCCTCCGAAATTGCATCTGTGACCATACGATTACTGGTACTGGCGTATATATATGTCAGAGTTATGGAGGCACAGACTCAGTATGAGTGTTCATTGCTTCATATGTGTATATTTACATACTAAGTGTTGTCATCACTAAATCCAGCATTCTGATTGGTCAGCGCCCACGTGGCTAGTTGCAGTTATTTCTCGGTGAATGCGCAACGCCTTATAACACCAAGCTCATAACACCATCGATACGTCATTGGGTTTGGAAAGACGAACGCGTAATGTTTTGGGCGCATTTGGACTCGCGCAGGATTGACTTAATACATCATCGGGTTTCAATATGAAGAGAAATTGTTCCTATTAACTTTTGCCAAGGGTGCTATTGGGTATTTTGGGCTGTTTTTGTCACGATACACTTTTCGATTTAAATACATTTACAAAAGTGGCTTTTTCGCTAAATGTATATAAATATAAGGATTAACTGTCATGTGGACTATTTTTATGGAGATGTAAAAAACAGTCCACATGACAGTTAATCCTTATTTAACTCAGTGAGCGTAAACAAATTCTTATTTCTTATCGAAATGGCCATGTGTCGATCGGAATGGTACATTGAGATGTCCCTCAAACCAAATCAAGCTTGAAAATAGGTCCAGATTTTCATCCATTCCGGGGATCGAACCAGTGCCAACATCGTCTAGCCCAGACTGATGATCTTATCCACAACCTATATAACCACCTCAGCTACGGGGTCATCCTTAAAAGGAAGCTCCTCACCGAGAGTCAGGAAGCGTATCAGTCTGAACATGGGTTCGACCCCACCACCTTCGAAATTCGTGTTCTGCCATTCTGGAAACATGTCAATGCACTTGCTCCGAAATTGTTTCTTTGACCATACGATTACTGGTACTGGCGTATATATATGTCAGAGTTATGTTACGGGCGGCCATTTGGTCTAAAAATATATAAGTCAGATGAAATCAATAGGTGTTAAATAACAATCAATAAGTCAATTCCAAATTAATAGAAGTAGTTTCTAAATCAAAATAAATCAAATGAAAAAACAATAGATGCCAAATAAGAACTAATATGTTAATTGCAAATTAATAGAAGTATATTCAAAATCAAAATACGTCAAATGGAAATTGATCATCATTTGACGTATTTTCTGACCAAAATGCCGACCATAGTATGTATCACTTGCGAACAAATTAAAAACATTTGGAAAATTTCCATGATCAGAGCATATAAAGCTTTTATATAGGTAGTTCGTGTATTTATTTTATCTCTTATTCCAAATTACGTACACACAATTTGGAGGTTCAAATGAGTCATGTTATAGTTTCAAGCTACAGGGAATTAACAATTGAATCAAAGGGAGAATTTTGTCAGAACTTCCAGTCATATCTCACCATTTTGACCACTTCTAGGTAATTTTCTATAATTAAGATCAGGGGTTACTATGGGCTTCGAGCACAAACTGCTTGCCTTTGCATAAATCCATATAAAGTCCAATCAGAGCGGGGGATATAGCGAATCAAATTATGCGAGCGATTGTCCACGATCGGAGAATTCAATAGACGCGTGATAGGATATAAGAATTGATTCGAGGCAAACAACTCATCATAATTTGTTATGATCATTTAGACTGTACAGCCTTGACAATCGATATTCTCAGGACTCCGCGCGTCGCAGACTTGAGAACTTTGTGTCGGTAATCGGATTACCGCGCGTATCCCCACTCGAGCTATATACTTCTTTTTAAGATGACGCAGAGATGGCTTAGCTGAGCATTGGTAGCTATGGTAATTTTTATTTTAAACTAACTCTTCCATAAGGCTAAATAACAAAACATATGTTTCTGGTAAGCCAGCCCTCTTCGACAGCCCCGAATGTTTTCATTTATTGGTTTTATAGTCTACGTAATTCGGAAGGATGTATAAGATTAGTTGACAAATATACGAAATATTGATATACCGCGGCTTCATATGCATTGAAACATACTTGCCATGGTCACAGCCATTTTCCAGCGGGTTTAATTTTTTCGCACATAATTTATACCATATCGGGAATAGATTAACACGGAACTCTCTTTTCTGTTCCATGGCCGTCCACATGGCTCTTGTTTGTTTGGGACCCATACACCGTGTTCAAAGTTGGATTTGTATGACTCCATTGCGTCTTTCCGGGACATATAATGCCCGTAGAAAGGTAGTTCAAGTATTAATCTACCTATATTTCGATACCGGGCAAAATTCAAAACCGAATAGTATTAGGTGAATTTTGGAGCACAAACCGCCACGTGGCTTTAAATGAAGTGCACCATCTTGAATATTCTATATACTCTATGACAAAAATGAAAAATATATAAACACCACCCCCACCCCGCCTCTATTTTGTTCATGTCCGTTACCAGAAACACAGGTGTATTTTATTATGGCCTAAACAAATCTTGATCTTCTAAGTAGATGATTCACTATGATTCAGTATGTTCGTACGTCTGTATATATGTATTTGCGCATCAAAGTTAATAAAAGGCACATTTAATTTTCGAGTCACCGATTCTGTTTTATAGTGCCTTGATATACGGTTTTAAATAACAATCTATGACATAAAATAGCTGAAATCATAGAAACATTTCCCCCGTTTCGGCGCCCAGAATGCAACAGAATTCAAACTAAAATATAGAGTTATTCCCCTTCCATTGAAAATAATAGACTTGCAGTAAATCCATATGAAAAATATGAAAAATAAGCACAAAAAAACGCGATGGGTACCTCAACAAACACAACATGTTCACATATTGTTAGTTAATAATACAATGTTTTGGAGCGTCCTCTTTCAAATAATATATAATATGGCATATATTTTATATAATAGGATCTGGGGGTTCGAAAATTAAGTGGGCCTTTAATGCACAAATATTGTGTACTATTATTTAGTACACGCTTGTTCCTAGAAGTACAGTGTTATTGCTGTTCCATATTTACAAATCCGTATGGAACATACACATCTCGTTCGCCTCAACCATGAAACCGGAACTATAAAATAAAAGCATCATCATACATGACAAAACAAGCCCTGTATGTGCCTAAATAATTATTGTAAACCTGTTTTTTAATGCACGGATTCTAGGATGGGTGACGTGTAATACGTGTTGATACGGCATTTGTGTCATCGCGGAATGATATAACTGGAAGCTGTGTCTCTCGTTCTATCCTTCCGCGCTAACACTCGTGCCGTATCAACAAACCATGCATTAACACATTCGTATCGTTCTGTGTATATAGGCCTATAGCATCCTTTGTGCATGAGTGCGAACATGAGCTATCTCTATGATCCACTCGTCCTTCATAGAAGTGGGGTTATGTTATTAACTATAATGAATTACACACAAAACGCAGTCGTATACTTTATTTTTTTTTTCCATGACAAGTGCAACCATGAATCCATGGCAATAATTGCGGAATTATACAAACGTACATTGTGGCCATGAACATATGTGACCCGCCATATCAAATCCAGTCGGAAGTCGGGATTTTATTTACCCTGTGCCAATGCATTCTCTTATATATGCGAGTCGACCATATGTCGCCTCGCATATATAAGAGAATGCATTGGCCTAACAATTTTTTACAATTTTAATAATTTTTTCTTGTATTCTTTAACAATTTTATAATTTCACCCATACAGAGCCCCAGACAAACATGAGCAAACGACACTCTTCTATATGCTTCTATATATGTGTGGGGCTCCCTGCAGGGTAATGGATGTTTTTTAATTTATGTCCTAAATAAAAATTGTAAGAAACATTTATTTAAAAAACATGATAAAAAATTGTTAGGTCAATGCATTCTCTTATATGTGCGAGGCGACCTATGGTCGACTCGCATATATAAGAGAATGCATTGGCACAGGGGGAAAAAAATCCCGACTTCCGACTGGATTGATTTGGCGGGTCACATATGCGTCATCAATCAATTCTCTAACCCAAAGCGGTTTTGATTTAATTTGTTTAAAACATATAATTAACTATTGTCTGACAGGATAAACTAGTACATGAGCTGTTAACATTCACAATGCACATTCAAAAATCAGTAATCGTTAAAAACTCATATTAATACATGAAATTTACAAGGAAAGTAGTTATCGCCTATGTCCCGATTTTGAAGATAAAACACACCTCAACCATTTAATAGATGTTGGTGAAATGCATATAACCACTTTCATTCGCATAAGTACAGAATAATTTCTGCAACAAATATCTAGCTCTGCACTATTTTCAGATAGCAGATATCCGAGACATCTGAAGCGACGGTTTAGAGATTACATTAGTGACGTCGGTTTCTGGCCCTGGGATTGGACAAGGGAATTGTGGACGGACTTCTTGTCATCTACATGCACCCATTGTTTTCAAACCAACATGTATCTAGTATTATTTTAATCCTGCTATACTCTTTTGTCGGTTAATGTGATATATAGTTCATGCCCTTGAGTTCTGAAAGAAATATTCGTTTCGACGGTTGCGCCAATATAAATTAGCTTTGAAGTTTGAATTCGATGGCAAGTGGGCTTTCAATTTGATGATGTGAGGCAATTATTCGTTGGTCAACAAATAACTCAGCGAAGAAGTATACGATGTGATGTGATTTCCCACAATACCTTTCTTGTATATATTTGTGACGTTTCCATATACCAGTTTTCAAAAAACAAAAAGAAACAAAAAACAATTACGATTCCGTAGAAACCTCTTCGGTAATGGAATACACCGTTTAGATGTTTTCAATAATGTGTCTATACAGACTTGTGGTAGATACGGTCTGTCTGGGCTTCAACAGGACTTCCTATATCCAAATGTAATGATCGTATATATAGATGGTTAAGAATTGTGAAATATCTAGTCGGGTGTTTTAACCGCGACAATGAGGAGAATTCGATTCCGATGTTACTCAGACAGCACGCGGAGCGTATATACTGACTCTATTCACCACACGCATGCGTGACGTGCATCGTCTGCGATTTCAGCGTCCGGTAGCGAATTTGATAAATGTGAAACAATTCGCGAAAAAGTAACTTGACCATATTAACTTCTATATATGAATAAGTGAGATCATGAATATTCATAACTCCATATTTGGGATGTTATACTCCAGAACTTTGACCTGTAGCACTTATACCGCGGAATGGGGGCTGAATGGATCCAATATGGTAGAAACTCAGTGATCTCGCTTATTTGGAAATGGAGCCGCTTATTACATGTGTGACGTCTTAATTTGGATGGGGCAAGCATTGTTAGAACACCTCATGACACAGCATACAATGCACAACTGTTACAGTTGAAAATGATGATTATGATACGAGTGATATAGGTTACATTTGAAAGTCGGTTACAAACGTTATAAAATTATATACAAACCGTCATATAATATATACACTCTATATACATTATCGATACAGAGAATTAATAAGAGCGAAGTTTCGTGATTGTCTATTCATTTATAAGGAATAAGTCTTGTTTGTTTTTGAAGTAAGTTCAACTGATCCGATTCTCGGTTTGCTTGAAAATACCAACAGTTCAGTAGTTTTATACCAAAATGACAGGACCCGCGACAGGTAATATGAGATCTAATGAATATCATGAGACGTGAATGCCATGTAGAGTTTAGCTGTAAATTATATTCTTGTTTTGTATAAATTTCGGGTCGAATATTGGGGATGTGGAATCAGATCAGTCAAACAGTTTAAAAGCCAAACTGTTCGCTAAAATCTCTAAAAACAAAACAAGTGAATGAGCAATGAGGGAGTTTTGCACCGTGATAGATACGTAACTATAATTTAGCACTTTTTGTCACTATACACAATCCAAGCTTGCAAATACATACATGTAGCAAATGTCAGACAAAGACATATATCCAAAATAAAACACGAACAGAACATGCATGTTCGCGAAATAACTATAATACTGTACGAAAGTCCGATACATGCATTCTGAATAATTGATTGGGTCGTCATCTCAAGGAAGCCATCTTATCAACGTAGATTAGAGTGAACAGTTGGTAATGAAGTCAACCAGACTCAACAATTTGTAGAAATATCACGTGACATTATAATGTAATGGCGTGCAAAGCCGTTAATTCCATTCTAAATATTAAGATTGACAATTTAACAAAATGGCATGTTTATTTGATTTACAATGTAATCTCATCGATTGATTAAACCCAGTAAGTGGACTTATTTCTGAGTCGTTATATATAACAATCTTTGATAACCATATGTCTCAGAGAGTAGATCTTGAGAAATAATCACGAACTGCGACCTATCCCTATCCCACACTCAAGTTTCCTCAGTAACATGTTCCTTTCCAACATCAACTATAGGTGACTCCGTAATCGGTAACGAACTCCAGTCTTTATATATCCACACAATACACTTTCCACCATTACCGGTTGATTGAAATCCGATAACTGATCACGTGACCTCCGTCCTCATGATCCGCAGGCTGGAAGACATCCGACCTCCGTCACGTGACCATTGTCACCGAAACCGGTATGTGGAAGAGTCCACCAATGATCATTCGATCTTTCAGCATTGACTTATCGATATCCAGCCTGTTATATCACGTGATCAACTTATTCAGCAATTGTTGATTAGAAAGGCTATAGCTAAAGTTCACATACTGTTTAATCGTAATAATGTTTTGATTCTAGTGAGTAGACTACAGACGTGAGCAGACATAATCCAGCAGACGACACCGCCAGCCAGTACGACCAGCCGAAGTAAATGCCGTCCGTGGAGTCGATTCCGGTATTCATCACTTCATGTGATTTTATTCCGAATACTATTACTCCAACTCCAATAGACAAGACTGTAAGGAAAAATGAAACAGGTCAATGTTGAAAGTATTGAACATGTGTATACATGTACCATATAGTCAGGACCAATCAACATCTCATCATTTGGGTTACAGTCATTTCGAATGTCATGATGGTGTCTTGTCAATCTAAGGTGGGGACAATGGTATGTAGCGTAAATAAAAGCGGACGTACGAACTGACACAAGAGGTTATGAGGTGACTCAGCTGGGGGTTACGAGCTGACTCATAACAGAGTCGTTATTTCGTTGGAAAATCTGGATTCAGATTACGGATTAGACCCCGTACGAACAGACCAGAATCAGTAAACGAACAGACCGTAATCGTAATCAATCGTTATTTCGTTGTAATCTGGATTCAGGTTCTGATTCCGATTACGAACTCAAACGTTCATAATGTAAACAAACCGAGATTTCGCCACCTCGGGGTTTAAAAAGACAATAAAACATAATAATCCGTCCCTTGTGTACAAATTATTGCAGAATATAAACGATCTATATCAAAGAATGTTAAATGCGGAGACAAATTTGTGTTATCTAGTGGAAAACGGGGAGAATATTACTGAAATTAGCCAAATAATAATGTTATTGATAGTAACGCTGGGGGAACACTTCGGTTGATGGCAAAATTGAAGCGAATCATTGTCAATTTCTGCTTTGTTCGTTATTAATATGTTCATTTTTATTCAAGAAATAGTAGGATTATATGATATCGATGGATTATCAGATACACGTATGTACTATCTATAGTCTTATAGCAAGTTCATATTTAAAATGTTTTGTTTCGTTAAATGCAGTCGTTTTGCACAATAGTCTCTGTATTGTGCAGAAACACAGGCATTTTTTGGCCAACGTGCTGCACACCAGTTGGAAAATAAAGTTTGCCCATGAAGCTAATGTTGTGGTCTTGTGATCGCACGTGAATTGCATCTCCCAATCGCACAAACACAAATGTAAAGCTTAGTCTATGATCTCAGGACTATAAAGTGGAACTGTCAGTCAATTTATTGATTAAGTACCCACACGTACAAGTTCTAGGGACGTGGCTAGAGGTTTCCCATGGGAGTGCTCCATAAGAATTTCATTAGAGTTTCACATGGGAGTGCTCCTTGAATCAAACTCACAGGTTCGCAGAATTCCATTTGCACCCCCTTGGAAATATCCAACCTGACACACCCTAAGATTGGAAAATTACGAACTTTTACTGGTTGAAAAATCAAATAATGAGAACATTCCAACCTATGTATGGTGTCAAATTAATGTCCAACTAATATTATGTCAGACATGAAATTTCCAACTGCTGGAAATGTACCAAAGTTTAGTTTAAACATCTTTATTTGTCAAATTTAGATAACACATGATATATAACACATACATTTGTTGATACAGACAATGGGATCGGAGGACAAGTGCTCACTCACTTAAGGGTACCCCCTCTTCAATATGTTATTACACTGAAAAATAAATAATTAGTAATGGCAAAGCAACATGACTACCAAAACAAGTTGAACATATATACAGATCACCGGTCACCCCCTCCCCCGAGTTAGTTATAAGGTTGTATATGTATTTGTTTAAAATCGGGTTTGTTTGTTTGTTGCCTTTGCTGGATTGTATGTATCATTATTTGGAATAGTTAGTCAAAATAATTCCCTGATTTTCCTCCCATACGAATGACTGTACAGCTAAGAAAATTGTACAAAGTTGGGGGGGTCGAGACACCCAACCAACCCCTGTCGCCACGTCCCTGTACAACTGCGATTAAGTCGGATTGGCAGCTAATTAGGTGTCATGTATATACACATAGAAGACGAGAGGCCGATCACGATCGGCAGATGTTTAACCAATCCCTTGGCGATAGTAAATTGTTATAATCAGAATCATAATCTTTTAATGTTGAATTATAGAGTATACTGTTATGATCTAAAGTAGTATATGACAAATGTACATAATAACCAGTAATAACACAAATTATTGGAATGTATGAGTCAATATAGAAGGGTTAATATAACATCTAAACTCTAGAGCCTGTCACCACTATCATAGTGTAAGCAGTTCTATTCATGTTGTTGCAAATTGCCATGTGAGATATCAAAATAATATAATTATTTATTTAATGGAAAAGGTTAAAAGACATGGAATGGGTAAAATGGGTTAAATCACCTATCTCTGCCCTGTTTGATCCAATGTAGTCCCATCATCCAAGGACTTGGAGAGCTCCATTGGTCTAGTTAAATAAATTCACATGGCTAAGTTGTGGTTAATAAGATAGCTAAATCAATTTATCCAATAATTCACTAATTTGTGTCTCTTATAGAGAGCTAACATATGAGGGCTATAAATAACTCTCAATAAACCATGTCTTTTTATCTCTCTCACAGAGATGCGGTGAGGCCGAGGTATTCATTAATTGTAAGTTACTTGGGTTATAATTGGATAATTCTTAGTTGAAAAAGGGTCATATCTCTGGTATAACAAATTGGATCTAACCCATATTCAAACTCGTTCTGTATTTTGAGTTGAGAAACTCATATACCAAATTTAGCTCCTATCAGATGAAAAATGGTTGATTTATCGAAGTATGTGTGAACTATATGTCAAAGGACCATAACTCCATTAAAAAAACATCCGATCAAACCCATATTCGAACTCAATCTGTATGTTGGTCTGAGAAACTCATATACAAAATTTGGTTTTGATCAGGTAGAAAATGTTTGAGTTATCGCATTACACGTAAAGTGTCTACGGACGGACAGACGGACGGACGGCTAGACGGACGGACGGACGGACGAACGACGAGTGGTCAATCCGGACAACGACACTATGTTTACCATACATGGTATGGGTAAACATAAAAAGCATGACTTTCACAACAAACATGAACATTATAAATATAAGATACAAATGATACTTGTGTCAAATACATGAGCCATGTTTGACGCTGGGAGAACATTAAACATAGTATCGGAGACCACGTGGATTTCAAAATTTGACCTAGAATCTGGAATTTGCCCCGCCCCCGTAATCGGATTCGGATTCTGAATCTAGATTCTCAGGAAATAACGACTCTGGGTACCAGTTTACTTTTTTGGGAGGGTACGAGCTGATCAGGGTACGAAAAGGTCTGTTAAGTAGGATTTTGGCACAGAAATACAAACTAAAACCATGAGGGAAACTGTACCACCAGAATGTTAAATCAAACAGTCCGCGAGATGTCATATCTCAGCAGCATAATAACGGGGAATGTTAATTACTCACCAGTTGTGAGCTAACATAATTATGATTCTTGATTGAGCACTCCATGGAACTAAACATTTTAATATTCCACACAAACGGGAATACGAGTCCATACACATGAAGAGTGGACCAATGCAATGTCTAATTAAACTATAAAGAGTTAAAGTGATTGTAAAAAAATTTATCGATAACCATCCGTTTGGGTAAATTGAAAGCTGTTTGATAAAAAGAACCAATGAAATTATTTGTTATTTACAATCTACTCACATGCTATAACAAGGATGGCTGCCACCAGTTTGTTAGGATTGCATCCCCGACACTGACAGCACAAAGCAATGCTGGCTAAAATCAGGGTTAGAAGTCCCAAAGCCAGACCAATTGTCATCAATCCCTGTACGGCCTTCCACCAATCTGAAAATAAATAATGTAGTACGCAATTAATGTCGGTGATATAATTCAAATATCAGTTGCATAGAGAATAATCATTTGATTGAACTGGTGACGTGGAATCATGAGAGGCATGGACGCTGAACAAACATGAGAGATCATTCCGCTCGAGTGTTTTAATAAATAATCCCGCTGCCCCGAATGAATTATTTCACTTCACCATGCAGTTCAAACAAGTGATTATTCTGTTTATTATATTCCACTATAAACATCTGATTTACCATAAATCATAAATTCGATAGCGCGTATGAATACATAACGTGCTAGTTAAAGTGACGTAATTCACAAGTGAAATTATCGTTTATAATCGCTCGAGAAATTAAGGTAAAGGAATGTAATAAATGTACATATTCATTACTCAAATAACACTGCATTACTGTAATATATACATACGTAACATGCACACTCGGTGTTTTACAGAGCTCGTGAACAAACTATATAGTTGTTATACGGTTGGTCACGACCCCCCCCCCCCCCCCCCCCCCCCCCCCACCACACACACACACACTCACACACACCGCGACGAACGGTATAGTATGATATTTCTTGACGAACGAAGTTTAAAGTTTTGAATCCAAATTTCTCTATTATGTTTAGAATGGATACGTGTTTCTCTTGCTTCAACTTGCTCCTACAACATATGACAACATCACTTTTATTTCTTGTCTAGCTATTCTGTGAAGCATACTAGGGCCCCACCAATACATTGCAAATATGTAACCCGTTGGGGGCAATAGTCCCGATTTATAAAAGCAGATTGTCCGATCGGTTCGCACCATTAATTTAGTATATACAATGTATAGGTCTGCTTGTCGTAGCTCGGCGTAGGCACATAGATGGGCAACTAGCTACCCCGTTGTGTCCCCTTCTTTGGCACCACCGCTTAATCATTTCTTTACTAAATGGATTCCCCATCCAGGTATATAAAAGTATACATTGAAATGGTTCATTGTTCATCTGAAGGGATGTTCAGCAGATATTAGCAGACGGCAGGCAGACGAAAAGATAATACCATTTCGGAAGGATTCCTGTTCGTAATTGGGAAATTTTCGGATAATAAGTTATTATCAGAATATTTCCTGAAAACTACTCGTCAGTGAGTATTTAGTAAAGAAAGGGATTAAAACTCTAATATTTTGGAGACATTAAATTTTCACGCTTGACACAACATCGGTTAGAAATATCATACGTGAAAAATGTGTTGTTCTAGAGCAAAAGTCGATTACATTCCTATTTTCGGTCAAATTTTTGGGGCCGAAATGGCGCTCACTTGGAAAATTTCCAACCATATAGCGTAGCAGTTGGAAATTTTCCAACCATAATGGTGTCATGTTGAAAATTTCCAACATGCAGTTGAAAAAGTATCACTTAGAAACTTCCAAACCAAGCGGCGGGTGCAAATAGAATTTTCCGGACAAGGGTGCAGCTGGAAATGCTATATAAGTTGGACATCCCCAATGAGGCCCCCTGGACAGTACGTCACTCTACAGGCTATACGTGTGCAGATATCAGTATAGAAACCCAGTGTTCAAATGCTCTCTGTTCTATATCACTATATATATGCTGGAATATTGATTACGACTGGGGTGTGTAAAATGTACTATATAGGATAGAACCCAGGCAGGAAAGGCAGCCAACTTTGATGTCGAGCCAAATTAGATTTAGAAACCAGAGTGACAAGGCCGAGATCATTATTTACGAGAAGCATAGCAAACTCATTACATGTAGCTGCGTGCGGCGCCCATTAAACAATTTCTACACAACTTCACAAAGCTAACGGATCGAATTATTTATCGCCATAGACTCGGAGTATATACACACATATGAAAGGTCGATTTTAAATAGCAGAGCGCGATATCGCAGTTATAGTAAAAAGACTTCCATTATAATGTGCACAGATTGCCTCAATTATAGCGAACAGACAGGGCAAAACAAGCGGGATAGAATAGCATCTTTCGGTCACATGCCTATCCTCGTTTTATTTTTATCTCAACCTGCTCGGTGAACTTTTGTAGAAATTTTAGCAAAAAATTTGAACTGTGCGTTAAATAATGATTCACATATAACAATGACGAATAAAGGCAAAATCTGATCGACGAGGCAGACACTAGAATTTATTGAAATCAATTTGTATTTTTGAATCGGCGTCCTAAATCACAGACACCTGGATAAGTTTCGCTCCACCCATAGATATACAAATCATCTTAGTTGTATGGTCAAGAGCCATCTTATAGTAGTCGTTAACCGGTCAATATCCTGTCAAAACCAAGAAAAAAATACAATTCAATTATTGACCTCAAATTTGTCGAAATGTCGGAAAATATGTCAGCAAAGTTTTGGTGCCATCTCAGTTGTATGATCGGGTCCCGATACTCATCAATTCGTCGTTGTATTTTCTTAAATTGTATGATCGGAGTGGCTGGAATTTTCCATAATTGGTTGATTGTGGTTTTATGTCGCTTTCAGCAACTATCTACTATATATATAAGGCCATATCATGACATCGCCAGTTTTAGTGGTGGAGGAAATCCGCACACTTACAGCTAATTTAACAGTGATTTCAATGGCTGATAAACTCGTCGACTATGTGCGGCAAAACACCGGCCACCGGCGAGTAATTAGCAACTTCACCAGATTGCGATTTCGAATTACAAAGTTCACGATGGAAACGTGGATGTGGATTTGAACACTTGTCGCCAGTGATTTCAATGGCTGATAATCTCGTCGACCATGTGCGACAAAACACCGGCCACCGGCGAGTAACTGGCAACTCCACAATCAACCAATCAGTTTATTTTGCATGTGGATTTGAACACTTGTCGCCAGCGCTGGAGGGCGAAACGGCTTGGATTTTTACCCCTAACCGATTGAGCCACCGAGGCCCCCCGGCATTTTCGATAATATTAGTTGAATGATACATTTTGTCGGTGGTTAAAGTACCTGCATGGGTGGTCACTTATAAATTTTATTCATTGACATATAAGCACATAGTATGTCTTTAACAGACTTGAGTACATTTTCCGAAGTATGATATAGATTTACCGTGATCGATCTGTTTTTTTCTTGTCAATAATCTTATTTTTGTTGGTTTCTATAAATTTTCGGGAATCTTGTAGGACTTGGAAGGAATCCATGTGCGTAAAAAGATTACGACATTGGGAGAACTGGCAGGAAACTAGATCTAATCTTGGCCCAACAACAGGGTTTATTATTCGAGATGACTCATAGCGACATAAGAACCCAGTATCAAAGCTAAGGTCTACCATTATAGCGTACGTTAGTTCACCGCGCGTGCATGGTCTGAATATACTACATATACTATTTGTCGTGGTTTTGATGGGTATCCCACCCAATGCTGTGTTTGCAGAAGGCTTGAAGTTACCGCTATGTGATGAGGAATTTGTTTGATTGCTTTAACAATTGTCGGAGGAAGCAATCCAATATACTGAGGATATGAGATCACTCGTACTTGGGGGCGTGAAGTATTGCAACAATTCCCACGAGGCGCAGCAAACTGCAGTTATCGCCCGTCGCATCTATCGCGGTGTACTTGAGCCCTATGTAGATGTGTTTATGGTTCCAGACCACGAAGCCGTAACATCTTGATAACTCTTCTGTCTAGAGACTACGTAAACATCATGAAGATATGAGATATATTTAGCACCACCGCGGGAACTGTAAATCGTACCGGGTCGGGCCAGATGTTTCAGGTGTTATTGTAACCTCCCAGTTAGTATTGGCCCTTTACGTGATGAATCAAAAGTTTAGGTGTGATATTCACCATATATACCTTCACAATGCACATGCACGATGAAACATACATACAGGGGCGTGGCTTTGTTTGGTGAGCCCCAACCTGACAGCAACTCCCAACATATACACCCGACCATTAGCCCAATAATTTCACTGAATAGCTTATATTTTATAGGATGGACTAAATGACATCGCAGATTAATGCTTAACATTCAGCGACCCGTCGTTCGTGTCATATCCCCTCCAAGGGTATATATAAACATTATAAATATACCCAACTATATATTCGCCCAAAAAAAGCAAGTCGGAAGAGTTCGGGGGATTTGGCATCTATTGTACTCAACAGAGGCTCGTCCAATAGATGCTCAAATCACCGCCACAGACATAAACAGTTTAAGCGACGGCACAATAATATATGTTTAAACTAAGGGGCGTGACTAGAATGTCTCCTTTTGGGTGTCCAACTTGGAATTTTCTATTGCACCCCAGACCGAAATTGTCAAGTCCGGAAAATATCAGTTGATCCCTGTATGAGACGCTATGGTTGGATATTTCCCAAATGAAGGTCGTTTCGATCCAAATATTGGGCGAAAGTTGAAAAATATTTGACTTTTGGCCTGAAACAACAACATTGACACTGACTGGTTGTAAAATAATTTTTTCAAAACATTTCAATATATTTTGATACTAATACGATAGCTAGCACCGCCGCTGGGACTATAGGATCGGTCCAGATGTTTCAGTTGTTGTTCTGATATAACTTCTGATAAATTAAACCTCCCAAGTGGTTATTGACCATCTGTAGGATTCAACTTAACGTCTCATGCAGTGTGGATATGCATGTATGCAGTGAGATTCGCAGGACCTTCACATTTAACACGCACGGTCAAGTATACAGTGACGTGACGAGTGGATCACCTTGGGTGACCAAAATGGAATTTCCCCGCACTGCACCCCCCGCATTGAACGGGGCCGAAAATTCCATGTCCAAAAAAAATCCAATTTAACCCAACTAATTGTTCTTTCAACCAAAATAAATGAACAGGATTTAGGTTTAGAGATCTATCTTTTAAATTACGTTTAATTCAAACATGTGCAACATCAGATGTTTCGCTTGTGTGTCTTTGGTAATAATAGTTGAAGCGTGCATTGAAAACGAGTTTGACTGTATTTTATTGTTGATATTGGAAGTCCTGCCGGTATATAAGAGCTCTTTAAAAATATTTCCCGTGACATCATGATGAATTATCTCCCTTCATTTTATAGCTCGCGATCCATTCGGCACACCTCGCCATTCTCCGTACCGTATACGATCCATTCGGCACACCTCGTCATTCTCCGTACCGTATATACTTGCCGATAATAAGATCAAGGATCGATCAAGGATCGAGTAGTTCAGATTGCTCGCGACCATTATGGTCCATATTCATGATTTGATTGTGACCGAAGATATCAAAATAGAAATATATGCTTCAATCAATTGCGGACATTTTGTTGGTCTAGAAAGCGTCAGTGAAGTCAAGAATGTAGAAGTGTGTTGTATAATGAAGACACATTTTAGATATATATAGTTAACAACTGTACTGGAGCTTTTACAAACAAATTCTTGGCTATTGCTGTCAACGCATTGTGAACATTCACGTTTAGATCTTGAACGGTGATTTGGGGTATAGTGTTTTAAAAGATGTTGAACTAAAAGCCACCTTTTCTGTCCCATGCAGTTCATGAAAACAAATCTGCGAAACAAATTATTCTATAGTGACGCAAACAAGATCAGGTCACTACAGCACGCAGAAAGGGTCAGGACCGTCAGGTTACTATATCAGGTTACTATATCAGGTTACTATATCAGGTTACTATATACATTGTACATGTACATTTTCAAGTTCTCGGTTAACAAAGACAAGGACCAGTCTATCGCGTCTAACAACTGTCTAAATTTCAAGTTCATGGAAGTAAAAGTACATTGTAATGAATGAGTTTCGTCTCAAAGTTGATATAACTGCTTAATGAATGAAAATTTCTATCTATCTGTCGTCTGTAATTGTTTTTGCGACTCTCGTGTCTGTTTATTTGCGCGCAATAAATGCCTCCTTCTGAAAACTTATAGTAACCTGACCCCTCGAGCGTCACTATAGATATTTGCGTTTTCAGATTTTCGCACATTTGGACCAGAAACCGATCTATGCAACAATTGACATTAAGTCGCGTCAATAAACAGACATGAGTCACAACACTAATGGCAGACGAAAACAAGATAGCACAGCAGTTACCAGTCCGTGTGCACTTGTATCAACTTTGTGATGAAAATAACATTTAATTTTAATTCCGTACCCAGTCATCAAGGGAGATAAACATTGCATATAGTTTGCCACTTCACATTAACCACGCACCGTGACACCTGACCCTTTTTGTGCAAGTGACAGAAGTTCTTGTTAAGTGGTCTCTGACTCATAGTTATTGTTTTTACCACCGAATACAGGAGAACCAATACCAAAGCATTTTGTACAAGAAACATTGGAACAACTCTATGGAATTCCTTAGATAAAAACCTAAAGAACTGCGAAAACACTTTTACATTTAAAAGAAAATATAAACTTCATCTTTTAGAAAAGTATGTCGAATAGCAGTCCATTCAATGGAAAACCTAAATCAGGAACAGATGAATAATTCACCCATCATTTCAGATATAAAAACATAACAAAAGAATTGGATAACCGGAAAATAAAAATTAAATTTCAAAAATAATTATCAAGTTTAACCATGGGGGTGGCACCTTATAAGTAAACTTCTAGCATCCCCCCTTCAACATATCTTACTTCCATAATACCATATATCATATTAATACATTGGTATCACACTTCCTACTTTCTATTATTACTTCCTATGTATTAACTATTATGTTGAAATTGTATAACTATGTATAATTATGTTATTATTTGTCTATTGACAATTGTCTATTGACAATTGTATGTGTTGAACGAATAAATAACTCAAACTCAATACAGAAAGTCCATCGAAGAGATATACCATATTTAAAAGGTCAATGGTGCATTATACCCATGCAATGGTGCCCACGTGGCCATGTATATATGATGTGTCATGCGCCGTAGGTTTACTCAGTTATATAGGGTTAAATGATGATACAAGACATATCATGCAGTATACTGATGTAGGTATGACGGAGTATAAACATAACCAGAAACACAGACTGGGTGATGAGCAGACGGTCGAATTAATATAGAATTGGCGCACTGCCAGGGAAGTTAATCCTGGGGATCTATTGAAACAAACAAATCGCGCTGAGACCCACATTCTAAGAATTGTTCTCAATTCCAATGCGATAAGTTTTTATCTTCTAAGTATGCAAATGCAACAGGAGATCGCTAATATACGAGCGGAAGCCATCACAATTTGCATCATAAATAGTTATAATTGGACAAATACTTAAGGGAATTACATGGGATTCTTAACGATATTTTTGTAAGGAATTCTACGTTGCGTTATGTTAACGATTATTTATTAGCAAAATCCATAGTTAGCATACATAGGAATATGACCGATTTTTTAAAAGTATTACCGCATAGAGATTTGAGAAGTTTGGAAAACAAGATAGTTAATGACTGTTTATATATGCCATTCAAGACTTGAGAGTATATAACGCGGTTGTCCTTAAAAGTATATCCGCATCTATGCTTCAAAATAAGACATTCACAATATATACTGATATACCACACCTCATGCATCCAACAGCAGCGCTCTAAACTAAACAATCTTATTAAAGCCTATGTGTATGTTATATAGTTTAGTTTAATTTACCGGTGCGATTATTATCGAAGCTGAAATCTCCAAAAGACCAGTTACATCCATCTGTCCTCATGCATATTGCCCACAGTCCTCGGTGAGACAAAACGTCCTCCACCCAAAAGGGCGTGAAGAACGAAATCAGCATGACTAATGTCGTTATCACGAGAAATATAAGTCTCACAACGGATCCACAAGACGCCATCTCTGAATTTTCACAATGGACTTTTTAAGTCGCTTCAGTCTTCAACACTCTATCCAGCGACAAGATTCTATGTTCACAGATCTGATCGGATATATGAATAGAATATTGATACAATGTCGGGTCGTTTCCAATGTTACCTGGGTATAGTGTGAAACCTCCCCTGTTGTCCCTGAACGATCATGAGTACACATATTATCTTATTAGGTTAATTTTGACGTGTACATTAGAAAGACAATCGCCCATGCATAATGTATACTTGATACGTTTCATGTCATGGCTGTTGATCGGTGATTATTATATTTCTATCACTGATAGAAATATAGACATATATATCTTTTAAAGCCAAACAGCTATGTGAAAAACAATTTGGCAGTGCAGATTATACTATAACAATACTGGTATACAACACTAATTAATACGCAGTAGACAAACCACTGTGTCTGTAATGGGCATAACCTATATTGTGAAATATTCAGAGACCTTCAGTTATTGGCCAGAGGTCCAAACATATAGCCCTATAGATTATTCCGCGCAGACACGTGAGGTAAATTTTGGATGAGCTGAGATATCTGTGACTGTGATATTGTTCAATGTTCATTGTGCACATATCAACCCCTTGGTCACTGTCCAACTGATTGTCATACATTTATATTTACACACTAAGTGTTGTCATCACTAAATCCAGCATTCTGATTGGTCGGCGCCCACGTGGCTAGTTGCAGTTATTTCTCGGTGAATGCGCAACGCCTCATAACACCAAGCTAATTACACCATCGATACGTCATTAGGTTTGGAAAGACGAACGCGTAATGCTTTGGGCGCATTTTGACTCGCGCAGGATTGACTTAATACATCATCGGGTTTCAACATGAAGAGAAATTGTTCCTATTAACTTTTGCCAAGGGTGCTATTGGGTATTTTGGGCTGATCTTGTCACGATACACTTTTCGATTTAAATATATTTACAAAAGTGGCTTTTTCGCTAAATGTATATAAATATAAGGATTAACTGTCATGTGGACTATTTTTATGGAGATGTAACGGTGAGGTAAGTGGACATAACTTGTATGTAAAACCCTTCGGGTTTTACACAAGTTGTGTCCACTTACCTCACCGTTACATCTCCATAAAAACAGTCCACATGACAGTTAATCCTTATGAATGGACAGACATAATTATGACGTAAATTGTGTAAAACCACGAAGTGTTGTTTTGGAAGATAAGTGCCAAATTGCACAAATAGTATCTTGTCCTTGAAATAAAGCAAAGCTATAGTTAAAAGGACACAATCGCAGTGGATACATGTGGAAAAAGTATAAATAGATAGATAGATTTATTTCCTCAAGCCATCGGATAATGGCGCAGAGAAACTAAACACAAAACAATACATTTTACAATACATGTATCGGTCAACCTTGTAAGAAGGAACAACATACAAATTAATATATAAAATTAGACACGAAAACAAAATGAGTTAGCTATGCGGATATAATTCGGAGATCTTTACATACATATTGAATGAATCTACATAATTTCCTGTTAATTGACATTTTAGTATTTGAAAGTAAAATTCTGAGTTTAGACATGCTCGGGTATTGTCGATATGATCGATGTATCAGCCTGTCTCTTTCTTTGTCAAAATATGGGCAATGAAATATATAATGATATTCGTCTCCTAAACGGTCATGTTCAGTTATAGTTGGCACAATAAACAAATTCGGTTATTTCTAGCTGTGCCATTCCACCGACCGGTTTCAATAGACAGAGAGTGATCACTTGTTATAACCCTTTACCCAACAGAAGGGCCCTGTGCCAATGCATTCTCTTATATATGCGAGTCGACCATAGGTCGCCTCGCATATATAAGAGAATGCATTGGCTTAACACATTAAAAATTATAAAATTGTTAAAGAATGTAAGAAAAAATGGTAAAAAGTGTTAAAAAAAGATTATTTTTAGGTCAATGCATTCTCTTATATATGCGAGGCGACCTATGGTCGACTCGCATATATAAGAGAATGCATTGGCACAGGGCATAACTGTAACTATCACAATGTGGTCAAGGAGCCGGTTCCAATGATATCCATATTTGTATGGTTCTATTGAGACAGACCGAAGATATTTTAGGCTGTTGAAGCTTTATTTGGCCGGTTTTGGCCGGTTTGTTGGGTAAAGGGTTTTAAATCGAATTAGAGTTATTACACACGAATTATCGCACTTAGATATGTAGCTTTCTTTTTCAAATTCCCGTTTCATAAGTTTGTATAAATTTCCTCTGGTTGATCTGTCAATACACGCATGCCATTCCTGGATATATTGGTCTTTTAACTTCCTGGTCAGGGAATTAAGCAGCACAACTAAGATAAACATGGAGAATAAATCAACCATGTTATAAAATTCAGTATTGATATATAGTTGACAAATAACGAAATTTCGTTTGTTGAAATAATTGTTATATAAAAAAAACTTTTACAGTGATATCTCACAAACATCGCTAATCATGTAGTAAATTTAAATATTTTAGTCTGAATATGATTTTCAGAATATTTTTCAATGCTTGTTTACCGTCAAGGTTTGATTAAACTTTGATATCATATTGAACCAATTGGCATTTTATTGGTGATTCCACTGTAACGGTAATGTTTACATAACATCAGCTTCGATATGCGAAATCTCATTATTGATGAGTTATTAATAATGAAAATAAGAACAGTGTGATTTTATTCTGTCATTTACTTGTTGATGATAGTTGTTTTACAGACTTTTATTTTATATCGCATGCACCCACTCCGAAGGCATTGTTTACATAACTGTACCCTAAATCCGGCCATTTGTGGACCATCTCCTTTTATACTCAGCAGAATATATTCAACAAATGAATTAATTTGAGCCATGGATGAGTGAAAAGTACACTCATGCGCTCTATGAAAGATGTAAACAACATGGTATAATTATAATGAAAAGTAATTTGGAGCCATAAATTCAATTCATTATAATTACCATGTTGTTTGCATCATTTAATGAGCACCCACTCCGAAGGCATTGTTTACATAACTGTACCCTAAATCCGGCCATGTGTGGACCATCTCCTTTTATACTCAGCAGAATATATTCAACAAATGAATAAATTTGAACCATCGATGAGTGCAAAGTACACTCATGTGCCCTATGAAAGATGTAAACAACATGGTATAATTATAATGAAAAGTAATTTGGAGCCATAAATTCAATTCATTATAATTACCATGATGTTTGCATCATTTAAAGAGCACATGAGTGTGTTTTGCACTAATCCATGGCTCAAATTCCTTCATTTGTTGCATATTTTCTGTAGATTATAAAAGGAGATTATCCCATAAATGGCTGGATTTAGTGTACAGTACCCATTTAAAGGCCAACTTAATTTTCGAATGCCCCAATCACATTATACACGAAATATTCCATATTATATACCATTTCGAAGAGGAACCAATATATAGATATTCCACCAGAATACGGAACAGCTGTGGCCTAGGAGTGTCCACCAAGTGATAGAGTTTCTCAGATTCACCCTAAAGAGAGTAGACGGGCGCGAAGTGCCCAGGATGGTCGAAAAGATCGAGTGATCTTCTCCTTCACCCCTCAGATTCACCCCAAGACTTCCCCCGTTATTTATACCAGAATGCATAGAGATAGAGTTATTCCCCTTCCATTGAGAAAAAACTGGCAGTACCGACCAGATCGAAAGTAAGCACAGAACACACGTCGCTATCTTGACAAAAACAACATGTTCACAGTTTATTCGACCGGATAAGTTGATAACACAATTTTTTTGGAGTTTTCTCTTTTAAATAGTATATAATATGGAATATGTTGTATATAATGTGATCTGGTGATTTGGAAATTAATTGGCCCTTTAAGTATTCTAGCTTCTTAGGGAATCCATTAGATTTAAGATGTAGCTTTAATGGAAGATTTAGTTTTTGGAAAAAAATGTCATGTCTCTGTGCCACTTTATTTAAAGCAAGAGCATCGTTAGGGCGTGGCAAAATATGCCCGTGGTAACAAAGGTAATAACTCCGGGGAAAATTGGCGGGCGGAACTCAAATTCTAACTGGACCTGTATTTTACGATGCAGTAAACTGACATTCCAAATTCAAATCAATTGAGTTCAGACTTACTAAAGTTAGACTAAACATTGTTGAAATAATTATATCACAAAGGGGTCGGAGCACAAGTGATTGCACTTAGTCATTGCTCCTCTCCCACTTACTAAATTTATCATCCGGAAATTACGAAAATTGAGTGCAAATTGCAACAAAAAGGGCCATAACTCTGGTGAAAATTGGCGGACGGAACTGGACGGAAGTTCGCGGAACCCGAATTTGAACTTGACCTGCATTTTTGCACGTAAATCCACATACCAAATTTCTTTCCATTCAGTTGAGATTATTATGTCTAAAGTTATCATCCGGAAGCGAACGAACGAACGGACCATTAACATAATGGGCGTATAATAAGCACATATACAACGTGTCTCAGTAATCACCAAATATAAAACGACAGCGGCAAAAACGACGTAAAAGCGATGGAAAATCAGTTCTCTGGAGCAACTATAGGAATCTGGGTCTGAACACAAAACCGGGATATGTGCCCCCAAGGTCTAACAATCTGTGATTAGCGTCATTCATCGGACAAAGTCATTCAAGAGCTGCGACTGGCAGACGAGAAAATTTGTTTTCCCAAATACAGAGCCGCACGCCCGAGGTGAAATCGATTGTAATTATATACAAGAGTCTCTATAATAACGCCATCGACATACTCAAGGAGATCTGGCTCCGTAAATCCGATCCTTACCATGTTCGGATGGACGTCTGGAGAAGGCTAATTGGAGTCCATAAAGGAGAAATCACAAAATGCACATGAATCAAATAGTCCAAGACATGAAATACCAACGTACAGAGTTTGATAATGATATTGGGTGAGCATGTAGATATATAGATGGTCGCGAATAAAGGAAGGTATTCCATATGTGTTGTCGTCCGGCTCCCAGGGAACAGAACCGCGGCATATACGAGAATGCATTGACTTAACAATATTTACCATGACCTTGTAAGCCAGTGCATTCTCTTATATATGTGATGCTCCTTATGGGAGACTAGCATATACAAGAGAATGCACTGACACATGATCTTTAATACGCGTCATGAAAGGTGCATGGCATGTCATGGGGGAAAAAGAGATATAGTTTATTTGGTTAAGTATTATATTTGTGGTAATTTCGATCAATGTGGCACTTACTGCATGAGCTATAAGCAACGTAAGTTACGTAACTATAATGGATGACTTCATTAATTTTGTCAAATTTTGTACATACCACAATAAAACATGCAATGAAATTCCAATCACGGCATGAATGACTTCATCGGTGGATTTTACAAAACCACAATACATTTTTGCAACGAAAGTCCAATCAGATTCATTGATAGGCTGTATGTGTTCATAATTGATACATTAGGGATATATGTTTCATTTCCGGAATCTACATATATATCTAAATACGTCAGTCGTTCGTTCGAGTCAATCAGATCTCTTCTCATCCCATCCATAGACATATCGCTAATATGTATCGGTTGAGTAGGGTGTAAAAGATGGCGAACGAAACGACCAAAAAGGGATAGAACATATGTTATGTGGAGTAACTAGGTATGTTGGTTGAATACAACATAGCGATATGTGGGCAAAGGCCAACACAGCCCAGGGGACTAACAATATGTGGTTAACGCCATTCATCCGACAAAGTCGTTCAAACGCTACGACTGGCAGACGAGAATATCTGTTTTCCCAAATACATGTGGAGCCACATATCCGAGGTGAAATCGATTGTAATTTATCAGTATATACGAGAATTCCTATAATATCGACATCATCATGGAGATGTCGCTCCGTAAATCAGATCATTGTCATGTTCGGACGAACGCCTAAAGAAAGAACAATTGGAGTTTAAAAAATGGAGACCCCAAAATACAAAGGAATCAAATAGTTATAGTCATGAACTATACCAACGCACACATTTGGAGGATGATGTTGTGTGAGCATGTATATATGGTCGTAAATAGGAAGTGTGAGTTATCTGCCAGTTCCCATGGAGCAGATCGAGGCGCCACTTTAAAGTGGGCATATGTTATGTGTGTGGTGGAAAACAGGTCTACCAGTTCTCAGCTTGCTGGATGACCACGTGCATGGTGTAGCATATTTGCAGCTATTTGGGTGTGTGCATGTTGTCATCAGGTACCCATGGACTAGATGCACCAGGGCATTGTGGGAGGGGATAATAGTTCCACAAACACTCAGGCAAGAGATGTTAGGGGCTCGGTGAAGGCGAACGTCAATTTTGACAGATCCCGAGCTTCCTAAATGGGGTTTCTAATAATACGCTCGGGAGGGGGCAAATTAGGTTAATTATTGTTTATGTAGTGAATAATTATATTTGTGTTAATTTCGGTCAATGTGGCGTTGACTTAGCTATGAGCAACGTATAATGAATGGCTTCATTAGTGGATTTTATAAACCACAATGCATTTCTGCAATGAGATTCCAATCACAACCAACTGATCGACTGCATTTGCAATGGACATAACATGGTAAGGGACAATTATGTTTCATTTCCTGAATCTACACATAATTATATGATGTGCAAATACTTCCGTCGTTCGTTCAGTTTAAGAAGCTCTCTTCTTACCCCAGCGAAAGACATATGGCAAAGCGGTATCGGTTAACAGGGTGTCCACATTGAATTCCCACCCAAGGACAGGTGTTGTTTGGTTTTTTTGGTATCTCACCCCCTCCAACTTTGGCAAAAATTTTTAACAATTAGATAGATCATATGCATGTGTGGCCCCGCTAACTTTAAACTTTCGCATGGTTAATCTCTTTCTTGAACTTTATTCATATATATAATATATTCTGGAGTAAAAACTAATAAATATGAATCAGAGACCATTCAGCAGGGGCTTCGTCTCCAATGTTTTTCTATTACTGGTAACTGCATGGGACAGAAATGTGGTTATATTTTGGGGAATATTACAAAATCTAGACGTTCCATTCCGATGCATGGTATAACGAAGCATGCAATGGAGACTTCTTTATATATTATACGAAACCATGCAGTGTCTAGCTCATGCATTCTGATACGTGTATATATAGTGGTCATTATAAATTGCGACTCGTGCAGCAACGTGGAAATCTAAGCATATAGAGCTCAATCATTACCAAATCTTGCTGAATATTGCATCTAATCTCTAGAGAAAACACCATGATAATGAGTCGTCTGACTATCGGCCTTTCACTTATGAAATTAATTACTTCTCCGCCACTATCGCGTTATCTAACCGGCGGAAAGATTGGCGTGTTTGTCTATTATTCGGGGTTGATGCTTCATTAACACCCAAAGCTACGTTTGTTTCTTTGATACCAACGCCGTATCACAGTGATCAATCGCCTTATCGATCCGCACCGTAGAGGAATAGAAGGTGAAATCACCAGTAATGTCCAAACCAATTTGATACCCATTATAATTTGATATCGCGATATATATAGAGCTGACCATCGGTGAATTATGTTAAAGGCGTAGTCCGGTTATTTTCAAGTGGGATAATTAAAAATTTGCCAAATTTTATAGCCAAGGAAATTTCACTATTGTGAATTTGAACCATCATCAGTTCAATTTATCGACCATAGATGCA
This sequence comes from Siphonodentalium dalli, assembly GCA_032622095.1. Classification (NCBI taxonomy): domain Eukaryota; kingdom Metazoa; phylum Mollusca; class Scaphopoda; order Gadilida; family Siphonodentaliidae; genus Siphonodentalium; species Siphonodentalium dalli. The sequence goes on along the minus strand of CP136069.1, from coordinate 45,814,923 downwards.
GCATAAAATTCCAACATTGTATTACTTTTCGGCGACTCGAATGAACTTATCTGCCATTTTAAATTAAATAACCGCCATTGCTGTGTTTTGAACGTGCTTAGCTCGATTGCTGATTAAAGGCACGGTGACATTGGTTGTAGGTTATAATTTAGAAATAAAAATTACCAAATTGAGAATTTTCTCAAGAATATACTAATAGTATAGTATATTGAATGCAATATTACCCACAAAACACAATTTGTGTGAACCGATCATTTGTTTATATACAACATGTATAGTATGTGCGATAAACAAAACACTCAACACTGTGTCGATATCTTTGGGAGTGTGTGATTCACGGTGACCCACTCAACCCCGAAATCTTGAGTGGCGAGGATTAGCTAGCGCTATATTGTTATGTTTTTAATTTTAACCAAACTTCATTTATAGTGGGGTCTCCCCGACATTGAATGTTTTGCGAATCGCACACTCTTTACTCACTGTACTGTATTATAATATGGCTTTTGTTTACTAACGTATGATCTTGACATTAACATGCTATTTATGCGATATTTATGATCGGTATAAGAACACAATCGGTCTATATCTTAATACTCTTTCTGTTTATGGCGTTTTTAACAGCAATACCGATCGCGAAGGCCATGCGTATCTTTTAATGCTGAAAGCCAAATTCAACAAAGATGAATTCACTGTAAAATTCATTGTAAGTAAATGTCAATCTATACCATTTGATAAACTTTGTGTCACGAAAATAACAGGTATATTTCTTTAATAGTGGACAGGGAAATATGGGGTGAGCCCCCCCCCCCCCCCCCCCCCCCCCCCCCCCCCCATGTTGGTCACAATATTCAGTAGTTTGAAATTCCATGCCAGATACATGATCAGTTGGAAATTGTTGACTTACCAACCAGTATTCAGTTTGGAATTTGTTGTTGTCTATGCTCAACGGAAATATTTAACAAATATTGTGCATGATGGTTAACAAATACAAATAAATATATTTCATTCCATATACCTTGTCCTTATTACTGTATTGGTCTGGCGTTAATATAACAGGTATCCCAGAACAGATGACTGTATAAGGCGTTACGTAACTGAGGTGTCGAATAATAAGGCGTTATGTAATTACGGTGTGGAATAATACTGCACACATCATAGCGAATTGTGCGTGATTGGCCATTCATTGTCGCATATATATCGGGGGTTAATTCGATCTGAATTATGGTTTGAACGTTTACCTACGTGTGTAGTCCAGATGTCGAGATTTCTGATATAGCACAACCGCGATGTGGTTCGGGATTTGAGAATTATAATATTGTCTACGTTATTGAAGTTTGAAAACCACAATAAGCGCACAATGTATTTTTAAAATCTGTCCAGTGGATGAATCAGTTAGATTGTTCGCAGAATAAATACAATACATTTGTTGATATTCCTGAACAACATTCTGTGTTTTTTTAAAAGATGAATGGTATAGCAATGAGTACAATCGAATCAACCAAATGTAAGATATTAATTAAAGAGTCTAATGCATGGGTGGCACCATACAACCGGTTCGGCGCCCTGATATCCCCTCCCATAGCAAGTCCTGCATGTGTGTGCATTGAATGTCTGTAGTATTTCCCCCACGGCATATAGTATAGTGCGAGTGCAAATGAGTGCACATAAATAAACCCATATAAATGGAAGCCATCCAAACCCGTTTCCATCAAGAATTCTGTGAACGTGTATGATGAATCACTGTCGATTGAGCCGATTTGAATAGCAACGCCGAAGACAGATAAAGCAAAAGTCGATAGGTCAAGCAGACTGACGTGTGTGCCCGAGAGGCAGAGGCAATCCGATTGAGAAGACTGACGCCAACCAATCCGATTATTATGTGAAGGACCCGGAACATCATCCGAGGGTCTGCATGTTGGGGCGGAACATTCCGGCAAATTCTATTTGGCCTCTCGCTCCCCCCTTCCGGGTTGGAATTTTCCAACTCTGTTATCCCAACCTTTCAAACTGTTGGCAATTTCCAGCCGCGGACACCCATATGTTTGAAACTCTTCCAAATTATGACCATTTGAAGGCCCACTTATTTTTTCAACTCTATTAACTCTAGATCATGCCATGAATCTCTACTATGGGTAACGCCCGTATAGAGATTATATACACCAGTACAAAACATTGGAATGTTTTTAAGTTTTGACAAGGAATCTTATCAAGTCGAAAACATAAGGCCGGGAATATATTTCTTAATTATTATATGTTCCGTAATAATGTACTTCACTGTGTGTGAAGGTCCCAACTCGACATTTCACGATAAAATAAGTGAATTTGTGAGGGATTTTGCTTTGCGTGGCTTACAATTATGGAATTTTTCCTGGGTAATTATTTCAACGTTTATTGCGATATCGGCTCACAAAAGTCCGAGAAAAGAATTCAATTTTGAATTGGGACATTCACTTACAGTGAAAAACATTATTAAGGAATAACTAACAAATATATTCCCGGCGTTATTTTTTCGACTTTATAAGGTTCCCTGTCAAAAGGTTTTCTAATGGTGGAATATGATATCTACGGGCGTAAGCCAGAGTAGAGATTCATGAGATAATCTATGTTACGTAACCTTTCAAACTGTTGGCGATTTCCAGCCGGACACCCCCTATATGTTTGAAACTTTTCCAAGTTATGACCATTTCAGTTGGAAGTTTAACCGAAAATAGGTAAATATTCTACTTTTGGTCTAAAAAAGCAACACATTCCAAATTAAATATCAATTGGAAAATCAAACTATCAAACAATTTCAACTTTTTTTTGGACTGACTCTAAATTGTAATTACCGGACTATATTGTATTATATACGTGAGCGGCGCGGGATATTTCTGTGTAATAATGTAGAGATTCTTCGTGCAGACTTCATCTCACAATCGTTCTGTGTGATTTGACGGACATGTCTTCTATTCAGATCTCAAAATATCGGGGACGAAAGTCAGCAGAAACGACTGCATTCTAATCCACAAAGCTTACACAGAAATCTCTAAAAGTTCGTCCTCTTTTTGAGAGACCATACCAACCTTGATTTGAAAGGTCTGAATGCACATACAAACAGGGACGTAGTTAGGGATTGTGGTGTGTTGTTTGCTTCCCAACTTGGTCAACAGTGTTGTATAGTTTATGTGCCTGCATGACACAATTAACGTCGGTTGGAAATTGGAGAGAAAATATATGTTGAAATTGTTCTGATAGTTTGTTTTTTCCAGAAATTATTTACTGTGAAATTTGTTAATTTTAGACAAAAAAACTGACAATTTTCTACTTTCCGCCAACTATTTGAACTGAAATGGCCATCAGTTGGGAAATTTCCAACCTATAGTGTGCCAGGTTTGACATTTAAAGAATCAAACTGTTAGAAATGTTAAGATTCCAGTGGAAAATTCCAACCCAGAAGCCTGCACTGATCTAGATAAATAAGAGTTATAACGTGGATCTTGAATAAACTGTAGCTTGCATGTTTTGGTAGAGTGGCTTGTTTTGCCTCCAACCACATAAGCCTGTCGACTACTGCTTGCTTAATTGTTCATATTCATTCATGTTTCATTTTACTTCAATCGCCAACGAATTTTGGTGCGTATTGGTGAGTCAGAGACAATATCTACCAGAATCATTTCTGGGAAAAGCATCAATGTCAATTATGCATGGCAGATCACATTCACAAGTCGCTTGCACTGCAGGCATATGTCCTCAGTTGCGTGGGTATGAATGATTCGACCGATATATACTCGACGAAAGTTGGCGGCGCCTCGTGCACGCACCTATAATTTAACTTAAAGGTACTCAATCCGATCAGACCCTCATAAATTACTATTTCTTTGGCTTCGGGGGTAAAAAATATTTGATTCGAGTCGAGGAAACCTATCCATCAACGCTCAGAGTGATCAGATATCAATATTTTTGAAGTGTTGTTATTACTATTGTTTATGGCCCAGCAACAGGCCGTCAAAAGGATGGTCTCGGTCAAAATTGCGTTATTATTACCACCTGATTTTAGAGTTATCCATCTTCGTCCGTTTGAATAAGTGTTTCTGGGGCAATTATTAGTACACATCTCGAGAAATAACAAACTTCAAAAATCGATATCTGCTCACTCTGAGCTTTGATGGGTGGGTTCCTCGACTCGAATCAAATATTTGTTTACCCCTGAAGCCAAAGAAATAGTAATTTAGGGGTGCTTAATCGGATTGAGTACCTTTAAATTGCACATGCACTGGTGGGAGTCAGACATGACATCAAGTGACGCGAACACTCTGCTGCCACTGGGGTGATCAGATCGGAACATGCAATAAAGTAGTTATCTATAAAAAAAATATATATATAAATATAAAGTTATATCCAAACTATTGACAGCACACATTCGCGAGTTTGCGATTTCAAACCGGTACGCGTACGGGTATAGCTACCCGTACCGGTACACGTTTTGAAATCGCAAACTGTTTTACCGGTAGAATTCATCACATCGACTGGTAATGTATGGTGAGCCAACTGCGACAAAAAAGATATTATGATATAGATTGTTATTCGCGTTATTGGCCTATGTTATACTTAGCGTTATGGGTTGTTGGAAATATGTATTTAGATTAGATGAGCCCCATGATAATCAGTTGCTTTCATCAAGGACGAGCTAGGTGGCAGTTGGAAGAGGACGTTGCTTTTCTTTCACTCATATTGGTAACATTTTCAACAATTTGATTCTACAAGTCATAGACCGATCGAATGTTGACAATAAATCGGTTGGAATTTTAAACTTAGAAAATAGATTATGATAGCTCAAATATACAATTACGTTATATATAGTTAAAATGTCCAACCAATATTCGGTGTAAAATGTATTGTTTTAGACCAAGGGTCTAATATTGTCCTACATGTACTTTCAGTTCGATATAATACCGCATTTGTCCCTTATTTTAGTTGGGGAATATTTAGTCATATTAAAGATGCATAATCCGAATTAACGCTCCCAAGTTACTATTTTGTTTTGGCTTCGGGGGTAAAACTAAATATTTGATTCGAATCGAGGAACCCACCATCAAAGCGCAGAGTGATCAGATATCGATTTTTGAAGTTTGTTATTTCTTGAATTGTGTAATTATTTGTGGCCCAGAAAAGAGTCATCAAACCGACGGTCTCGGACAAAATTGCGGACGAAGATGCTTAACTCTAAAATCAAGTGGTAATGCGGCCAAAATTTTATACTATATAGTTGACAGCAGTTAGCATTATTTTTTTGTAATTAATCGATTCTGATAACAAAAGCGTATTTTGAAGAAATGTTCTTGTTGTAACTTTATGATATAGGAACCGTCTGATCGGTTTGAGTAGATTTAAGTAAACCCTTGTTTGGAATCTTTCAACAGATCGAAGGGTCGGGGCAAGGGAATATTTATGCCAAGAATTGGGATTGTTGTCGGGATCTAAACCCGGAGGTAGGTTGAAATGTTTAACTTGGTAACAAAAAAGGTGTCAAAATGTAGTCTGTTTATTATACGGATTGAATAAAGAGCGTTTACTTCACTTCTGTGCGAAACACAGAAAACAGCTGAAACTCGTTCTGCTTATATGCTTAGATTTTGTAGAGTATGTATAGGTATTTCGTGTATTTGGCGACCTATATTATCCCCACTACAGTATACACAAGTATTGTGGTTCAAATGCGCCATGTCCGTTCAGATAGTAAATATATATTAAAATGATAAATCAGTCCCCACCTACATACGATAAGGTAACTAAACGGTAATTGTATTCAAATGTGCAATGCACAGATAAATCCACGATATATTTATGTCCTTGTACAATGGGTTGAGACAGGGACGTGACGACAGGGGTGTCTTAACCCCCCCCCTCCCCAACTTTGGTCAAATTTAATGTTCAACATTTGGAAATTTGATATACCTGACACAACATTTGTTTGAAATTTCACACAAACAATAGGTTGAAATTGTTTTCGTAGTTTGATTTTCGAACAATTTATTAGTGGATAATTTGTAGTTTTTAGACCAACATTTGCATATTTCCCAATTTTTGGTAACAAAATTTGGACTGAAATGGCTGTCAGAAACAGTTGGAACTTGTTCAAGCTTGGGGGGGGGGGGGGGTGTCAGGTCTCAAAATTTCCAACAATCGGAAAGCTTGATGCCAGCCAAGGGGAGGGGTGGATTTACGCGCAAACTTGTGAATTTGATATGGTTCGAGATGTGTAGTTAGAAATTCGAAGGTGGACACCCTTCCTAACGCGCAGACCATCTATAGCCATGTCCCTGCAATGGGCGTCTATAGCACCATCTACTCACTCTATTAATCACAACCTGTCATTAATGCAGTGAAAAAAAATCGGCCTTCCGTATTTATCTAAGTGTTAGAAGCCGCCTCGAGAATTTGAACACAAATCCTGGGTTAAAATGATAACTTTATCAATAATATTTGCCCATGAAATCTTTCAATAAATAGGTTAACGCATAGCTGACTGGAATTTCATGGACCTTTGAGTGAGAAAATCGTAGTGAAAGGCTACCGGTCAATGGGACAAATCTACCCGTTTCAATTCGCTATCGCTTTATGTGCTGAATTGAAAGTACCCAAGTGACCGTGACGATGTTCACAGATTTACCCGTGCCCGTTCCCGTCGAACGGGTATCGCAAACTCGCTACTATTCTTATAAATGGTTTATTTGTAGCGACCGCCGACCGAAATATTAGTCCCGAACTTAGAACTATAAATATTTACAATATTGTACGGAGTTCAGACGTTATATATATGTTTTCTGAAATGGAAATGGTTTGGATTTTCGCTATATATACTTAGTTGAATGCATGCTGTATGTATTCTTTCAGTGGGTCATGAGTCTGCGCAACCATTTGCCTATTTGATTCACTGCAGTTAGCACACAGTATGTCTTTAACCCTTCGTTGTGCTTATTGCGATCACACGATTTATATACCATAAACGTATGAAAGGGGACAAAATATAAAACAAATATATAACTTCCCGATTCCGATATGATAAATACGATTTTTTTTATAAGATGTAATATTTCGCGACCATCCTGTCACTCTATAAATTGGATATTGTCATTCCGAACATTTGCCTATGAAATACTATATTGGGTCAGATATCTATGTTTCTAAATCGGCCAATATTGATATTGTATTATTATTATCGACAGCGACCATTCATTTCCGTTTGAATGCTTAGTGAATTTGCAAGGAAACTCAACAGATATGTGAATTATATAGTGGATCGAACTTGCATAAGATATGGGCCTATACGTAAATCAGATAATTACGGAACTGTATATATGGCTGTATATATATACATGCCATGTGCACAGATATCAACTGAACTGAAGGGGGTGGTTTGAAGATAAATAAACGGAATTTACCGGGGCGGTTATTATCGAAGCTGAAATCTTTTTCAAAAGACCAGTTACATCCATCTGTCCTCTTGCATGATGCCCACAGTCCTTCGTGGGACAAAAAGGCCTCAATCCAAAAGGGCGTGGCGAACGAAATCACCATGGCTAAGGTCGTTATCACGAGAAATATAAGTCCAACAACGGATCCACAAGACGCCATCTCGGAATTTTCACAATGGACTTTTTAAGTCGCTTCAGTCTACTACACTCTATCCAGCGACAAGAATCAATGTTCACAGAATTTAATACACAGTATAATCACTCATAAGAACTACAGACGCGCACTCCCTTCACCCAACGAAGAAACCGCTACAAACTGTAACACTTCCAGAAATCTCTTAAAGGGTATCAGCCAACCAGATAATCAAAAATCCGTTGCTATGGCGACTCACAGAGATTTTTCGTGGTGGAATTGACATACGATACACACGGGAAGTGTATTTCTCAGTAGGTTGCTGCGAGGATAAGATTTTATACTGTCTCTCTCCCTCTAACCGCGCGTTGTGCACTTATTGGTTCGGCCGACGCTGCGTGAAGGCGATTTACCGACGCTTGCCGAAGATTAAATTCGTTATTCTGTTTACCCTGGACCTTTGGCCTTCAAATGAAGCAACTATGATGGGTTTTGAAATGTGGTCGATGTTTACTGGAAAACAATGCCAATTCCAAGAATATTGGTTCTAATTGTTCATTATTGTTACACCAAACATGCGTGTGGATGTGTTGCAAGGAAGTCGGAATCAACGCATACTAATTCAATTAACCATATATTACACGACATGTATTATCCAATACAAGAGATAGACAAAAGCTTAAAGACGAAGCTTAAAGATACATAATCTGAATTAACGCTCGCAAATTACTATTTCCTTGGATTCGGGGGTAACAAATATTTGATTGGAGTCGAGGAACCCACCCATCAAATATATTATTTTTCACAACCAATAATTTTTTGTGGCCCAGTAAAAGTCGACGAGAAGACGGTCTCGGAAGATGGATAACTCTAAAATCAAGTGGCTTTTTTGTGTCAGATATTTGACAAACCGGCAAAATTTGTTGAACAAAATATTGATAAATAACAGGTTTTGGGCAATTTTATACTATAGTTGAATGGGGTTAGCATTATTTTGGGCAATTAATCTATTCTGATAACTGAAGCGGCATTTAAAAAAATGTTGTTGTTGTTGTTGTTGTTGTTGTTGAAATCTGGTGATATGGAGACCATCAAAACGAAATGAGTATCTTTAAACACGCCTGTGTACCTGGTACATGTATCACCAACCCAGAAGGTATAACCAAAACCGGACTGAATGGGAAAGAATATATATCACAATGGTCACACATGAGCACTCTTGTCACTAGTATCAAAATCGAGGGAATAATTTTCCCTGCGAATCAAGATGGCGTCCAAAATGGCCAACAAGAAAGATATTCACTGGCAGGAAGTAGTTTTTCGACCAATCCAATCCTTCTGGAATCACCAACAATTATTCAGTGTCTCTTTGATTTGACAAACATAGAGACCACGAACAATTTGTCATTTCGTACATCATTTGGTATATGACAATACATAACCCAGGCCGAACGCGTATGCACTAGTACATACAGCCCACACATTACCACAAATTCACTCCATATATACATAAATACCACACAGATGACCATGTAGCCACTCTCTTATGCCCACACACATCAGCCATGACAATACAACCAAGAGTCACCATGCAGACACTCCTAGTATACTCGTACGCACCACACATGACCGCATATAGTCAAACCATGTATACATATTCACCACATTCACAGTCATGCACTACATGCAGCCACTCACTGTATACCCATTCACCTCACCCACGATCATAGTAACTCCCTGTATATGACTCTCCATGTATACCAATTCACCTCACACATTATCATACAGTCACTCCTTGTATACCTATGCACCTCACCCATGATCATACGGCCTCACCCTGTATGTCCTGTATACATATTCGCCTCACCATGGCCATAGAGCCACTCAATAAATACATATTCATCACACCATGACGATACATCCATTGCCTGTATACATGTACGCCTCACCAATGGTCATACCAGATATACAAATTATACCACACACACGACCATTCATCTACTATGGAATCATGTTTAGGCCAATCGGGATACGTGTTTATTACATGTACATGATCCTACCCTTATTCCATTCAATAAACCCATTCTATAAATTGTGATATTAAACGTTCGTTTAGTAACAGGAAACAGTGCAGGCTACCTTTGACTTCCGGTGTGTCGTCTGTTTACATTCTGTTCTACCTTCTCACCATGTAAATCAATCCAAACTGCCGGCGGAACCAGTTTCACCACTTATTTATTCAAATGTTAGGCGTTCTGCATCCTATATGGACCACCCTATAGTGAATAACTGATACAATCGATAGCTTTTAATGAACTATAACTATATGGAGGTGTGTCAGATTAGAAAATATCAACACATAGACAGTTTGATGTACCATTTCGAAGTTTCAACCGAAAGGGGCACAAATGGTATTTCGCAAACATGGGGGGTCAATGGGGGGGGGGGCTCTGTTTAAGTGGACACCGACAACGGAGACCCTCTAGACACGTCCTTTGTTGGAAATTAAAAGGTGAACACCCCCAGTAAAGACCCTCTATCCACGTTCCCGCTTTATGTTGATATATGATAATCATATCCTCAATTTTGACATGACATTTCAAGTTGCGAACCTTATTTGTGGCTTTAACGACGCAAAATCGCTATACAGTTAAAGATGCTCTATATCTTCCTCGCAACACTTCAAACAATAACAGCAGCCACATTAACAACGACACTATATTTATATGAATCTATTTGCATTATTATTATTAAAAACAAAAACAGAAATCAACGCGAACAGAAACATCAGAAGGTACACATATTTAAAGGTACTCAACCCGTAAAGAGGGTCCCCATCTCAACAGATTCCAACAACAACAATCCGATCAGAGGGTCCTATATTACTATTTCTTTGGCTTTGGGGGTAAAAAATATTTGATTCGAGTCGAGGAACCCATCAAACAAAGCTCAGAGTTATTAGATATTGATTTTTGAAAATTCTTATGTTCTCGAGATGAGTACTTATAACTGCCGTCAATTTGGTAACATGCTCGAGATTTTACGCCAAAATTCTATTCAAACAGACAAGGATGGATAACTCTATAATCAAGTGGTAATAATTGACTACGTACTGGGCCAGAAAGAATTCCCGATAATGAAAAATAATAGATTTCTAAAATCGATATCTAACAAATCTGAGCTTTGATGGGTGACTTCCTCGACTCGAATCAAATATTTTTGACCCCCGAAGCCATTGAAATAGTAATTGAGAGGAGTTTTATCGGGTTGAGTACCTTTAACTTTAAATTGTTTAAAATCTAGATTTTTCAATCCCAAAAATGTAATGTTCTGAGAAATAGTTTTTAAAAAATTCACAATCCGTGGAAAACAAATATTTGGAAAATAAATATTTCCTATAATAACACGCCCCTCCCTAATCCTGCAGTTCTACACATAGCTTGTTCGAGAGTCTAATTTTAATTAGAACTGTTTTCAGGAAGGGATTAATATAAGAATTTATGACACTGACTGAGCCAAATTAACAATAATATGAACATTGTGTCTCCTCACAATTTGTAACTTATCTTGTGTTTCAGCTGCCCGCTTGAGTAGACGCGGAGAGCTATATGCATATGGTTTTCCGTGTCTCTTCGACTAGGCTGCTGTGACTCAATTCAATTGTTGAAAATATATATATTTATATACAATAATGTTTGAAATGAATTGTAACAAAAAAAGATGAATAAATTATAAAACAAAACAAAAACTGTTTTCTCTGCCTGAACATTGTTATATATTGTATATATTGCCAATTTGCCACGGTGGTGTTCCATATTTACAAATCCGTATGGAACGTACGTTAATTCCATAATTGCATTCTCAACGACTCGGCCATTTCCGCTTCTCTGGGGAAATAACCTCTTCCATAAATAGAAACCATATCTGCCGGTATATTTAAATAAATATTTATTACTATTTATCACTATTTAATACATGATCAAGTCTGGTACTGGTATAGAGTGAATGCATTCTGCTACATTCACATATATGTGTCAACGAGTCAAGGTCATCGCCTTATTACCAGGGCCGTAAATTGTAACATTGCGCGAATATGGTTTCTATTTATGGAAGAGGGTATTTCCCCGTGCAGCGAAGCGGAAATGGTGGAGTCGTTAAGAATGACACATCTCGTTGACGTCAAATGACGTTCGCCTCAACCATGAAACCTGAACTATAAAATAAAAGCATCATCACACATAACAATTAACCAAGCCATGCATGTGCCTAAATAAACCGTGTGTATATATAAGCCTGTGTGTTTAAAGGTACTCAATCCGATTAAGCACCCCTAAATTACTATTTCTTTGGCTTCAGGGGTAAAAAATATTTTATTCGAGTCGAGGAACCCATCCATCAAAGCTCACAGTGATCAGATATTGGTTTTTGAAGTTTATTATTTCTCGAGATGTGTACTAATAATTGCCCCAGAAACACTTATTCAAACGGACGAAGATGGATAACTCTAAAATCAAGTGGTAATAATAACGAAATTTTGACGGCGTCTTTCTGGGCCACAAACAGTAGAAATACCTAAACTTCACAAATTGATATCTGATCACTCTGAGCGTTGATGGGTGGGTTTCTCGACTCGAATCAAATAATTGTTACCCCCGAAGCCAAAGAAATAGTAATTTATGAGGGTCTGATCGGATTGAGTACGGATTCTAGGACGAGTGGCTCGTAATAACGAGAATGACAATCATGCCATCGCAGAGCCTCTGGTTCTATCCTTCCGCGCTAACACTTGTGTCGTATCATCAAATCCATTAACACACTCATGTCGTTCTGCGTATAAATGTCGACGACACGTAATTTGTCAGCTTTTCAGCAAATGTCGCTATAATTCCCAAACAATGGGCGAGGAGACATTCTTCAATTGTACATTCCTCAGTAGTTCGCAATTACATTGAAATTAACGCCTGCAAACGATGTATTTTTTATTCTCTGAATAGAATGTCATTTTAAAGGTCAATGAATTACAAAGTATAGTACGGTCGTTCATTATAGCTAGTTAACTCATGTCAATATACTCAGTTCCGTCGTGACTTGTGCATATCTATACTATATATGCCAATGAACGTCGACATACCACCGCCCTATATCTGTATATATACTATCTTAAAGGTATCGAGACTGTATCTATAATCCCGCCATGTATGGGGCCATCTTATACTATACTCAAAGAAAATATCCAATAAAAGAATTAATATGAGTCAAGAATGAGAGTTAATAAACTCACGTACACAAAGAACCACGTATAACAACCTGATAATTATAACGAAAACGAGTAAAAGGGTTAAGCCATTTACTCATTTTCATTATAATTACCATGTTGTTTTTCATCGTTCAAAGAGCACATTGGTGTATTCTGCACACATCCCGGACTCAAATTCATTCATTTGTTGCACATATTCTGTTCACTATAGAGTAGGAGACCCCCCCCCCCCCCCAACCCCATATAATTGAAATTAACCTCAAGCTTTCCAACTGTTGGACATTTTCAAACTGACACACCACCCCATGCACCTATGGTTGGAAATTTTATAACTGATAGTCATTTCAGTTCGAGCATTTAACCGAAAGAAACTGATGGAAATTTCTACTTTTGGTCTAAAAAAAACTATTTCACACTAAATACTGGTTGGAAATTTAATTGTCAGAATAATTTTAAATTTTTTGGTCTGAAAATTTCAACTATTGAAATTGTTTACCAAAGTAGAGGCGAGACACTATATAGCCACTCAGGTATACACCCCATATAGCCACCCAGGTATACACCCCACTCATGACCACAGTCACTCCAGGTGTACGTATACACCCAGTCTGAAGTAAACTACATACCCACATATAAAAAATAGTGGTATCAGTATGAATCTGAGTGTATGTTTACATAGACTGGTATACACCTCACCAATAGTCATACAACCCTTCAAGACATACCAGTGCCCTGTACACGACGACCTCACCATTGGCCATACGGTCACTCCCTTATAACTATTCGCCACACACGTGGCCATTTGTACACTCCATACTTGCATATACACCTCACCAATGACAATTCGCTGTAAACTCATACATCCGATACATGATCATGCAGCTACCCCCTGTATACATATACATGTATACCCACTAATGACACTACATCAACAGCGAAGATGCATATACATATCATATACACCTATAATCACAATATCGCTTCATATATACTCACACGCCCGCCAATGACCATCCATCTATACAGGTGTGCATATACACTTCAACAATCGTGACCATACAGCCGTTCCATGTACACCTTTATATATATTACCCATAAGCATACGATCACTCCTTATGTATCCATACAGACCATACACCCCACCCATGATCATACAGCCAACACATGTGTACATATACACCCATCCATGACAATAAAGCAAACCAAGCACAGGTTAACCGTGTGGGGAAAATAAAACGGTGGGATCCACAAAGGGGAGCCTTATTTTCTAGCAATATCGAACCTAATCGCATTACGCATATTTTCGATACATTTGATAACCTCGATCAGGAGGGAATTGTCAGTCAGTCAAGTATTGACGAACTATGTGAGCTCATAAGTAGTACGTTGATGGCAGCGGCCGACCAAACATTGGGAACTTATCGTCCTCGAAAAATTATACATGAAAATGCGCGTCAGAATAAACCTTGGTTCGACAACGAATGTCGAGCGGCGAGAAAATATTTTAACCGAACCAAGCGTAAGTAATATGACGTTAATAAAACAGGCTACAATAAGGCGATATTAAAAGACGCCAGCACAAGCTATAAACATATTATGGATATAGTTAGGGAGCCCGCATATGTTCTAATTACACTTTTGCGTACAAAAGGTTTGACCCCCTAAAGTTGGTACCAATAATGGAACATTCTGAAAAACCGATTTCTTAAGTTGCGCATTCCTGTGGTTTAGGGGCTGCTGAACCCCAAAAAGTGCCAAAAATCACTTCTATTTACACTTCCGCGTACATCGATGAATTTTGGTTTGATGATACTCCTAAGTGTACTGATTAAGAAAACACAACTTAAGAAATGGATTTTCCTGGGGTTTTCAGATAAGAAAGGGGGTCCCATGCTGAACCCCAAAACGTGATTTTTCACTTTTTTTTACACTTTCACGTACATCCATAATTTTTGGTCTCAAAGTACTTTGATATATACTAATTATAAAAACACAACTTAAGAAGCAACTTTTCCTGGGGTTTTAAGATAAGAAGGGGGTCATCGGGTCACCCCTCAAAACGTAAAAAATCACTTTTATTTACATGATTGCATTCGTCCAACGTGTGTGTATGTGCGTACACCCCTGGAACGTTGCACTATTACAACCAATACATCCCTAAATCGATACGATCAACTTAAGAAATATATATTCATGTCGTTTTCTGATAAGAACGTGACTTGTTAACCCCCCCCCCCCCCCCCCCCACAACACGATCCATTTTCTCGAACTATAAGTGAGCCAGTTTTATGAAAATTATAGCGGGAAAATCTATTAAAATGTTTACAAATGGATATATTTTCGTGAAGCTAAGACATAATGACACTTTTTTGGGCCAAAATTGAAACTCACCATCCAAGATGGCCGCCAAAATGGCCGCCGTAAATTGAAAATATGACATTTTTTCACAAATATCTTCTAGATCAATTCATGACGTTTGGAACTGGTTGAGTCATTCAACTTTATTTTGTATATTAAACTGATCATTGGAGCAATTAAATATGCATTTATTGGGGTCCTAACCCCTTCCGATCCCTCAAAAATTTGATTGTACAGAATGCGGTATAAAATTTCACACACAAAAATCACAATTGGGATTCTAGTCATATTTCAACAAGAAATGTACAGAACTTTGTAATGTGAGTGAGGCATATCATTGCCTATGCATATTCCAAATCACTGGAACCAAAATTCTTACTTTGGCACAAAATGGCTGCCAATATGGCCGCCAACATATGGAAAATGGTGAATTCTACACGACCTACACATGGACAAACCAATCAGCGCTGAGCAAAACAGAGTTGAGAAACATAAAATCGCTACTGATTAAGCAGTATGAGCACCACCTCTTTGAAAATCTGAATGCTTCTACTTCATCGCGCGCCATATTTTACAGAGACATAAAGCAGTCAATGAAAATGAGTAGCTATTTAGTTTATTTGCCATCTCATTTGTCTAATTACCTATTGAAAATCAGAACATCTAATCATAAATTACCAGTAGAAAAACATAGATGGACAAAAGAAACCACAAATTCCGCAGACAATTTAAGATCCAGTCCGTTTGACTGCACTCACAAGTGGGTCACAATCCGTATAATCCGGTAGTAAATGAACTAATAACAATCGTGTTCACATATACACACTCAATTAGATACGTTACTATACACAAGTTCAAGTTCAATGTTTTATTTACTCAAATCACAGTATATGACACAAGAGACATATTTATAATTATACAGTACATGATATGTCATTGGTGTAATAATCAAAGTCGACAACAACAAAAAATGGGTATGATAACAACGTATTCTATATGCACATAATGTGCGAATGGGATGGTGGGGTTGATAAGGTCAGCGGTGATCCAAAATAATTTCGAAGATTTTTGATGAATCCGCATAGCTTGTAGAAGCATACATTGTTTTTTGGGTTCATTATATTTCTGAAATTATGGACCTATTTTTGTTCTGTCAAGTGTAAGGGAAAAAAACGTCTTCGGAGTGAGTTCAATTTGTTACAGTCCATTCTGTAGTGATATTCGTTCCCTATTTCGCTCTTACCACACAACGTGCACTTTCTCATTTGGTAATCAATCTTGTACCACGATCCAGTTTCTACTGGGAGGTGATGGTTTGAACATCTGAAATTAGCTAAAATAACTGCTTGTTTTTGGTGGAGATCGGATAATTAATTTTCTTATGTGAATTTATAGTTTATGATCCGATAATTTCGACACTTATTCATGGAGTTAATCTCGTTTCTCCACTGGTTTTGAAATTTATTTTCCAGAGTTTGTCGTGTGATATTTTTAACCGACTTAGGGTTAATTTCGTGTATAAACTGGTTTGTCCAGATATCGGGCAGTTCCAATACAGATGCCAATATGCTATTTTATATTACTATATATGTTCAGAGGAATTCAATACAAACACTCAACGCAGTGATATGATTATATATGGCAAAATACGAGCATATATATAAATTCATGGCATAAACCTTGTTTTCACGTTCTCGTTGTATATTCGTTAGTTTAATTAAAGTGCATGTCCTGTCATTCGTTCTCTTATTCCATATTCCTTGTACTATTACTTAGTTATTCCATTCTATTTCCATGGTTAAATCCATGTTAATTTGTTCATATTTCCAGTTTCGTCAGATACTTGTCGTTAAAACGTAATAAAGATTGCTTTAATTATATTCTATATACCAACATTTTTTGTTTACCCATGTTCACTCAATTTCCTGTGCATGGATATTCATTTAGTTTGGTTATGTTTAAAGGTACGGTTGGCCTTGGCGGTGGGTATCCTGTGAAAATATTTACACCCGTCAAAAACCGCCACAAACAGAAAGAACATCAAAATGTAGACAGACTTTTTCGGTATACAAATAAGAAATATCGCATAAACAGTATGTTATTGTCATCTGTTTGACCATTGTTATGTAAACAAAAGCATAAAAAGTTACTGGTGTTTGTTTATATTATGATGGTAAACATAAAGAGCGTTTTTTGTTGGTGAATTCCTGATATGGAACTAATAAAGAGCGATTATGCCATTTGTGTGTGATTAGCCAGTAGCATTGTGCTGTCTTCTGTAACACAATCAGGCTCTTGCTTATGTAAAATACAGTAGGTCTTTGTGATAACATGCTGTTTACGCGATGGTCATGGTATATATATGAACGAAACTGTATGCGTTTTAATGTTTTTCTGTTTACGGTGATTGGAACAAATATGAATAATTTCGACAACTAAGGCCTCGATCATTTGCATTTAACATTATTACATAATTTTATATAAACTGGATAGTCCGTTTATTGAATACTTTTGCAGACAAAAATGATATATACATGGGGAAAAAAGCAACTTAAAGTTGTACAGAACATAGAATTACAAGCAAAAGAGGCATGTCCTGTCTTCGAAGCCAAGAGAACAACTATTTTCGCCAGCTACCAAGTGTCGGACAGTATGCATACGTCCGACTGTGAGACCAATATGTTCGAACTATATAAATACAACTCCCGAAAAGCTCAGAACTCCCCGAACCCCAAGAAAGAGGGCAAATTTGTCCTCAACATCGGCGAAAAAGAAGACTCGCGTCCGGTTGTTTCCAGTTGAGAGTGGCGCTAGTACAAGTGGTCCCCAGAACGAAATAATTCGACTAATTCCAACAGTGTTGAAAGAACTAAAATACTAAATCGGTGTGAAGATGTGCCGCTGGACTTTTTTAAGCTTGTTGCAAGTGGAAAATTTCCACTGGATGGATAGATGTAGTGCGGTGGTACCGGAATTATAATACATCGGTTGTGCGAAACCCAGACACAAAAAAAAAAACGAAAAAGGACATTACAATCCACATATTTCACCAATTAGTTCCGCTGTACTCAGCTGTACTTGACAGTTAGCCCATACGACAACAAAGATAACAACCAAAGACTGCCAAATGGGATACAGCCCATCCCATCACCACAGAAAGTGACATTTTACTATACCATGATCACGGTTAGGAGAAAAACCACATGCCAGAGAAAAGAAGGCACACGGAATAAAAATCGTTTATCAGGAAATTATCACATAACATTTACACATTTATTG
This sequence comes from Siphonodentalium dalli, assembly GCA_032622095.1. NCBI lineage: Eukaryota > Metazoa > Mollusca > Scaphopoda > Gadilida > Siphonodentaliidae > Siphonodentalium > Siphonodentalium dalli. The sequence continues at coordinate 45,796,442 of CP136069.1, read as the reverse complement.
CTGACCTTAGCTAATGTAAATTAATAAGAACATATCAAAGAAACAATATACATATTGTATGCATACATACTTTTACTTAAGATTTAACAATATAAAAATTAATTTGCTTTAGACTTAAAGGGGTACTGTACACAGGGATAGACAATTTTTTTTATTTACTCCCCTTGAAATAACTTTCAAGTTAGATTGTGTTCGTGTTATATGAGTTTCGTATAAACCTAATTTAGCGAAGAAAATATTGATCTTGGAAACAAAAATATTACGATTTCAAACTACGCGCCATGTTTTTGACCTTCACCGGAGAAGACTCAGGTCGCAGGAAGAACCGGAAGTTCATTGTTCACAGCTTCAATTGATGCATCCAATCTCTTCCATCGAACAATCTCACTCCGTATAAAAATACTTGACGCTTCATGACTCTTGTTTCTTTCTCCTTTTTCCGATTCGGTTATAGCGGGCCTTTCTTTTGCAGGTAACATGTTATGTGTGCAACTCAATAATGTTCGCGAACGGCCGTCGATAAAAGACACGCAACAGATACTATTTCAAGAACGGTAACTCGTACTGGCATAATTCTCCATTTTATGACTCCAGCCATAAATGAATTTATATTAAATAATTCAATTTTACTTTTGTGATAGCCTGTTAACCGGAACGTTTTCAGTAGACATCGTCGAGTCAAATTAGTTATTTTAAAATATAATATTTATATTAGATCGTTATTGTCACCGGGAATTTATTGAAATTGGGGTACAGTACCCCTTTAATATAAAAATTAATTTGTTAACGATAGTTAACGATAAAAAACATAAACATTTCTTACTGAGTGAATCCAACATTTTTTGGCAACTAGAATTACGTCTTCAATATAATCTCCAAAGTTCAAAGCATAAAGAGCCGTAACTTATTTTGATTGCATTAAACGCAAATAAAAGTAAAATTAATGTGTATGTGCACACCATTACAGTACTGTTATCGCGTATTATTTCATGAGATGCATATTACATCATTCCTATAATTATCATCGCATTCGCATGCATGTACCCAAATCTGTAGCTCACATTGACATCTCGGAAAACAAATACTCCAATTTAAAAATGTTATTGATGCCATAGTTCGATCTCTGATCATCAATTAACGTCTTATATATAATCATGCATTGGCAGGATTTGGTGTGTCTGCATGGACCACTCCTGAAACAAAGATGCACTTATTAATTTATTATGTATAATTATTTATAAATTGTTCTATTTACTTATCAAATATCAACGATCGAGTATGGTTGCCGGCAAAACAGATTGCAATAATAATTAAACACATGTGAATGCTTCCACATGTTCCACAACTGTGAATGCATACAATAGTCGTAAAACTAATTGTGATATTCGGCATGTGAAAGCAAGTATTCAGCGAAATGGTCGATTCTGGAATCATATGTTGATTGTATGTAGCGTTACCAGTTTAAAAGCCCATGTAGGCGTTAACATGTCAAAACTTTGAAACATGCCTCCAAAATTGGTGACGGAAACCACATAAACGCGATCATCTTGACCATAGTTACAAATATATCTCGGTGGAGTTGACTTTGAGCTAACAAACAATGTTTTACGGCTCATAAGCAATGATTTTTATTGGTTTATGCATAGTTTGCAAAAACGAGAAATACTCACTTCGAGTCGTTTCGAACATCCGCCATTTTTCAGCAAAAGACTTTTGTTTTATGACATAGGTTCCAGACCCTGGTACCTATATTCGAACTTGGCCTGTAGTTTTAGCTGGGAAAAAACACATACCAGCTTTGGTTCACATAAAATAATCCAAACTGGAGTTATCGGTCGGAAACCAAAATGTTATGAAATGGGTCAAATTCTAAGTCGAAAAAGGGCCGTAACTCATGTAAAAATATTTGGATGGAACCCATATTCGATCCTGGTCGGTATCTTTAGCTGGGAAATACACATACCAACTTTGGTTGAGATCAAATAATTCAAACTGAAGTTATCGATCGGAAACAAAAATGTTAACAACCGGTCAAATTATATGTCGAAAAAGGGCTGTAACTCGTGTAAAATAAATGGACGGAACCCACATTCGAACTTGGCCTGTATTTTTTAGCTAGGAAATACACATACCAACATTGGTTGAGATCAAATAATTCAAACTGGAGTTATCGATCGAAAATCAAAAATGTTAACGGACGGACGGATGGACGGACTGATTACATAATACAACCCTTTTTTCAAAAGGGCGTATACAAATTAAAAGTTACCGAATCCCTGTGCTTCGATCCTTCGACGCAAAGCATTATATATCCCTATACCGATTTCACTAGCTATTTTACGTCCAAAGAAACTTTAACTAGCGCGGACGCAGCAGAATAATGATGCTCATTCATCTGAATGTCTAACGAGCTGAGTCTGCAAATCCTAGTGGAATAATTATCCAACCTTCTCGACTCGTAGACTTTCGGATTCATTGTAAAATTTTAAGAAGTTTTCCTTTGAGACCGATAACCACTCTCAGTATTTCTCAGAATGAACTTCTATTAGTGTGGCTGAAAGCTTGACAATATTAATAATATTAATTAATTATGAAATGTCTGTGGCGTAACAAAAGGGCTGCTGCATAAAATTGCCTTGTTTTTGTAAGCGGAAATTGTCATTGTCCAGGCTATAAAAGAATTATTCAATTTGATTTGTTGTCTAGACGGTATAATGTAATTGCGGACACAGACGAGGCTGTTGGCCGAATTACTTGGCGTCCGTGAATCGTGGTTGTCTCTCATGTCAATAGAGAAATTTAGTTACAGGCACATGTAACTTGTAACATGTGTTACTATGGTATTGCTAGAGAGTTGTACCTGTTGGAAAAAAGTTGCCTGATTTTGTGACACCAAAAGTGCATTTTTATAGATCCAAGCCCTCTGTGTAGGAAAACACATAAACGATAGGTACCCAGCATGACACACTAATGCCACTTGCATGGATCGTCAAAAATTACAGAACTGTTACCATCTCAAACTTACCTGCACAATTTATTATTGCTAAGTTTGGTTCTTTAAATTACAAAGAAGTTGATAAAAAAAAAAGCTTAATGAAACTTGAATTACAAATGATTTATCAGAAGTATGAAAGAAAAAACAGACTGACAGACTTGCATATATACATAGGCTCCCATGTTGGTTAATGTTTTGGCATGTAACGGTATTACACCAGGATTTACCAGAGTATAATGTGAGTGGGGTACACCTTGCCTTTAGTTGGAATTTACAAGAGTGTGTCCCTTTCACGTGTTTTAGCTTTTACCAGAGTATATAATTTATGCCTGAATTTACCATATTTTACCGGAGTAGAGCCTGGTATACCATGTTTTACAGGACTTTTACCAGAGTGTTTTATAAGGACATGAGCGATAACTCTATTTCACAATAACACATTACAGAGCTGAGGTGTTTTCTGTCTCTTTTGTGAGAAGAAAATCATCTTTTGTTAGTTAATCAGTGGAAAACAATTGTAGCCGGTGTCATACTCAACAGTTAACAGAATGGGGCAAAAAATATTGTTATAAATAAGTCAGCTAAGTCAAGAAGAGTTTAACACCTTATATAAAACTCATGTGTCATTCATATGACATCAAATCTGTTACTCAAATGTTAAGGCTTCTAAAAGCGTAACCCGGCACTACTGTGAAATAATACCCTTATATAATACCCTGGTGGAATTACACTAGTAGAACCGCCACATACTTACATCCCAGTAAAATAACTTGGTGAAATACATGAGTGGGTCCATTTCACTGGAGTAAATACATGGTTGGGTCTACATGTGTGTGTATAATATGGTGACGATTCACTAGACGAATCTTACCAGAGTAACACCCTGGTAAAATTATATAATTTTAGTTCCAACCGCCACAGTAAATACTACGGTGTATTCACCATGGTTTACTAGAGTGGTTTAATTTAAGAGATACCAGTATAACCTCACATCTTTGTTGTATGTGTGTTATAGATGGGGTAATGGTGAATGGTTGGGTGAGAACTGTGGAGGATTTTATATAAACACTGATCCAGAAGAAATATGATGCTCACACATCTGACTGTCAAATGTATTGAGCCTGTAAATCCTAGAGGAATATATTTTCTGCCTTATCGACTCGTAGACTATCGGATGAATATTCATTGTATAATTTTAAGCAGCTTTCCTTTGAGATCAATAACCAATATCAGTACTGTATTTCTCAGAATAAACTTCTATCAATGTGGGCGAAAGCTTGACAATATTAATAATATGAAATGTCTGTGGCGTAGCAAAATACTGCTGCATAAAAATTGCCTTGTTTTCATAAGCAGAAATTCTCATTGTCCAATGTTGTCCAGGCTATAAAAGATTTACTCCATTTGATTTGTTGTCTAGACAAAGTAATCCAATTGCGGACACAGCCGGGGCGTGATAGTCCAAATGTTAGAGAGTTTTCACAAACTCACGGATTGAGTTATGATTAGACTTATGGCTATTTGCTCTTATAAAAACGTACTGCGGTAAACTATGATAAAAAAATCTCTGCGGTGCTGCATCGGGGTGTTTTGGTCGGTGTTTTGACCTTGGTGTACCGCAGTACTCTTACCGTTGTGTATCAGGTAAAAGTACCATGGTACTACACCACGGTAAAAAAAATACTGTGGTGCACAACGACCAATAAATGGACCTATGATAATACTTATTGTTATACATGTTCTGCTCGTTTGAATATTTGCCCTATATACGAGCTCAAAGCGATATGGCCATTATAGTATCAGGTGCCGACCAGCATTGGTGGCTGCTGTGTCAGACAGCAGGTAGAAAAGGATTTCATTTACACACAGTTGATGTAACCTGCTGTGTCATACTTCTAGGTAGAAAAGGATTTCATTTATATACAAACATATGTTGGGCCAAAAATTTGTTTCGCAAAAATGACTTCGAAGAGTAGGATTGTTGAACACAGAAATTTTAGCAGATATCTGAGGTATTGCCACTCTATGAAGTTTGAAAGGTCAATTTGTGACCCCTATTCCCTCTTGGAGCAGGACGGGGGAGACGTGTGCCCCCATTTGCCCACTTCTCCGGCGCCCCTGCCTAACTGTAGTCATAACTTTTTGTGTTTTGCGAAACCTCCCTATCATAGAGATCCAGTTACAGGTACATGTAAATTGTTAAGTTTTACTATTATACGGCTATAGAAATACATCTGGCCGCACCAAAATGACATGTTTTGATATTGGTTAGGAAAACATGTGAACGATAGTTTATCACACATCCCCCAACTCTACATGTTGTTAACATATATGATTACCAGTCATTATTACCGGAATAATAATCAACAGATTCTAAGTCGAAGAAGGGGCATTACTCCATCATAAATGGTTGGACCGAACCCAAAATTGATTTTGACCTGTATTTTCATGTGATTAATGCACATACTAAATTTGAAATCTTCGGATCTGCAAAACTTGATTTATCATCCAGATAACAAAATAATCAGCAAATTCTAAGCGGAAAAGGGCCATAACTCTGCCTGACAGACAGACTATTTGCAGGCTTGCTTTCAGTGGCAATAGCAGCAGACATTGCAAGTTACATGTATGGTATATGATATTAACTAACATCTGATGAGATACATGTACCTACCAACACAATGGTTTGTTTATAAACTATTACAGTTATTACATTCACCCTCTGGGGACCTAATTCTGCTTAGGCCTTATCTTTTCTGGAAAATTTCTTTATTATCAAATTTCAAAGAAACTTCTCCACATAGATTTTTTCTTTTTTAGTTTAGTTTCTCAACTTTCTCTATATCCCCAAATTGGCAGATGACAAATTGCATAATCAAGGTTCCCAATGGGTTAGTCCAAGTCTTCTCGTACTAAAACCAGCTAAGATATTGGGATGGAGATGCTGGTATTTAGTCCGAGATCCTCCCGTATGGTCTCTTATGACACGAGTTACGCCCAGGATCTGTGGCGGGAATCTGTGGTGTATTTTACTCGATTTACCTAACAAATCAATACATGATGCTATATACATCGGAAATAGAGACATCTTATGGTCATAATGGTGTATAATAATCTAACTTTAATGTTAAATTACACATAGAATATACCGGTTGATTGCCACAAACATCGCTTTTTTTCTCTGTTTGTTTACGTTTTAACTGAAAGCCGAAGTGGTCCGAATCACTTCGGCATAACCCGGATTTTGTTTTGGGTATACTAGTTTCAGTTTCTATATATAGCGCGGGGTTTTCCGAACAAAATGGCGAAAGCCGATCGCCCCAAAGCCCAGTTTCCTATGTGCTTTGAGAACAATTCCCGCACTAAAAACTTAATGACATAATGGAGGATCAGAACGGTAGTTTTGTTGACAATTTTCGCAAGCAACTTGTCAAAATTGGAGCAAATTAGAACGCTTGTGTCTGACTTGCCATGTGTGTGAGTTTCGTCCATGTGCATTTTGACTTTTGTGTTGATAAAATAATCGGAGAACCGAATCACACAGTTTCGAAATATAGTTCTTCCGTTTTAGTGGGACTTTTCAAACGTACGGTTCAAAATTTATACAAATTTTGTTTGATTTTTTGTGTGCTTAACAAGAGCAGTATATTGCTCTGTTCGCTTAGTATATATCTTAATTTCGCGGAAGTCCACCAAATGTTGGTGAAATGTAGCGCCATATTTATTCTAATGCTCGTTGTGTTTACACTGTTGTAAACTTTGAGAGGGTTGTAATTCCCGTAATTTATTTAATGTATTACATTTATATCTTCAATGTTTACTTAATCTATTTATTTTTTATTTATTGACACACATAATTACGATTACAATGGAGAATTCATCGTAATTTGCGTGGTTAGTCGAAAATCTACGGAATATTTACAACGGAAAATGCCGAACGCAGGTAGCGAGCGGACCTCCTATTTACCGAGAACAACCGAGAACAAGTCCAAAATTAATAAATAAGTCATAATAATGTCCAAGTATAGTGTATATATCACTCTTAAGTAGATATTGTACCATATTTGACCATTTAAATGACATATATGTAGTTATTTTACGTATACCGATAACTTGAAACGTCGCCGCCATGTTCTCGGCTGGCGGTAACACAAAGGCATGAGTCGTGCCTAAGTGTTAATTAACGGGACCTGGGTCTGTTTGGTGATTAGAATTAATTGAGTTGTGTACACGAATATGTGTTACTGTTCGTTGATCACTGCGATGTGCGAGTGCATAACATTGTAGGTGAGAAATATATTAAAGAAATAATTACAACTGATGCAAAAAAACACCTTCTGTAATCTGTCACTTGGAAGAACAAATCCTACTTCTCAAATCAGCAATTGAAACGGGATCTATAATTGGTATCGACGGAACATTTAATCTTGCATCTTGCTATGTAACAACTATTATTTTTTTAAACCCTAATATTATAAGGAAATCAACTTCAGATCCACCAATACTTTTAGGACCTTTATTGTTGCATTGGGATGGTACTTTTTAATCTTACCATCGATTTTTATCTTGTTTATCAAGTAAATTAGCAGGCATTTCACAAGATAAAGTAACATTTGGAACTGGTGATGAATTGTAACTTGTGAATGCCATAACATCTTGTTTTCCAAATAGCACGCATACACTATGCACACGCCATCTTAAGGACAATCTTCTCCATAAAATAAAAAGACTGACAATGACGAGACTGTGCAAAAAGTAATCAATAAGGTTTTCAATACAAAGACAGGACTTCTGACGACAATTGACAATGGCAGACATACGATGAGACAGAAGCTGACATACTTACGCAAAACAGACGATATTTGACAAATTCATTCATTCATTATCAACCGATTGGAAAATATTAAAACTCCCAGACTTAACAGACAGACTTTATGAACTTGTAAATGATCAACTCGGGGATATTAGAAGTGCGCTGCACTCAACTGGTGACTTTTAGTTAGCGGAAAAATTCAAAGTAAGACATCAAATTTGGGTAAACTTGCCACCGGAACGAAGAGATAGACGTCTAAAACAAATTCTACAATTCGTATCAGCTCCTTCGACTGTTTTGCTATCAACAGACGAAGAAAAAAAAGTCCCAAAGGGCAATGTCACACACTCCCCTTAGATGGGGTAAATGTGCCGAGTCTCAAATGGTGGAGCTCGAGTGCTGTAATAAGTGAAACAGCACAAGCACTTTAAACAAAACATAGGGGCACGTTGTCTGCCGGTCCAAAAGCTGATGGAAGTTTAAATTTGTGTCAAACCGAGAAGACAATACACACCGAGAACAAGCTTAATTATCAAACCGAGAAGACACTACAAACCGAGAACAAGCTTAATTAATTAAGCCGATACGCTGTGTGTTAAACGAGATCGTCGCTCGGTGGCGCTTACAATTTGTTAACAATATGTCGGTTAAATGCATAAAAGTAAACATTTTAATGAAAATATTGATGTCTACTGTAGATATTGCAAATAAAACACTATATTTAATGTATATAAGGCATTTTAAACCTTGTTCTCGGTAAATAGGGTAATTGTCTCTTTTCACATTAAATTACCGCTTTCAATTCACAACTAATGTGGGTTTCAGATCAAATAGCATGTCTTCTACGGAAAATATCCGTTTATTGTCGCAATTGTGATATTTTATTTCATATAATTGTGGTTTTATTTGAGCGGGTCATTAACGCTTAACTCGTGTCATAAGAGACCATACGGGAGGATATCGGACTAAATACCAGCATCTCCATCCCAATATCTTTGCTGGTTTTAGTACGAGAAGACTTGGACTACCAATGGGTGTACATCACAATATTCACCATTTGGGAACTTCAATCTGAGTCTGTGTCTCCCATAGCAGATGAGGCCATGCAGAATGAGGCCCCCAGAGGGAGAATTTGGTGCTGCTAGCCCACTGTGCGGGATAGCATCACTAAATTCACCCTCTGGGGACATCATTCTGCAAATGACAGGCACACAAACTCAGACTTGATATAAACCCAGCTGGTGAATACCAGCCCAGCCGTCATATTCATCAGGAGAGACTATTTTATTAACCAGGTGGTTTTGAGTGCAGTCATTGGTCAGATGAACATCACCGTGGCAGGATTATCCAATGATGGGGATTTGACAATGTGTGCCACTGTAAACACTTTTCCAAATTAAAAAAAATTCAGGACATGCGCATTTTACTGAAAACAGTATGCATTCTAATCATCCCACGATTTCATCAGTATTCTGGTTCATATATGCATGAAATGGCGAAAAAACATTCCGAGAATTATTTGTTTTTAATTTTCCTAACCGAACTCAAAACAATTCGCATGGCAAACAAACAGAAACAATGACATGGTGGGGAATCTCGTGGTTTCGAGGATGCGGAGTACCACACATACAAAATGGCCGAGGCTAGTGCAAATGCACAAAAAATATAATATATGAGGAACTGACACAAAACACTGAGCATTTTTAGCTCAACTTTACAATGTAAAGTTTGAGCTAGTGCCATGAGTTGGCATCCGTCGTCCATCCGTGCATGCATCTGTGCAACAACAATTTCCTTCGGCATGCCCTACAAGCCGCGTCTGTTATCCGATCTTCACCAAACTGCATTTGTAGCTCCAGGGTGACCTATAGATGGGAGCTATCAAATTTTTCCGAATTGTGATGAAAAACATTGCCACCAGCAGCCATCTTGGATTTCAAATTTGAATCCTTCGGCACACCCTACAGCCCGTATTTATAGCCGGATCATTTTTTAGATTTTTTAGATGGGAGCTATCGAATTTGAACGATTTTTGATGAAAAACATGGCCGCAGGCAGCCATCTTGGATTTTACTCATTGCATGACAAAATTCTTCGGCACAACCTACAGGCCACATCTCTCATCCGATTGTCACCAAACTTCACATGGATCTTCGGGGTGACCTCTAGATGGGAGCCTCCTATTTTGACCAAAATCTGTTAAAAATCATGGCCACCAGAAGACATCTTGGATTTCAAATTTGAATCCATCGGCACAGCCCGCACTTATTGGAGAATTGATTTGAAAACTTACAGGCACGTTTAGGGAGCTATTAAATTTGAACAATTTTCTATGAAAAACATGGCCACCGGCAGCCATCTTAGATTTTACTCTTTGCATGACTGAATCATTTGGCACACCCTAGACCACATTACTCATCTGATGATCACCAAACTTCCTAGGGCTGACTTCTAGATGGGAAACTCCTATTTTTACTGAAATTCGTAGAAAAACATGGCCACCAACGGCCATCTTGGAATTTACTCTTTGTATGACTAAATACTTTGGCGCACCCTACAGACCACATATCTCATCTGATCATCATTAAACGTCATATGGATTTTTGGGGTGACCTCTAGTTTACTTTCATTCTTCTTTATCATTCTATTCATTGCTCAGCAAAAAATTTACTCCTTCCCAAGTTGAGCTGCAGTGTCATTGACACTTTCATTACTGTTACAAGCATATGCTTTTCATATATTTTTGAACATGTTTATACCTTATTTATTTATACCTTACTTCTACTCAGTGGTTTTCTATAACATTCTGACCAAAGTTGCCAGTTGGAGATGTGTGAAACACACCAGTCCATGCATCTTGGAGAATCATTCGACTGACAACTTTGGTCAGAATGTTAGAGTGAACAAATGTGAATTTGGAGTCTTTTGGACACCAATGAGGTATCAGCCTGTTTGAAAAATAGTATAGCATCTGCTCATAGCTGACAAAATACTATGTAATATGTCATATCTTAGTTTATTAATTACCTCTATCATTTCTGGTCACGTTTTTAATCGCCTCGGCCATTTTGAATGCGTGACTCATCAACTCGAAACCACGTGATTTCCCACCTTGAAAGAGAGACTTCCTGAAAAGTGTTTGTTGATACCAATGATGTGGTAAACACAAGCAATGATCACAGTTATCCTGCATGTTGAGCCACCATGAAATAAACTACCTGGTTTATAAAATAGTCTCCTTCGTGAATTTGAATGCAGATATAATTATATTCTCAACTTTTGGTATACTGTTTTCACAGTAAATTTAGTCTCTAGTGACTGGACCACTTCATCCCAGATGTTACTATCTCAATCCCCTCTTTTGGTAGAGAGAACTCACATGCACAGTCAATTTCCCTTTCCCTATCATTCACACCACCTTGAAATAGTCTTGAAGTAGTGTGTCTGTCATTTGCAGAATGAGGTCTCCAGATGGTGAATTTAGTGACGCTACCTCACACATCAGGCTAGCATCACTAAATTCACCCTCGGGGGACCTCATTCTGCTTGGGCCTCATATTCTAGAGGTATCTATAGTCTCAAATTAACATTGTTTTTAGATTAATTTTCCCTTCTGTTCAGTTTCTATATCACCTAATTTGTAGAAAATAAAATGTATAATTGAGATGACTAACTTCAACTGGGGAAACTTCAATCTGATCCTAGGCCTCCCATAGCAGTTGAGGCCTCAGCAGAATGTGGTTCCCAGATGGTGAATTTGGTGATGCTAGCACATCGTGCAGGATATCGTCACTAAATTCACCCTCTGGGGACCTCATTCTGCAAATGACAGATACACTATTTCAAAGATTGATCATCTTCAACACCACTGCCTTCCCATCCATCCCACTATTCAGCTCTTTTTGGTACTGTGTGCAGAGCGATTTAAAATCTGAGACCATTTAATCATCGTTTTTTTATCGAAAGTAATCACACACATTCAATCATTTCCGTTTCCATTTCATTCATGTCATCTTCAACATCACTTCCTTCCAGCGGTGAATAATCCACATCATCGTCATCATCATCAGACATGAGTTCGGCTGTACTTCCTGCCGTATCTAACGCACTCAGATATTGTGATGATGTCTCCATGCCATCAGCAGAATCCTGGCTATCATCGAATCCACCGGACTCTTCAGTCTCTTGCATGAACTCCTGAATTTCATCGAAAACTTTCCCTGAGAATAAAACAAAAACTTAAATAAAAACTTACCATCTTTTTGTTATAATGACACCTGATTACACTGATAAAATAAATATCAAAAGAAAATAATAACCTTTTTTTATTATACACTCAACAATAGATTATAGAAAATATTGCTAACAGATAATAATCGTAATCCACAACTAGCAGTGAAGATATAGAAAATTACACTTTCATTTTAGCTCTGAAGTTATGAACGTCTATGACGTGACAGAATTCTTGAATAACTATCATCGGATTGTAAAATAAACGGCAATGTTATATAGGTTTGTTGCCCTTAGCCCAGATGCCCAAACACCCGCCTGACAACTGTCCATCGCCATATCGATAGTCAAGTTTTTATCAAAACTTGACTAAAAACTGGATTCGTGCAAGTCATCTCAGATTATATTGATTCATCCCCCGTCTTAAACTATTATTTATGTTATCACCAAAACTTGGTCTGCTTTAGGTTCAATCCACCGGGCTAGCAGAAAATGAGTTCATTACCATATCACCATGTTCAGATCAAAATTTGTACACTGGTTGTAAGAAATTTTCGGTGATTTGAGAAAATGAAATAATTTAATGCAATCTTTTTGGATTGGATAGATGTCACAGTGTTGGAAATAAGCTGACTGAAATAAATCTCATTTCTCTGTTAATTTCTCGAAGTATGACTCTAACATGACACTTTCTGATTCAATCTTTTCAAATATGGGTTAGAGATACCCTAAATTAGTCACAAAATTTTATACATAATTTTTAATGTTGGAAATGAGTACAACAATTCATGATTCATAACTCTCATTATCATCGTCCGCTTTTGGGCGACAGAAACATGGATGCTCTTCATAAGAGACAGTCGTTAAAAAAAAAATTCTAGGCTGACAAAATTTTAAAATGTCTAAATCTTCCTCTGCGGAAGGTCGATCATTGGCCACAAAGTCTCCTATTAATGGGCTCATGGTCAGATCTAATTATTTTATGGTATTGAAGACATACAGATGGTGGGTATATGGTGTCAAATCGGACAGAGAATCTTTAATAACACAGAAGGACTTACTTTTATGAGTGTTACTAGACACATCTGACTTCCGAATGACTTTCTCCACATGATGGTACATAATCTGTCGACACTTATCAGTGATATCTTTGATACACCATCCGTCCTTCTCAGAGCAAACTGTCTCCTGAAAATAAATATATCAGGACACATCACTGACATGAAAAGGGATGTATTACATTCTGAAGCAAAAATTGCCTTCAAACTGATGATAAAATCAACATTTTTAGCATGTCATGTTCGGATGTCTATGATCAAATTGTCTAACCATAACTACCGGTAATTGACATGTCGATAACGAATGTCCAGCTGCCAGACAGCAAGTATAAACTAGTTTCAGTTACATTAACGTTTTTTAACCACAAGAACCTTGTATAGAAGGTCTCTTTTTATATTGTTAATGAAATAAACTCAAAATAAGGAATTTCCTCCTGTAATACTGCATTGTATCTCAATAATCATGATGCTGATCGCTGTGATATTTTGCAAAAACCCTGTGCCAATGCATTATCTTATATATGCGAGTCGACCATAGGTCACCTCACATATATAAGAGTATGCATTGGCCTAACAAATTTTATATTATTTTTTATAATTGTTAAAGAATTCAAGAAGAAATGTAAAAAATTATAAAAAATTGTAAAAGAATGTAAGAAATAATGATAAAAAATTATAAACATTATTCAAGAAAGAAAGATTTTTTTTTTTTAAATTGTTAAAGAATTAAGAAAAAATGATAAAAATTGATAAAAAATTGTTAGGCCAATGCACTCTCTTATATAAGCGAGGCAGCCTATGGTCGACTCACATATATAAGAGAATGCATTGGCACAGGGTTTTTAATGTTGCGTCAGCGCTGCTCCCTTCATGAAAGGGATAAGTATCATAAGACTGATGATTTGAGATATTGTTGACTCACCTGAGTACTTGCATGCATGAATGAGGAACATTTGTATGGAGGTAGTTGTATGGAGGTACAGTATATGACCCTTTAACCACAGCAGAATTATGGGAAATTTTTTCAGGATTTAGTTGGAAATATGGCTTGTCATTCATCGGAAAGCTCTCACCCAGAGCTTTCCGATGAATGGCAGCAAGCCATATTTCCGACTAAATCCATACAAATTTCCCATAATTCTGCTGTTGTTTAGGGGTCGATTATTTAGGAAATTACTGTAGTGCTCAGTTCAGAAGTCACAATACCATTATGATGGTGCAAAACTCATTTAAAGATGCACGTGAAGAACAAATTAGTGCTGAAGGTAACACCATGCCACACCAAGTTATCTCTCAATTTTACTGCATGCAATAGCAGGGATTGAAAGTTTTAGGCAAGATTTGAAGGCACCATGCCCATGTTACTATGAATGAACAGGCTGGCATTTCCCCTTGCTGTAGCTGAGCATTGTCATAATGTTTAGTGTTACTAGTATTAACTTATTACAACTTTGTATTAAGTTTTCCCATAAAATACGTTTTTCAAGGTAAATATTTTTACAAATTGCTATAATTTCGACATCATGAGGTGATTTTTACCCCTTCTCATCAACATTTTTGGCGATTTTCGTATGCATAAAAACGGAATAGAGTCCGACCCTTATGCAAATAAACAATTAAAAAATAGTCTTTTTATGAGAAAATGGTTTGGTGCATGCATATTTTATGCAAATGACCGAAATATGCATTTAAACGATATGCAATTAACTGAAATTGACTGTATCCACTCTTGTGTAGACTGCTCACTCTACCTCTTTGGTTACAGGTGCAAAGTCACCAAGGAGAGGTTCACCTGTCGTTAACTGAGAATTCTGACATTTGAAGTGATTGTTGGAAAGTCGACTCTTCCCATTCAACTGGTGTTCATTCAAGTGTGTAGCAACTCACCATGTCATTAGTTATAAGATAAGTTGGTAACATATATGGGATTATCTTCCATCTAATCCATTCTACTTCCATTCTAATCAACACATATGAAGATATTCTTGAAATTATCAGGGGGAACTTACTTTTTTTTAGGTGTTTAGTTGATGTCAGACATGTACAAAATTTAAACTTCTGTAATGATTTGTATCTCCATATTGACAATTTTGAATCACAAATTTATTTAGATCATTTTAACCCCTTCAATGCCATAATGGTATTATAGTTCTGTGCTGTTTATGGTCCAAAACAACCAAGGAGGTCCAATTATTAAAGATTATGCTGACCATGGTCACCATGGAGTGACATGGAGGAAGTCAAATTGCCAAATCAGAGGGTGCAATGTTATTAATACATTACTCTCTCCTTGATGCGGGGACCTGTTCCTGAAAATATCCACCATTTCCTAATAACTCCCATTAAAATATTAATGTGCTAAGCAAACCTCAATTAATCAACCAAAACAGTCAGTTCTGACAGAGAACGTGTTTATGGTCCAAAGCTCAGGACTGATATGGTCAATGGAATAGTACAAAATAATGGAAATAAAATTAGTAGCTGCAACAGACTCCCTTCGGAAGTCTTAATTCAACGATGGAGGGGCGTGCGGCTCCTACACAAAACCGCCTGTCGCCCCTACCTTTATTCCGTTGGATGGCGCGGGCCACAGTGAAAGCACATATAGAAAGAGTGTACATATGTGCTGAAATAGGCCCATAGTAAGCTTATTTTTTTATTTTTTTATTTATTTAATTTTTTTTTTTTAAATCAAGCATTTTGAAAAACTAACACCTCCAGACAGACAGATGGACAGGACAGACAGACAGATCCTACTATTATATATATATAGATTAAGTCTAACCTGTCCATCATTAGAATGAACTAATTTCTGCACAGCAGGGACTCTGATGTCTTTGAACTGATAAAACATCTGCCTGTATGGTGGAGGGACGCCAGGCTGGAAGATGTACCTTGATTCCTGGAAACATTAGATATAATAGAAGATATGATGAATCTAGATAACTTTCAACATATATGATCACTTATGCATGCTTTTGGGTTGAATTGTCCCCTTTTAACCCTTTACCCAACAGAAGGGCCCTGTGCCAATGCATTCTCTTATATATGCGAGTCGACCATAGGTCGCCTCGCATATATAAGAGAATGCATTGGCTTAATACATTAAAAATTATAAAATTGTTAAAGAATGTAAGAAAAAATGGTAAAAAGTGTTAAAAAAAGGTTTTTTTTAGGCCAATGCATTCTCTTATATATGCGAGGCGACCTATGGTCGACTCGCATATATAAGAGAATGCATTGGCACAGGGCATAACTGTAACCATCACAATGTGGTCAAGGAGCCGGTTCCAATGATATCCATATATGTATGGTTCTATTGAGACAGACCGAAGATATTTTAAGCTGTTGAAGCTTTATTTGGCCGGTTTTGGCCGGTTTGTTGGGTAAAGGGTTAATAAATCTTTACAATCAGCATATATACTAACTACTGAAACTCCCTACGTGTTCTTACATGGTATCAACATAGCTCAGTCCGGAAACATCCAAAAATCTAAATAAAGGGCACAAATCTTTTATATTTGTTTACACATGCATAAAATTAATGTACTTGCTGTCAAGCATTAGTGGTTATCTCCTGTGTTAACCCTTTCATGACAGGAGCTGTGCTGGTGCAGCATTAAAGATCCTGTGCCAGTGCATTCTCTTTATATATATATGCGAGTCTCCAATAAGGAGCCTCACAAATATAAGAGAATGCTCTGGCTAACAAGTTCAGGGTAAATATTGTTAGGCCAATGTATTCTCTTATATATGTGAGGTTCTATAGCCACAGGGTTATCGCAAAATCTCAGGAAGCTCCATTCATGGAAGGGTTAACATAACAATATTTCTTTCAATCTTTGAGAAAATCTCATAAACATTCTTTTTGTGAATTTTTCTCTCCATTTAGGAGCTTAGCTCATAAAATATTTTAGCTCATTAATATGGGCTGGGCACAATAAATAGCTCACAAACAACAAAAGTGAGAATGGATGGACAGAGCAATAATTTTTTTTTAAACGGGCCTACAAAAGGGAATATATAAAATGGGTCTGTCAACCGATGCAGAGTAGAATATTTTGTCAGGTGATGATATATAAAATGAAGAAATAAGGCCAAAATAAAAAAGGATTTTGATTCACAGGCAATTTTTTTGAGAATCGATGAGGGAGCGAGGGTTTTATTTTTATTTTTTTATTTTTGTTATGGGGATAATGCCCATAGTTAGCATGGGTTATTATACCTTTCCAGGTTAAGAAAATGTAAGGAGAACATTGTTTTGATATAAACTAATGTATTCCACTATAAAGAATGACCAATTATCACATTTTCTCAGTGGGTTCCTCATCCCCCAGTTCGCCGATAAACAGCTTTTTCCTGAGCTGGCCTAGGGTAAGATCGTTCTCAATGTTGTAGGTGGACCAGTCTACTAACGTTTTATCACCTGTTGTCACATTTAATGGGAGCATATTTGCGTTTCTAATATTGTTTCGTAACAAGCATGTTTAATAACAACAAACAGAACTAAATATCCGGTTCAATTACTCAAATAAAAATACGGAACGTGAATACAATCAAAACGAAAAGATATAGTGATCTTCATAGAAAGTTTAGAATGACTTATTCTGCCGTATCTGAATAAGTATTATGTACCTCAATACATGCTAGCCATAAAAACTTCAACTACTGTTATATTAAACCAGCATACACATCGCCAATACGCACCATATTTCTTTCCGGTTTGCATTCCCGAAATTGGAAATCTCAGAATTGTTTACCGCCCGAAAAGTGGGTTATCTACCTTTTCGAATTGATAAAATGCCGAAATATTTGAACACATTTGACTTAATAAACTTGGGGTTTGGGCGGCTTGTGGTGACAATATACCTGGTAGTTATCGTTGCCTAGTGTCTGTTTTTGAATACCAACACATACACCATTGTATGTCTATCATATTCGATGTTTGAAACATAACTAATTTCTGTTTTCTAGTTTCCTATTTTCGTGTTATCATTTGACAGCTTCAGTCAAATTGAACAGCGTAATAAAATGGTTCAACGAGGGCCTTTTTTCCAGACGAGGCTATGCCCGAGAATCAAAACCCTTTTTTTTTGGCCTAAGCGAATACATTTCCACCAATTGAAATTATATTACAGTACATGCCGAGTTGCATGGCTTTATACAATCTGAGTCAAACCGAAACTATTGAACTAAATGCGCGATCTATAGTCTGAAATATTTCAACACCCTTCCTATTACCACACCTATAAATAGCTTTCCATGACAATCCATACAGTATGACATCACCGCCCACACTCCGCATTAAATATAGTTTTATGATTGACAGTTTATATCTACTTTTGGTTCAGTTTTAGCTGATAACAATTTCGGTGCTAATTGTTGTAAATTCTTGGAAATATTTAATTCTATTCTCATTAGGTAACACTGGTCAATAATAAGTAATGAGATTCCCTGCTGTTTGTTTCAGACTATCTATTGCGTAGCTACAGTAATGCCCTAAATAATTGACTCCTTAACCACAGCAGAATTATGATTAACTTTTCAGGATTTAGTTGGAAATATGGAATAATATCTCAGTGAGAGCTTTCCGATGAATGGCAACAAGCCATATTTCCGACTAAATCCTGAAAAATTACCCATATTTCTGCTGTGGTTAAGGAGTTGATTATTTAGGGCATAACTGTAGTTCAATAGTCTCGGTTTGATTCAGACTGGGTTTTATACCTCTTACCTGCAACTGAGATATTTCTTTGCTTCCACTAGGAGTTTTTTGTTTTCCAGTTTTAGTATTAACCTCAGATAAATCAATCTTGGCCACCTGTGAGTTACTTTTGTTGAGTAGAGTTGGAAGACTGAATTCAAAAGAGCTTCTCTTAGACTGGATTTGTAAGTCATCATGAAAACCTCCTGTGGAGTAGACATTTTGTTGGGTGGTTTCCTGAATATTAAAGATGTATTCAGGGCAGGTTGCTAAAGTAGTAAAAGTACCACAGGTACCTGGTTTTTCGGAACCAAAACGGTACTGATGTGGTACCGCAGTACAGGTATCAGTACTTTTAATAACTGAGTTTTTAAGTTTCGAACATTCGTGGGACATTACGTCATTTTTGGTATAAACTTCTCCGTCTTCCTGATCATCATATTTGAACAACCTCATAAAGATGAATGTGGGGATTGTGGGCTGTGGGGAAATAACAATGAAGAAGTTAAGAACACTAAATCGGGAGTGGGAAATTGCCATCTTTGAGCATGAAATTAAAAGAGATTACCTCTTAATGTTTATGTGTGATTGCATCATACTGCATGACCCGTAGTTGTGAGTTGACTGACAAGTGACGACATCATCACTTTGATAAATTGAGACACAGTTATTCACTCAGCTCGATTAATGTGTGTGCATGCTGGCTTACTCTTTGATCTGTCACATACAGTGTGCTGATGTGACAACGTTGATGTGATAACATAAACTGACAGGTTTTAAACTAGAATGTAAAATTTATATCAGTTACCTAACCCATTCCCGGTACGAGGGAATCCTGAACTGGCACCCACTAATTTCTGCGATGTGTTACGTGAGTATAATTTTACAAATCAACATAGATGTATGAGCTGACTGTTCTTTGATTTTCGTACAGTTCATCGAATACCGCCAGTACTTGTCTACAAATCTGGTACCGAAAAAAAACGGCCAAGTTTGGAAGGTACAAGTACCGGTTGACAAGCCCGATTCAGGGTTCCAGACTAATTTTTTATGAAACCTATTTTAGTTTTTATTTAGATCCTATATTCCTATTGTATAAAACAAGAGGTGGCATCAGAGATGCTGTGTCTCGTTTTCGGTGGCTTACCGCCGGTGGCTACCGCCAATTGGTGTGCATCAGTATCGGTAGACTAATTAATAGGTAAAATCGAAAAATGATTAATTAAGGGCCATAACTCCATCAAATTTTATCGGGCCAGGCTGGTTTTCGAACTCGTCCGAAATATTCTTGGCAGGTATGTCTATTCCAAATTTTAAACAAATCGGAGGACGTTTGTTGAAGTTATCGTGCTAACAAGCTAAAAATTCACGAAAAATGACTAATTAAGGGCCATAACTCTATCAAATTTTATTGGGCCAGGCTGGTTTTCGAACTCGTCCAGTATATTATTGGAAGACACTTATATACCAAATTTTAGTTGAATCGGATGACGTTTGTTGAAGTTATCGTGCTAACGAGCTCAAAATTCGTACAAAATGACTACTTAAGGACCATAACTCTATCAAATTTTATCGGACCGGGCCGGTTTTCTAACTTGTCCGAGGTATTCTTGGGAGACACCTATATATCAAAATTTCAATCAAATAGGATGATGTTTGTTAAATTATCGCGCTAACGAGCTGAAATTTTTTGAAAAATGACTAATTAAGGGCCATAACTCTATCAAATTTTATCGGACCAGGCCGGTTTTCGAACTCATCCGAGATATTCTTGGGAGACACCTATATACCAAATTTCAATCAAATCGGATAACGTTTGTTGAAGTTATCGCGCTAACGAGCTGAAAATTCAAAGGGCCATAACTCTGTAATAAATGTGCGGACGAACCAGATTTTTTGTCTGCAGCTTACGTGCATGGATATGTACTCACACACCAAAATTTTAGTTTTATTTTTATTTTAATCTGTCAATAAACGGTTGAGTTATAAGCAAAACATGTCGCCCGCCCGTCCGCCCGCCCACCCGCCCGCCCGCCCACCGTCCCCCATCATACTATAAGTCGAGTTTTGGAAAAAAACTCGACTAATAACATGTTTGGAACAAGAAGTGCTACAAGAAAGATGCTGTTTTGTTCGATATCAAATTTGCTATGCATTTATTTCATACAGATTCAAAGTTTAGAGGGACACCAAAAATTATTTTGTTAAAATTTCAACAACAAAATGATCTTTGGTACTTATTGGCCCAGTTTCTATCTCATATTTTGTTTTGAACAGTTTTTGACAGAACAAACCAGAAAACAATGTTAAAATAGATTTGTGTAACAGAATGAGAGAGAGAAGTGCGGGAGTCGCACCGAAAGTTGGCAGCCCCCGGAATCTCAAGCCAGTCACCCATCCCAAGGACTAACCGAGCTCAAGATGTCTAACGACTGTGACCAAGAGATCTAGACCTCTTGAGCAGAGAAATCATCGGCCTTCTATATTTAAAATGAGACCGCTACACTACTCCCCCATTCTTTTTGAGATTCTGAATCTGAGTCCTCCCCCAGAGCGGTCGCATCATGACACAGACTCCGAGGAGCGGACGAGCCCTGAGTGTAACAGAATGAGAGAGAGACGTGCGGGATTCGCACCAAAGTTGGCAGCACCCGGAGTCCCAAGCCGGTCACCCATCCAAGGACTAACCGAGTTCGACGTTGCTTAACTTCGGTGATCACAAAAAGCGTCTAATGACTGTGATCAAGAGATCTAGACCTTTCGAACAGAGATGTCATCGGCCTTCCTGGGCATTCTATATTTACAATGTTTATGTTCTTGTTGTAACTAGAGGTCTGGAACCCTGAATGCATCTTTAAATGGTCTGGGGGGATGTAGTGGACTTGAGTAGTGAGTGCTGGATTGCATGAGTGAGCACAGTGACATGTGATCCCTGAACTGTTACCACAACTGACTATCTGATTAGTGAAAATAACCTTAACCCTTCCATGACTGGAGCTTCCTGAAAATTTGCTAAAACCCTGTGCCAATGCATTCTCTTATATATGCGAGTCTTCCATAGCATATATAAGAGAATACATTGGCCTAACAATATTTACATTGACCTTGTAAGCCAGTGCATTATCTTATATATGCAAGGCTCACTATGGGAGACTCTCATATATAAGAGAATCAGGGTTCGCGCTGCCGCTTGCCAAATTTGTCAATGTCAAAAAATATTTTCATTTTGCAAAAATTTTGGCAGGTGCATTTTTAATTATGGGATGTTAACTATCTAGTCATAAAACATCATCCAACGTGGTTTATTCGTTACGTGTGCCGAATTACAGACAATACAATGGGAAACCAAAAGTGATGTTCTGTAAATTTTTCATTGAGGCTGTTGTAAGTACTTAGTAACATGATCTCAATGTAGATACCGCAAAAAGTAAATTATTAATTTGTTTTGACAGTTAATTCTCCCTTTGCCCATTTAGATTATGGACGCATGTACTCATTGTAACAATGCATATTAATGGCGACATTATATAGCACATATTTATAATGTCAGCATTATGTTACCAGCGATTATAAGACAATACGTTAATCAGCCGAATGTGAATGACGACGCATTAATTTATGGCTCGTTGATTTCAGCAGTAATACAAGGCGAAATAATATGTATACTTGATGACTGTGTAGCAACATTAAATGTAGTTTCCAGGCAGGTGTCGCTTAAGATATTTATTGCCATTTTGATATTTATTAATAATACTAACTTGCTTTTCTAGTAGCTCATTTTACCTGTGTCTGTGGTTAATTTTTAACAAAGATAAAAACACGATAATTTCGCCAATTATACGCGCAATTAAATTTGGAAAATATTTTTTTAATTTGTCATAAAATAATTTCATTTGGCAAAAATTTTGGCAAGAGTAAATTTTCGTCCAGTGCCAACCCTGAAGAGAATGCACTGGCACAGGATCTTTAATGCGGCTCCCTTCGTGAAATGGTTGAGGCTATCCTGAATTCAGCATTCTTAACATGGTACACAAGATACGCTCAATAAATCAATATACACAAAATAACACGAATGTGTGAATGAGTTTGTCATGAATGCCAGCGTGGAGGGATAGAACGAGAGGTGCAAGTGCCATATTGACAAACCCCTTCACACACCACATGTTGTTCTGTATTTATTACAAGCCACCCATCCTAGAATCAAATAATTGAAGAAAAAAGACTTCCAAAGTTTATTCAGAAACAGGCCGGGCTTGTTTTGTCATGGGTGATGATGCTTTCATTTTAGAGTTCCGGTATCATGGTCGAGGCAAACCTCACTGAAGTCATCCAATTCCACAGGTGTGTGGAATCGCTTGAAAAAAATGAAACTGCCTTAGATGATGAAACGGTATGTTCTTCAGGAACAATAATAAAATGGAATCAAAGGAAATTGATAGATAAGGGAGCATATACTGGTTATAACTAGGATACAGCTCGTAAACTCACTTCTTCTAACTCGGAAGTCAAGCACCTGGTATATTTTTGCTGAATTGTCCTTTCTTGGGTCATAACCAAGGCGACACCACATACATCGCCAAGGACCTGTGAGGTAGTAAAATGCCACGAGAGGTAGAACAAACTTGAATCTGTCCACACGGCCGACCTTACAGTGGCCGACCAAACTGTTCTTGGACCAAATGGGCTGCTCATCAAAAAGCTGAAATAACATGTGAGGTTATATTTTGATTGTGAAATTGTTGCTCTATGAGTAAAAACAATCTCATAATTACAGGTTCCCATGGTGGTAATAGAGGATCTCTAATGAGTCACAATTCTATATAAAATTTATTAACCGAGCACACTAAATTCAATTCGAACCAAGCTTTAGCGAGGCTCGAATCGAATTTAGCAGACGAGGTCAGGTTTAGTGGCTAATTATGTGATAATATTATATCTGTGCAAAGTTTTAAAAAATTGACAACAATAACAATAACAGATAAGAGATTTAAAGCTTGGACAATGTTGCATCTATGGACATATGGTAGTCCAGTATACCCCTGTATTGAATCCAGTATACCCTGTGCCTAATAACTTTTGTGCAGTTACAAAGAAAGGATTTCATTTGTGAGAATTCTCAAATGGAAATTTCACCTTCAAGCATAGAGTAATGCTCTAAATAATTGAGAGCTTTCCGATGAATGGCAACAATCCATATTTCCGACTAAATCCTGAAAAATTACCCATAATTCTACTGTGGTTAAGGAGTCGATTATTTAGGGCATTACTGAATACGGTATAATTAGGCCCCATAAACATGTCTACAAGCCCCGCCAAAAAGCATTGATGGAGGAAAATTATACCTACATGTCAAAATATTTTATCTTCCTGGAATGAAAGAGTGCCATGGACTATCAGCCAATAACACACATGTGTTCTCAGTTTATTTCATGCCTGACCAACATCGCATAACTGTTTGTGGAATGCCTTTAAAAATATGACTGTGGCTGCATGAGGATCACTGTGGTTTTCACTAACAGACATATAAAAAATAAAAAATTATATACTGGCGCTGTGGCACATTAAACAAGATTGAAGTAAAAATAGGGGGCCTCGCATATATAAGAGAATGCATTGGCCTAACAATATTTACCTTGAACTTGTAATACAGTGTATTCCCTTATATATGCGAGGCTCCCTATGGGAGACTCGCATATATGAGACAATGGACTGGCACATGATCTTTAATGCTACACCCGCGCGGCTCCAGTCATGAAAGTGTTAAACAAGATTCAAATAAAGAACCTTTAACATAATTTTCATAACAGAGGTATCAGCCTTGAAATAGTGTGTCTGTCATTTTCATAATGAGGTCCCCAAAGGGTGAATTTAGTGAAGATACCCTGCACAGCGGGCTAGTATTACTAACTACACCCTCAGGAGACCTCATTGTGCTTAGGCCTCAACTTCTGGGAAGTATCTATAGTCTCAAATTAACATTTATTTTAGTTACTTTTTCTCTTCTGTTCAGTTTTATATCCCCTAATTTGCAGAAGATAAAATGCATAATTGAGGTAACTAATGGGGGAACATCGACAACTTCAATCTGATCCTAGGTTTCCCACAGCTGAGGTCTGAGCAGAATGAGGTTCCCAGAGCATGAATTTTGTGATGCTAGCCCACAGTGCGGGATAGCGCGACTAAATTCGCCCTCTGGGGACCTCATTCTGCAAATTTCAGACACACTATTTCAAGGATTAAGAGATATATTAAACTCACTCTCCTGATCTCGGCTTCTTGATTCGGATCATCAATGCGAGCCCGCAAGAGTTCTGTCGCTTTATCCATCGGCTTTGTCGGAACGCCATCTTCATAGTTCACAAATATTGTGTGCAAAGTCCTCTTCTGACGTGCTATGAAATAAACCAAACTCAAGGAATTAAAGTTGAATATTTGTTGCTAAAACATGCATTCTGATTGGCAAAGAGCTGTTAACTTCAGTTTCAGATTCACCAACATTAGCCACTGATGGGAGAAAAAAAATTTAATGGAGTACACTGTCATTGATAACATCCGTCAAATATGCCACAAAGCATCCAGGAGTTGCTTAATCGAGTTCAATCTGGAAAGTTGTTTACTACAGAAGAGATTAAGTTAACATAAAGTTGTTTACTATAGAAGAGGTTAAGTTAACATAAAGTTGTTTGGGCCCTATTCCGAGTAACCACATGGAACATACCTATAGATTTGATCATCGACAAAAGGATATCTCACTTCATGGCATGTAATGCCGATAAAAATGCTTTTCGTGCTGTTTCTTTTAATTGTTTTGGTGGACTGAATTACAATGGAGATGACCGTACCTTGTTTCATTGCATATTTGGGGATTCAAGCATGAAAGTAGTTTGTGTATCCCCTGGCAAGTCGGCTCGTTCACAAACTGTGCCCGATTCCCCGAATATCCAACTCAAAAGGAGTATGTTTCTCTCCGAAATTCAGGGTTCGCACTTGCCAATGGCAAAAATAATTTCATCTGGCAAAAAAGTAAAATTCATATGACAAGCATTTTTTTTTAATGTATTAAAGTGATGTGAATAAGTCCATAATATGTCTTTAAAACCATTCGAAAGTCACTAAAGTAGCAATACACAATTTCCAGCAATTTTGGCAAACCTGGGAGCGGGTACTGTAATTCAAATCTATGCTGAGCCATTATCTTCGGCATAGATTCCATCAAGCATTTTTATTTTCGACAGAAATGGTAGGTGTAAACAGAATGTCTATACTTTGGCTTGTTAGTAAATTTATCACTGAGTTATGCCCCTTGGTTTGCACAATTTTTTTTTTTTTTTACCGATTTTGTTACTAAAATTGACTATTTTAAACCCAAAAGCATACCATTATGCTGTACAGGGTAGCATCACTAAATTCACCCTCTGTGGACCTCATTCTGCAAATGTCCAGCACCATATTTTTAGGCCAGAAATCAACCATGACAATGCTATCCAAGAGCTGAACAAACCTGAACCAATGAGGTTATCACTCCTCATCCTCGATGGATCATCGTAGTCTTGTTTATGCTGAACATCAGGTCGGAAGAGATACTCAACAGGTTGATCTATTCGAGAAAATATCATAGGAGGAGTAAAGAGAGGTGCATTCTTGTTAATGAACTCTTCGTAGCTGCCGAACTTGTGAATTAGAATATCGTCCATGATACTAGTGTATCCTGATGTTGTTTTCTCAACCGGAAGGTACTGAAAGTCTGTCATTCCTGGAAGTTAGAAACAGAAATTATAATGCATCCACAGTTCACCATAGCTTGTGATTAAAGTGGTACTGTACAGTAATGCCCTAAGTAATCGACTCCTTTACAAAGGAGTCGATTATTTGGGGCATTACTGCACCCTAAATCCGGCCATTTATGGGACCATCTTCTTTAACACTGAACAGAATATATGCAACATATGAATGAATTTGAGTAATGGATGAGTGCAAAATACACTGATGTGCATGGTAATTATAATGAAAATGAATTTATGACTCCAGTCATAAACTCATTTTCATTATAACTACCATGTTGTTTGCATCATTCATGGAGCATGTGAGTGTATTTTGCACTCATCCATGGTTCAAATTCATTCATTTGTATCATATATTCTGTTGAGGATAAAAGGAGATGTCCCATAAATGGTCAGATTTAGTGTACAGTACCCCTTTAAGAAAATTGATTCGCCTTTATATCTTATCATCATCTCTCCTGCAACCACCAATTACTCATTCAATGAAATAGCTTAGTTATGGACCCGAGACACCACTTTAAATCACTCACATGTTTTTGTATATTTGTTAGTTATATACATGTAATCAGGCCTTGATAACCACATCAGTGCCAGGGATTCTCAGGAAGACACT
This sequence comes from Siphonodentalium dalli, assembly GCA_032622095.1. Lineage (NCBI taxonomy): Eukaryota > Metazoa > Mollusca > Scaphopoda > Gadilida > Siphonodentaliidae > Siphonodentalium > Siphonodentalium dalli. The sequence continues at coordinate 45,769,248 of CP136069.1, read as the reverse complement.
CCTCAAGATTATGACATCCTGATGCTGATATACTGTACTGCTCTACCAATATTGTAATTGTTTGTAAACATATTTATATGGGGGGGGAGCGGATAGCTCAGTTGGTTTGTGGGCCGACCTCTGAGCTACCGGTACACCTTCGACACGGTCGAGGGTTCAAATCCGACAAAATATCGGTCGGACTTTGTGTCGCCATCTGCATTCCCAGTACCATGGGCATCACAAATCAATCATCGATGCCACGATCAGTGATCTGAGAAAGATTGCAGAAGCCAAAGAGTCTCAGACAAAATTTGAAAAAATGCGTACCGGACTAACTTCGTACCTCTGCTCCTCTCGTAATGTCATGACCAGGGATGACACTACGCTTGGCACACCGTCGGATCGGGAGCCGACGCTAATGGCTGTCCCGTGTGCAACAATGTGCGCACGTTAAAGATCCCTACCGTGGCGAAGAAGTCATGGGTTCGGCAAAAACTTCCTGGAAAAATTATGGATCTACTCGATCCCGTCCTGTAAAAGCCAGCCTTGGTCACTAGGACGTAACAACTACAGATACAGACAGACAGATACAGATGCATTATATTGCCAAATAAACAATCAATCAATTAATCACAAGAGAACAGTGTAATTACTGTTTCCAGGTGACAAGTAGTTACTGCTTTGAAATAAAGAATACCATCTACTCAAGACTGAGGTTAGTGTGCCTGTCATTTGCAGAATGAGGCCCCCAGAGGGTGAATTTAGTGACGCTATCCCAAATAACGAGCTAGCATCACTAAATTCACCCACTGGGGACCTCATTCTGCTTAGGCCTGATCTTTTCTGGAAAGATTCTTTATTATCAAATTTCTATAGAAACTTCTGCACATAGATTCTATTTCTTTTTAAGTTTAGTTTATCTATATCCCAAATTGGCAGACGACACATTGCATAATCGAGGTTCCCAATGGGTGTACATCACAATATTCTGCAAATGACAGGCACACTAAACTCAGGCTTGCATTTAATTATGTCAGTTTGATACATCTCTTTGTCTGAGCTAGATATCTCTAGATCAATTTGCTGGAATTTATCTACACGACTGCCCACCAGCAACCATAAAATTATTTTTATTTATACAGTTTATAATGGTTGTAGTATAGGTTAGAAAATAACTGATATAGAATAAAATCAACTGTTCTGTCCACTCAAAGACATTATATCCTACATATAAGGCTTATACACAGGGAAACTTCGGAGGTGACAGATTGTAGGAAATAACTATGACAGTCCGCCGGGTATGATAAGTAGAATTTAAGAACACTTCGAGTCTTGGAATCAGGAAAAGGCATACATTAAAACTTGTAAGATATCTTTATGGATGGATACAGGGAGGTTCGAGGGCATCATATAATGCAAATATTCAGTAATGTTCAAGTCTGGAAATAGTGTGTCTGTCATTTGCAGAATGAGGTCCAAGAGGGTGAATTTAGTAATGCTATCCTGCACAGTGGGCTTGCCTCACCAAATTCACCCTCTGGGAACCTTGTTCTGCTTCTCAACCCTCATCTTCTGGAAGTATTTATAGTCTCAAATTAACATTGTTTTTAGTTAATTTTTCTTTCTGGGAAGTTTCTATATCCCCTAATTTGCAGAAGATAAAAGACATATTCGAGGTGCCATCATTTTTTTTCATAGGACCAACATTCTAATTAAACACACATTTTCGGAACTGGACGTAGTAAATCTTTCCAAACAATTGATTCCTTCTGTGTTATCAAGCTCGTACAGTAAGTCAAATACACGTTTCGTAGGAATGCAGTAACAAAATGGCCAATTAATAAACATTGTACTAAAACTGACAATACTAGTATATGTAACATGTTTGTATTGTCCCATTAATTAGTGTTGCATTAACAACGACACCTCTATAATCGCACTAACAATAAAACCTTTTTGTGATAGCGTGTGGAAGCCTGATATAATAAATCTCTTTTTAAAATAACAGAAATACATAACTAATGAACCCAATATAAAGAGCGTTTATGTTCAGCTCGCATGTGGCCTGGTGGTTGTTGGTGCTTGATATATCATGCATAAGTAAAGATGCATATCTTATTTGCGCAAAATTAACTTAATGTTTACTGTTATGGATGGGACAACTCCAATGCCATATGGGAAATGTGTAACTTATCTATATATGCGTGTACCTTTAATTCAGGTACGACATATATCATGTCACATTAACAACGACACCCCTGAGGTGGTACAAACAATGAAACCTTTTTGTGATAGTGTGTGGGAGCCGGGCATAATAAAATTCTTATTAAATAACAGAAACACAAAACTAATGCACCCCAAATAAAGAGCATTTATACTCAACTAGCTTGTAACCCAATAGCTGTTAGTGCTTGATATATCATGCATAAGTATGCATATCTTATTATTTACACGAAGTTAACTTAATGTTTACTCTTATGGATGGGACAACTCCTAAACCATATGGGAAATGTATAACTTATCTATAAATGCGTGTACCTTCAATTCAGGTACGATATATATCATGTCACGTTAACAATGGCACCTCTGAGATAGTACAGGCAATAAAAACCTTTTTGTGATAGTGTGTGGGAGCGTGACATAATAAATATCTTATTTAAATAACAGAAACACATAACTAATTAACCCAATATAAAGAGCGTTTATATTCAACTAGCTTGTAACCCAATAGCTGTTAGTGCTTGATATATCATGTATAAGTATGCATATCCTAATTTGCACGAAGTTAACTTAATTTGTACTGTTATGGATGGGATAACTGCAATATACCATCTAGGAAATGTATAACTTATCTATTAATGCGTGTACCTTTAATTCAGGTACGATGTATATGAGAAACTCTGTACCTAATATACCAGAGGACGTGGGGCTTTCTTACTTAATAAGGGTAAAACAACTGGGAAAATGACCCCAATATAACATGAATTGCATAGATATAAATGTATACAAAATGTATATGCAAATGGAACGCTCTTTATACATGTTTTTAGCATAGTTTGCAAACATTATATTATATACTGTAACAGTACAGTATACAAAATAATATTTTGTGGGTCATACAAAGCTTAAATTAATTCTTATTATGAAACATAAATCATAATACAAATCGATATGTGTTCTTTGGGTTTCTGCTATCTTTTCTGTTCCTATTCTTTATGACTGTATATCAGAAACTGCCTTTACAGCAGGGTGCTCTGCCTATCATTAGCCTATGTCAGCTTCCGGTGGGCAAGACATGGTACCTCTATTTGTGGACTCTACTGCTATTGGGCATCCCCCTTTACTAACATAATGTGGGTCACACAAAGCAAATATTCAGTAATGTTCAAGTCTGGAAATAGGGTGTCTGTCATTTGCAGAATGAGGTCCAAGAGGGTGAATTTAGTAATGCTATCCTGCACAGTGGGCTTGCCTCACCAAATTCACCCTCTGGGAACCTTGTTCTGCTTCTCAACCCTCATCTTCTGGAAGTATTTATAGTCTCAAATTAACATTGTTTTTAGTTAATTTTTCCTTTCTGGGAAGTTTCTATATCCCCTAATTTGCAGAAGATAAAAGACATATTCGAGGTGCCAATTGGATGAACATCACCAACTTCAACTGGGGAACTTCAATCTGATCCTATTAAGTCTCCCATAGCAGTTGAGGCCTAAGCAGAATGAGGTTTCAAGATGGTGAATTTGGTGATGCTAGCACGCCATGTGGGATAGCATTACTAAATTCACCCTCTGGGACCTCATTCTACAGGCTTGCTAATATTCTATACCTTGGAATCTGAATGTCTGTGGGACACAGCCCAGGATTTTTACATTGTACTCCCATTCCGGTTTGGGTTTGTTCCCTTTGACCTTCCTTCTTCTTCTCTTAACTCTCATCAAACAGGATGTAGATAGAATTCTGTCACCGTAGACTGGTTTGCAATAGATGTCTTTTGGTCGCCACTTCATCTCCATTCGTTTCGGTGCATCATGGTAAGTCTAAGTGAGGAAAGATTATAAGTAAAGGTTCATCAAACAGCAGTCACAATCAGGGTTCGTGCTGACTAAAAATTCCCAATTTATTTAGCCACTTTTCCTTTGCCACCTTTTTCCCCCCCCCGACACATATTATATTCTGGTGCCACTTTTGAATTGAGTATTTCAAAAAAGAAAAACACATACAAATTATATTTGCTGTTAGTGAAAGCTGAGTTATGATTCTTATGAAGAGCACATATTTATGATAATTTATCTCACACCCACTATCATAAGTTTCCGAATGAGTTAGACATCAGGAAGCCCTTTGTTTGACTAATGTTTGTCCAACTGGAGTCAATAGCCTACTCTGTGTTATAATCAAGTAGAAATTTGAAACCCATTCACTCCAGCGATACAATAAGTTGATGTGACATAAGCAGCGAATCCCTTTTTTTCCATTAGGAGTCAATTAGCAATGTCGAGACTGGATAGCAATGTGTGTTTTGTTTTTGACTGCAAGCTTTATTACATGCGCGATGAGGATCAAAAAACAAAAAGGTAGGTGCCAATTTGTATTGCAAATCAGAATTTTTTATTTTTTTTGCAAATATATTTTTTATAAATTGGCAATTGTTAGAGCGAACCCTGATGACAATCGCATATTCTGGTATGAATATGTTTGTTGAAATTATTAAAATTTATCAAGTAAACTACATGCCCGTGAGTATCCAGTCACCAAAGGGTTAATGCACTTCAAATCCAGTGCAAACACACAAGATGTATGATATACATGTAAACCTGAGACAGGGTTTCTGCTAGAGAAGCAGCGGTTCCCTTTTAGGGTCCTCCCCCCCCCCCCCCACAAGCACAAATTTCCCCTCCAACAGAATACTCCTGTCCTGTCCACAGATTAATAACGACATTACCTGAGTACAGCAATGCCTTAAATAATCGACTCCTTAGCCACAGCAGAATTATGGGTAACTTTTCAGGATTTAGTCGGAAATATGGCTTGTTGCCATTCATCAGAAAGCTCTCACTGATTGTTTAAATAATTGAATTTAAAAAAAAATTAATAGAGAGGTGTTCGGTTTATTGAAAAAATGAATAATTGAAATTAAATTTTTTTTATTTATTTAATTGAAAAATGTTTAATAAAAGATCTCAGATGTTTTAAAAGGGCACTAATAATTAATTTATATATATTTTGGCTACAGGCAACCAAACGGCTCAACCCTCGGAACTTAGAATTTGTACACAATTATCAATTATCACGGGGAGTGTAGTGGGATAGGTGCTGTTGACATCAGATGTCTTAAAAGGGCACTAATTATTAATTTATATATATTTTGGCAATATGCAACAAAATGGCTGGACCCTCAGAGCTGAAAACTTTTACTTTTACAGAGGTCGTTGACATCAGATGTCTTAAAAGGGCACTAATAATTAATTTAACTAAGAAATTAATGATATACCGGTACCCAAAATGGTTGGAATATAGCTGGTAGTTGAAAATTATCCACAGGGGTAAATTGACCCGAGGAGTGCCATGGGAAAGGTAGGTCAACTTAAAAATTATAATATCATACAGTAAAACCTCTCCAAACTGAACACCCTTCGGACCAGCCCTTCTGTTCGATTTAGAGAGGTGTTCGGTTTATAGAAAATTGCACTATGATCGGAAAGTATTGACATTGTTACTAAGAGTCGTCGAAGTACAACCAACTCATTATTGAATTTAACTTTATTCAATAAAGTGCTGAATAAAATATAAATAACATAGATACGGTAAAACGTGGTATAATAAAAATAAAAAAACAAGGCATATTAAGACATAATACATGTATATAGATAAGACAGGAAACATGGAAACAATAAATATTACCGTGATTTGAAAATGTCGCTGACAATATTAATGTCGTGATTGTATTGTAGTTTGGTACCATTGAATATTCGTACCGCCGGATTTAATTATCGTGTCTATGTTCGGCAAACGCTTTGAACCAGATTATAACAGCAGGTGTCATATTAGATACACTGTAACTGAGCTTATTTTACACATTGAGTGAACAATGGTGACTTCACAGTGAATAGAGCACTGACACTATGCTTTACATCAATCAACGCGCTGAGGTTGACTCTTATTTTTACGACCACTGTTCAAACAAAACACTAATAAAGCTCAATCAAGCTTAATCAACCTGTCACAATGAATGAGCCATCATGAAATCGACCGCTCAGAGTTTAATGTAGACCAGAGATTTAAACTTTTTGGATCCCCAGTTTTCACAAAAGCCAATATGAGCTCAGCATCAAGTACATGTATGTCAAATCTACAGCATGTGCGTTCGGTTGATGTCGATTTCTATGTTTGGAATTCGGAGGTCAAAATTAATGTATTCGTTCACTTATGGACCATAAAAGCCGTTCAATGGTCGGAATAGAGCGTTTCCGGTTTATAGAGGTAATTTTTAGTAAGAATGCACTTGGGTGAATATGGGATCAGACAAATTGTTCGGTACGGAGAGGGATTCGTTTTATAGAGGGTCCGTTTTGGGGAGGTTTTACTGTATGTGAACAATAAAGAGAGTTTCTTATCAGCTTAGACGATATGTAGGAAAATTGGTACACATGGGTCACCTGTCAGACCAGGGGAATATAATGGGATAGGTGCCTTTTACCGCAGATGACTCAAACTGGGACAATAAATTATATTAACAAGATGATCAAAGATGAGTGTTTATTATCAGCTCAGAAGATACATGTATGTGGCAAAATTGGCCCATTGAGGTCATTTGACACGGGGAGTGTCGTGGGATAGGTGATGTTGACATCAGATGACTTAAGAGGCATTAGCAATCTTGAAAGAGCATTTGTTTTCAACTTAAAAGATAGAGGTAACTTTATCTGGAGAGTGTCATGCATTGATATACAATAAGTTACTATTTACCTCAGCCTCAGGTGGCTATAAATAATTAATTATTTAAATGACTTGAAGGAGCACTAATACATGTAGTTTACTCATTCTTTACCAGAGCAATGCCGGGTACCCCAGCTAGTAGTAAATAAAAAAAACATGTACAAATCTTCTAACAAACAAAATATCTGGGAAGGCCGTTCTGTCTAATTAATCCTGATAGGTCTATTAGAGATCGATCGGTTGTTCACCCAGACCTGGTACTGTCCCACATACTGGATGGTCACTGAAAAGTGTACTCCGGCCCCGACGCCGACTCGGGAAAATGTGTACTCGGAAGATATATGCTTGCATATCTTTCCCACTCTATGGAAAAAAAATAATCTGCTACTATGCCAATTTATTACATATGTAATAAAAATATTACCGAAAAAATTACTAATATACTTTTTAATAGCATTTTTACTTCGAAAATACAATAAAAAGTGTACTCCAAGCCGGAATGAGAAAAAGTGTACCTGAGTTAAATCTTGAATTTCATGCTTTATTATCCACTTCACAAATACCAAATGTTGTACAATATTTTTAATAAGTTGTAGAAATATATTGGTGATATGAAGTAATTATTTTATTCAGTGAAACCTGATCAGTTTTCACATTTCGTGTGAAAAAATGTCATTCTCCAGCCCCGACATCCACTCGGGGAAATTGTGTACTCGAAAGATATATGATAAATATTTGATATAATTGCTTCACTATTATTCTTATATTAATTTATTATTTCAATGAACTATAAGAACACCAGAACCATGCATATAATTATTTCACTGTAATTATGAGCACTTCCAACCCCGAGCACGGTGCGACAATATGTAAAATTGTGGGGGTCCGTGACCACCCGCCTCTGAGACGACCCTCCACGTTCACTCTGAGACAACCCGCCCCGGGACAACCCGCCCGCCTAAAATTAATTAGGGGTAATTAGGGGCTAATTAGGAGGTGTGAGGGGATTATGAGATGTTTGGTTAACGAAACTGGGTTGTTCTTTATAGATTTTTATTTGATGTAACAATAAATACACATGTGGGCAAAGCGGATCGGGCAAAGCGCATCATTCATATTTCATAACATGTCTAACTTCCGGTACACATGCGTAGATTAAGTGAATTTGGACAATTTTAATAAGATGGGTCGACAAAACTCGTGCCTTGTCGGAGCATGTCCATAATTGAAAAATTTTAACGCTTGAAAAAACGCGATTTTAATTATTTGCAATAAATGTGTATAATTGTCATAAATAAAACTTAAAAGTATATGATTAGTTGAGTAGAATAGCATTTTCAGAAGGATTCGTTTGCTGATCCGCTTTGCCCGATGTGGTGATCCGGATCAAAATTAAAAATCACCATAGCAACCAAACCAATAGATGCATCTGAATGCATCCTACGCCAAATGTTATGCCATCATGATTAGAAACTGACAGTGCTAATATTTCTGATTGCCGGTTGCATTTTGTACAAGAAAACCTTACGTGATCCGCTTTGCCCTGGTCTCCCCTAATATAATATGACTTATGAACACAAAAATGTATGAACGATAATATGTTTATTCAAGTTTAATGAACGAAGTTTAAAAACAAAAATTAACTTCTTCAAAGTCCAACATGAAGTGGGTCACTTCTGGCATGTCGATTCGCAATCACTAAGTGTTGTGATAACACACTGTGATAATGAACCATTTGCATCAAATGTTTGTTTTGAAAGCACCCCTTTTAATTAGTCCGTAAACCTGACGTTAATTATCAGAGCAAAGCTCTATTCGAGAGCGTCTAGCTCTGTATGAATAGTTGGGTCCACCGACTCCACCAACTACCCTTTTAATTAGTCTTCACTAACCTTAAGTGCCGTTAAGTTGTCAAAATATCGTGTCATTCTTTACTCCAGTCTACACATGGACATAATTAATGAATAAACACATGTTTTGTTGGTAAAAATCTTTAATAATATATCATCAAAGAACATAAAACTTAAAAGAACATAATTACTATTATTATCACTTTATAGGGCGTTCTCTAGGCCATTAGCACTGTTATACCAGGCGTTCGAAATGACGTAACACTCGGCATTTTTGCGGGGCGCGGGCCGAAATTGGATAGTGCTTTTCAATAACGGCCCGCGGCCCGCAGAAAATATGCGCAGCAGAATTACCTCCCTTCTCAATTTGCGCTTCCGTTTTAGGCAAATCGCTAACGAAAAATGGGAACAGATTATCACTAATTTACTCATGTTTTCCACTAATTTACAGTCGGATAATTCCTGTTTTTCGAAGGATTATTACCCCAAAGGTTAGTATACATAGTTATTTTGATATGCCAATGTCTCAATTTTCGGAAATCGTCCTCAATACTTGGTTGATTTATCACCTATATTCGATGCAATCAAATGTCACGTGATTAGGAAGAATGTAAACAATAACAGACGACCGATCGATCGGTGGTACATTCAATAACTGCACAATCCAGTATTTATCGAAATAAAGACATGTTAAAGTGAACGTTGAAGTGACAATCTTATTATTCTGTTGTGATTTGAAAATCAAAGTTGAAAGATTTATTGAATTGAAGAAAAAAAGTTTTTATTATTATCCCCCTCTTCCCTAGATCATGCCATGAATCTCTACTAATGCTAACGTATGGGCGTTAGCATTAGTAGAGGTTCATGGCATGATCTACCTCTTCCCCACCGCGTAAAACGGCCCACCCATATATTGGACTTTAATTGAAATAAACAATGTCATGAAGTCATTAACGGCCCAGTGAAATGTTATGAAGTCATTAACGGCCCTGTAATAATAATAGTAATAACATGATTTTCAAGGGCGTTATGGTTGGGTCCGTGTCGTTTCGGTCCAGAGTCGTTTCGGCTGGGACGTTTCGGCCGGGACGTTTCGGCTCAGTTTTAAGCCGAAACGTCTCATTTATTGAGCCGAATCGTCTCAACTTTTTCTGACGATGATATTTTCTTTGAATATTTCGTGCATTTATGAGTTGTTATGAGGGAATTTTGTTATGAAATGTGACTTTTGATGACAATTTCGTTGCGTAATTCAGTAATGTATTTATGACTTATACCAAAGATATTTGAATACAATGTGACTATAGCGGTGATTTTCTTTGCGTATTTGTGAATGAAATGTGACTTTGTTTGATGTTGTTTGATGTTATTCACACTTTAACTCGGTTGTTTGCATTACATCTGTCACTCAGACACATAGTGAGAACTGATTAGAGGTTGTTTCTGACAACCGGCCAACTTCTATCAGTGTTTGTTTAGGGTTCCTAGAGTATATTAAGCATGGGATGCTGCTCTGTTCATATCCTACGGGCCAAGGGAACAATGCAACATCAGATAAATCTAAATCACTAACTGACTAAAATGGGAAAAAAATCTGATAATGATCAAGAAAAAGCCCAAATCTTCGCAGAGAGTCTACGCAAAATCCACACCACCCATGAAGGCGATATTTTTAACAAACGTTTTAAAGTCATTAGCTTCACTCCCGGTGGGTATATATTTCATGTCAGACAGAACTGTATCCGATATACCATAAGAAAGGTCATAAAAAACTAGAAATAAAACCCCAAGGTTGCATATTATTGATGCGGTATTCGCCCCGTATTAAATTGTTGAAAACTGCGGTCAGGTTAAGAAATCTTATACTATCTATACTTAATTACTGATTTTATCTATATATTTTTTCGCCACCCCCCTTTCAATTAGGCATTCTACAGCATCTTAAAAGCATACCGACAATGTCAAAACAAAGACAATGAAACCTTGAGACAACATGGCGAAATCTTATCACTCCAGTCTCAGTACTGAAACAATACTGCACCGCCGACAAATACCTCTAATCATAAGCCAACGGCAAGGTGTCAACCAACCACGCATTAAGCTGTGAGATAAGATATGAGATAAGCCGTCAATTAGCACATCCTAAATATACCTCATACTATTTTGTGACTCCATAATTCATATCTCCATTATATATAAGAGATTATTCAAAGTAATATATAATCAATTTGTAGATATTTTTTACAATATCATGATTCAAAGCTCCCTCTCTTTGTCCATGATGTGAGTTTTGACATAGTTCTTTCTATTATAGATTGTCGACAAGCCATTCAGCACCAGCTCCCAACTGATGTCAATAAACTGTTTCGTGAAGAGCGGCGATCAGAAAAAGCAATTCCCCATAGTCTGGGAAAGAAGAACTAGTGCTATAATAATTGTGATGAGAACTGACACATGTATATAAAGTGCTTTTGTGATGTGATGTGTGACATTGTTCGGTTTTTCATATACAGTTGTATAGTCACAATATATTAGCGATATTATTCATTTTTATGGTTTCGGACTAAAACTATAAAAATAAATAACATCGCTTAAATGGTCAATTATTGTGACTACAACTGTATTTGTGACATTGTTTCGTTTGTTCATATATTCCGTTTGTGCTTTTACTTTGTCGTTTATTTATGTTTAAATTTGCTGAAATAAATTGTTATCCATCTCGCCAAATCTGTCATAATCTCCAACAACACACCATAAAGTGATGAAATAAATCAGCTTAAGTAGTGATTAAGCTGTATAACTATAAGCCGAGTTAATCCCCTGCAATCAACTCCAATTAACACATACAATATATGGGGCCGAAACGTCCCGGCCGAAACGTCCCAGCCGAAACGTCCCTGGACCGAAAAGGTCTGAGCCGAAACGTCTCCGGACCGAAACGACCCGTTCCCGTTATGGTTCAGTACCGGCCCTCCCGGAATGATTAACAGACCTTGGAAATCATTGTTTAATTTGTTAATGTTATTGCTTCATTATTAACAATTTCTGGACAACCCGTGTTTATAGGGACGACCCGCCCCGAAAACAGCAGAGGGGCAGGTTGTCTCAGGGGCGGGTAGTTCCGTTCCAAAATTGTGGTACATGCACCTGTTTAGAAGAAGAAGATCATTCGATTCATTGTCGATATAAATAATGATTATATATAGTATACTAATTTACTAGTCTATAGTAGTATATAGCGAAAATAGGTGAAATGGTGTTCTCTTACTTTTGTGATAGTCGCCAGTCCACCGAAACAAGATATAGCTTTTGAAACATCACTGACAACACCGGGATGTTCAACGCACAAAAATTGTCTCTTTTTATCAAATAAAACATCTTGTCGAAATTCGAGATTCGAAAAATCTTCTTTACTTCCGGTCATTTTCTTGCTTTAATTTACAGTACTCACATTATTTCGTACCGAAGTACTCAAGTTATACTGTCAAGTTATCCCATCAAAATCCTGAATATTTCACTGAACAATTACTTATTAGATGTTAACGTGTGTTTTATTATATTGTAGCAAAATGAGATGTTCTCACAATTATGGATCAATCATTTATTCCAAAATTCATTGTAGCTGATATCCGGGTTAATGTAGGATTTCGTTCCGATAAATTCCACAATTTACATAGCTCATTCTTGATGCAAAGCACGGAAGGTCAACATCTCAAGGAAAAGACGCACATATCAAGCGAAAGGTGTAGTAAACAAAGCAGGTTGGAACAAGTCTCTTATGACAATGTCAGGTCGTTTATCGTGACACAATTAAAGAAGGTGAGTTCGTTTGCCGGGATCAATTTAAAAACTCGCATTTTCATTAGCCTTTGGCTTTGGCAGTTAGGCTCATCGAAATTATTTTCAATAGACATGCGCCCATGGCATGATTAGTAGACATGACCTAATTTATGATATAGATATATCGGTGAGGGGATGTAATAAATATGTTTACCCATTTGTATACTAAATGGAATCTCCCATCAGTTATAAAAGTATACATTTGAATGGTCTATTATTAATATGGAGAGGTGTTCAGAGTCATGAAATATTACTAGACGACAAAGAAAACAACAGATAATACAAGTTCAGAAAATGTTTTTGTTCATTGTTGGAAAGCACCTGGCACTCTACCGACTGGACCACCCGGGGGGGGGGGGGGCCCTATATATAAGGGAACTACTCATTATTTTCGTATACTTATTAAATAATTTGTAATACCTATAATAACTATCTTTGAGTTTTAAATGTATTTAGCGAAGAAAGGAGTTAAAGGGGTACTGTACACTAAATGCGGCCATTTATGTGACCATCTCCTTTTATACTCAACAGAATATATGCAACAAATGAATGAATTTGAGCCATGAATTAGTGCAAAATACACTTTTACTTTATGAACCATACATATACAACATGGTAATTATAATGAAAATGAATTTATGGCTGGGGTCATAAATTCATTTTCATTATAATTGCCGTGTTGTTTGCATCGTTCATAGAGCACATGGGTGTATTTTTGCACTAATCCATGGCTCAAATTCATTCATTTATTGCATATATTCTGCTGAGTATAAAAGTAGATGGTCACATAAATGGCTGGATTTAGGGTACAGCCCCACTTTAAATAAAAGTTCTCAAAAGGGGCGTATATTGTATATCTTTCATCCATGCATTTTCTTGTAGATGTCAGCCATAAAGCTTATCACCTTCGATGTGTCCGGCACCATAATGCGGGTGGCGGGCTCGATTGGGCAACAGACCGCAAGTGTCGCACGAATGTACGGAATGGAAATTGATCCAGTATATTTAGAAGAAGCTTATAAACACAATTTTCTGGTTCAAGTAGCCAAGCATCCAAATTACGGCGCAAACGAAGACATGAATTCCAAGCAATGGTGGACGGAGGTTATCAAGCCAACCTTACCAAAACGAGAACTATCTGATCGTGTTCTGTCAGCGCTGACAGACGATCTTTACAAACATTTTCTTTCCAGAAAATCTTGGAAGATACAGCCTGAAACCGAGAAAGTTTTATCTAAATTACGTCACAAAAAGTTTCGTCTGGGAGTTATTTCAAATTTCGACGATCGCTTAGATCAGATTTTGAAGAATCTTGCTTTACGCCACCATTTCAGTTTCGTTTTGACATCGATGAAATTAAAAAGTCACAAACCTGACCCTGTCATGTTCGAGAAAGCTTTGGAAATAGCTCAAGTGAAAAGCTCGCAAGCTCTACACATAGGTAGCCACCCAAAGAACGACTATAACGGTGCTATAGAGGCTGGGCTGAACGCTCTTCTTTTCTGGGACAGCGATGACCAAATTCCCGATGGCATAGACGAGTCTCATGTTGTTCGCGATATGGCATCCATCGAGAGATATCTCAAAACGTTTTGATTGCTCAATGTTATGTGTTATGGCAGCTTAATTTATCAAATACTCCTGTGATGTTCGTTGATTTAAAGAGACACTACGCTTCCAATTTTATTTAAATACATTTATAAATTGAAAAAAGAATGAACAAGATCCAAAACTCAGACACTCTATTTTATATGGTCCAAACATTCAGAAAAATTAAAATAGACAAAAAAGGACGCATAATCAATTCAATGGTGAAAATATCTTGTATCATGGAAATTCCTAATAATAATTGAATATGAAGCTTCAGTAATTGCACTAAATAAGACTAAATCAAACATGGTTGTCATGAAAATACTGCTGATGTTCATGAGTAAGAGTTTAAAATGTTTCAATGTTGAATTAAAGTTTGATGATGTAATAAATTCCATATAGATTCGAATGATGCAGCATGGCCATGTGTATCAATCTATAAATTAAACTAGAAGAGATCAAGTTGATTCTTATATATCAATTAATTTAATGACTCTCGATGGCGAAATCATTTGCCTTGGTTTATCGCTGTTTGTTGCGTCCCTATAATCGAGATGTAAATATTTACAATTGCGCGTTGTTCAGGCGACGTTTCTATGTTTTGATGTGGTCGATTTCGTTGAGATTTTCGGCGATGTCAGCAGAATTATACATTCCTTCAGTTTGCACCTGAGCGCCTGAGTATTAACTTATCTGCTTCATGCACCCGAACAAGTCCATAATACGTCTTTTAGACAGGATTCAACAAAAATGCTGGTATGCAGCGTTTATATTACAATAATATACACATTTTGATTATTGTCCAGCCGAAGTGACATATTTTTATGTAATTCAGTCTAATATATATCTCTTGATATGTTGAAATTATGGATACTATACTTCAGCAAGTGTGTGAGAACTATATGATATTAGTGTGCATTGCAAAGTATATGATTCACCCCTCTCTGTTAACTGGTATTCAGGATCCCAGGGGCAGGGGTGTCACATGCACTCCTGTATAAGTCATGGCAGTGGTCAGTCCAGCGTAGCGATGGGACTGAACTCGGCCTCGCAGTTCGATAATTTAATCCTTTCATGATGGGAGCTGCGCTGGTGCAGCATTAAAGATCATGTGTCATTGCATTCTCTTATCTATTCGAGTCTCGAATAGGGAGCTCCGCATATATCAGAGAATGCACTGGCTGAGAAGGTCAAGGTAAATAATACTAAATATTTTTTGGACAATGTATGCTTTTATATATGCGAGGCTCTCTCGCATACATCTAGAATACATTGGCACGGGGTTTTCGCAAAATTTCAACAAGCTCATGGAAGAGTTATATCAGCGAATCTTTCGTCAAATCTGGAACGTAGAGTTTCTTTAAATGTGACGCATAATATCTCAGGAAGGTACTACCTCAAGCAACCCTCAGACGCATTTATATATACCTATATGTTATACATTTATACCTTATATTTGTTGAGTTTTGGTGTGATTGTTTCGATTGTCTTATATTCACAAACATTATCATTCTTACACTGTATAGTATTATCTAATACGGGTATGTTGATTTTACAACAACAATTAGTTTCTCCTATACATGCAGTATTTGCAAATACTAGTAGGCTGAGTGCGATAGGCACTTGGCAAGGAATGGGTGGTGTAAATTTCGATAAATTTTCTTCGAAGTTTATCTTAATTCAGTATATAGGTACAATCGCGACACCATGCACCATCCCATCGTTAAAGGTACTCAATTCGATCAGACGGTCCCCATATCATCAAGTTACAACAATAACAACATTTCTTCAAAATATGCTTTTGTTATCAGAATCGATTAAAGGTACTCAACCCGTAAAGAGGGTCCCCATCTCAACAGATTCCAACAACAACAATCCGATCGTAGGGTCCTATATTACTATTTCTTTGGCTTTGGGGGTAAAAAATATTTGATTCGAGTCGAGGAACCCATCAAACAAAGCTCAGAGTTATTAGATATTGATTTTTGAAATTTATTATAAACTCGAGATTAGTACTACTAACTGCCGTAATCTGCTCTGGATGTGTTCTCCAAATCTATTCAAACAGACAAGGATGGATAACTCTAAAATCAAGTGGTAATTTTAACGCAATTTTGATTGAGTTCTGGGCCAGATAGTATTCCCGATAATGAAAAATAATAGATTTCTAAAATCGATATCTAACAAATCTGAGCTTTGATGGGTGACTTCCTCGACTCGAATCAAATATTTTTGACCCCCGAAGCCATTGAAATAGTAATTGAGAGGAGTTTTATCGGGTTGAGTACCTTTAATTACAACAAAATAATGCTACCCGCTGTCGACTATGGTATAAAATTTCCCAAAACGAGTTATTTATCAACATGTTGTTCAACGAAATATGGCCGTATTATAACTTGCCTATCACGAAATTTGGCCGCATTGCCACTTGATTTTAGGGTTATTCATCTTCATCCGCAATTTTGTCCGAGACAATTGGTTTGACGAATTGTTTCTGGGCCACAACTAATTACACATTTCGAGAAAAAAACAAATTTCAAAAATCGATATCTGATCACTCTGAGCTTTGATGGGTTTGTTCCTCGACTCGAATCAAATATTTTTCACCCCGAAGCCAAAGAAATAGTCATTTGGGAGCATTAATTCGGATTATGAATCTTTAACATCTTTGGATTTAACTGGTGGTATCTCCGAACATTTATCATTCACTTCTCCAGTTTGAACTACTTTATAGATCTACTAGATGAAACATATGGGTCGCCGTTCTTCTATTCATTACATATTTTATGATATCAATGATTCATTTTATGATATCACTAAATGAATATATATCACAAAATCAAATATATGATATCATTAAAGGTACTCAACCCGTAAAGAGGGTCCCCATCTCAACAGATTCCAACAACAACAATCCGATCAGAGGGTCCTATATTACTATTTCTTTGGCTTTGGGGGTAAAAAATATTTGATTCGAGTCGAGGAACCCATCAAACAAAGCTCAGAGTTATTAGATATTGATTTTTCAAATTTGTTATGTTCTCGAGATGAGTACCAATAACTGCCGTAATCTGCTCTGGATGTGTACTCCAAATCTATTCAAACAGACAAGGATGAATAACTCTAAAATCAAGTGGTAATTTTAACGCAATTTTGACTGAGTTCTGGGCCAGATAGTATTCCCGATAATGAAAAATAATAGATTTCTAAAATCGATATCTAACAAATCTGAGCTTTGATGGGTGACTTCCTCGACTCGAATCAAATATTTTTGACCCCCGAAGCCATTGAAATAGTAATTGAGAGGAGTTTTATCGGGTTGAGTACCTTTAAATATTTGATATCACAAAATCGAATTATTGATATAACACAATTGTAAGCATTTAGTGATATCAATAATTTGATTTTGTGATATCATAAATTCATGTTGTGATATCATAAAATTGATTTTGTCATATCACTAATTCATTTTGCGATATCAATAAATATAAAATAACATAGCTGGATTACTATTCCTTCAACATTTTGGGATATTATTAAATCAATTTATGACATCATAAAATCGAAATATTGACATCACTAAATGCTTACTTGTTTTGTGATATATCATATTCGAATTTTTTTAGATCACAAAATTAATTTATGATATCACGAATTACACTTTGTGTTATCTTAAAATAATTTTGCGATATCACTAATTCCCCAACATTATATGATATCACAAAATCGAATTATTGATATCACTAAATGCTTACTATTTTGTGATATCAATAACTCTATTTTGTGGTATCAAAAAATGAATTTGTGATATTACAAATTGGAATTAGTGATATCTTAAAATAATTTTGTGACATCACAAAATATTTAATAATACCATATATTCGATTTTATGATATAATATATACAATTAGTGATATCATAATATGAATTATTGATATCACTAAATAGGTAATAAATAGAAGAACAGTGCCCCGTGAATCAGTGAATTGGTGATATCATAAAATAACTAGTATTTATTGATATCACAAAATGAATATATGATATCACTAATTAGATTTAGTGATATCATAAAATCGAATATATGATATCAAAAAATAGGAAGCATTTAATAATATCAATAATTCGATTTTGTGATATCATAAATATCAATAAATATGATATGATATCACTCAATGCATTTCGTCGTTAAATTCATATTAATTTCACAGTTAAAGCTAAGAACAATGTATATGTTCTTGTGCATGTGTGAACCAGCCTATGCACAGACTGCAGACGATTGTTTCCTATAGCAACCGCCATGCTCCTCTCACAATATGACTGGCCGTGTGTGGTTCACACGTGAGAACACGCAGGTCCTCGTCAAGTTGGAGTAAATTTGTTGCCAGAATTTTACTTCTTTGTTCTTAACCCTTTCAGTGCCAGGTCCGATTTTTGTATCAACCCATATACCCTGCATGTGCCAATGCATTCTCTTATATATGCGAGTCGACCATAGGTCGCATCGCATATATAAGAGAATGCATTGGCCTAACAGTTTTTCATCATTTGTTATTATTTTTTTTACAAATTTAATAATTTTTTCTTATATTCTTTAACAGACTTATTTTTGTAGGTTTAGTGCCAGGGAATCTCACGTTTTTCATGAGCACCAAAATTATTACTATGAATACTTGGTAATAGTTTTGAGTTATAACATGCCCCTAAGGTTTTATCCAGTTTGTTTTTAAATTCGCTATAGCATGCTTAAGCATACCCAAACAAAATTCAACCAAAAAAAAACCCCAAAAATATCTTAATTTTTTAATTTTTTAATTTGTTTACGGCCGATTTTACAGACCGTAAATTAGGGCCGATGAGATCGGCCCCTGGCACTGAAAGGGTTAAAAAAAAAGCCAACGTCCAACTCGTTTCGGTGGACGTCCGTTGGGTCTGTGACCTTTTATTATTTCTGATCATATTCTTCCACAACACATACGGACATTGGTTACACACACTTCCGATATATAGTTCGTTTGTTCATACATTTTGTTATACAGTCCAATTCACAGTATTATTTTTGACATACGTTTTATATACCGGCATATACCGGTAGTTCTATATTGCAATGATTGTTGGTGCATGTGTTTAATATACCGTATACACACTTATTTATGATATGTAATTTTATTTGTCAAATCCAATCCCTTTGTGCCTTTTTTTATTTTATTGCTCAGCTTATTGTTTGATGAGTGTTTGTATTGTTTTGTTGTGACGTATATATACATGTCGGTGAATTTCAATAAAACGTTTGTTATATGCTGTTTATTCTTTTTAGATGTCGAGGATTAAACTCATAACGTTGGACGTAACGGGGACCCTAATGCGAGTTGCCGGAAGTGTTGGACATCAGTATGCATGCGCAGGACGTCGTTTTAGTCTTGAAGTGGAACCTGGGACATTGGAAGAAACATTTAGAAGGAACTATCAAGAAATGATGATGAAATACCCGAATTTTGGTGTTAATCATGGGATGAGTTCGTTCGGTTGGTGGGACGGGATTGTGCGTTGTTGTTTCATATCACCAGCAGCAACAGAAGCCAAATTATCAGCTGTTTCAGAATACCTGTATGAATATTTTAAGTCCAGTCAGGGTTGGGAGCTAACACCTTTCACGCTTGAGTTACTTGATGATCTAAGACAACGGAACATTAAATTGGGTGTCATATCCAATTTTGACGAACGTCTAGAAACAATTCTTTCAAGCTTGGCCATAAGACATTTCTTTGATTTCGTGTTGGCGTCTTCTCAAGTCAGAATAGAAAAGCCAGATCGTCGTATTTTCCAGATGGCCCTTGATCTTGCACAAACTAACTCTCACCAAACACTACATATAGGTAACGATGTACAACGTGATTTTAAAGGCGCCGTGGGTTCTGGTATCACACCCCTTTTAATGCTGGGACCAAATGACCAAGTACCAGAAGAAATCCATCCATCAAATGTGATTAGGTGCCTAACAGATATACCTCGTTATTTGGATGATGCATATCAGTAGCGAGTTCGATGTGCCCTTCTATAATATTGGACACACGAATTATTCGTTTCAGATATAAAATGATGTATTTGAATTAGCTATATTCTGTATTTGAAGGGGTGTTTTGAATCTGCGAGTGCGGAGCACGGTGTTTTGGATTCCCATTAATTGAACAATTATATGTGTTACTTTTTATCTTAAGGGTGCATTTACACTGATATAGAACTGCATACAGGGGTCAATACTATGAAACTTTTTCTTTGTAAGAATCTACAATTGTTTGTAAGAAATAACAATTTATCATTCCGCCAATACTATGAACCTACGATTACAAACATAAATCACAAATAGTACGTATTCTGTGTATTTACAAATATCTCCAATCACAAAGAATGTTCGAGTACTATGAAACATAATTTTTCAGTTTTCGCACCCTTAACCCGGATAATATATATATATATATATATATATATATATATCTATGATACGCAGGGACGTGGCGACAAGGGGTCGATTCACCCCTCGTGAAAATATTTTGTCAGCTGAAAATTTCAAGTACAACCGACAGGGACGTCGCGACAAGGGGGTTGGGTTATGTTTCTCGCTCCAAACATTTTATCAACATGTTCAACAGCTGGAAATTTGACACCTGGAACAACATGAATTGGAAATTTTACAACAACAATAGGTTGAACTTGTTCTGTTATTTTGTTTTTCCCAACAATTTATTAGGGGGTATGTTTTCTTTTAGACCAACATTTGCATATTTACCTCCAAGCTAGTTTCACACGAAGGATCAGAGCTAGCCAAGAATATATTTCTTTTACTCAGATATATAAATGAGAGGGATACAAAACTGCAAAATAAGATGAATTGGGTATGTTTTGTAGAATGAATTCTACATGACCTACACATGGAACATGTGTGGACAAACCAATCAGCGCTGAGCAAAACAGAGTTGAGAAACATAAAATCGCTACTGATTAAGCAGTATGAGCACCACCTCTTTGAAAATTTCGCAATTTGTTTCATATTATTAACTTTGTTACTTGTTTTTTTGTATCTAATCCAGTCGTGTGCATGGTTGATTTGATTTCAATGCTTTTTTTCTATACCGATCGCGCCGTCTAATTTCGAGTCGAATGCGACTATCAAACCATGGTTTATCGTTCGGCCTTATGGTTGCTGTGTAGTGGGGGACATCCTTTGTGATTCAATCGTCGACGCGAAAGCATTTGTCACGGTAAAGGACACGAATACGAAGATGCAAGCACAGTTTTCATAAATGACTAGAGCATAAATGCAGTGACGTGGCAAGATGCTCTTTTTTTTTTCGAAACGTCGATATCCAACTGTATCCCCACCCCTCAATTATAAACTTCTATTTCTGTGAAATGTAATTGTTTACCCCGGTTGGCTTCTGATTTTCAAGCTGTAACAGTAAGTTGTGCACTCCCACCCCTCGGATTGGACATATTGACTACATATGACTAACTTAGTGTTAGTCACAAACATTTTGAGTAACTTTGGTCAATTATTGGAATTATTTGCACATAATTCAGCAACTTTAATTTACGCCTTCCAATTGACTAAGAAAAGTCCCCATAACATTGGGGAAAAGTCCCCAATGTTATGCCTCAGTCATGTTGGCTGAACTAAGTCAGTCATCCTGAGGAAAAACGTTTGACTAACATATGTTAGTCATATTGACTAAGTTTTGTTATCAGCGTAGAAAAATTAAAATACTTTCCTCTTGATATACGATTCCATCGTTATGTGGAATTTATAGGCATTTTGTTGTTCAAAGGGTGCATATGGAAATTATAGGATGGACACCCCGTCGCCAAACTGAGCCCATATAGCCACGTCCCTATCTAGATATATAAGATATCGGAGCAGTTTGAAATTATAAAATGACACTCCTATTGGTTTGGTTTGGTTTATTAGGGTTTATCGTCGTTCTAGCCGCTAGGCCACACACGACGTTGTCAATTTTACAGGTGGAGGAAAGACCACGCAGAGGCTTGATTTCACCGAGAAATCGTCCCACTGCGTGTAGAAACCACCCACCCCCGGAAAGCAACTGACAAACTTGCCCAGATACACGATTCCGGTCACCCTCCATATGACGGGGTTAGAACCAGCTTCGTCAGCACTGGACGGCCTGTAACGGTGTAATGCACTTGGCATTCTACCGACTGGCACTATAGCGCACCACTCCTACAACCGAGACCATTAGCACGTCCCTGCTTCGATACACCCCCTCCCGATAAAATGGAGCCACGTTACTGCCTCGATGTGTTATGATAAGAGTAGCGGATCAGTTTGAAATAACAGGATGGTCACAATATATATAATGCTATACCATCAAATATTTTATTTTCACAAACTGAATGGTTGTAAATTTGTAATTTGTAAAAACAATGATACCAAATTGTTTGTAGTACTCGTTATTACACTGACTTGTACTTACATACACACACTACAAACGAACCGTTTAATTGTTAACTTGCGCAGACAAGTGGTCATCAACTTAGCAATCCATGAACCGATTGGATAGCTCTGATAAGCGTTCACCTCTCAACTTATGATTGGTTATTTCTTTTGTAACTTTGGCCCGCCGTGATTCAATATATTGTTAATAACTCACAGGCAAAGGTTTGTCCGTAAGCAATCTACAATAATCAACAGTAGATCTTTGTGAAATTTGCGAGATATTGTTAGCTCATCGTTTCATAGTACCGGCGTTCTCACTAATCACAATATGATAGCACGCATTGTAACTTCCCCATATAAATTGTTGTCAGTTATTTTAGCTCTATATACATGTCCGTCTAATTTGAACTGGTATTCAGATAACACTGATAACAGGTGCATGGGAGCAGAGTGGGGAGTTAGTTTTTTCTAAGTTTTACAGCTGCCTTTTAGGGGTTTCACCTCTCGCCCAGTCTAAGGTATTACAATATTACGGCTAAATGTTCCCTGTACTATGAAACCACTGTGATAGTTAACACAAATTTGTAATTACAAATTAATAAACACAATTTGTATTTACAGGTATAAAATTGTTCATAGTATTGACCCCTGACCTGTATGAAGTCACGTGTCGCGCATTACTGTGATCACAATATGATTACTAATAGTGAACGCGCGCTGATCAGTGCTCTGGTAATTGACAATTCACTACGAGTCGTTTCAGTTTAGGCCAGACATAAAAATGGATCTACCATCAGCAGACAACAGCGATTTGGTATGTGCCGCATGTATTTAAAGTGTATCCTTATACCACTTGATAATGGTTCGAAGAAAGAACGAAAATCGCATAGGAATACACAATAAACAACAGTATACACAAATAGAGGCTAGAGAGCACACATATAGCTTTAGATGGAGATTCCACCAATATTTAGGATTTCAGGTGATCAACTATATATATATAGGTCTCCTGTTTGACACCATCTGGGCGGTGGCCATTTTGGATCTGTATGGAATGGGTATCCACCCTACAACACCCTTTATTTTACCAAATGTAGTAACATTTCCAACTGATGACAATTCCAATGACAATGTTGACCAAATGTAGGACAATATTGTTTTATTAAATTAACTAGTAGCCTTTGACTGGCCACGGGGAGGGATCAGGACACAATCTTTCCAAGTGTCTGAAATTTCCAACCTGACACCCGCCCCCATGATAAAGTTGGAAAATTTCCAGCTGATGGCCATTCCAGCCCAAATTTTTTATAAAAAGTAGGAGATTATGCAAATATTGGTCCGAAAACAATAACTCCCCCCCCCCCCCCCCCCCCCCCCCCAATAAAATGTTTGAAAATCAAACTACAAGATCATTTTCAACCTATTGTTGGTTTGGAAATTACAGCTAATGTCGTGTCAGGTATGAAATTTCCAACAGTTGAAAATTTTGACCAAAGTTGCCACGTCACTGTCCGTGTTCAATATTCGAAATACACGGGTTGAAATGACAACGAAAACTAAAACACATTCGCCAAGCCCGAGTAACAATTAATCAAAACAGATTTGCCTGTCGCAGTGCTTCGGCGTTGACCGTGGCGTATAGCGGACACGATTTTTGCTCACACGAACTAATACCGTTTTCTTTCTGTGTGCATTTCTTTATCAACCCGTTTACACTAGTCTGCGTGTAGATCTGTGTGCAGTTCTATAGCAATGTAAATGCACCCTAAACAACATTTTGTCGGTGGAATTTCCTCAACGTTGAATATGAGTGAATACGAGAGTGTATCATTAGTTATTAGATGAGGAAATTAGTTCTGTTGGAGACACAAAGCTCTTTGTACTACCACAGAACAAAACATTTGCAGCAGCTTTAAGATGGAGATGCACGTTTTGCATAAATACAGCCAAATGTGGCAAGAGATTTTCAACGAATTATTTCTCTGGATCTATCTAGTGAAAAGTCGGGAATTTCACATATCATCATCTTCATTGTTTGCAGAATCTGAGCAATTATTAAGAGGTGACAAAAATAATGGATTATAATACATTTGGGGGGGGGGGTTTGAAAATATTGTTTTCTTTCTTGTCCCTTTCGGTACCAAGAACTGCTAGAATAATTAATAATTTCACACAACTCTCCAATAAACAGACAGCTTATTGTTTTGGCTCCATAAGACTCGGATGAGGCTTCATTTGTATCATTATGTGGAGTTAGATTTTTAATTGCATAATATAGTGTCATACCCCCATAATATATTATAATGAAGAATAAAGCCGTCACAAATATTCCAGCCCAATCAAACCAACAGTTGACACGCAGTGTGGGCCACTCATGCAAGGAGCAATCAACGGAAATTAGGCCACAGTGTTAAGAGATATGGTGGTCAGCTTCACTTTGTTATGAAGCCATGACCCAGAACTCATCTCAGCCCAATTTTTCATTGAACAACATGAATGACATGAAAATTCGCAAATATAGAAAATTATTTGTGGATAGTTGTCTTTCTAAGTGAGAATAATCATAAAATTTCATGAATCAAGAAAAAATAAGTCTCCTCTCATGATCTTCGGATATGATATCATGGATATATAATCTACACTTTTGAAACAAATCTAATTTACAGAAGTTCTTGGTACCTGAAAATGGTGAAATTTTAGATATTTTCCATGCCATAAAAGTGAAGTAAATGAGATTATAATAACCAATTGTTCGATGATTCTTAAATATTATATCATGTTAATCGCTTGTACCAAATTTCACAAATATATTCCTGACAGATTTTGAGAAAATCCATTTAGAATTACCAGGAAATTTTGGCCAAACGTGCATCTGACCTTTAACGTTGGTTATACACTGTGTTTGTGATAAACTGAATAGCACATAATTGTGTAGCACAAAGTTTTAAAGCTGTCGCCAATTTTTTAATATGATAGCACGATGTTTGTGTTTCAAATAGAACACATCTCATCAACTATAGTGACATATATACAGCGGATCTCCAACGAGTTATGTTGGGATATAAGATTTTATGAAACGAGTTTGATCAATTTGATTCACAACGAGTTGTGAATCAAATTTATGAAACGAGTTTCATAAAATCTTATATCCCAACATAACGAGTTGGAGATCTTGTATATCATATTAAAAAAAACTAGAGCTTTCTGACTTTTTAACAAATCAAAATCCTTAAAAGAAGCTGCAAAATGGTTTGGCTGAGATGCTTCACAACCGTATACGACAGTATATTGCGCTCTGGGCTGGCGAGGGAAAATATAGCCCCCTCCCCTCAATTTGCCTCTTTGTTTTTTGTGTCTATTTTCGTCAGTGCAACGAAGTTGGACAAGAATTTAACTTTAATGAACAAAGCAATCATTTATGACTGACTGGTGTTGGTGTCATGTGTGGCTTTTCGAAATAGTATTAATCCGCCTGAATCAATGTAAAGACGCGGCGATGTCATTTTTTTAGCGCGATGCCATGCAAGTATGTAGCACGCGCCTATCCATAGCTAGTGAGGGATAACGAAATATGTAATGGCTTTTTAAAAATAATATATTAGGGGTGTGATATTCTCGAATATTCAATGTTCACGCAGAAGGAATACTATTCATTTATGGAAACTGTACAGATAATAGTCGTTTGTTGAACTTATTATCTGAACATTTCCTGGGGGATAGCTATGAATATTTAGCATAGAAAGGGTTAAAAAAAAGTCAGCGCAGACGAAGATGCACAGATCGAGACATGGTATATGCTGTGGTTCATTTGTAGCTCAGCTCGACGAAATTCAAGTTTGAGCTATTGCCATTTGTTCGTCCGTCCTACAACATTTTCCGTTAGCGCACCCTACAGGTCACATCTGTCACCCGATCATCACCAAACTTCATATGGATCCTCTGGGTGACCTCTAGATGGGAGAGATCGATTTCTTTTCCGAAATTCGTTAAAAAAAACATGGCCGCCTGCAGCCATCTTGGAATTTAGTTTTTAATACATCGGTCGCATTTATTGGAGAATTGTTTTGAAAATTTACTGGCCTGTTTATGATCACCTATAGATGAGTGTTATTGAATTTGAAATTGTTTTTATGAAAAACATGGCCGCCGACAGCCATCTTGAATTTTACTCTTTGCAAGACTGAATCCTTTGGCACACCCTACAGACCACATCACACATCCGATTATCACCGAACTTCATCACAGTGGATCAACGGACACGAACCAAAACCGGAAGTCGTAGATTTCGAGGTGGAGAAATATCTGTCGACAAATATTTGTTGACATTTTTTTACGTTTTTTTGGGAAAATAAACGCTTGGATAGCATATCTGACCAACTGAAGGTGAGTAAATATTTCTTCGCTAATGCTCGGACACCGACGATCAATTTAAGTCAGTTGCCATTGTTCGATCGCGGAAAAAATGTCATTTAATCATCGCCGCGAGACGATTTCTTCCCCAAAATATCCCAGAAAATAATACTTTTCACATTCATCGCAGACAGCTGTCGCAACAACCTATATACCGGTCGAAAGGCCTGTTTTCCCCCCACGAATGCATATTTTGAGTATTTTCACGGACTGTCTCAAAATTCCAAATTTCATCTTTTGATGCAGGTACCCACCTCGAAAATACTGTCCGGTTAGTCCTGTACACCCCGGAATCTAGTTGCAATCCACCAGACCCGGCGGACAGTTTTTGTTGTTCAATCAAGAGTCGAAATGGATTAGTTGATTGGCTGCCTTTCGTTAACAGTGGCACGTTTTGGGGCAACTGCTTTTCTGTTGCAACTATAGTATACTGATCAAGTTTAGTTACCGAGTACAGTTTGCAATTTGCTCTCATATATTCGTTCAGATCGTGTAAGGTCATTAAAGGCACGTGCGGCCTTGGCGGTGGGTATCCTGTGAAAATATATCCACCCGTCAAAAACCGCCACAAACAGAAAGAACATCAAAATGTAGATAGACTTTGTCCGTATACAAATAAGAAATATCGCATAAACAGTATGTCATGGTTATATGTTTGACCATTGTTATGTAAACAACAGCATAAAAAGTTACTTTTCTGGTGTTTGTTTATATTATGATGGTAAACATAAAGAGCGTTCTTTGTGGGTGAATTCCTGATATGGAACGAATAAAGAGCGTTTATGCCATTTGTGTGTGATTAGCCAACAGCATTGTGCTGTCTTCTGTAACACAATCAGGCTCGTGCTTAGGTAAAATATAGTAAATCTTTATGATAACATGCTGTTTACGGGATGGTCATGGTATATATGAACGGAACTGTATGCGTTTTAATGTTTTTATGTTTACGGTGTTTGGAACAAATATGAATATTTTCGACAATTAAGGCCGCACGTGCCTTTAACCAAAGAATCATTTATGGAAATATTGTTAGAACAAGAATATAACAATGCCCTCCATGACCAAGGCCGTAGCAACAGGATTGTTTTGATGGTGGGATGTGTAGATGTATTTTCCAATAGTTTGATATTTCAGCCAGTATATAGCGTGAAATTTAACCCTTTGAGTGCCAGGGGCCGATATTATCGGCCCTAAATCTACACAATAAGTCTGTTAAAGAATATAATAAAACATATTAAAATTGTAAAAAATTGTGAAAAAAAAAATTAAAAAAAAAAAAATGGTAGGCCAATGCATTCTCTCATATATGCGAGGCGACCTATGGTCGACTCGCATATATGAGAGAATGCATTGGCACAGGGTATATGGGTTGATACAAAAATCGGACCTGGCACTCAAAGGGTTAAAACAATTAAAATTCGATTAATTTCAGAAAAAACAAATCGTGACCCATGGCTGTTCTTTTTCATTATGGCCACTTTCGGGACTCATCACCCGAGTTTTGATTACGATTGTATAAAGTTTTAACTACATTTTTCGGGTATATATATACACCCCTTTATTTTTATGTTTTAAACAACAGGCACCCACCCATATTTCGGAGAATTTTCGCTAATATTACATATTATAGCATAGCAATCAAATATGCAGATGTTTATTTCCATTTCTATCAGAGGCCAAATTCACATTTCATAATTAATTGCAGTTAAGCAATAGCACTTAAGCATAATTATTTGCGATTAAGCGCAATTCATGGTTATACTGTGTGTAACTATGTACCCCTGGTGAATAAATAGGTGAATCTATAACTAAACCTGAACTCATATTGACATATCACCTCCTTGTTTTCATTGCTTTGGATAGTTGTGATTGTGAACTAGCCTAAATTCTTTATCAAAATGGGTGACTCGCGACAGTATTACCTTCTGTTTTAGTCGAGTCGAGGAACCAACCCATCAAAGCTCAAGTGTGATCAGATATCGATTATTGAAGTTTGTTATTTCAATTGATTGCTGCCCAGAAACACGCCGTGAAAAGGGTGGTTTCGGTCAAAATTGCGGATGCAGATGGATAACTCTAAAACAAGTGGTAATACGGTAAAATTTCGTGATACTTTAGTAATTATACGGCCATATTTTGTTGAACAAAATGTTTATAAATCACACGTTTTTGGGAAATTTGATACCATAGTTGACAGTGGTCAGCATTATTTTTTGCAGTTAATCGATTCTGATAACTAAAGCTTATTTTGAAGAAATATTGTCGTTGTTGTTGTATGGGTCTTTCTGATCGGATTGAGGACCTTTAGTTTAAATTAGCCAAATGCAGATACACCCGGTCATGCTAATAGTTAGGTTATATGGGTAGTTACACTTACTCTCAAGCAACTCATAGCGCTTAATCGGAATTAATTGCACTTAAGCGCAATTCATTTCAATTATGCGCAAATGACATATGTGTGCTTCAGCGCGATGTGTGGTATATGCGCTTAAGCGCAATTCATTATTAAATGTGAATTTGACCTCCCATACAGTTAATGTTTTGTCTATATATATATGAACGAGTAGGGTCTGTCTGCATGTCTTCTGTCCGCTTAAATTTGAATATATAAGCGACCATTTGCGTTAAAAACTTCCCAACCAAATTATCCAGTGTGTGAATCAATGTGGAAACAATTAATTATGGCGCGATTTGAATACAACAGGACAAAAATCACGTGCTTATATATTTACAAAAGTAACTTGCATCTGGTTCCACATTCAGTTGTACGCTATAGATTTGAATTTTACCCGCTATATACATGTAGGAAACACAACACTTCTACATTAATGGACAGCCAAGGTGGGATTAAAAATACAACAACTCGAAAGAACACTGGAGTTTTCCTGGTGATGTTTCTATTCTTTATATCAACCGAGAGTACCAATATTTCGTATAGTATTGTATAGTATAGTATTGTATAGTATTTTATTATAAATAATTTTTAAATTTTTTATTTTCAAACATTCATTCGGGTGTTGTAAAATCCCATCGTCGATTGCCTCAGCGAAGCCGCAAGCCTTTGCCGCACAGTGGTTACATATATGAAGGCAGGCATGCGATCCTATCGTCAGTAGCACCTGGAATTATAAAATAATATCGCTTAGTGGACTTGAACTTAAGCTAATATTAGTAACAGATATAGCTGTACACCCCTCCGACTGTATATTTTAGTCCCCTCCACATTATTGTTTTAACCATTTATGAATATTGAAAACAATAATTTTCTAGTCGTAAAATGTCATAACTCCAAACAAAAAGGTCTGACATATTTCATAATCATATATGTTCCCATGGTACTAAATATATATATGCCAAGCCAAAAAAACAAATGACCGCAAAACTTAGCAATAAAAACTCGGAAAATTGCATCCACGAAAGGACGAACAAGCTGCCTCCTGTATAACCCCACAAGTTGTGGGCCACAACTCGTTGCGAGTGTATAATCAAATATAAAGGGTAAAAATCGGCACACCGCTGCATTTTTCTGAAAAAAGATGGATGTAAATCATTTTTTTTTATGTCGGCCTTCCGAGAGTTAACAATATGACATACATCAAAAGTTATATGTTTACCAAACATGTACTTCGTAGTTGGATTTCAGTTACAGGTTACAGTTCAGTTATATATATAAGTCACCGCCTGGATGTTATGTTGTACCAGAAGACATATACAACATTATGAACACCCAGAACCATTGTGGCCACGCAAAAGTCAAATGAAACGCCCATCATCTGCGGCAAAATTGCTTTTTCGACCAGAAATTGAAGATGGCAGACCTCAGCAAAATCACGACTAAGCGGACAGATTTTTTACAACTAATGATTAAATTTTTCGGGACTAACCGGACAGTATTTTCGAGGTGGGTACCTACATCAAAAGATGAAATTTGGAATTTTGAGACAGTCCGTGAAAATACTCAAAATATGCATTTGTGGGGGGGAAAACAGGCCTTTCGACCGGTATATAGGTTGTTGCGACAGTTGTCTGCGATGAATGTGAAAAGTATGATTTTCTGGGATATTTTGGGGAAGAAATCGTCTCGCGGCGATGATTAAATGACATTTTTTCCGCGATCGAACAATGACAACTGACTTAAATTGATCGTCGGTGTCCGAACATCAGCGAAGAAATATTTACCCACCTTCAGTTGGTCAGATATGCTATCCAAGCGTTTATTTTCCCAAAAAATGTCAACAAATATTTGTCGACAGATATTTCTCCACCTCGAAATCTACGACTTCCGGTTTTGGTTCGTGTCCGTTGATCCACTGTGTTCATACGTATATTCGGGGTGACATCTAGATGGGAGCCATCAAATATTGCCGAATACAGGAAGCCGAGCACTACAGGCTAGCACACCCAGAACAGTCGTTAAAATAATGAAGTCAGTTGTATTACCGAAATCGTTATACGGAGCTGAACTCTTCCCGCTTAACAATGGCACAGCACTTCAGACACTGGAAAAAGCACTCCGCACCTGTGTCAAACATTTTCAGTCTCTTCCAGTTCGCGCAAGAACTAATTTATCGCTAAGCCTCCTTGGAATGTTACCCATAGAAAAGGAAATTCATATTAGAAAGCTAATCTTCATCGAAAACCTAATCCACATTCCTCCTGACCATCAAACACCACTGGAACTGTTTATCTTTAAAGTACAGCAACGTGTTCTTTTTGGAAGACAGTCGTCGGGATTCGTTATGGAAAAACTTGAGTCACAACAAATCAGCATGCTTCGTCAGATGCAGCACGTCCCAACCAGAACAGCATCGGTGGCAGTGCTGTCCCTCATTGGAATCATTCCAATCACAACAGTCATCCATCGAAATGCCCTCAATCTATTCCACCGCGTACGTCATAAGCCACCAAGACAGTACCGAGAGAGATATAGCGATACGACAATTGGCGGTCAGAAACATCAACGACGATAGCTGGTACCCCGATATACGCCACATCTTGAACATATATGGGCTACCATCGGCATACCATCTGTTGAACAACCCCCCACCAAAAGAACAGTGGAAGAAAGACCTCAACTCAAAGATAGCCTGTACGGTAGAGGAGAGCTGGAGGCAAGAGATACAGACAAAATCCAGTCTCAAATATCTGAACCCCCACTCGGTAAACATCAAGAAGACACACCACGTATACAACACGGTGAGACCAAATCTACAGGACGCCAGCCGAGCTGAAATAAAAGCCAGACTGCTGACAGGGACATACACACTACAGACGAACAAGGCCATCTTCAACCAGCACAACATTAACCCAACATGCAAACTCTGCAATACTGCACCTGAAACGAGACAACACTTCATCGCTGAATTCCCCACCCACGAGCACATAAGATACCAGGCCAAAGAGATCCTCTACTCTGTATACAATCAACACAATGAAAGACTCCATATCACTCGAAGATCCACATACATTAACACAAATCATCCTAGACGTAACGCATACAGACATCAAACAGATCTACACACCAAGCATCCAAGAACTGCAGAAGATCGAGCTCATCAGCAGACAATTCCTGGAGAAGATCCACCTCAAGAGAACGAGCGTGCTAAAGACATCCTCATGCTAGAGCCTGGGTCCTCCCACACACATTAAAATATGTACATGTACTTTCAATAAGTAAACAGCACAAATTAAATATCTATGATTAATACAAACAAACAACGTGTTTTTGTGTTAAGCTTATATGCGATTGCGACGAATGTCTTGAAATGAACTAATGCCAGGGATGTCGCTAGACGGTCTCCGCTGGGGGGGGTGTCCACCTTGGGAATTTCCAACTGCACCCCCCCCCCCCTGAGTCGGAATCACACCAACACAACTTTTTGCATAATTCCATTTGCACCCCCCCCCCCCCCCTTGAGTCGGAATCGCACCAACACAACTTTTTGCATAATTCCATATGCACCCCCCCCCCCTTGTACCTCATGCTCAGGCCTAATTTCCTACATATTCATATTCATAAGCCATGCTTCTATTTTCCCAGTATGAGAACATTAAGATATTTTAACCTGAAAATTGCCCCAAAAAAAACTAGTGATCTAATTCCAGACAAATGCACACAGCTACCGACAACAGACCAGGAAACACCGGGCCGACCATGGTTGTTTGGCCCGGTGTGAGAATTTTTTTTAAACTATACAAGAAAATCGAAAATCCTAGCATCTAGACTGGCCTCAACTGAAGCTTTCCTAGTGTTGGAAATTTCAAACCTCATGCTCCCCCTCAGGTTGGAAATTTCTTCAACTGATGACCATTTATGTCTACAAGTTTGACCAAATGTAGTAAAATATTGTTTTGCTAAACTAATTAGCAGTTTTGTATTGGCCATGTGGATGGGACAATGACACACCGGGCCGACCATGGTTCGGCCCGGTGTGCGAAAATTTTGAAATCTGAACAAGAAAATCGCAAAATCCTAACATCTAGACTAGCCTCAAGCCTTCCTACTGTTGGAAATTTCAAACCCTACACCCCCACTTAGGTTGGAAAATTTCCAACTGATGACAATTCCAATGACAATGTTGACCAATTGTATGACAATATTGTTTTCTTAAATTAACTAGAAGTTTTTGACTGGCCACGGGGGAGGGACCAGGACACAAGCTTTCCAAGTGTTGGAAATTTCCAACCTGTCACCCCCTAAGGTTGGAAAATTTCCAACTGATGACCATTTCTGTCAAAATTTTTGACCAAAAATAGGAACATATGCAAATATTGGTCGAAAAACAATAAATTCCCCCCAATAAATTGTTTTATAATCAAACTACAACTTCTACAAGAACATTTTCAACCTATTGAAATTTCGTTGTGGCAGGTATGAAATTTCCAACTATTGAAAATATAGCTCTCTGCTGGGGGGTGAGACACCCCCCCCCCCCACACCCCCCCCCCCCTCTAGCCACATCCCTGAAGTCTAATGCCTAATGCATAAACTAATCATACTAACATTGACGCGTGTGAATGTGTTCTACTGATGATTCTATTGATAATTTCTTATTGATGATTATTGACATTGTATAGGACTTCACGGACTTACATCTAAGTCTCGGTGCCTCGACAAATCAGCGAGGGAAACTACTACAAAGAAGGTATGGGTGTGATGCCCATTCTCGATGAATATATGGTCTGCTCGATTTCGTTCTAATCTTCATTGACACGGGGGTGTTTCCCGGCAAACAAGAATGGAAGAACCTCGTGACATCTAAAGTTAAAAACTGTTATCGGGCATATTAGTCGGAATCTGTTGCCAATGATTCAGATCTAAGTTTCTTCTTGCGATGTCATTCAGACCCTCTCAATCTCTGGAATGTATGGGATCTCGCATCAAGGATTCGCCATCGTTCAAAAGAACTGCGACATCTGGTATACTTCTTCTGAACAAAACGACATACGCAAACAGTCTGTGCTGTGCTCAATGTGGCTAGATCTACAACAACGAAAATCTACACGTAACATCTGACTGTCGAGCCCAATCGTTGATTCGCCTCAGGAATATATTCTGGGAGAGAGTGGTCGATGTGTACGGCATTCAGGGCTACGAGTTCCTGGCTTCACTCTCTGTGGACACATCTCTCCTTCTTGGAAACTATAGCATATGCGAACAGTCAAGCCATATACACAATTCCGTGAACCTTGTTATTGATGCTGCTGTCTTTCTTTTACACTCTTGCAACATTGTAAAGGGTGTTCGTAAATACTAGCTTTCACGAATATGATACAAACAGTTACTGTCAGCTATCCAACATGCACAAAATAAAACTTGTGTTTGTGCACGCATCTTTCTTTCTATTGTATATATGTAATAGTTATGCTTGTGTGTACATTCTTCCTTTTTATTCCACACCCATTGACGTGAGGCACATGTATTCAACGGAATCCCAACCATTGAATACATAGTAGTGTATACCTCTAGTGGAATACAAGCCGGAACTAATCTTGTTGACGTTGTCGCCAAGAAAGATGACGTACATTACGTCGATCATCCGCTTCCGGTGACCCCCCCCCCCATAATTACTGGCTATTTGTCAGACTTAAATCACAATAAAGGTGGCTATAGTAACAATGGAGGTGACATTCGTGGATTGAACTTATCTGACTGAACGGTGTAGAATAAATACAGAACACAACTTGCATCATAATCTTGAATCTTTTATCGAACTCGTTGCGGACGGCGCAAAGTTATATTTCGCTCGAGCTGCGCTCTCGCGAAATATATCCTTGCGCCACCCGCAACTCATTCGATAAAAGATTCTCGATTAAGATGCGCGTTGTGTTCTGTCTATATACTGTTTGTATAATCTCTCCCCACATGAGGCAATAAAGATATATATAGATGGGAGCCATCAATTTGTTCCGAAATTCGTTTTAAAAAACGTGACCGCCAGCAGCCATCTATCCATTTCAAGTATGGTTCCATCGGCACACCCTGCAGCCCGCATTTATTGGAGAATTGTTTTGAAAAAATACAGGCATATTTACGATCACTTCAAGATAGAGCTATCGAATTTGAACAATTTTCGCTGAAAAACATTGCCGCCGGCAGCCATCTTGGATTTTACTCTTTGCATGACTAAATCCGTTAGTAGGCCTACTCCCTACAGACCACATCCCTCAACTGATCGTCACCAAACTTAATTTGGTTCTTTTGAGTGACCAGTAGACGAGAGCCATCAAATTTTACCGAATTTCGTTGAAAAACATGGCCACCAGTTGCCATGTGGTTGCCATGTTGTATTTTACTCTTGCTATGACTAAATCCTTTTGCACACCCTGCAGACGATATCCCTCATCCGATCGTCACTAAACATCATATATATATATATAGATCTCACTAGATGGGAGTCATAATTTTTTTCCAAATTTTGTTAAAATATTCCAGGTGTAAAATAACAGATTTCACAAATCGAAATATGATAACTCTGAGCTCTGATGGGTGGGTTCCTCGACTCAATTCAAGTATTGTTTACCCCCGAAGCCGACCAAATAGTAATCCAGGGGCTTTAAATCGGATTTTGTATCTTTAATCATTTATTATTATATTCATTATATCAAGCCTAATAATTTGTTCGAATACTATGACACTTTATATATGAGTCCGTTCGCGACCCTAATATAATGGGATCTGGCCATATTTATATGACAGAATTAATTAACTTTCGGTATACCTCATTACCTGCTCCAAGTTGCCTCAAACTAAACCAAGGATGTATTCCAATAGGCTTGGGGCGTGCATATAATAATGCTCATCCTACAAAATTAATGTTAGTTCCGTTTGAGCAGCTTGTCTCTTATGTGGGCTTTTTTTTTACTTTACCTATAAGTATAATAATAACATTTGTATAGCGCTTTCCCCCTAGAAAGTTCCATGCATCTTGACACGTGACAATAAGAAAACGGTAGAGCCGTGAATCACCGTGATCAAATTAGCACCAGATGGTACATGTGTTCTGGGCGAGGAAATGACCCAGTATTAATTTAACACGTCAGGTTAGAAGGAACTAAATGTTGTTCACATTTAGGTCTCACCACACATAGGGCCCTGCAACGCGCTCCGCTGCCCCCTTTCACTGCGTATAGGCACATAGAGTCGGCGTATAGGGACAAAAAAATTGAATGTTTCCTTACTTTTTTCTAACCCAACTAGTTTCGTTAACAGCTGTAAACCAACGTTTATTCGGACTCGGTTGACTAAACGTTGGGTTAGAGTCTGACTAAACTTTAGTTATATTCAACCAATATTTGCTTGTTTATTATATTGACACCGAATCATATCCGTGATACCGACATACAATCTAATATTCGCAGGGCCCTATATAGGTGTATTTCTGTAATGGTAGGCCTACCCTTAGCCAAATTAAATTGTTTAGAACACCGAGTGACCACAACATTCTGGGGGGGGGGGGGCAATGGCAATGTGGTCTAAACAAGTTTCATAATCCCGTAGTAAACATTTGGGGTCCTCTGATCCTTAAGAATCACCAGAATATAAGTTGTGAGAGCTGTATTCTATAGCTGTGAAATATTATTAATACTTTATAGTGAATTGATAGCAAATAATTGGGGTCCCTGCTCCTTAACCCTTCCACGACTGGAGCTTTCCTGAATTTTAGCAAAACCATGTGCCAATGGTTTATCTTATATATATATAACTCCCATATGGGACCATATATGGGGAACCTGCACATCATGCTATAGGCCTATATATAAGAGAATGCATTGGCTTAACAATATTTACATTGACCTTAAAGGGGTACTGTACCCCAATTTCAATAAATTCCCGGTGACAATAGCGATCTAATATCAATATTATATTTTAAAATAACTAATTTGAGTCGACGATGTCTACTGAAAACGTTCCGGTTAACAGGCTATCACAAAAGTAAAATTGAATTATTTAATATAAATTAATTTATGGCTGGAGTCATAAAATGGAGAATTATGCCAGTAAGAGTTACCGTTCTTGAAATCGTATCTGTTGCGTGTCTTTTATCGACGGCCGTTCGCGAACATTATTGAGTTGCAAACGAAACATGTTACCTGCAAAAGAAAGGCCCGCTATAACCGATTCGGAAAAAAAGGAGAAAGAAACAAGAGTCATAAAGCGTCAAGTATTTTTATAGGGAGTGAGATTGTTCGATGGAACATTGAAGCTGTGAACAATGAACTTCCGGTACTTCATGCGACCTGAGTCTTCTCCGGTGAAGGTCAAAAACATGGCGCGTAGTTTGAAATCGTAATATTTTTGTTTCCAAGATCAATATTTTCTTCGCTAAATTAGGTTTATACGAAACTCATATAACACGAACACAATCTAACTTGAAAGTTATTTCAATGGGAGTAAATAAAAAAATTGTCTATCCCTGTGTACAGTACCCCTTTAAAACCAGCGCATTCTCGTAAATATGCGAGGCTCCCTACGGGATAGTTGCATATATAATAGAATGCACTGTAACATAATCTTTAATGCTGAATCAGCGCAGCTCCCATCGTGAAAGGGTTAACAATGAATTATGGCTCCCATAATATAGGCCAAAGGGTTATTAATAAATCCGTATGTTGCATGGGGTCGCACAAGGAATAACCTTGAAAAGAGATTTGGGGTTGCAGGTTGCTCTATTAATTTTCCGGAGTTCGGCACAGTGTATTCTACAGTATCAACCTGTCAAAATTTACCCAGTCTAAACGGCGCGACCCTTTTCCCGTTAGCGTTGAGAATGTAAATATTCCGTATATATATGCAACAATTATCCGTTTCTCGTATTCTGTCCTTTTGAACAATTCAATAAAATAGAGTTATCGCCCATCGGCAGGTGCTTGTTGGGGCAGGTTAAACGGAAAGAGGACACCTGCTGTCGGAATAATTATTCACGAAAATAAACGAGAGAAAAAAAAGCCATTAATGCTTCCATTGGCAGTTCGCGCGGATACTGCTCGGATATATATAGAATCCAATTAGATACGGTAATACGCTGACTGTGTTTTTTTTAACCCGTTAAACTCATCAGGTACTGAAGTAGATGTTTAAAGTTTCCACAGTTGTTCACCCGCAATTCCCTATTCTCGAGGTGACAACAACCCTTTGACAACCGCAGAACCCATGTTTCAGCGACCTCAACTGAGCTCATTTTGAAACGGTCAAGTGTCAAATTAAAATTTTCACAATATCTGTGTTTTATACAGCTATTAATTCTTAATATAATTGATCACCTCTAACATGGTTTCATTGCAGTAATTTACTAATAACCCTGTCGCATCATGACTTGGGAATGGCGCATACCCAAACAGGATCACAGGAACTATGTATAGTATCCCAACTTCGGCCTGTCCATCGGACCAATTGTGTTGTAATGAAAGCTAAGTGCTCAAACATATTCCGGATAACATATGCTGTATAAAGATGTTGATCGGATTTGGACATGACATGTTGGAGCCCAAAATGTTTGTTTAATATATTTATATCGTGTTAAGTTTTAAATGAAAAAAAAAATATTATTTGATGAGCTGAGTAACGCAATATTTGCTTTTCTGGTAAGAATGTCAAATACCGACATAC
Source organism: Siphonodentalium dalli (assembly GCA_032622095.1). Taxonomy (NCBI): domain Eukaryota; kingdom Metazoa; phylum Mollusca; class Scaphopoda; order Gadilida; family Siphonodentaliidae; genus Siphonodentalium; species Siphonodentalium dalli. Next base: position 45,730,082 of record CP136069.1, on the reverse strand, counting down.
AAATATGTCCCACAAGAAATTCACTCGCTTCCGCAGTTGGGGCCGGGCAAAATAAATCACGACATTGCTGGTTTTATGTGGTGGGGGAAACCTGTGTGCGCTACGATTATGGCAACCGTGATGAACACGCGAACCATCACAGACCTACCAGCAGGTTGCACGAGTAACCCACCGACATGCCACGAGTAGCCAGCGTTGGGACTGGGAGGCCAATATATATATGAGCAGTGGGCTATTGGACAACGTACCCTATACACATTGGACCACAGAGGTCCCAGATGATTGCGGAAGGAGCCTCAGGTTAAGTATTGGGGATATAATGAATGTTTTGTATATATAATGCAGTCTATTCCCGGTGATAATTTGGGACTTGTATATACAACGATTCGAAATATCCCGAATCACACGACTGCTTTCGAATCGAATCGGAACGTAAGATTCGAAATTGAATCGAATCTCGAAGCTTCGTCGGGCCCCAGCAGGTATATGCATATTTGTGCATGTTCATGCAAGTGTATACATATATTGTGGGGTGCACTATGCTGAATTTCTGATACATGCTATGTACACTGACAATGGTGTATTTATGTCTATATGTTCATGTTATGTTCCGTGCTTCATGTTATTGTATGTATATGTGCTGTTCTATATATATATAGTTTCTACTCTTCATGTAATGGAGGTAATAAAGATATATATATATAATATTGCATTTTGCTATTTTACAACTCAATATATACTGGTATAAATCTTGTGAAGTTTTTATTATTGGCTGGACAATATTATAAAAATATTTTATTATCTCTGTGAGGCTGCTAAAATGTTTCCAGTAGGGGGCTATTTATTGGGTAGGTAGGGCGTGGCCAAACAAACAAATTTTTTTAAAATTTATGTTGATTCTGGATATTTTTGTTTTATCTTCATTTATAGATACATTAATTAATTTGGGTTTAAAATAGTCCCAGTATTCTCGTACAAAAACAAGCTAAGATATTGGGATGGCGAGATGCTGTTTTTAGTACGAGACCACCCTTATAGGCTTTATATGACATGAGTTACGCCCAGGGTTGGTGGCAGGAATTCTAGTCTAATTTACTCATTTTAACCTAACAAATCAATCAATACCTGATTCTAAATATATCGGAAAGAGTAACATCTTATGGTCGTAATGGTGTATAATAATCTAACTTTCATGTTAAATTACACATATAATATTTCGTTTTATTAGGACTAACATATTTGTTTACATTTTAACTGAAAGCCGATGTGTTCCGTAATGTACTCGGCTAAGTTTGGCTTCTATGCCGTCAATCGAATGAGCTCACATCAACTGAATACACCCCGTATTAACATCATGTGTTATTAATATATTGCACCACTATTATTTGTTTATTTTAACTGTAAGTGGTCTTATATTACTTACTAGTTAAACATTTCTTACACGGAACATCTTGCGATATATATGCAATTTTTAATTACAAATTACCGGGTATAAGTGACAGAATTAATTCAATTTACGACCACATGGTTTTGTTTGTTTACATTACGATTGCTAGAATATTTTCACCGGAATATGACGACGTCACTTCGTGAGGTCAATTGAGTTTGCATACTTTTCATAATATGTAAACACTGCAGAAATGTCTTTATTAGATCAACTTTACTTTGTAAAGTTTGAGCTATTGTCATGGCTTGGTATCTGTCATCCGTGTGTGTGTGCGTGTGTGATTCGTCAACAATTTCCTTTAGCACGGGCTACAGGTCGTACCTTTGGTCTTATCATTATGAAATTTGTCATAGCTATTGACATGTAGTTGGGAACGAGTCATTTTGGGGTCATTCGGCAAAAAAACATGGCCGCTGGCGGCCATCTTTGATTTCAAAATTCAATCCATTAGCACGGGCTACAGGTTGTACTGCTCGTCTGATCATCATGAAATTTGTCATGGATGTTAATATTGACATGTAGATGGGAATGAGTAATTTTGGGGTTGTTTGAGTCGGTTTTGACCAAAAAACATGGCCGCCAGCAGCCATCTTGGATTTTACTCTTTGCATGACTAAATCCTTTGGCATGGGTTACAGGTCGTACCTTTGGTCAGATCATTATGAAATTTTCACGGCTGTTGACGTTGACATGTAGATGGGAACGAGTCATTTAGCAAAAAACATGGCCGCCAGCAGCCATCTTGGATTTCAAAATTCAATCCTTTAGCTCGGGCTACAGGCCATACTGTTTGTCTGATCATCATGAAATTTGTCATGGTTGTTAATATTGACATGTAGATTGGAACGAGTCATTTTGGTGTCAATCGGCCAAAAAACATGGCCCGCCAGCAGCCATCTTGGATTTTACTCTTTGCATGACTAAATCCTTTGGCACAGGCTACAGGTCACACCTTTGGTCGGATCATTATCAAATTTGTCATGGCTGTTGATATTGACATGTACATGTAGATGGGAGCGAGTCATTTTGGGTTCATTCGGCAAAAAAACATGGCTGGCAGTGGCCATCTTGGATTTCAAAATTCAATCCATTAGCATGGGCTACAGGCCATACTGTTTGTCTGATCATCATGAAATTTTTCATGGATGTTAATATTGACATGTAGATGGGAACAAGTTATTTTGGGATCAATCGGCCAATAAACGTGGCCGCCAGCAGCCATCTTGGATTTTACTCTTTGCATGACTAAATCCTTTGGCATAGGCTACAGTTCGTACATGTACCTTTGGTTGGATCTTTATGAAATTTGTCATGGCTGTTGACATTGACAGGTAGATGGGAGCGAGTCATTTTGGGGTCATTCGGCCAGAAAACATGGCCGCCAGCAGCCATCTTGGATTTTACTCTTTGCATGACTAAATCCTTTGTCATGGGTTACAGGTCGTACCTTTCGTCAGATCATTATGAAATTTTCACGGCTGTTGACGTTGACATGTATATGGGAACGAGTCATTTTGGTGTCATTTAGCAAAAAACATGGCCACCAGCAGCCATCTTGGATTTCAAAATTCAATCCTTTAGCTCGGGCTACAGGCCATACTGTTTGTCTGATCATCATGAAATTTGTCATGGTTGTTAATATTGACATGTAGATTGGAACGAGTCATTTTGGTGTCAATCGGCCAAAAAACATGGCCCGCCAGCAGCCATCTTGGATTTTACTCTTTGCATGACTAAATCCTTTGGCATGAGCTACAGGTCGTACCTTTAGTTGGAGCATCATGAAATTTGTCACAGATGTTGACAATGAGATGTAGATGGGAACGGTTCATTTTGGGGTCATTTGGCAAAAAAAATGGCCGCCTGCAGCCATCTTGGATTTTACTCTTTGCATGACTAAATCCTTTGGCACAGGCTACAGGTCACACCTTTGGTCGGATCATTATCAAATTTGTCATGGCTGTTGATATTGACATGTACATGTAGATGGGAGCGAGTCATTTTGGGTTCATTCGGCAAAAAAACATGGCTGGCAGTGGCCATCTTGGATTTCAAAATTCAATCCATTAGCATGGGCTACAGGCCATACTGTTTGTCTGATCATCATGAAATTTTTCATGGATGTTAATATTGACATGTAGATGGGAACAAGTTATTTTGGGATCAATCGGCCAATAAACGTGGCCGCCAGCAGCCATCTTGGATTTTACTCTTTGCATGACTAAATCCTTTGGCATAGGCTACAGTTCGTACATGTACCTTTGGTTGGATCTCTATGAAATTTGTCATGGCTGTTGACATTGACAGGTAGATGGGAGCGAGTCATTTTGGGGTCATTCGGCCAGAAAACATGGCCGTCAGCAGCCATCTTGGAATTTACTCTTTGCATGACTAAATCCTTTGGCATAGGCTACAGTTCGTACTTTTGGTTGGATCTTTATGAAATTTGTCATGGCTGTTGACATTGACATGTAGATGGGAACGAGTCATTTTGGGGTCATTTGGCAAAAAAATATGGCCGCCAGCAGCCATCTTGGATTTCAAAATTCAATCTTTAGCTCGGGCTACAGGCCATACTGTTTGTCTGATCATCATGAAATTTGTCATGGGTGTTAATATTGACATGTAGATTGGAACGAGTCATTTTGGTGTCAGTCGGCCAAAAAACTTGGCCGCCAGCAGCCATCTTGGATTTTACTCTTTGCATGACTAAATCCTTTGGCATGAGCTACAGGTCGTACCTTTAGTCGGATCTTTATGAAATTTGTCACGTATGTTGACAATGAGATATAGATGGGAACGAGTCATTTTGGGGTCATTTGGCAAAAGAAATGGCCGCCTGCAGCCATCTTGGATTTTACTCTTTGCATGACTAAATCCTTTGGCACAGGCTACATGTCATACCTTTGGTCGGATCATTATGAAATTTGTCATGGCTGTTGACATTGACATGTGGGAACGAGTCATTTTGGGGTCATTCGGCAAAAAAACATGGCTGCCAGTGGCCATCTTGGATTTCAAAATTCAATCCATTAGCATGGGCTACAGGCCATACTGTTTGTCTGATCATCATGAAATTTGTCATGGGTGTTAATATTGACATGTAGATTGGAACGAGTCATTTTGGTGTCAGTCGGCCAAAAAACTAGGCCGCCAGCAGCCATCTTGGATTTTACTCTTTGCATGACTAAATCCTTTGGCATGAGCTACAGGTCGTACCTTTATTCGGATCATCATGAAATTTGTCACATATGTTGACAATGAGATATAGATGGGAACGAGTCATTTTGGGGTCATTTGGCAAAAGAAATGGCCGCCTGCAGCCATCTTGGATTTTACTCTTTGCATGACTAAATCCTTTGGCACAGGCTACATGTCATACCTTTGGTCGGATCATTATGAAATTTGTCATGGCTGTTGACATTGACATGTGGGGACGAGTCATTTTGGGGTCATTCGGCAAAAAACATGGCCGCCAGTGGCCATCTTGGATTTCAAAATTCAATCCATTAGCATGGGCTACAGGCCATACTGTTTGTCTGATCATCATGAAATTTGTCATGGATGTTAATATTGACATGTAGATGGGAAAAAGTTATTTTGGGGTCATTCGGTCAAAAAACATGGCCGCCAGCAGCCATCTTGGATTTTACTCTTTGCATGACTAAATCGTTTGGCATAGGCTACAGGTCGTACCTTTGGTTGGATATTTATGAAATTTGTTATGGCTGTTGACATTGATATGTAGATGGGAACGAGTCATTTTGTGGTCATTCGGCAAAAAAACATGGATTTCAAAATTCAATCCATTAGCACAGACTACAGGCCAGTGTGTTCGTCTGATCATCATGAAATTTGTCGTGGAAGTTAATATTGACATGTAGATGGGAATGAGTCATTTTGGGGTCATACGGCCATAAAACATGACAACTGGAAGCCATCTTGGATTTTACTCTTTGTATGCCTAAATCCTTTGACAAAGTCTACAGGTCGTATCTTTTGTTGGATCTTCATGAAATTTGTCATGTATGTTAACATTGACATGTAAATGGGAATGAGTCATTTTGGGGTCATTTGGCAAAAAAACATGGCTGCAAGCGACCATCTTGGATTTTACTCTTTGCATAACTAGACCTTTCAACTTTCATAATCACTCCATTGACTGTAACACATGAAATTATTCCCTTTCCAAGTTAAGCTATAGTGTCATTGACACTTTCTTTTCACATTAAATTACCACTTTCAGTTTACTGGTGATCTTGTTTTCAGAACAAATATCATGTCTTCTACGGAATAAACCTGTTTATTGTTGCAATTGTGATATTTGATTACATTTATTTTTGGTTTTATTTGAGCTGGTCACTAACGCGTAACTCATGTCATATAAAGCCAATAGGGGCAGTCTCGTACTAAAAAACAGCATCTCGCCATCCCAATATCTTAGCTGGTTTTAGTATGAGAAGACTTGGACTAGGTTTAAAATAGACCCAAAAAAAGCTACATAATGTCTACAAAGAATAAATTTACCCATGTGTAACAACTCAGCAATCACATCCTAATAGTTATTAACAACCTAACTTGGTCATCCTATATAATAAAAATAATCGTGGATTGCATGTTTCTGGTGTAAAAATTGGGACTCAATTTGCAGGATCTAAATCATTAATAACATACCGGGTATGTCATACCCTATAGTGGGAGGTCTCATTTAACAAACTTTGTTGGTACAACCAAAAGAAGTCGAATATCATATTTCTGTAGATCATGCCATGAATCATTGCTCTGGCTAACTCCCGTAGAGATCATATTCCACCAGTACAAAACTTAGGAACTTTTTGAAGTTTTGACAGGGAACCTTACAAAGTCGAAAAAATAACTTGAGGAATATATTTCTCAGTTAGTACCTGTTCCTTAATAATGTGCTTCACTGTAGGTGAAGGTCCCAACTCGAAATTGCATGCTTTTGTGTGACTTTTGTGAGCCGATGTCGCAAAATAAAACATTGAATTATTTACCCAGGAGAAATTCCATAATTATACGGAACGTGAAGCAAAATCACTCACAAAGATACTTAAATCATGAAATTTCGAGTTGGGACCTTCACCTACAGTGAACTACATAATTAAGGAACAGATAATAACTAAGAAATATATTCCCCTTATTATTTGTCGACTTGATAAAGTTCCCTGTCAAAACTTCAAAAAGTTCCAAGGTTTGGTGCTGGTGAAATATGATCTCTGCAGGCATTAGTCAAAGTAGAGATTCATAGCATGATCTAATATCTCTGATGTTTTAATTTCCATTCAGGTACAAATGAACGTGAAACCTTGAAACAGAACCATGAAGAAGTTGGGTGCTAACCCACCGCGAGGATCTAATCTCCCAGTGCTCAAGTCTGGTGGACTTTCTCCTACTGTCGGATCATCCAACTCCAGGGGAAGATTCCAATCAGCAGAGGATATACCACGGACAGTTCATCTGAGCGTGACAGGAAGTCATGGGAGTGGGTTACCACGGAGATCTCCGTCACCGTCCGGAGACAGTGGGTCTGCAAGTGAGTAATGCTAACTAATTATGGAAGTTACTGTTCTGAGTGAACATGTGACAAGAAAAGTCTGTCTGTTTTGGCCAATTTTGGGATGTCACATTTAATTAACCCTTTCATGATGGGAGCTGTTCAGCATTAAAGATCATGTGCCAGTGCATTCTCTTGTATATGTGAGTCTTCCATTGCTTAGTTTCCAGGGCTGCCACATATGACAAAAATGAACTCAAGATTTTTCTGCCTATTTTCAATTGTTTTTATAGGACTTCATATATTTCATATATATAATTTTTATAGAACTTTCTTCCAGATAAACATTGTTTTTTTTCAGGTTTTGGAAGGGGTGATATCCAGGCCTGGATATCTCCCTTTCAGGCACGTTTTTAAAATGTATGACTAAAATGGACATTTTTGTAACTGAATGTGAATGCCCTACATGTATATGATACTTACTTATATCTTCAATATTTGAAGTTGCAAACACAAACTATGCTTGTTGAAATAACATTCATATCAGTATAGTATAGTTTGTTCACATTGTGTGCCTAATAAATTAATCATTATTTCTGCAGAAGCGGCTACGGGAGTTAGATACATAACGGAGGATCTAGTGAAGAAGATGGCTAAGGAAGATAATCTCAACATGATCACAAGTCTGAATCTTAACCTCACTAAAGAAGGCACAAAGAAAATCAAGGTACAGTAATGCCCAAAATAATCGACTCCTTAACCCCAGCAGAATTATGGGTAATTTTTCAGGATTTAGTTGGAAATATGGCTTGTTGCCATTCATCAGAAAGCTCTGAGTGAGAGCTTTCCGATGAATGGCAACAATCCATATTATCATTCAGTAATGCCCTAAATAATCAACTCCTTAACCCCAGCAGAATTATGGGTAATTTTTCAGGATTTAGTCGGAAATATGGCTTGTTGCCATTCATCAGAAAGCTCTCAGTGAGAGCTTTCCGATGAATGGCAACAATCCATATTATCATACAGTAATGCCCTAAATAATCGACTCCTTAACCCCAGCAGAATTATAGGTAATTTTTCAGGATTTAGTTGGAAATATGGCTTGTTGCCATTCATCGGAAAGTTCTTAGTGAGAGCTTTCGGATGAATGGCAAAAAAAATCCATATTTCCGACTAAATCCTGAAAAATTACCCATAATTCTGCTGGGATTAAGGAGTTGATTATTTAAGGCATTACTGTATGATAATAATTTATTTAAAAATAATATCTTACATGTTGTGTAGCTGCTTGCCAAATTGCAATCCGGCCCTGTTGGTGTCTGGTTTGCACACCTCCATTTATTTGTCTATCAGTGTTTTTGCTACAGGTGCATTGGGTAACTTTTAAGATCCCTTTCCCCTAACCCAAATTGTTGATCTGACATATCTCCAAGCTACCTGATCCACAGATTAATACCTATAAGAACAGTCCTATGTGTCTCCCACAACATAAAACCAACAGGGAATGATAAAGGAAATTAATTTTGTTGCCAACATTGACCACCTTTGTCACTTCATGCCGGTCATGCGCACGCCCTCGCTGCGCGTTGTACACTTCATAAAAAGCTTCATGTACACATGCTCACTGTGTTTTCTTATTGGGAGATTGTGTTGGAATTTGAACAATACACTGGTATATGTTACTTACAATTATTTTGGTAGTTTTGAAAAGTTGTTCATGTTATTAATGTTCTATTAAAATGATTTTAACCCTTTACCCAACAGAAGGGCCCTGTGCCAATGCATTATCTTATATATGCGAGTCGACCATAGGTCGCCTCGCATATATAAGAGAATGCATTGGCTTAACACATTAAAAATTATAAAATTGTTAAAGAATGTAAGAAAAAATGGTAAAAAGTGTTAAAAAAAGATTTTTTTAGGCCAATGCATTCTCTTATATATGCGAGGCGACCTATGGTCGACTCGCATATATAAGAGAATGCATTGGCACAGGGCATAACTGTAACTATCACAATGTGGTCAAGGAGCCGGTTCCAATGATATCCATATTTGTATGGTTCTATTGAGACAGACCGAAGATATTTTAGGCTGTTGAAGCTTTATTTGGCCGGTTTGTTGGGTAAAGGGTTAAAATGTACTGGTATATGATTTTAAGGAATGACTTGAAGACCGTTTGGTTCGGGATTCACACAATTTGTTTAAGTACGGTACTCTGCCTGTCAAAATCCAATGACCCCCCCCCCCAATTGATCATCAAGCCATTTCTTAAATGATCTCCAGTATGTTCATGAGGCAGCATGAAGGGAACAATATCAACATGTAACACGTTTTGTCCATTCAGTTGTTCTGTAGTGATAAGATATCTTTCGAATTAAGCCACCTCAGAAAATTAATAAACCTCAGCAGAAAGCCATTTTTGCAGGGGTAACTCTTGGCAGTACACTTGTTTTCTTGGCTTCTGGATTAAAGGACCATTGAGAGCTACCAGTATACCCCCAAACATGATATGTGACTGAATGGTTATGGTAACACTTCCATGACTTGAGCTTCCTGAAATTTTGCGTAACCCTGTGCCAATGCATTCTATTATATATGGGAGTCTTATAATATTTACCTGTAAACCACTGCATTCTCTTATATATGCAAGGCTTCCTATGGGAGACTTGCATATATATATAAGAGAATGCACTGACACATGATCTGTAATGCTGCACCAGCGCAGCTCCCATCATGAAAGGGTTAAAGGCAACTTAAGTTTTAGTCGGATTATTTTTAAAGGAATATTATTCTGAAAAATGTATAGTACTTTCTTTCAATATACCAATATTATATAATTAAAATGTCCAATTTGCCCAAATAATCTTGTGTTTGATCGCTAATTTTGTTTTTATAACAAAACAAAAAAATTCTGAAGAATGCCGAAGATCTTATGTTGTAGACAAAGTCACGTGATTGAAGTCACATGTTCACATGATATAACACATGACATTGCGATAGGGGAATTCCCGTTACTATAATAATAAAAACAAAGCAACCTTCCTGTTGGCCAGCTTATCTATGTATATATGGCTTTGTGCATATATTTTCAACATCTTTGTGTCAATTACGCATAACTTTATAGAATTATAAAAGCGTGCACTTTCGTCGATATAAACATTGGCCGTGGTTCGTTTGAACATCCAATTATGACACTTTTCGAAGGAGGGATAACATATATATAAATACATGTACACGAACTTTCGATACACATACTTTATATACCCGTCAAAATCATAGCAATTTCCAGTTTAAAAAAAATAATCACATATATAAACACTCTTTATTCGCACCATCTTCCGGAATACGCTTAACAAGGAACGTTCTTTATTGAGTCATGGTCAAGGCAAGTGGGGACACGTTTTAGAATAGTTGTCATCGTGAATATTTACTAATTATATCAATACATGTACACGAACTTTCGATAAACATGCTTTATATACCCGTCAAAGTCATAGCAATTTCCAGTTTATTAAACACTCTTTATTCGCACACGAATGAATGAACGAAAAATGACTCACCCGAATAGAGTTCACCTGTCTGCCAGGGTTGTCAAAGTACCGACGGTACCACAACTTTCGGTACCGGTTCCGTACTGATGTTCAGTACCGCAAACCGGGTCGGTATCGGTACTCATTGAGTGGACTTTTATACGGCAAATAACTTTTGTTTCGTGGGGTTCCATCATCAATTATTCGTTAAGTTTGAGGTTTAGTCAAACAACGAAAATAAAAATCGCAACGACATTTACGATTAAGTTGTTGTCTGCGGCGGTTTTCGGAAAGTCGCAAAGGGAGGATTTTTTAAAAGACGGGGAATATAGAGTGGAACGAATGTAGACATGTACGTTTGACTACTCGGTCGGCTAACATTGTAGACTTATATGGATACCCGGTACACCATTTTATTTGTGTGGTAATTAATTAGAGAACTCACTAATCGACCATATTACTCACATGTTGTAATTTCATAAATGATGTCACCCAATGAAACCAAATTCTTTTCCAGTAAGCCAAGTTGTAGTTGGCTAGTTCGAAAATTTGAAATAGATTTAGAGAGAAAATAGTCAAATACACTCTGTGTTTGTGACATTAACTTTATATCACAATAAAAGTTAAAACAAGGGAAAATAAAACTCAATAGATGTCACTCAAGAATCATTACGTCATAATACTCTGGTAACTCTGCCCTGGTTGTCCATGCCTCCATGTCACGACTCACAAGTCACAACTCACAAATATCCTGTCATTCGAGTTCTAACTTCTACAGTGTCAACATCCATGTCATCATATATATCCATCGATGGTAATTTGGGTGTTTGGCACTTCTGCGCCTTGGGACCTTGTCGGTATCCAACAGACTCCTCTCAAATTGATACCGCGAAACGGCACGTGCAGAATTGCATCCGGCGGCATTCCAGCCACATCCAAGTTGCGGCATACTGTGACTTTGATGTTTGAATCACGATGACCAATCGCAGTTGTGTTTGGCGCGATGTTGAGCTGCTTAATTAAATCTTTATATTTGTTAAGATGTATATTAATAGAAATCAACAATCAGTACCGAGAACCGTCGGTACTCGACATCTGAACCGGTACCAATTTAATTCCTGATTACTGCCGGTTCCTGTACCAGTACCAGTACCTATTGACAACCCTGGTGTCGGCTTGTGTTTCATTAGCTTTATTTTTTACTTTAGCGCTCATGTCAATTCCGCACTTCACATCGCAACTCAGATGACGTCATATAGGTAGACACAATTAACTCCGACTCCGATTCCATGTTTTTAATAAGTATACTCATTTGACGTCATATGTGGATTTGCGACGGAGATAGCCGACAACCGGTGGGGGTATTATTTATTTATTTCTCGGCTTATTTGTTACGCTATTGTTATGGGAATTGGATCATTGTGGTCATAATAGGGGTGGCTTTCCGAAAGTGTTTTGTTGTATTCATCCGGATAGCAATCCTTTAAGAACTATTTTGCTAACTATGATGTAGTTCTACTTTGGATATAAATGTTTAACACACGAAATTACGTTTGAACATTTACACCCACAGTAGAAATTTATACCCCAGTCGGAAGCTGTATACCCACAGTAGGGTGTAAAGATGAAATTTACAAATAGTTGTTATTCACACAATAGCATAGGAAATTATAGTATAAAAATGTCTATTCAATAGGTACAAAATTTTGCATATGAATTCTCTGTTTTAATTCAGAAAAAACAAATCTTCCTATTTTCTTCCCAACATCAAAATAATGGTTTAAATCTGCTACAAGGCTTAAACTGCTTAGAATGTCACTCTAATATTATCAGTTGTGACAGGAAAAACATTGAATGACTCAATCAGAATCAGTTGATCATATCACAACTGCCGGTATTACTCAAGTGTTAAACGATTTGTGAAAAGGTTTCCGTTTACTTTTGTTCAAGTATTGACTGATATCTTAAGCCACCAGCCTTAAAATTTTGTTTTGATGGCAACATAAGACCGCAGATATACAATAACCGTATTGTTACTTTAGGTATTGATCAGCAATCACTTTTCATCTTGTGAATGGCCTGCATAGTTTCCGTCTTTTGAAGTCAACATAAGAAATCTATATTGTGTCTGGTTATGTGATCCATAGTCATTGAGTAGAGAGCCATGGACAAATGCTACCTTTCTTGAATTTAATACTCTGTCGATATTGCTTTAATTATGTATTACCACCTATGGCATTTACCGTTAATTGCTAGTTTCTACAATATATTCTTTGTTCGGCCACACTTTAGATTTGAGGCCAAACAAATTAGTCTTCAATTTTTCATAGTCCTGGTACTTTCAAAGTCATACATGAAAAGTTATAGCCTGGGTAATATACCTGTTCCTTGTAATGGATAACAGTTCAGACCATGGACATGCATGGGTGTAATAGACATATATGACACCCTCTTTCCACCTAGTAATTTCATGTAAGAATACATGTACTGTATACACCCGTCAGTAAGCCCATCCCTGAGGATAAGCCCAGTCTTTGTTTATGCTCCCAAAGCAATCATGGGGAGGTCCTCGAAGATAAGCCCACCCCATTTTTAAACACTTAGAGGGCGAGTATACATTGATGTGAGGTTAACTCTGAATCAAGATGACAAACACATTCAGCACATATCCACATACACATCAAAAGATACATGCTCTCTTTATCTACAATATATATAGAGGATCTCACATGAGTTTCTATTTTATACGGAATTTATCAACCGAGTTCACTAAATTCGATTTGAGCCGAGGTTTACCGAGACTCAAATAGAATTTAGAGGACGAGTTGATAAATTACGTATAAATTAGGACGAGTGTGAGATACCTTTTATCACATGATCAAATAAACCCGAAGCAACGCGAAATATTCATCGAAAACAACAATCATAAACTACAGCGATCGCAAGTTATTTGAAGAACGCCGTGACGTCATCGCACGCGCTGATATTAAACGTGTCTATTACCGATAATTATGAAACTGCTTTTATGGCCAAAAAAAATTATGTGATAAATTGAAATATGACACAATCAAATAAAAAGAAAACACAAAATGTTCTATTTGTTATTTTTTCCAATGTGTTGCATCACAAATAAAAATATGTACACGATTTTACTCCTCTAATCTTCTCCCCCTTGTTAGTAAATTAGTCAATATCAAAGAATGTGGCAACACTTTACCCCTCCAGTCAGGTGTAAAGTATTCACTGTCAGCTTTGTTTTATCCTGGGCAAGTGTGAAAACTGAGATTTTACATGTGGGGGTCCTTGAAGGTAAGCCCAGTCCCAGTTTTTTGGGTAAAAAAAAATTCACGGGCCCCCCCCCCCCCCCCAGGCTTACTGATGGGTGTACACAGTATGTCAAAAAAAGTTTAGATTTAACCCTTTACCCAACAAACCGGTCAAAACCGGCCAAATAAAGCTGCAACAGCCTAAATTATCTTGGGTCTGTCTCAATAAAACCATACAAATATGGATATCATTGGAACCGGCTCATTGACCACATTGTGATGGTTACAGTTATGCCCTGTGCCAATGCATTCTCTTATATATGCGAGTCGACCATGGAATTACATTGTTCTTTCATGCATATATAAGAGAATGCATTGGCCTAAAAAAAATCTTTTTTTTAACACTTTTTACCATTTTTTCTTACATTCTTTAACAATTTTATAAGTATTCACTGTCAGCTTTGTTTTATCCTGGGCAAGTGTGAAAACTGAGATTTTACATGTGGGGGTCCTTGAAGGTAAGCCCAGTCCCAGTTTTTTGGGTAAAAAAAAATTCACGGGCCCCCCCCCCAGGCTTACTGATGGGTGTACACAGTATGTCAAAAAAAGTTTAGATTTAACCCTTTACCCAACAAACCGGTCAAAACCGGCCAAATAAAGCTGCAACAGCCTAAATTATCTTGGGTCTGTCTCAATAAAACCATACAAATATGGATATCATTGGAACCGGCACATTGTGATGGTTACAGTTATGCCCTGTGCCAATGCATTCTCTTATATATGCGAGTCGACCATGGAATTACATTGTTCTTTCATGCATATATAAGAGAATGCATTGGCCTAAAAAAAATCTTTTTTTTAACACTTTTTACCATTTTTTCTTACATTCTTTAACAATTTTATAATTTTTAATGTGTTAAGTATTCACTGTCAGCTTTGTTTTATCCTGGGCAAGTGTGAAAACTGAGATTTTACATGTGGGGGTCCTTGAAGGTAAGCCCAGTCCCAGTTTTTTGGGTAAAAAAAAATTCACGGGCCCCCCCCCAGGCTTACTGATGGGTGTACACAGTATGTCAAAAAAAGTTTAGATTTAACCCTTTACCCAACAAACTGGTCAAAACCGGCCAAATAAAGCTGCAACAGCCTAAATTATCTTGGGTCTGTCTCAATAAAACCATACAAATATGGATATCATTGGAACCGGCTCATTGACCACATTGTGATGGTTACAGTTATGCCCTGTGCCAATGCATTCTCTTATATATGCGAGTCGACCATGGAATTACATTGTTCTTTCATGCATATATAAGAGAATGCATTGGCCTAAAAAAAATCTTTTTTTTAACACTTTTTACCATTTTTTCTTACATTCTTTAACAATTTTATAAGTATTCACTGTCAGCTTTGTTTTATCCTGGGCAAGTGTGAAAACTGAGATTTTACATGTGGGGGTCCTTGAAGGTAAGCCCAGTCCCAGTTTTTTGGGTAAAAAAAAATTCACGGGCCCCCCCCCAGGCTTACTGATGGGTGTACACAGTATGTCAAAAAAAGTTTAGATTTAACCCTTTACCCAACAAACCGGTCAAAACCGGCCAAATAAAGCTGCAACAGCCTAAATTATCTTGGGTCTGTCTCAATAAAACCATACAAATATGGATATCATTGGAACCGGCACATTGTGATGGTTACAGTTATGCCCTGTGCCAATGCATTCTCTTATATATGCGAGTCGACCATGGAATTACATTGTTCTTTCATGCATATATAAGAGAATGCATTGGCCTAAAAAAAATCTTTTTTTTAACACTTTTTACCATTTTTTCTTACATTCTTTAACAATTTTATAATTTTTAATGTGTTAAGTATTCACTGTCAGCTTTGTTTTATCCTGGGCAAGTGTGAAAACTGAGATTTTACATGTGGGGGTCCTTGAAGGTAAGCCCAGTCCCAGTTTTTTGGGTAAAAAAAAATTCACGGGCCCCCCCCCAGGCTTACTGATGGGTGTACACAGTATGTCAAAAAAAGTTTAGATTTAACCCTTTACCCAACAAACCGGTCAAAACCGGCCAAATAAAGCTGCAACAGCCTAAATTATCTTGGGTCTGTCTCAATAAAACCATACAAATATGGATATCATTGGAACCGGCTCATTGACCACATTGTGATGGTTACAGTTATGCCCTGTGCCAATGCATTCTCTTATATATGCGAGTCGACCATGGAATTACATTGTTCTTTCATGCATATATAAGAGAATGCATTGGCCTAAAAAAAATCTTTTTTTTAACACTTTTTACCATTTTTTCTTACATTCTTTAACAATTTTATAATTTTTAATGTGTTAAGCCAATGCATTCTCTTATATATGCGATGCCACCTATGGTCGACTCGCATATATAAGAGAATGCATTGGCACAGGGCCCTTCTGTTGGGTAAAGGGTTAAACTGAAATTTTTTTCAGAGAGGGACCAGCCTAGAGGGCGACTTGGGAGATATCTTCACCCTGAAATGTGTTAATTCTCCAGGGACGCCAGAAAATGAAAAGGGCAAGGGGGCGAACATTTCAGCGAGGACTAAATAGAAAAATTGTGCCATTGAATTAAATTACTTGATTCACGTAGCACTCTGGCTGAGGGCATGGGGGTTTAAGAGTCCCCCCCCCGGCATCCCAGCAGTTTTCCCTATTTTTGTCCAAGGGAAATGTGACTTCCCTCTCATATACCGGTATTACCAGTATGTATATGACCAAACAGAATATTCAAAGTGTATTTGCTGATTTTAATGGTGTATTTACTCACCTCATTATAATTATTTTATAAGTGGGCTCTTGTGTGACTTAATACTTATTCAGTCACAGAAAGGTGATGTAGGGTATAAATTGAACAACAGTAATGCCCTAATTAATTGACTTCTTAACCACAGCAGAATTATGGCAACAAGCCATATTTCCGACTAAATCCTGAAAAGTTACCCATAATTCTGCTGTGGTTAAGAAGTCGATTAATTAGGGCATTACTGTACAGCTATCACGATTTAATCATCATATTAAACAGTCTGCTTCTCCTTAATATTTGAATAGGGAGAAGTGACTTCTCCTAATTTTATATCTCTAAGCTGGTCCCTTGGTTTATACTATTCTAAAATTTAACTTTTCAAACCATTATCTTGTGTGAAATCCGTGGTTTTGAGACTATATTACTTGAACATTCTTCTTTTTCAAATTTGAATCTCATACTATCACTTATTGAATATTTCCGATCATAGAAATCTGATATAAAATGCCTAGAATGGTCGTTTTATATTCATATTATTTTGCCAATCATACAATGAGTTTTAAAGTAGTTGAATTTTCAGCTAAATAGGAATAGACCAAGATTAAGACCTCGCACTCCATTTGTATAAATAGGAATAAATAATCTAAGTAATATAATTAAAACCCTTTCATGACAGGAGCTGCGCTGGTGCAGCATTAAAGACCCTGTGCCAGTGCTTTCTCTTATCTATACGAGTCTCCCATAGGGAGCCTCGCATATACACTGTACAGTAGAATGCACTGGTTTACAAGGTCAAGGTATATATTGTTAGGCCAATGTATTCTCTTATATATGCCAGGCTCCCTGTGGGAGACTCGCATATATAAGAGAATGCATTGGCACAGGGTTTTCACAAAATTTCAGGAAGCTCCAGTCACGAAAGGGTTAAATTGTTGATTACACTGAGCCTCACAATGAAAATGCTTATTCCTGTATTCTCTACATGATATATTCCCTATTATAAGGATCATCAATAGCCCAATTTTCCCAAAATTGAAAGGACCCAGGACTCTTTCCAAAAATAGGTACAATAATCTCTGAAATGGCACAATCCATTCATGAATCAAAGAATCAAAGCGACTCACAATCTTCATGCCCACATGTATAGTTATACCCCCATCAAAAATATGGGGGTATACTGGATTACATGCATCCATCCGCTCTTCTGTCCATCCGTCCGTCCGCTCATATATCTCAACCATGGGTTACCGACTCTATTAAATTTGATATACAGGTTTGGCATCAGGAGGGCTTGCAAAATAGTGTGCATTGACATTGTTCACATGTTCCATTCAACAGTTATCTGTCTTTGTTTATCTGAAAATATTTTATTTCCACCCGTCCGCTCATGGGTTATTATTGGGTTCTGTTGATATTGTGTTTGGAGGTTTGGCATTAGGAGGGCTTTCAAACGAGCACTCAGTTATTTTGTTCACATTTTATGTTCAAGAGTTATCACTCTTTATTCTTCTGAAAATGTTGAATTTTTGTCCATCCGCTCATATATCTTTTTCAATTTGGTTTCTGACCTGCCCATGTTTCTGTTGACACCATGAAGTATCCCAGCACCCAAGGTGTAACTTCATGTAAAACCTCTTTCTTTTATTGCTTTCTTAGTATTAAAATAGGTTGACAAACGCCTAAATTACGAATATGGTGAATTTTTATGTCTTAAATGGAATTCGGAAGCCATAAAGTTTTATGTCGTACAATTACCAGTACACATATGTTAGATGACCATTCATTTATGTTTACCCTATAAAGCATTAATTATCAGCAAACGCTCTTTATTATTACATGTTAAAGTAAAACATTGATCTTTCCATTCTTCCTGAAGCTTTGTTTCTCATTTTTTTTACTTATATATCTACATGTTTAGTCCTTATATAAGTATTTCATTTATTAGTAGCCAATTTCAACACTATGAACGTAACAATAGGGAGAAATTACCAAGTCTGTAAATAGTGTGTTTGTCATTTGCAGAATGAGGTCACAGCCGGCTAGCATCACTAAATTCACCCTCTGGGGACCTCATTCTGCTTAGGCCTCGTCTTCTGCAAAGTATCTATAGTCTCCAATTAACATTGCTTGTAGTTAATTTTTCCCTTCTGGGAAGTTTCTCTATCCCCTAATTTGCAGAAGATAAATTGCATAATCGAGGTGACTAATGGGTGAAGATCACCAACTTCAACTGTAGAAATTCTATCTGATCCTAGGTCTCCCATAGCAGTTGAGGACTAACAGGCCTGCACATTTGGGGCAAACGACGGTTACCTAAAATGAAATGCCATGAACGAAAAATAGTTCGCGCCAAAGTTTAATGTAGTACTCGCGATAACTGATTATTCCCTTAATTATTGCCCAATCTAGTCCCGAAATGAGTCATTCAAAATCATAACATTAGTTCAATGAGTTGTCCATCTGTAGTTAATAATGCCAGTTGTACTGATTATAACAGTTGGTGTAACCTATGGGTTACCTAAGCACAAACCAGGCAAACTACATGTATGCCCTAAATAATCGACTCCTTAACTGCAGCAGAATTATGGGTAATTTTTCAGGATTTAGTCGGAAATATGGCTTGTTGCCTCAGTGAGAGCTTTCCGATGAATGGTAACAAGCCATATTTCCTTTCTAAATCCTGAAAAGTTACCCATAATTCTGCTGTGGGTAAGGAGTCGATTATTTAGGGCATTACATGTAGAAGTGAGCAGCACATAAAAGAGTTGATCATTACAAGTCACTTTAAAGTAAATGTTTGACCCAGTACAAATCAAGTAGAATATGGCTTACGAATCGGAGAGTTTACATTGAAGTGCCTAACTATAATAATTCCTATACAATCTTGCACATGGCATGCTCCTTTTATGTCCCCACTTTGGTATGTTTGTGTTTGTTCCTGGTGTATGATTTACTTCACTGATAAAGCTCTTATGATTATTGAATCAGGTATTGCTAAACTCAATTGAACTTGATTTGGCTATTGAGTACTTTGAATTGTAGTTGGAATGTGATCGCTTTTCTATTGCCCATAACTGGCTGAGTTAAACCTTTGACATCAATGGATGATTTAAATAAGAGTACGTTTACATGTACATCTATTCTTCAATTGACCCTTTATTTCTGTGTACTCCCTGATATATTTAGTTCCAGGCCAATTGTTACAATTTATCTTTGATTTTTATTCAGATACTAATGTATAAAATAACACATTTGAAACAAGAAATGCCACCTGAAAGACACTAATTTGTTTCATATTGAATTTTTTTATAAAATTATTTCATATACAGTAATGCCCTAAATAATCGACTCCTTAACCATAGCAGAATTATGGGTAACTTTTCAGGATTTTGTCGGAAATATGGCTTGTTGCAATTCGTCGGAAAGCTCTCAGTGAGAGCTTTCCGATGAATGGCAACAAGCCATATTTCCGACTAAATCCTGAAAAGTTACCCATAATTCTGATGTGGTTAAGGAGTTGATTATTTAGGGCATTACTGTACATGTACTGACAAAACGTTATGGGACAGCGATAGCTATTTTGTGAAGTTAAAAAACAAAATGATTTTTCTTTTGTGTTTGTAACTACGTGCAGCATATATGTCACATTTGGTTTTCAATATGTTTTCCATGAAGCGAAAAGAGTTGCAAGTTGTTGTTGTTGTTGTAACTGGAGTTATGGAACCCTGAATTCATCTTTAAAGATGTAATCGAGGTTCCAATCTGAAGAATGACAACAACTATGATATCTTTGTATACCTCTGTTTATTGTCCCATTTAAATGACTTATTTATCTAAAAAAAAAACATTTGATACCAATCACATGATACCTCTACAACCCACACACCTTCTCTTGGAAATAACCATGCACAGTCGTACTGTAAAAGTGATGAATATTCCAACATAGTATTTAATATAAAATGGTATTTGGGGGGGGGGGGGGGAGAAACATACATAAAATAAACAAAATTCTTATTTCAGATATTGTATTATGTTCCAAGATATTATATGTATGTATTTGATGTAAACTGTAAAAAAAAATGAATAAATGATAAAAACAAAATTATAACTCTTATAAATTTAAATTGTTTCTTGATAATTTAAATTGTGTTTAATCCATTATTTACTAAATACCAAGCCTGAGTTTAGTGTGCCTGTTATTTGCAGAATGAGGTCCCCAGAGGGTGAATTTAGTGACGCTACCCAGCACAGTGGGCTGGCATCACTAAATTCACACAATGTGTGTCCATCACAATATTCACCATTTGGAAACTTCTATCTGAGTCTATATGTGTGTCTCCCATAGCAGATGAGGCCTAAGCAGAATGAGGTCCCCCAGAGGGTGAATTTTGTGATGCTAGCCCACTCATTGACGAATAGTTCGCATAGGGATCTTATTATCTGAACATTTCCCTCCAATAAATAGTACTCCCTCTGCACTTGTATTATCTGCCATCTGCTTCTATTTTCTGAACACCCCTCCGATGAATAGTAGATCATTCCAATGTATACTTTATAACTGAATGGGAGAATCCAATTATTATAGAGAGGGTTGAAAACAGAAAAATAGTGTGCACCAAGTCATTAGGGCTGGAAAAATGTTCCCAATATGCAAATATCTGGTTGGCTTTTATGACAGTCCTTGGAATAAGTTGTAGAACTTTGGATTCCTGAATTTAAATGTAAATTGTAAATTTTTGGTTTTTATAGCATTTTTACATTATATGAATATTTATGAATTTTTTATATGAGTCATTACTGTTGGTTTGGGAAAACTATTGTCACTTGGCTATCATGATAAGTAAAACAATATTGCAGGATGAAAATATTTACAATAAGAATCTGAATATTCTTCCACCCGGAAACCTCAGGACAAACATACAGACACTGCATATTGCATTTATTATTATTTTTGTTAATTTCTTGTCTTTTATCTTTTCAGTATATTGAAAATATGGAAAAGTTAACGAAATTACAATCTCTCAACCTCAGTTGCAACATGATAGAAAAAATGGAGAAGATAGATCGACTCACAAAGCTAAGAGAATTGAATTTATCATACAACAAAATATCAAGGATAGAAGGAATAGAAAATCTGTTTTCTTTACAAATCCTCAATTTGTCAGGGAACCACATCGAACATATACCGATCTGGGTCGGAAAGAAGCTTCGATCACTCAGAACTCTGCATTTGTCTAAAAATAACCTCAATTCGGTGAGTATTATTCATAAATAATTCAGCAAAACTGATGGTGTCGCCATCGAGAGTGTCCATTGATGTTGTTTGCATTCTCCATTCTAGAGTTATCCTTCTTTTTCTTCTTTGTCTGTTTGGAAATGATAATATTTAGCTTAGAATTTGTATACTGGCTTGTCCATTTTTTAAATCGCCATCGCGGTGTTATGCCAGCACCTGTTGTGCAACCTGTTATTATGCCCCCGATCTCCGATGGAGATTTGGGGGTATATAGTGGAGCCCTCCGTCCTTCCGTCCTTCCGTCCGTCCTTCCGTCCGTCCGTCCGTCCGTACGAACATTTCAACTCATAACTTTGGTTTCGCTAACTCAATTCAGTTGATCTTTGGTATGCTAATAGACCAGCCGGGGGGACAAGATTTCCCCATAACTGCGGTTTCGTCCACCCATTTTTTCCAGAGTTACGCCCCTTTTTGGACTTAGAAAATTCAGTTTTCTGTGGCATACGAATGTTTCAACTCATAACTTTGGTTTCGCTAATTCAGTTCGGTTGATCTTTGGTATGCCAATAGACCAGCCGGGGGGACAAGATTTCCCCATAGCCGTGGTTTCGTCCGCCCATTTTTTCCAGAGTTACGCCCCTTTTTGGACTTAGAAAATTCAGGTTTTCTGCTACTTTTTTTGGTTTCCAGATTTTGGATTGTTTATTTGCAAAACCCGTTTTTTTGTGTATTACCAATATCGCAATACAGGTCAAGGTAAAATTTCGGTTCAATCGGATAATTTCTGTGAGAGTTATGACACTTTTTCGACTTAAAAAATTCAGTTTTTTTTTAGAAAAATCAGTTTTCCTTCTATTTTTGTGGCACCAGACCAAATTTGAAGCTAATATAGAACAACATGTGGCATTTTTATAGCGCTTAACCAGAAAGTTTCTCTGATTGTACAGTCGGGGGCGTTACCTCCGCCTAGCGGTGCACTTGTTTGAATCAAGATTAACAGAAATCAGATAGATTAGCAACACCCTATTCAAGAGACTGAGTTTGTGCCATATGTGGTTAAGTAAAAACTCAAGTAGGAACACATTATTCCAGCAAATTCTGTTTGAATATGTGAGGAGTGTTTAGATCTAATGAACCACTGATAATGCTCTACAAAAATTCAACTTTTTTTCTGTTTTTTTTTTTTTAAACATACTTTATTCCAACACAAAGACAATACATGCAGATACATAAGACATAACATATTGAGACACGGTATAGTTGAGTTAAAAATTGTTGCTGTATCTTATCAGAGATTTGGAGGCATGCTATATCAGTTGGAAACGGAGACGACAGTAAGCTATAAGGTTTTTTGGTCGTTCCGCCTTCTTAGGAAAATGATACCCAATATTCTTAAAATGGTAATATTTATACAAGTTCTTGGTACCATGCCGTCTTATGAATACCTCACTCAGGCAGCATGGGAACAATATCTTGTATCTGGTCGTTGCTATTTGGCTGGTGGACTATGTGTTCGTTAACAAGCCTTGAAATAGTGTGCCTGTCATTTGCAGAATGAGGTCCCCAGAGGGTGAATTTAGTGATGCTACCCCGCATAGTGGGCTAGCATCACCAAATTCACCCTCTGGGGACCTCATTCTGCTTACACCTCAGCAGAATGAGGTTCCCAGAGGGTGAATTTGGTGATGCTAGCCCGCTATGCGGGGTAGCATCACTAAATTCACCCGCTGGGAACCTCATTCTGCAAATGACAGACACACTATTTCAAGGCTTGTTCGTTAATGTATTGAAATTGTGTGATAGGTAGATGTCGAGATTCAGCGCCTTATTTCATAAAATCCTGCGATGTCCAGAGTCGAAGCAGAACATGTGCTCATATTTTATCAAAGTTTCACATTGATAAATATTGACAATATATTATCATTCATTCAATATCCATGCTCATTTATTGATTTTGCATACCACAAAATACAATGTCGCTGTCCAGTTAAAATTGAAGTATTATACTTTTACTAGGGGATTGCCCGTCAAAATTGATGGGTGACAAACATGACATGCAGGGGCGCCGGAAGCATCCAAGGACAGGGGGGCAGAGCCTACAAAAAGGGCACTTTTCCGCAAAAAAGGGCATTTTCTCCGCAAACTCGGGAAAATAACCATAAATTCATTGTGGCAAAATCCCTATTTTAAAGGTATTTGTCGGTTTTTATGGCCGTTTTGTGATAAAATTGACAAAAAATTAATATTCCTTGTGAAATTGGTGGTATTTGGACCAAAAAAGTCACATTTTGCTATAAAAACATGAGATTAAACACACAAAAAGCATTTTCTGTCTCCAGAAAAAGGGCAAGTCCTGCCCCCGCTCGCCCCCCTTGGTCAAGGGCAGGGGGGTCAGCTGCCCCCTCTGCCCCCCCCTCTTCCGGCACCCCTGATGACATGCTTGACAATCATGTGAAGAATTAGTAAATTATTACTACTATTGCCCCGCCCCTTCAAGTAATTTAAAATAATTATTAGTCACCTGAGGTAAACAGTGCCTATTGCATGACACTCTATATTCAGCTGATAATAAACACTCTTTATTGCTAATTATTAGTGCCCCTTTAACCCTTTACCCAACAAACCGGCCAAAACCGGCCAAATAAAGCTTCAACGGCCTAAAATATCTTCGGTCTGTCTCAATAGAACCATACAAATATGGATATCATTGGAACCGGCTCCTTGACCACACTGTGATAGTTACAGTTATGCCCTGTGCCAATGCATTCTCTTATATATGCGAGTCGACCATAGGTCGCGTCGCATATATAAGAGAATGCATTGGCCTAAAAAAAAATCTCTTTTTAACACTTTTTACCATTTTTTCTTACATTCTTTAACAATTTTATAATTTTTAATGTGTTAAGCCAATGCATTCTCTTATATATGCGAGGCGACCTATGGTCGACTCGCATATATAAGAGAATGCATTGGCACAGGGCCCTTCTGTTGGGTAAAGGGTTAAGTCTTATGAGGTCAATGGCACCTATCCTGTGACATTTCCTGTGTCATGTTACCTATATTTGTGCACCAAGTTTCCCCACATATCTTCTTAGCTGATAATAAATGCTCTTTATTGATCATGCAATTTATTTGTCCCCCTTTAAGCAAACCTGAATTTAGTGTGTCTGACATTTGCAGAATGAGGTTCCCAGAGGGAGGATTTAGTGACGCTATCCTAAGGATCCTAAGGATCAGATTGAAGTTCCCCATTTGAAGTTGGTGATGTTCACCCATTAGTCACCTCGATTATGCATTTTATCTTCTGCAAATTAGGGGATATAGAAACTGAAAAGAAGGGAAAAAGTAACTAAAAACAATGTTAATTTGTGACTTTAACCCTTTACCCAACAAACCGGCCACAACCGGCCAAATAAAGCTTCAACAGCCTAAAATATCTTCGGTCTGTCTCAATAGAACCATACAAATATGGATATCATTGGAACCGGCTCCTTGACCACATTGTGATAGTTACAGTTATGCCATGTGCCAATGCATTCTCTTATATATGCGAGTCGACCATAGGTCGCCTCGCATATATAAGAGAATGCATTGGCCTAAAAAAAATCTTTTTTTAACACTTTTTACCATTTTTTCTTACATTCTTTAACAATTTTATAATTTTTAATGTGTTAAGCCAATGCATTCTCTTATATATGCGAGGCGACCTATGGTCGACTCGCATATATAAGAGAATGCATTGGCACAGGGCCGTTCTGTTGGGTAAAGGGTTAAGTCATCTGAGGTAAAAAATTACTGGTGACAAACATGATTGCAGGAAAATATTGTCACTGCTGATAACGATATAAAGAGAGCAAGCAAATGGTGCACGGAGTTTGTCCAGAATTTAGCTTTGGCACAGATGCAGCTGAAATCACATTTGTCTTATATCGTCTTGTACGCAATATATCAGTAAAAATATTGCCTTGATAACCTTTGGGAAACGCGTTAAATCTCAGGGTGATATATTATTAAACGCACCAAAATCAAACACACAGATACACTCACACACACAAACACACAGACAAACACTTGGTTTTTGTCCCCCGACGTTTCCGTCGAAGGACTATAGAAATGACCCTCGTCCGTCCGTCCGTGCGTGCGTCCGTCCGTGCGTCCGTGCGTCCGAGATTGGGTACCTTCATGGTGTAATCAACTCCTCCTACAGTTTTAAATGTAGAGATTTGAAACTGTGGGATATTGTTCCTAACATGTTGGTGATTTGCAACATCTATATAGCTAATACAAAAATATCATTTTTTTCGTGTTTGCATGCATTTGTTCATCGGGTTGTTTTGTCCAAGAAATTTTGCGGTGGTTTGCAACATCTATATACTGTATAACATTGTTGCAAATAGTATCCTACAAACAAATCCAATCATGAAGTTTACCACTCGAGTCGGGGGACATGTGGTCTGCGACCTTTTATTATATATATAGATAATACCATATTTGGTTGTTGACTACTTTTACTTAACTTTTACTTAACTTTTATTATGTTTTGTTTCAGTTGAATGATCTGACCAAACTAAAACCCCTTCCAGACCTAACATCATTGTCAGTGTCAGAGAACCCACTTTCTGAGTTACCTCATTGCCGACAGTACCTCATCTTCCATCTGAGGACCATAGAGGTCATCGACAGTCAAGCTGTGGATGAATCTGAGCGGCAAAATGCAAAGGAAAGGTTTTCTCAAGGTCAGCAATCACAAATGCACTAAATTTGTATCAAAGTACAGTAATGCTCTAATTAATCGACCCCTTTACCACAGCAGAATTATGGGTAACTTTTCAGGATTTAGTATGAAATATGGCTTGTTGCCATTCATCGGAAAGCTTTCCAATGAATGGCAACAAGCCATATTTCTGACTAAATCCTGAAAAGTTACCCATAATTCTGCTGTGGTTAAGGGGTCGATTACTTAGGACATTACTGTAGCAACAATTGACATGTAATGTAAACAGAAATAACCATGTGTACCTGCGTGTACCCTGTATACCCATGGGCTGTAAATCAGTTATGGCAATATGTTTTTCAATTTGTATCCAATGTAACCTTGTACCCCGGGGTTTCTAAAAAGAATTGTCAGTTAACTCTTTCAGTGCCAAGTCCGATTTTTGTATCAACCCATATTTCCTTGATAATTTTTCAAATTTATTGATTATTATAATGTGATACATTGATGGAAAGAGTAGGGTTCCTCTTTTACGAGTGCTAGCAATGACAATATTTTTACCGAAAGTGTATTTTGTGAGTGCCGGTTATAACTTCGGCAATATCATACGACTTCCCCGTCGAGAAAATTTGTCGCCCAATGTTTTGAGTTTTTCAAAGAAATGTAACTCTAACATACCCGTTATTTAGTAAAAAATCACCTTTACTAAATAACGGGCATACCAAAAGAATGACACCACAAAGAGACACGTTTCAAAAACACTATAGGAAAAATCACTTTTAGGGTGGGTGGGCTTGGGGGAGGCGGGCTTCACTGTCTAACAAACTTCTTGACGGGGAAGTCGTGTGAGATTGCCATAACTTCTTCCTGTCGGTAGCAGACTAATTTAACTAATAATGAGGCCAAGTTGTGAGGAGAAGTTAGCTATTTATAATTCATCTTACATTCATTTTGAAGTCCCACCTTAGCTTGTTATACCCCAGTTACGAGTTGAGTGGGGTTATACTGGAATCAGCTCGTCTGTCTAGCCGTCCGTCCCTCCGTGGACACAATTTTGTCCGAGCTCTTATTGCTATATATTTTGGTCAATTTAAAAAAAACTTGGCACAGATATTTAGTACCATGGGAAACTATGCACCTGTGATTATGAGGTCTGCCATACTTTTTTTTTTGTGGAGTTATCCCCCTTTATCAACTTAGAAAATTTTCTCAAATTTTGTCCGAGCTTTTATTCCTACATTCTTTGTATTTTTTTTTTTAACTTGGCACTGTGTGCAGATATCTAGTACCAAGGGAATCTGTGCACCTGCGATTATGAGATCTGTCTGACTTTTTTAGTGGAGTTATCCCCCTCTTTCAACTTTTCGAGTTTTCGCTACATGCAGACCTTTGTTGAGCTTGTACTCTTACATTTTCCTGTGAATTTTTTTATTCGACTTAGAATTCTCCAGATTGCTACTTCATTGGAATAACATGTTGAATACGGGGTGTATACCTTAGTTCCACCTGTGACAGGCTCATCTCTAGTTAAGTCTGCAAAAGTCATGGTATTTCATCCCTGGATATGGTATGTGTATGAACCCTGGAATATTTCGCTATTTTTTTCTAATTTACAGACGAAGTACAGAAGCTTGAGCAGAAACTGGAAGAAAGGGAGTCTAATATGAAGAAACTGGAGGATATGCATAACAAATCAGTACAAGATAGCTCCATGAAGGGGAACCAAGCCGAGTCTCTCAAACGTATGGATAAAGAGAAGATGGGTCGGATTCGAGATTTAGAGCGTGACATGGATGCCAAGAATGATTTGGTGAGCTCAGTACTTCATGATTGCAGACCTGTATTCACTGTGCTAACTCATTTGATCAAACCAATTCATTTATTCATAGCCCAATCTTAAAGATCCACAATCCGATTTGACACCAATTAAGACTTTAATAATTAAGTCAAACTTTCCGGAGTTAATTTTCCCAGCTTTCCAGGCAAAAGATAAAAGAAAAATACTTGCAATCATCATCATCATGGCACATGCAATGTGAAAATCAACAAAAGCATCCATCAGTTGTAGGAATTTTATTTTTTATAACTTGGTTTACGGATTTTCTTACCCCAAAAAATGCTGTTTGTCAACAACAAAAAAAATTAATTATATTTTTTTTTATTCCTGGAAATGGGAATATTAATCCAGATATACAAAAAAAATATATATAAATTATATCAAAAGTTTAAGTTTGCATAAAATGAACAACATATCAATCCAATAGTGCAGCCTGGCTATGATTATGATACATTACACTACCGTATTCTCGTGGGTATAAGACCAGGGGGCCTAGGGAATAAATAGCTTGAAAAGGCATAGGTGGTCTTATACCCCGGAAAAGTTTAGGCCCACCCCAAATTTTGTTCAATTTCAGCGGTGGTAAGTATTTGATATCAGCTTGTAGACAGAAAAAAAGATTGACGAACTCGAGAAATTTAATATTTATATTCAAAACGGAAAAGTATAATTCATAGGCATGTTCGAGAATATTCAATAAAATAAAATAAAGTGAATCTTAAAATCTTATTTGTTTATTAAATTATACTTCCCGCCAAGTTCCCGGGGAAACAAATCATTAACAGACACCAAACACAAAAGAACCGAGTCGCTAACGGCGTATATATGTAGCTTCAAGTTCAAAAGCCATGCGCTGCTATGCGCGTGCAAAGCCACAGGTGTCTGTCCAACTACAGTACTGTAAAAACATATTTTTGGCATTCAGTGACAACGTCGGTATGTTCCTTCATGTAACCAACCAAACACAGAGAACTGGCTTCCTGGTTATGTAAACATACAGTGGGTATAATAATGAAGCAGAAGGGGAACTTGTCATTGAACAACAATGTCTTCCAAACTACGTCAACGCTATAACCAAAATAAAGGTTATTGACATTAACATTTTTAACCTGCATTTTGTTCACGTTTTACAGTATAAACAGTTTAGGAGCGATAACTCTATTTATTAAAACACGTGCTTTTTTAGCAGAAATATAACTGTCTTTTGTCAGTACTGTTAGTGTTAAATAATTACACTCACTGGCTTTTGTTAAACATGCAATTAATGGCTATTGTAACATCCTCTATGTGGACAACGGGTCACGAATAAAGCGTCGGGTTTATTAGTTTCCTAATCGGATTAAGTCTGAACATTGATATAAACTATAGACTACTAAAGACTATAGATGCGGGATTTACCCACACTGCTTACAAAATTTAATAGTGTCATTTATGGCGTGAGTTATGGGAATGTTGGGCAATAAAACAAGACAAGTGTTATTATAATATTTTAATATTCACATTTAATTGAAAAATCACTTTTTTAAAGTAACTTATAGGCCTATTTACCTTTACTTAATCTGGAAGCCTGGGATATTCCCCAATACTCGGCTTTCATCTATTTCATCAGTTTTACCCCGATTTTTTGTTTGCAAAGTCCCATATCCGAGTTTAAGCTGTTTTGGAGGGGTTATGATTAGGGCTAGGGAGGGGGTGGTCTTATACCCCGGAAAACTTACTTCTAGTGAAAATACTGGGGTGGTCTTATGCCCGAAAATGGGCTTATACCTGCGAGAATACGGTACATACCCACTGGTAGTATTAGTATGTAAATCCACTAGGAAGAAAACTATCTGAATTGAAATCAGTCGATAAAATGGAGCAACGATCACTCCAGCAAACCCTCCCCCCCCCCCCCTAAAAACATTATACCTATTTTATATTTATTTATTTTTTCCTCCCACATCCTCTACCTTTGAGTTAAAAAAAAAAATTCCATAAACCAAGTAATAAAAAATAAAATGTCTTACGTTCAAAACGAATACGAATGATCATAATTGAGAACCCTCTTTATTATCTACTGCTTTAGTGAAACAAAA
Organism: Siphonodentalium dalli; assembly: GCA_032622095.1. Taxonomy (NCBI): domain Eukaryota; kingdom Metazoa; phylum Mollusca; class Scaphopoda; order Gadilida; family Siphonodentaliidae; genus Siphonodentalium; species Siphonodentalium dalli. The sequence goes on along the minus strand of CP136069.1, from coordinate 45,699,682 downwards.
GGATGGATGCTCTTTAACACTTCCATGACTGGAGCTTCCTGAAATTTGTGAAAACCCTGTGCCAATGCATTCTCTTATATATGCAAGTCTCCCATAGGGAGCCTTGCATATATAAGTGAATACATTGGCCTAACAATATTGACCTTGTGAACCAGTGCATTCTCTTAATAGGGAGCCTCACATATATAAGTGAATACACCAGCTTACAAGGTCAAGGTCAATATTGTTAGGTCAATGTATTCTCTTACATATGCGAGGCTTCCTATGGGAAACTCACATATATATAAGAGAATGCATTGGCACAGGGTTTTTTCACAAAATTTCAGGAAGCTTCAGGCACGGAAGGGTTAAAATCAACCTCCATATATTAAATCTCTGTATACTCCCACTGTTGCCGGAGATAACTCATAATATTACATGTGATATGTTATGGATTTGTTTTATTGCAGCTAAAGAAGAAGTCGCTAGAGTTGAGTAGAGCCAATGAAAAACATTACCAGTTGGAACAAGAGGTGGCCTTTTTCAAACTGGACAAGAAGTTTGATTCATTAACCCAGGGCCCTCATATGGATCAGGTAAGACACGCACATGCTGGTCAAGGAACTATTATTGTGCTTGAATCTGAGCTTCTGGAATTGACCAGTAATAAATGCACTGATCTGATCCATTTAGCTCAATGCCAGGATAAACTAAAAAAAACATCAATCCTATGGTCACTATTGTTCCTTTTAGGGCTGACTCCCCCCATCTATAAATATACCCCCAATTAAAGATTTAGCAAATTGTGCATCTCTTCTTAAAGTGATGTGAAACACTCTGGTTGGGTGATCAAATAGAAATGGAGAATAATAAGTCCATCATATGTCTTTAATAACTGTACATCTGACTTTTATGAAATTTGTGGTGTTTTCCCTATCATTTGCCACATATTTTACATCATTATTGGGCTTTAACGATACATTGTGATAGATTTTCAAATGGTTCACGTATCATATCATGTCATGTGTATCATGATACAGGGAATCAACTACTTTCTGAAGATAGGCAATACCTGCAATGTTCTCTCCAGTTTTCATGTCAATTATTCATTTTACATACTAGTAATGGTTTTTGTATCGGATAACAATCTGTAAACATATATGTCTACAGGAAACCCCCTGTTTTTCAAGTTTAAAATGGGTTTTCCTAATCTCTTTGCATTCAAGGCCACCAGTGGCTTGTCGCCAGTAGTCGGTACGGTGTGTATTTATCGAGTGAAAAAATCTTCTGAGTAGTATTTTCTCCACCAATAAAACTGACAACATTATGAGATGGCAACTGAAACGACGATAAATTCCAATAAACCAATCAAAACCATCCTTATATTTAACCCTTTCTATACTAAATGGATTATCCCACTCATTTATAAAAGTATACATTGGAAGTGTCTATTATTCATATGGAGGGCTGTTCAGGAAAAATGAGCAGTTGACAGATATACGAAAATATAATACAAGTGCAGAAGAATTCCTATTTATTGGGGGGGAATTGTTCAGATAATAAGTTCAACGAACGACCTATATTTCCTAAGGGAACTACTCGTTAATGAGTATTTAGTACAGAAAGGGTTACAGGGACCCAAGGCACTCGCAGTGGGTAAATGTACAACATATATAAAAGTATGTAAAAATGTCACCGCTAATTATATAAGAAGAACATGGAGAAATAGATAAACTTTGTTCTAATATTCATTATTGATAGCTGTCCAATAAAGAAATTTCATGTGTTGAAACCAGAGTTATGTATACAAAAAATGTTACAGTGATTTGTCAACAAACATTGCTAAATGTGTAGTAGGTTCAAAATTTTTAGCCTGAATATGATTTTCATAATATTTTTCAATGCTTTGAACTTTATCAATGTTTACCATCATGTTTTGATTAAACTTTGGTATCTTATTTGATTATTGGACTTTTATTGGTAATTCCATTATGACAGTAATGTATATATAACAATAATTTAATCATAAGCTGTCAATCCACGGAACACTGTGAAACAATTGACTGTCACACACTTTGCGAGTTAGGTTATTTCTCGATAACCTAAATTTCTTGATTACTTTCCCCACTACAGAAATGACAGCAGTGTTGAGTGACCATGCCTATACCGCGTGCTTAAAAAATGTACCTGGAAACTGTTTGATACTTCCTACGATTTAACATTTTGTGCTGCATCATAATTCCTTCGGGTATGACTGTATTAACAATAACCATACTGGATGCTGATATTCAGTGCACAAGTAACCAGATAAATCAACAAGATTTAACATTGCAAAGAAATGAACACTGAAATTAAAACCAACACGCGTTTGTGTCACCACTGTCGAATATATCAATCCCACATGCATGTTGCAGCTGCCCGGTGGCACGCGATCCATGATCAGTTGCGACTATCCAATCAAAAATGCTGAATCGACGATGAGATTTCATCACTCAATGAACACCAGTTTTGAGTGACAGGTGTCTCTTTCAACCTAACGTGTCTTTTTTGTCGGAAATAGTCTCAATGTTATATGCTCGTTATACTTTCAACTTCTACTTTTTGGTGATTCATGTTGTGAAATAACATATTAAATTATAAGAGATAACTCTTGTTTCGATTAAGGTTATGAGTTATAACTGAAAAGTTTGAAGATAAATTTTGTCTATAACTGCGCTACGCGCGTTATAGAATTTATCTTCAAACTTTCCAGTTATAACTGCATAACCTTAATCGAAACAAGAGCTATTTCTTAAATGGTTTTGCCATGAGAAATCTCATTATTGGAGAGTTATTAATAATGAAAATAAGAACAAAGTCAATCTATTTTTTCATGTACTTGTTGATGATAGTTGTTTTACAGACTTTTATGTTATTATAGCTTCGAAGGCTTTTGATCCATTTAAGCTAATCTCCTTTTCTTTTAGATGAGTGATGACAGCAGTGGATTAGATGAGAGTCCATATATAGGTAAAGCTAGGTACAGGGCAAACAAGTACGCTACGGAGAGTCATCATACAGCAACTCCACACAAAATACAAATCCACAGTCTCGATCAGGGTCAGGGTTCAAATGGAGGTCAGAGGTCTTACGGACTCATGTCTCCTCGATCTAGCAATGGACTGCTGTCTCCTGGGAGAAACAATATGCTGAATATTACAAGCGAAAGTTTCGGAAGTCAGGGAGAGGAAGTCAAAAAAGGTATTATTACCACTTTACAGGGCGTTCCCTAAAGTATTGGTGATGAAGTCTCGTGGGCCAATAATAATTTTTGCTGAATAACCGCCCACTGCCTGCCACTTTGACAATTGTATTATTGATTTAACAACAAGAATTATGTTTCCAAAAGGTCTGCCGCAACGTTTCAAGAACCTCGACCAATATTTGAATATGTTCTTTATCTGTTCTGAACAAACTGATTAACTGGGTCTGGCTATCATAACCCTGGGGAAAAGAAAGCAATATTAGGAATTTGTAAATATAATTACAGTAATGCTCTAATTAATCGACCTCTTAACCAAAGCAGAATTATGGGTAACTTTTCAGGATTTAGTCAGAAATATGGCTTGTTGCCATTCATAATTCTGCTTTGGTTAAGAGGTCGATTAATTAGAGCATTACTGTATGTGATGACCAAGGTCACGTAGAGACAATAAAGTTACCTCATATACATGTAGCTTCATATTTTTTCTATAGCTGAACAAAGATTGAAGCTACTGCAGGAAGATCTGGAGAAAACCGAGAGAAAGCTTCTTGGTGCTACAAGTGATTTGAAAGATATGGGAGATATAAAATCTCCAGAATCATTGATACCAGAAGGACTACTACTCTCACTCAGAGAAAAGCTAGCTAAGAAAATGCAAAATGTTAGTCCATAAAATCTTAATTAAATGACTGATTAACCAATTTGGTTGACAAGGCTTGAAATAGTGTGTCTGCCATTTGCAGAATGAGGTACCCAGAGGGTGAATTTATTGACGCTCTCTTGTACAGTGGGCTTGCGTCACCAAATCCACCCTCATTCTGCTTCGGCCTCAGCTGCTATGGGAGACCTAGCATCAGATTGACGTTCCCCAGTTGAAGTTGGTGATGTTCACCCATTATTCACCTCAATTATGCATTTTATCTTCTTCAAATTAGTGGATCTTCTTCAAATTAGGGGATATAGAAACTGAACTGAAGGGTAAAAGTAACTAAAAACAATATTAATTTGGAGGGAAGTATCTGTAGTCTCAAATTAACATGATTTTTAGTTACATTTTCCCTTCTGTTCAGTTTCTATATCCCCTAATTTGCAGAAGATAATTCGTATAATTGAGGTGACTAATGGGTGAACATCACCATTTTCAACTGGGTAACTTCAGGCTGATCCTATGTCTCCTATAGCAGTTGAGGCTTAAGCAGAATGAAGTTCCCATAGGGTTAAGTTGTTGATGCTAAACCACTGTGCAGGATAGCGCAACTAAAGTCACCCTCTGGGGACCTCATTCTGCAAATGTCAGACAAACTATTTCAAGGCTTGTTAACCCTCTCTATACTAAATCCTCATTGACGAGTAGTTCCCTTAGCAAATGTTCATATAATAAGTTCAACACACAGTCGTTTGTTCAATATACAGTCATTTGTTAAACATTTCCTGTCAAAGAATATGAATCCTTCTGCACATGTATTAGGTTTTGGTCAGTCTGTTGTCTGCTTTTATTACCTGATCATGACTCAAATTGAATAATAGATGATTCCAATCTATACTTTTATAACTGGGTGGGAGAATCTATTTAGTATAGAAAAGGTTAAATGTCTTATCTGAGCAATGCAACGTCTAATTTCAGAAAAAGGATTATTTTATTCTCCTGTTTAACATTTATTGCGAACTGTTCTTGTTGAGTTCTCCACTTGTGCAATAAATAGTTTAATATATGCGTAATCTATGTGTTTCTGAAGGTAAATAAAATGAGGGAAGATGCCACTAAAATTGAAGAACAGCTCTCCAAGAAGCAGGATGCTATCGAGAAAAGACAGGATGAATTAGTGGAGTTAAAAAATGTACTTGTCACGCTGGATAGGCGCAACCCAGATTATGTAAGTTTACACATTTATCCGTATTGTGACAGGAGCTGCGCTGGTGCAGCATTGAAGATCCTGTGCCAATGCATTCACTTTGATATGCGAGTCGCCCATATGGAGCCTCGCATATTTAAAAGAATGCACTGGTTTGCAAGGTAAATATTGTTAGGTCAGTGCATTCTCTTATATATGCGAGGCTCCCTATGGGAGACTCACATATATATGAGAATGAATTGGCACAGAGTTTTCGCAAAAATTCATGAAACTCCTGTCATGCAAGGGTTAACCATAATATTGCATAATTTAACATTTTGACTCAAGCAAAGTTAGGCCATGCAAATCAATTTATCGGTTCTCAGACACGTGCACATGGTTCCGAAACCCCAAGCCGCAACCTTTATATTAGCAACCACCAAGGTTGCTTATACCTAAGGCAGGTGAATGACGTCATATAATTTTTTCTATATCCATCAGTGATTTTTCAAGATCACGGGTATAGAATTTGGAGAAATTGTCACATGACTTCCGGTTAGCAACAGTGTGGAGATTGCCAAAAACTCGGAATCGTGAATGGAACATCGCAATGAAATTGAAAGTACAACTTACGAAGAATTCCCATGTGATTTAGGCCTATTCATTTCATTTAGATCAATTTCGTTGGTTAGCTTAATGAAAACGAAAAATGAAGACGTCATGACACGGTTTCTGACGTCATTTTGGATTTGTAGGCCAGAATACAGACAAAATTGAACAATCCACAACACGTCTTATCAAGTTGTCATGTCTCCGTCGTGACCACTGCATGATGTTTCATAAATTATTCTTAGCATTATGTCGCCGATAAAAGGCAAATTTGAGGCACAGCATGATGTGTGGTTGCTCCACTACATGTCACGTATGATTCATATTAAGAGTTCAATCTGTTGGTGAAAATTTTAATCGGTACAAAATAATGGCAGTATGTTTCTATACAATCCCGCGTGCATTGAGATTGAACATTTATACATATAAATGAATGCTTTAGCACATTTATAAAACGTAGTTGATAACAATAGCATTCTTGACAGTATGGGTTGTCACAAACAACATTTTTGTATGTTGAAATTAATTTTAAAATCAGTATTCTTTTAAATGTTGTGCGAATACCAGTATTACGATTAGATTTATCCGACAATTTCCAAATATATGGGTATTTGAATGTTGGAAGTGATTAACCCTTTGAGTGCCAGGTCGATTTTTGTATCAACCAATATACCCTGTGCCAATGCATTCTCTTATATATGCGAGTCGACCATAGGTCGCCTCGCATATATAACAGAATGCATTGGCCTAACAATTTTTTATTTTTTACAATTTTAATAATTTATTCTTATATTCTTTAACAGACTTATTTTGTAGGTTTAGGGCAGATGAGATCGGCCCCTGGCACTCAAAGGGTTAAAGACATTTATGCGTGCCAAGGGATGCTGTCTCAATGCTCCATATTGGTGCCTTTACCACAGTTATATTGTTAATGAATAAGACTTTATCTTTTCCATGATGGCATTAACAATAACGCATACAGTAATGCACAAATTAATCGACTCCTTAACCACAGCAGAATAATGGGTAACTTTTCAGGATTTAGTTGGAAATATGGCTTGTTGCCATTCATCGGAAAGCTCTCGCCGAGAATACTTATTACATAAAACAATAAATGACTACCTCACGGTGAGAGCTTTCCGATGAATGACAACAAGCCATATTTCCGACTAAATCCTGAAAAGTTACCCATAATTCTTCTGTGGTTAAAGAGTCGATTAATTAGAGCATTACTGTATTTGTGTTTATCCCAACAGTTCAAATTACAAGATGCTCTGAAAGATAAAGAAGAACAGATATTAGAAACGAAACTGCTTAAAGATGAGATGCACTCATCGCTCGAAAGAAAGCTGACTGACATAACAAAGGAGACGGGAGATATCAAACGGGTGGAAGACAAATTACATGAAGGTATGGCTTAAGACACTGGATATCAAATGGGTGGAAGACAAATTGCATGAATGTAGGGCTTAAAGGTTCTAAATCTGATCAGACGGTCCCCATATCATCAAGTTACGACAACAATATTTCTTCCAAATATGCTTTTGTTATCAGAATCGATTAATTACAACAAAATAATGCTAGCCTCTGTCAACTGTGAAAAAAAATTCCCAAAACGTGTTAATTATCAACATGTTGTTCAACAAAATATGGCCGTATTATCATTTGGCTATCACAAAATTTGGCCATATTACCACTTGATTTTAGAGTTATCCATCTTCATCCGCGTTTTTGTCTGAGACCTTCGATATGATGACTCTTTTCTGGGCCACAAATAATTACACATTTCCAGAAATAACAGATTTCAAAAATCGATATCTGATCACTTTGAGCTTTGATGAGTGGGTTCCTTGACTCTAATCAAATATTTTTTACCCCCCAAAGCCAAAGAAATAGTAATTTTTGAGTGTTATTTCGGATTACATCTTTAAGACATTGGATATCAAACGGGTTGAAGACAAATTACATTAATGTAGGGCTCAAGACAGGAAATATCAAATGGGTCGAAGACAAATTATATATAGGTAGGGCTTAAGACACGGGATATCAAACAGGTTGAATATATATTACATGAAGGTAGGGCCTTAAGACGGGATATCGAAAGGGTCGAGGACAAACAATATGAAGTTAGGGCCTCAAGACAGGGGACATCAAATGGGTCGAAGATAAACTGCATGAAGGTATGGACATACCAGATTTACAGGACTAAGTTTCCTTATTCGTGAACGTTGGTCATATGAAACAAGGATGCATTCACTGGCCAAATAATTTAGTTAAACTCCCTTAGAAGTTGTCAATTGCTATTGGCCCAAAATTAGGGGGTTTAATGGAAAATTGATTCATATGCATGAGATATTTTTATTATGTCCATAATTTGGTCATAGATATATTCCATAGTGTTCCATTAAGTTTATTTTACCATTTTGAAATTTCACTGTAACACTTGTGATTCTTACCACATGGAAAAATATGGATACTGTGATGATAATATGCTCGTTATCTCTATACCAAATGTGACCTTCAACCAAACAATTAGCAATTTGAAATCTGTTTTTAATAGGCTTTTGTTCAATGTATGAAACTAATTTAAAGCTTTTTTTTATATTCACACTTACCCTTTCCTTTAACCCTTCCATGACTGGAGCTTCCTGAATTTTCTGGGAAAACCCTGTGGCAATGCATTCTCTTATATATGTGAGTCGCCCCATAAGGCGCCTCGCATATATAAGAGAATGCATTGGCTTAATAATATTTGCTTTGATCTTGTAAGCCAGTGCATTCTCTTATATATGCGAGGCTCCCTATGGGTGACTCGCATATATAAGAGAATGCACTGGCACAGGGTCTTTAATGATGCACCAACGCAGCTCCCGTCATGAAAGGTTGAAAGATAAAGGGATATTCTTTATCTCGACCAAACATCTACATAACTGTGGACAATCACTGACATGTTCAGTAAAAACCTTCTATCCATTGTGCAGGAAACATTGAACAATCGGATGAGTTACGGCATGAACTGGCCGATATCGTAGAAGGCCTGCAGAATTACCTGGAGGTCGTAAAAGCTCAAGGGGAAATCAAGCAGAAAGATATTGAGGAGCTGACGGGAGAGAAACATGGTTACCAGGACAAGATTACTCAGCTTGAGAAGGAACTGAGTATCCTGGACACAGAGGCATCCACCAATAAGCAGGTTCAGAAGGTATGTTATTACTGAACTCGTATTACAGTTGTGCCCTAAATAATCGACTCCTTAACCACAGCAGAATTATGGGTAACTTTTCAAGATTTAGTCAGAAATATGGCTTGTTGCCATTCATCGGAAAGCTCTCAGTGATATTGTAGATAGTTGAAATTTGCTCTGGTATGGTACATATACCTGTACAGTAATGCCCTAAATAATCGACTCCTTAACCACAGCAGAATTATGGGTAACTTTTCAAGATTTAGTCGTAAATATGGGTTGTTGCCATTCATCGGAAAGCTCAGGATTTAGTCGTAGATATGGCTTGTTGCCATTCATCGGAAAGCTCTCAATGAGAGCTTTCCGATGAATGGCAACAAGCCATATTTTCGACTAAATCCTGAAATGTTACCCATAATTCTGCTGTGGTTAAGGAGTTGATTATTTAGAGCATAACTGTAGGCCTGAACAAAAAATAAGTGATGTTTCTGGTGATATTGGGGAAAAAAGTAGGGGAGGGTGGGCGGAAATGGAAATATTTTTTTTTTAAACATCCATATATATGGAATATATTCATTCTGAACATTAGTCCAAGTCTTCTTGTACTAAAACCAGCTAAGATATTGGGATGGCGATGCTGGCGTTTAGTCCAAGCCCGCGCTTGCATACCAATCCTACCACATGAGTTACGCCCACGATCTGTGGCGGGAATTTGTGGTGTATTTTACTCGATTTACCTAGCAAATCAATACATGATGCTATATACATCGGAAAGGCTTACATCTAATGGTCATAATGGTGTATAATAATCTAACTTTAATGTTAAATTACACATAGAATATTCCGGTTGATTGCCACAAACATCGATTTGTTTCTCTGTTTGTTTACGTTTTAACCGAAAGCCGAAGTGGTCCGAATAAGTTCGGCATAATCCGCTGTTTGTTCTGGGAATTCTACTTTCCGTTTCTATATATAGCGCGGGTTTTCCGAACAAAAATGGCGAAAACCGATCGCCCGAAAGTCCAGTTTTCTATGTGCTTTCAGAACAATTCCCGCACTAAAAACTTAATGACATAATGGAGGATCAGAACGGTAGTTTTGTTGACAATTATCGCAAGCAACTTGTCAAAATTTGAGCAAATTAGTTCTCTTTTGTCTGACTTGCCATGCGTGTGGTGTGCATTTTGACATCTGTGTTGATAAAATAATCGGAGAACCGAATCACACAGTTTCGAAATATAGTTCTTCCGTTTTAGTGGGACTTTTCAAACTTAAGGTTCATTTATTTAGTGTATTACATTTATATCTCCAATGTTTAATTAATCTATTTATTATTTTATTTATTGACACACATAATTACGATTACAATGGAGAATTCATCGTAATTTGCGTTGTTGTCCAAAATCTACGGAATATTTTCAACGGAAAATGCCGAACACAGTTCGCGAGGTCAACCGAGTTCGCATACTTTTAAAAAATTGTAAACATTGAGGTAAATGTCTCTTTTCGCATTAAATTACCGTTTTAAATTCACAACTGATGTGGGTTTCAGATAAAATAGCATGTCTTCTGCGGAAAATATCCGTTTATTGTCGCAATTGTGATATTTTATTTCATATAATTGTGGTTTTATTTGAGCGGGTCACTAACGCTTAAGCCGTGTCATAAGCGAGCATATAGGGCGGTCTTGGACTAAACGCCAGCATCGCCATCCCAATATCTTAGCTGGTTTTAGTACAAGAAGACTTGGACTATCTGAACATATGCAGCGCAGCACAAATGATAGTACAGGGCACTATGAGCACTTTACTGTAGGTTTTGAAGGGATAATGAAGCCTTGGTAGTATTTTTTAATGAAACAAATGATCACAACATTAATTGCCGGTTGAACCGGCCTGTATACACAAGGGTGCTGCCATCTTTAAACACTAACTTGCAGTGTAAATAATGCAAATTGGCGACTGATAAGCAGTTTTATTACAATCGAAGAAGATCTATAAACACTTTAATTTTGTGTTTCGGTTTTTGGGCTTATTTATCAAATTAGTATGGATGGAGGCCTGGACTAGGGGTGGTTGGGTTACTGTAAACATCACTATTTTTTTACCACTAGAGTATTAAGAGAGTTTTAATGATACGATGAAATCACTGCAGTGGCGGGCCGATAACTATATATTCGCTCAAAGATGGCCCACCACCTTAACAATGATCTTACAGATGTAACAGCAAAACATTAGCGAGTTTGCGATACCCGTCGGACGGGTACGGGTACCGGTAGATTCAGGTAGATCGGTGAAAATCGTCACGGTCATTTGCGTACTTTGAATGCAGCACATAAAGCGATAGGGATTTGGAACGGGTAGATGTATCCCGTTGACTGGTAGTCTTTCGCTAAAGTTTTCTCACTCAAAAGTACATTAGTTCTACGAAATAACAGTCAGCTATGCATTAATCTATTTATTGCACGATATAATTGCCAAATCTCATTGATACATTTGTCATATAAGCCATGTTTTATGTTCAAAGTATCGAGGCGGCTTCTAGCACTAAGATAACTATGGAACGCCGATTTGTTTACTGACAACTGTCTTCACTCAAGTAATGACATGTTATTTTTTGGGAATGTGATTTGGGGGGGGCTAACCCCGGGATTCTCGACATGTTATGATTAAGAGAGTGAGTTGGCGGTGCTATACGCAGTCTCGACACAGGGACGTAATTATAGGGGGTCTCCGCGTTGAGAAGGTGTGTCCACCTTCAAATTCCCAACTATACACCCCCTTAAACCACTCCAAACAGAGGTTTGTGCGTAATTCAAATTGTGCACGCCGTTGGGCTCTGATTCCCCCCATGCAACTGATCCTTCACTGTCCTGAATATTATTGTGGACTGTTCTAAATGGATCAGTAGTCTTGTTGCAGAAGTCATGTGATGGGGGGTTCCACCTTGCCGACCATGCAGTACGAGAACAGTTTTGTAGATATGAACCTGGAAATTGCAAAATCATAACATCTAGTGGTCTAACACCAGGCAAATTCACGCCCTGGTTTGTTTTTCACAAATCAATGATCAGTATTGACGAGCCACTGCATGTGGTTAGACCAGGGCATACCGGGTCGATCATGGTTCGGTCTGGTGTGAGAACGTTTTGAAATCTGAACATGAAAATTGATAAATTATTGACTTTCCTCAAGCTTTACATTTGTTGGATATTTCCAACCTGCTGTTGACCATATAGCCCGAATGTTTTTCTACCAAAAGTAGGAATATTTGCAAATGTTGGTCTAAAACTAAAACAAAAAAACCGCACTAATACATTTTTGGAAAATCAAACTGAATGACAGAATAATTTCAACGTATGTTTTGGTGTGTTAGGTATATGCAATATCCAACTGTTGACAAAAGTTGGGGTGATACACCCCACCCTCTCGCCACGTCCCCTATCGACCCTTTGTGCATAAGTACACCATGAATGTGTTACACGATTGAATACAACCGTTCAGTTATTGTACCTTATATGTGGTGGTGACTGATTTCTCATTTTAATATAGATATTTGACTTTTGAACGGACATGGCGCATTTGAACCCCAAGACTGTTGTATATTGTAGTGGCCGATAGTGACACCAAATACTGATATACACACCTCATAGTCGGCACAATCTTACCGTCATCAGATGTACTTTTAGCTGTTTTCTTTGTTTCGCATAGACGTGAAGCAAACGCTCTTTATTCGAACCATATAATGAATAGTGTACCATTAAACACCCTTTATATTTAACAAGTTTGATTTTTATACGCCCGTTTGAAAAAAACGGCCGCATTATAGTATTGGTCTGTCCGTCCGGGCGTCCGTCCGTTAACCTGGTTTCCGGGTGATTACTTTAGTTAGAGTGAACCAAATTCAATAAAATTTGGTATGTGGGTTTATGAGCCGAAAAGTAAGTTCAAGTTCGAATTTGGGTTCCGCCCGCCAATTTTCACCGGAATTATGCCCCTTCTTTGACGTTTTTTGACTTAGAAAATCCTTGAAATTTGTTGTCCGGATGATAACTTTAATATAGTTTATCGGAATGAATCCAAATTTGGTATATTACTTTCTCCCACCAAAACACAGGTCAAGTTCGAACTTGGGTTCTGGCAGAGTTAGTTAGAGTGAACCGATTTCAATCAAATTTGGTATGTGGGTTTATTAGGAGAAAAGACAGCTCAAGTTCGAATTTGGGTTCCGTCCACCAATTTTCACCGGAGTTATGCCCCTTATTTGACGTAATTTGACTTAGAAAATCCCTGAAATTTGTTTTCCGGATGATAACTTTACTAGAGCTTATCGGATTCAATGATAATTTGGTATATTACTTTCTCCCACCAAAACACAGGTCAAGTTCAAATTTGAGTTCCGTCCGCCAATTTTTACCAGAGTTATGCCCCTTTTTTACCAGTTTCCGCCGACCCAAGAGAGGGGGTATTTTGCACGCCCAGTGTAGCTCTTGTTCTACCTACATCCGGGTTTAGACCCAGACAAATATCCAAGTTCTTGGGATGAATATTCCCTTGCCCGACCCTTCGAAAGATTCCAACCCATTACCAGTTATATGACTAAATATTCCCCAACTAATATAAGGGGCAATTTCGGTCTGATATCTGACTAAAAGTGCATGCATGTAGGACATTCTTGGACCCTGGGTCTAAACCAACACATTTTACACCGAATAATGGTTGGATTATTAAATTAGCGTAATTGTATATTTGTGCTATCATAACATATTTTCTCAGTCAGAAAATTCCATCTGTTCTAGACGACACTCGAACGGTCTGGGAAATTACTTATGAAAGCTAATTATTGAAAATGTTACCAAAATGAGTCAAAGAAAGACGCCAACCCCTTCCACTTTCGCCTCGTCCCTGGTTAATGCAATCCATTATCCACGCAGATGTCCATCATATAACCATAACAACAAGTATAACGTCGGCCAAGAAAGCGAATGCGGATAACAATTTCTCTACATCATATATATTGTGCTGCAATTGGCTCACCATACACTACCCGTCGATATGCTTAATTCTACCCGTAAAACAGTTTGCGATTTCAAAACGTGTACCGGTACGGGTAGCTACCAGTACCCGTACCGGTACCCGTACCCGTTTGAAATCGCAAACTCGCTATTAACTCCCTGAATGGTTCACCACATCTGGCGTTGGGATTACACTTCAATTAACAAACAAGTAATAAAATTGTTTTGATGGAATATTTGACTATATTTACAAGAATAAATAACATGGATTAGACATGATAATATTTGGGTGACCCAAAAATGTTCTTGTCTAATGCATATCATTTGTTCCTGAAACATTCGTCAATTTTTTCCATCAAAACCGTTTAAAAATTGAAGTGTGATCTAGGCACTCGATGCAGCGTACATTTTGGATAGATAATTTCAGTTGTTACGTCTGTGATGTCATCGTTAAAGTGGACTGCAGACTAATGGTCATTTGACACAAGTCATTACTAATTTTGTATTCAGACTATTTAATTATCATGGGCTGGGGTTCGATTCCCACACAATCAAAAAATAATTGCATTGTGTCAAAAACACCTGCAACTTCTAAATAATTATTAGGCCAAAAAAAAAAATTATTTGAGTCTCAGACAATTTTTTTCTAAATCAATGAGTGAGTGAGGACTTGATTTTTATTTTTTTTGTACACATCGTAAGCATGGATTAATAGCTTCGCTTGTGTATAAACTGACACCTCTCCATTATTACAACATGTGATCTTAAATTTCCTCCAGTGCCTTTCAATTGTTCTGGAGTAACAATAATAAGTACACCAGACTTTGATGAGCAGCTAATCATTTTCTTCAATGTAGTCATCAACTAAATGTTCTATGTCACTATATGTATACATGATGGTCAATCTTCACAAATTACGCAGAGATATGTTAAGAGTTCATGTATTTGGCAATTACTACTCAATGGGCGTATGGTTATATTGGTAAAAACATAACAAAATAAATTGAAAACAATTGGAAAATATCTTTTTATTTTTTTGTTTTTTTTATTTTTTGTTATCATAATATCAAAAATCGAAATAAAATGTTCCAATGCGGGCAATTTAATTCAAGGCGGCGGTGGCTGAGACTCAGATAATATATTTATTTGGCCTTACTTACTTAGTTTAAATACTACTACATTTTCTTCTGTAGAAATTACAAGACATAGAGAAGAAGCTTGAGAAGTCTCAAGCTGAGAACAACTCACTGAAGGAACAGCTCCATAGCAGCATGGTGAACGAGCCAATGATACAAGAGCAAATGGTGAAGACCGAGTCCGCCAAGGTCAATCTCGAACGATCTCTCAAAGACGTCGAGAAGAAAGGACAGGTGAGCAGTTTGCAAATGCAAAAATAATTCTTATGTAGAAACATTCATTTTCATTTGGCAAGCAGTTTTCAATTTCTAAACCTTTTCATGATGGGAGCTGCGCTGGTGCAGCATTAAAGATCCTGCACCAGTGCTTTCTCTTATATAGGCGAGTCTCCCATAGGGAGCCTCACATATATATGAGAATGCACTGGCTTAGAAGGTCAAGGTAAATATTGTTGGCCAATGTATTATCTTATATATGTTAGCCTCCCTACAGGAGACTCGCATATATAAGAGAATGCATTGGCCACATTTCAGGAAGCTCTAGTCACAGAAGAGTTAAAAACTAGTGAGTATTTGTTGAGACAATGTGTACGTAATAGCATATGTTTCAAGAAAGTCTTAAAATTTACGGAAAATTAATACCTCTCTCAATCAGTCTAGTTTATCTGATTGTATATTAGACTCCTGCGAACGTACTAGATTGGATTCAATGTGAAATCACACAACAGATTTGATTCGATTCAAAATGATAGCAGAGATTCGATAAATTGTTTAACTCTCCTGCACCATGCAAGAGACTTGTGCGACTGTTTAATATATATATAAACGAAAAACCTTAAAACATCGATCTCAATTAACAGAAGGGAGATAAACACCTATGTATCAATCATTAGGGTACAAATGTAGACTTTTCTAATCTGAGTTCATTTATCCATTCAATTTTCCAGTATAATAAGCCAAAATATGACAGCTTAGGGCCATATTATAATCACCGGCGACGAAAACAAATTGTTAATGTCGTTGAATATTCCGACTATTTGATTTGTTTCGAGGTTCGATTTTATGTGAAATCTTCCCCCCGATTCAATTCGATACTCAATTCGATGAAAAAAATTGTGATTTGCAGGAGTCTATTGTATATCGAGACCAGTGGAGGCATTATGATGATGTTTACACACCTAATTCCCTTGGTTTATTGATGTCCTTTAATTGAAGCAGCCCTCCTACAATTGCATTGTTCGGTAACTGCTCTGACATATATTTGCTGTAGCTGCAGCCAATAGAACACACATTATTTATCTTGATGATTTGGAACTGCAAGTACTGGAGTTTCCTGAAATTTTTTGAAAACCATGTGCCAAAGCATTCCCTCAAAGCATTCTCCAATATTTACCTTGATCTTGTAAGCCAGTGCATTTTCATATATATGAAAGGCTCCTATGGGAGACTCGCATATATAAGATAATGCACTGGCACAGGATTTTTAAATCTGCACCAGTGCAGCTCTTGTCATTAAAGGGTTAACTGGACACAATGTTGCATACATAAACATCATCGAAAAGAAACTTCATGTCAGTATTCAGTCTCTTTAGAAAGCCGACGAAAATTTTACAATATTTATGTCTCTGGATATCTCATTCATAATTAGTAACTGAATTGATGGTATTCCCTCCATTTCATTGGAGATTGGCGAGGCATGCACGTGATATCATTGGTTTATGGCATAGCAGTTCACTTCACAGATCAGAGGTCAATGACATGTTGACAAGTTTCCCATGCATTGTCAAACCCAACTATCGTTGGAAAACTGAATACAGACGATATATCCATAACTCATTTTACTCATCACAATATAGGAGACATCATCTTCGAGATTTTATCAGTCAACGATATTCGTGACTGATTATTCTTTCACATCTTGTATTTATAGCTATTTCTAAATACTACGATTCTCAAAAACATTTACTACTCCAGGAATGCACTCCATATTTGGAAACAGTTTATTATGTCATGTTTGGAATGCCGCGTCGTTGTAGAAATGAAATATAATGGACATGTAAATAGAGATGTAAATCCATTGGGATTATCGTTGTCTTTTTGAAGAGACTGGTCAGTATTATTAGCTCAACTTTACTTTGTAAAGTTTGAGCTATTTCCATGGCTTTGTCGTCCGTCGTCTGTTTGTGCGTGATTTGTCAACAATTTCCTTTAGCAAGGGCTACAGGTTGTACCTTTGGTTGGATCATTATAAAATTTGTCATAGCTGTTGACATTGACATGTAGATGGGAACGAGTCATTTTGGGGTCATTCGGAAAAAAAACATGGTCGCCAGTGGCCATCTTGTATTATTATTGATATGCATGAATTACTTTATATTTTTGAAATAGGCTGACAAAGATCAGCTGGAGAAGCAATTGAACCAGGAGAGAGCGAGATCGGAAAAACTAAACAGCAAGATTCGAGACCTTGGAGATAAGGAACATGAAGCTAAACGACTAATGAATCAACTTGAGTCTATGAAGGTGAATTTTGCTGTGTATTATAGTCATCCAAGGTTTCTTGTTCAATAGAGTTTTATTTAAAACTGGTTAGTTTATCTTCCCCAGTCAGTACACATTCCATCCTATGAATCGTGAAGTTATATATGTGTGCTTGTAATGACTTTATGTTGAAAAAGTTGCTTTGTTTCATATTTCCTTCTCTTAAAAACTCATACCCTGAAATTATGTACTGTTACCTAAGAGGTGGAAATTGTATTAAAACTGACTTCAAATGTTTATTTCTTAAGACTTATTTTGGAGTAGTTTCTGACTTTTCATAAACCAACTAATAACATTTTTGTGGCCTTAGACCACAATTTGTTGCAATGTGTGGAGTAATCATTATCTGGAATCTGGATCCAACATGCAGCCACGATGCAATGTCTTATCAGACATCTCCCCAATTAAAGTACTTGGTTTACAGCCAACTTCCTTGCAACGATATGAGGTAACTTGTTAAAGGCAACCAATATATAGTGTGGCATCCATACAGCAGCAAGCAGGATTGACGCACATGATATTATTACACAATGTTGATTCCAGTCGACTACACTAACTACTTCACAACTACAACGTATTCCATAGTGACAATTGGGCATTCTATCTGTTCAATTTTGTCCCCACAAAAGAACTTTTTCATCAAGAACAAATTAAAATGTATGCTGACATGATCTATGTCATTCATAGTATATACATAGAATACCTAGGGTTTTTGTTTGAATACCAAAATGTCTCATGTAATCTGGAAAGAAATATTCACGATCAGCTGCAAGTCACGAGTGAAAATTTTTTGTTTCTTTCCAGATAATCATGAGATGTTTCAGGTATTCAAACACAAAACTGTATGTGTTCTTTTTATTATATGCACCTTATTTGTGCTCAAAGTTGCTAAATTAATTCATACTTAATTAAATTTATTACTTCTACACTTAATTAAATTTATTATTTCTACTTCAATTAAAGAGTGCGTGTCAGTGTTTACAAACAGGTAAGAGCCTAGGCCTAATATAAAGTTGAAATTGACACGTACGCTTTTGTTCAAACATGGAATTATCGATTAATCAAGTGCATTTGGCATCATAAATTTGTATATTTTGCTAGTGGACAGTGTGGACACACTGAACATGCACACACCTTGGCAGCTTGTGTGTTTCTGGTACTTGTTGGTTTCTACAGTGAAATAATAATATCTACAACGAAATAACGAAATCGTATTTCACTGTAGCTTTGAAGAGATACACACAACAATCTACGTTTCGGTAATTTTGCAAGCATTTAATAACTATTTTTTCTCTATTTTCCAAGACGATGAATTCAGCGATGAGAGATCAGCTTGAAGATCAGAAACATATACCCTGTGCCAATGCATTCTCTTATATATGCGAGTCGACCATAGGTCGCCTCGCATATATAAGAGAATGCATTGGCCTAAAAAAAATCCTTTTTTTACCATTTTTTCTTACATTCTTTAACAATTTTATAATTTTTAATGTGTTAAGCCAATGCATTCTCTTATATATGCGAGGCGACCTATGGTCGACTCGCATATATAAGAGAATGCATTGGCACAGGGCCCTTCTGTTGGTTAAAGGGTTAATAACTATTTTTTCTCTATTTTCCAAGACGATGAATTCAGCGATGAGAGATCAGCTTGAGGATCAGAAACATAAGATGCGAGACACTCTCAATGAATCGATGTCTCCGTCTCAACTCAAAAAGAAGCTCAACAATTTAGCTGCGACGCTCAAGAGGAACAAGGTATGCAAATAATTAGCTCAATTCATAGAGAAACAGTTACAGCCAATGCAAAGAAATGACATATTTGAGCCTGAGGACTCGTACTTAAATGGACATTGCTCATTCAAACCAAAAATTATGTATATATAATTTAGTAAAAAGTATCTTAAAACATACCAACGCAGAATATTTCCAAACAAATTCGTCGATATAGCACTGAATATGCATATTTCCGCTAAAGGAAGCCGTTCACACTGAACTATATGGATATATGTCCTGCGTTTGTAAACCATAGTAGAAAAGGGGTTAACTTTTTTGTGGTCGCCTACGATCTCTCGTGGTCTTCAGTGGCTTGCTCGGATTAGTCACGCATGCGCAGTCCGAATATAACCGAGTGAATTCGCCAGTTTATTTTCTGCTACGAACCGAACGGAAGTCTAAGGAAGTATTTTTCCGAATTTGTCGTTTAACAACTAGACAACAAATTCAATTTATCGATACAATAATTACTGGTCGCCTACGCGTTAGTTTTTAGAATTATTGTTTCGAATTCACGGACCGTTTCGCTTCAAACATACAAATTGTCCGGGTTTTCAAAAAGGCGGCGGACTTAAAAAATTTCGAATATGAAAATCGACATTTCGCCATAATCAGCCGCCATTTCAAGGCCTTACGAGGCGCATAGATTATTGTGAGCAATGCATCTATGTAATTATTATAGAACCTATAAGGTATGATATAATTTGTCAGATATAAATGCCACGTGATTCGCTACCGGAAGTCTCCTAATTTCGTGGGAATTTATTTACGAGTGGATATTTATTTAGCAATAATTATCATCGCTACTGACGCTATCTATCATAATGTTATGAACAACATTCTTTCTCATAATACTTTGTTGTTTTATGGTTCAATACAACTGATCCAGATGTGTTGGTCACATTTGAACTTAAAAGTTGATTACAATTTACATCTGGGTTTATCAATGTAAAAACAGTAGTGTCATTATTACTTTAATAAATTGACAGAGATTGATATTGGACAAGTGTTATAATTATGTTCATGGTTTGATTCTCGTAACGGAGCATCACCTTCAATGTAACAATCTCAGCCATGTGCTAGCGGACCGGGGGTCGCACCCTGGTCAGGGTATTCTGACAGAAATCAGAACTCGGTCCGATACCAAGTTTGTCAGGCTAACAAGTCCCATTCGAGATTACTGAATAAAATCCGAATGCAAATGCCGACTTTCCCCATTACAACACTTGTTCAGGTATGTTGTCGTGGGTGCACTACACTGTGCGATCGGGTGTGGACAATAAAAACTTAATGGCTGACCCATGTACACACCTAGGTGTGTGCATGTTACAGAACACTACTGGAGTCACTAGATCTCATCAAAACAACATGCTTTCACAAAATACTTTGTGTTTTCTGTTTTAATACTGTCACACATGTCTCCTATGATTTAGATGTGTTGGTTGACGCTTGAAGTTATCAGACTACAGTTTATCAATATCAGAAAAATAATGACTGCTGTCGAACTACGATTCTGGATATGGCTCTAATTGGGACACAAAATTACAAATCATGGGTGCTCCGGTTTGCATTCTCTAGAGTAACGCAAGAAGCTTATCGTCACTCTGACGGTGTTTAATCATGGTTTCACTATCTACAAATATATTTGAAGATACTTTGGTTTGAACAATCTTTCCCCTTCTTGATTCAATTATGAGAATGATTCCAGCCTGACAGGTATTTAGAATCGTGGTGACTTGACCCCTCCAGGTAACTGGCCCACTGGCAATAACTGGCGACCGTGGCCTGGATGACGTTCCCCAATGAATAACGATATAATAGCAGTGGTATTCCAAGACGAGGAAGGTGGGGGGAGACATTATTTATGGCAAGTAACCATATCAAATGTGAGCTTGGTACAAGAACAGGCTGTACATCCAATACAGCATGCATTGTTCATAAAGGGCATGGTAGGTGTTTTGAAGGTATTCATGGACTAGCTGGAGTCTCAATGAATTTTAAAATATATACGTGTCCCGACCTTTCATACCGTTGATATGGCGAATATACTTCACACACGAATGAAGCATATTTACATGGAAAGCATTTATATTGCCACGTGTCCCACGACCACTGCCAATAGCCTTTCCGACACGAGGCCATCAGCATGGCTCTTCATACTTCTATTGCCCATATCAATTTGATTATCTGGCACATAGACAATAAAACAGGCAAAGACGTTTGCGCTGTCCAGCTAAGCTTTCGAGGAAGCTCATTGACCAGCATTACCGACCTTTCCTAAGACGCAGGCAGGGGACCACCCCGTACGAGTGGCATCCCATCCCCATGGCACAGATGCCCGATCATAAGGGCCTGAAGCCATGCTGCCAACTGCGCATTTCGGTCTATGCTGGGTTTGTCCTCTCTTCCTTAAACATGCCATAAGCGGGACCACTTAGGTCGGGGGAGTTCCTCTCTATCTTGGCTCTTCAAATTAAAATAAAACAACATTAAAAAGGGATGTGTATCCTCTACTAGGAGGATGATAATTTCATTCGTTTCCTTCCTAGGGGAGCGATTTTTAGAGCGGGTCTTCCCCTAGTTTGCTGCATGCTTCACACTAACCGACCTATCACACACCTAGGTCGTTCTACTGCATGTTTGGGGGGGCAGAGGCTCAGACCTGAATATTCCGTATGGTGACCGTGAAAATTTACCTGTGTTCATCATCTGACTACATTGTACATCATTTGAACTGATTTCGGTTGTAGAAGGCGCACCTTCATTTCTTAGAATCGGATCGCGGTGGGTATTCCGCTGGGAACGCGGACTGCTCTCAGGTGCCTAGTGGTCGTGATGGCCTAATAATAGTAATGTGTGTGGATTTAGGCTGAACATAATACTTGTGATTGCACATATTTCCGCCAAAGGAAGCCCTCACACTGAACTATATGGATAGATGTCCTGCGTTTGTAAACCATAGCAGAAAAGGGTTAACTTTTTGGTCGCCTACGGTAACTAATGGTCAGTGGCTTGCCTCGGTATCAGTCACGCATGCGCAGTCCCAATATAATTCACTGTACAGATTGAATTAGCCAGTTTATTTTTCTGCTACCAACCGACCGGATCATAAGGGAGTATTTTTCCGAATTTGTCGTTTAACAATAGCGACAAATTCAATTTATCGATACAATAATTACTGGTCGCCTACGCGTTCGTTTTTATAATTATCGTTTCGAATTCACGGACCGTTTCGTTTCAAACATATAATTGTTCGTGTTTTTCGAATAGGCGGCTGACTTCAAAATTTTCGAATATGAAAATCGACATTTCGCCATAATCAGCCGCCATTTCAAGGCCTTACGAGGCGCATAGACTACTGTGAACAATTCATCTATGTAATTATTATAGAACCTATAAGGTATGATATAATTTGTCAGATATAAAAAATGCCACGTGATTCGCTAACGGAAGTCTCCTAATTTCGTGGGAATTTATTTACGCGTGGACATTTATTTAGCAATAATTACCATCGCTACTGACGCTATCTATCATAATGTTATGAACAACATTCTTTCTCATAATACTTTGTTGTTTTATGGTTCTATAACACTGATCCAGATGTGTTGGTCACATTCGAACTTAAAGTTGATAACATTAATATCTTGGTTTATCAAAAACTTCATCAATGTCAAAACCAGATACCATTTCAAGGCCTTACGAGGCGCACAGATTATTGTGAGAAATACATCTATGGAATTATTATAGCACCTATAAGGTATGATTGAATTTGTCAGATATCAAAAATGCCACGTGATTCTCCGCCGGAAATATCATAATTTCGTGGGAATTATTTTGACGTTTTAATGCGTGGAAATTTATTTAACAATAATTCCATCGCTACTGACGCTATCTCTCGTCATGTTATGAACAACGTTCTTTCACATAATACTATGTTTCAATACAAATGATCCAGATGTGTTAATCACGTTTGACCTTGAAGTTGATTACAATCTACCCAAGAATACTGACAGTTGATTAGATCTTGGTTTATCAATGTCGCATGCATAACAATAACTTCATATGACAGTAGTACCGTAGTGCTACGAATAAATCTCAGCCATGTCATAGAGGTATGTCGATTAATAGCTACCTTGTATATACCGCTATTCTCAAAGTGATTGACCAGAGAAACGGGGTGATACCCCGGTCATGACCGCGGTGATACCGGTAATAAACGGTAGCGGTATCGAGACGGTCATGGCGTGAAGTTACGGTATTGGGTGATGATACAGTGGTCTTTTAGCGGGCACCGCATTAATTTTGTGGAATACCGCGGTGATTTTCATGGAACTCTTTTAGGGGAGGTATTTACTCGCGCATGCTTGTTCGTGTTAACAAGCGGTATCGGTGCCGCGGTGTTGGAGGATACCGCGGTATAGTACCGCCATATTAACTGGGTGACACCACGTTATTGGTGGTTAATTACTTTAAGTATGGCGGTAGGTCTAATGAACAATAGCTGCGATTATACACCAGCCGGTTCAGCAAGCCGGTCTGAACCGGTGGGCTTGTAAATTTCTGAGAAGGATCCAGGGATGTTTTTCTACCTGCTACAGGTTTGGGCGCTCAAACTCTGGAGACCCTGGGGATAGTAATTATTAAAGTGGTTCTCCATTATTTCAACAAATTTTTCTAAGAGAAGAATAATTCAACAACTAAACATGAAAATCGGATGAGATAGTCTACTAGTATGATATAGAGCCTTTATTTGCACCATCTCTGGATCCTTCCCAGGTAGTTTTTCTCGGTCGGATCTCTTCTCGGGCAGGAACAGTTCACGCTCCCCCGATTATGCTGCGGCATTAAATCAATTAGTGGGGAAGCGACCGGTGGCGATGCAGGGGTACTTGGGACCCCCAGGACATTTGGTCCCACACCGGCGCAAGCGGTTCTGTGTGCTGAAGTTGCCAAAATCGCGTGCGAACGTAACGACACCGGCTGGGCGGCCTACGGCGACTTCGGCATAGGGCAGTGGCCCTATCCATGAGGTAGCAAGCCCGGTCCCCTTGGTCACGATCTATATAAAGACACGGCCTTGCCTGCCTCTCAGCCGTCTTGGGGTTTCTGCTGCAATGGCCTCTACCCATCGTTCTGCTTGGACAGGACATTCAGCTTGGTCGGGACCACCTGCATTTGGGGGGGGGGGGGGGGGCTCACCCCGGTCCGATGGCTCCACCTCCTTCCGGTTATCAGAAGAAACCAGTTTTGGCTAATGGCTATGGGATTCTTCATTTCGACACTGGACTCCAAAATTGGAACTCAGTTTATCAGCCTTAAAATTCCATGGGAGGTATTTACTCCTCGATTGAGCCATCGCCGGAATGGGCCTCCCTCTAGTGTTTTGTCGTCCATTATTGCAGGTCGTTCCGACGCTAGGGCAGAGAGCGACATGCTATCCTTACACCCCAAGGCGTCTGAGGCTTTCGATGACGACCCGTCTGCGCACAATACGTCAGACTGTGGGTCTTTTCGGTCGTCACAGT
Organism: Siphonodentalium dalli; assembly: GCA_032622095.1. NCBI lineage: Eukaryota > Metazoa > Mollusca > Scaphopoda > Gadilida > Siphonodentaliidae > Siphonodentalium > Siphonodentalium dalli. The sequence goes on along the minus strand of CP136069.1, from coordinate 45,674,842 downwards.
CTGGCATCGGTAAGGCAGAAGCTGCGGATCGTGATTTCCTATCCACGGATTATCTCATCTATAGGCTTCTTCCTACTGAACTATGAACTCTCAAGCCCTCCTGGCACGCCCTGCGCAATCGTACCACCGTCTTCAAAATGCATCGAGAACTCGATCTATCTTACCTGTGATATACATTTCATAGGTAAGTGACACGACCCGCGACTGACACACTGGTCAATAGACTTCACACATGAATGAAGCACATTTACATGGAAAGCATTTCTCTTGTCACGTGCCACAACGACCCTGCCAATGGCCTGGCCGACAGAGTACATCTCATGGCTCTTCATACTACTATTACCAATATCAATTTGATTATCTGGCACATGGTAATAAAATTAACAGGGCACTGCACGCCTATAGACAATAGACAATAACGCGGGCAAAGACGTTTGCACTGTCCATCTCAGCTTTCTAGGAAGCTCATTGACTAGCGTTATAGACCTTTCTTTGCAGGCAGGGGACCACCCAGTCCGAGTGGATCCCAACCCCATGGCACCCGATCAAACGGGCCTGAAACCATGCTGCCAACTCTGCGCGCTTCGGTATATGCCGGAATTGTCCTATCAACATTCGACAATAAAAACAGGCAAAGACGTTTGCGCTGTCCAGCTCAGCTTTCGAGGAAGCTCTTTGACTAGCCATCAAACCTTTCCTTGCAGGCAGGGACCAACCCATATGAGGGGATCCCAACCACATGGCACCAGCCGCCCAATCATAAGGGCCTGAGATCATGCTGACAACTCTGCTCGCTTCGGTCTATGCTGGATTTGTCCTATTTTCCTTAAACCTGCCTTCAACAGGACCACTTAGGTCGGGGGAGCTCCTCTCCATCATGGCTCTTAAAATTCAATAAGTAACAACATTATAAAGGGATGTGTGTCCTTTACTAGGAGGATAAAAAAAATTCATTTGTTTCCTTAATCAGCGAGCCTTTTTGGAGGGGGTCTTCCCCTAGTTTGCTGCATGCCTCACACTAACATATCACACACCTAGGTCGTTCTGCTGAATGTTTGGGGGGGAAAGTGACATGATGTTCTGGGCAGAGGCTCAGAACTGAATATTCCGCATGGTGACAATTTACCCGTGGTTATCATCTGATTACATTGTACATCATTTGAACTGATTTCAGTTGTCAAAGAGCCAAAGGGCCTTCTGCAATGATCTCATTGTGACTTATAGATCACCTTGATATATAATTTTTATATCATTTTTATATATTTATATCAGTCCTTCCCAGGAGACGGGATTGATTGCTCTCTAACCCGTATGCACTCGTAATTTTCAATTCCCGTGTGCTAAAATTCGCACCCGTCCTTCTTCACAAAATACTAATGGAGACTGTAATTGTTGGTTCAATATTGAACTATTTTAAGGTTTATTTAGATGCTTTACCATCTCAGTGCAACTATGGCATATTAAAGTGTAACTAGACATAGGTCTATTCCACAATGACTTTTGGTTTGTGCAAAAACCAAACTTACATGTACAATTATGGTATCGTATGGGTGCCATATTACACCCGTCTTCTGCATTACGGGAGCAAATAAATGCTCTCGGTGTGTTTTCCTCATGGGAAGGACTGTTTATATACTCGTAAGATTTGTATCACAGGATTTCTGTCGGATATCCTGTGATGCATAGGTACCTCAGAGAGGGCTCCCTCTGTTCAGATGGCTTGACTCCATTATCGTTGTACAACCTGTTTGGCCTAATGGGTTCTCAACTCAATCCCTGTGTCAATAATTTGGCATCAGGTTCTCTGGCTTTTTCTTTGGCGAATAGCAGTTAGTTAACTTAGGTTGTCTCGCCATCGATGGAGTGGGCCTCCGTCTGCAGGTCGTTCTGTCGCTAAGGCGGAGAGTGAGTTAGTCTCCTTCCTTCATGATCCTGCATCATGGGACCTTGACGGGTGGGACCTTAGAACAGACAGCTGAAGAAGACGACACAGAGAGGAACGAAGAGTTTCTTCTAACGTTATACTTGCTCGGTTCGCTCGCAACTATGCATTGGATGGCACCTCATGGGATGTTTGTTTCAAAACAAGGGGGGCGGTACACATTTGAGCAATATAGCACTCTAACTATATGAGTTATTTCACGTAAATAATCCTAACAGATTCATTAAAGTGTTCATATATGGTACAATCTGTTTTAGAAGAGTACCTTTACTCAAAATTTGGCTATTAACTTTATTGCTCGTGCCTCCTCCTGGGCTTGCATTCTAATCCATATAGTTCAGTGTGAGGGCTTCCTTTGGCGGAAATATGATATTTTTAAAAATATAATATATATTTCCTTAAAGAAAGCCTGAACACTGAACTATCATAGGGCCCTCCCATGGCGGTGCCATTCCCAACCCCGCGACTCGCCAATCTTCTGATTGAGTTGAAAATAAACTGGCTAATTCAATCTGTACAGTGAATTATATTGGGACTGCGCATGCGTGACTGATACCGAGGCAAGCCACTGACCATTAGTTACCGTAGGCGACCAAAAAGTTAACCCTTTTCTGCTATGGTTTACAAACGCAGGACATCTATCCATATAGTTCAGTGTTCAGGCTTTCTTTAAGGAAATATATATTATATTTTTTTAAATATCATTTTGCTGTCTGTCTCCATTCCAAAGGATGGTGCTCGTATGGGAAATTTCTCCAAAATTAATACTCGTACCGACATTATTGTTTTGGCACCTGAGAGTAGCGGTTTGCTTTCTCATTGGATGCTTTGGTCACCTACGGTGTTCGGCCATGTTCTCTGAGGGGCTATATATATATCTTTAATGATACATTGGATTGTGCCAGGGATCTCTGCTCTGACTCCGACCATTGGATTGTTGGGCGCAGTTTTAGTAGGGTCTTCTGACATGATCTCATGATGACTTATATATCACCATGATATATCTATGATATCATTTTATATATCTATATATGCGAAAGATTTGTGTCACCGGGTTTCTGCAATGCTATCTTGTGATACATAGGTACCTCAGAGACATGAGACATGTTCTCTGTGGGGTTGTATATCTATATTTAGTGATACGTTGGATCATGACAGGGAGCTGTGATCTGGCTCCGACCATTAGATTGATGGGCGCAGCTTTGGTAGGGCCTTCTGACATGGTCTCATGAGGAAAACTTAATATATATATCCCCCGGATATATATATTATATCATTTTATATATATATATACGCAATGTGTATATTGTGATACATAGGTACCTCAGGGACATGTGAACGTGTGATAACTGTTCTAAGGGCAGGACCAGTTCACGCTCCTCCGGTTATGTCTTAACGGTTCAACCAATTCGTGGGGATACGTCTGGTGGAGCTGCCGGGGTACTTGGGACCTCCAGGCCATTTGGCCCCCACCAGACGCTAGCGGTTCTGGGCGCTAAAGCTGCCAAAAAATCGCGTGCGTACGTATCGACACCGGCTGGATGGCCTTCGGCAGCTTAAGCGTAGGGCAGGGGCCTACCCATGAGGTAAAGCGCCGAGTCCCCCTGGTCACGCTCGCATTACCGACACGGCCTTGCCTGCCACTCCTCCGTGAAGGGATCGGAGAAAAATGACCTCTCCCCACCCTCCAGCTTGGCCAGGATATTAGCTTGGGCATGACCACCTGCAGCATGCGATGGTGGGGGCTCTCTCTGATCCGATGGCTTGACTCGCTTATAGTTGTATAAACCCATTTGGGCTAATGGGCTCTCCATTTGATACCTGTTCCACAGATTGGGCATCAAGTTATCTGCCATTTGCATTGGTGAACAGCAGTTAGTTAAACTCTTAATGTTGGTTGTCTTGCCATCTTTGGAGTGGGTCTCCTCCAGTGCAGGTCGTTATGTCGCTAAGGCGGAGAGGGCGTTAGTCTCCTCGCATCTCAAATCGGCTGGATTCTTAGAACTGACGGATGAAGAACAGAGAATTGCTCGGTTCGCTCGCAATTCTGAATTGAATGGCACCACCTGGGATGTTGCTTCCAAAAACAAGGGGGGGAGGTACATGTTTGGGCAATATAGCACTCTAATTATATGAGTTATTTCACGTACCTAATCATAACAGATTCATTAAAGAGTTCATATTTAGGTACAATCTGTTTTAGAAGAGTGCATTCCCTCCAAAATTTGGCTATTAACTTTATTGCTCGTGCCTCCTCCCGGGCTTGCATTCTAATCCATATAGTTCAGTGTGAACGGCTTCCTTTAGCGGAAATATGATATTTTAAAAAATATAATATATATTTCCTTAAAGAAAGCCTGAACACTGAACTATCATAGGGCCCTCCCATGGCGGTGCCATTCCCAACCCCGCAACTCGCCAATCTCCTGATTGAGTTGAAAATAAACTGGCGAATTCACTCGGTTATATTGGGACTGCGCATGCGTGACTAATCCGAGCAAGCCACTGAAGACCGCGAGAGATCGTAGGCGACCACAAAAAAGTTAACCCCTTTTCTACTATGGTTTACAAACGCAGGACATATATCCATATAGTTCAGTGTTCAGGCTTTCTTTAAGGAAATATATATTATATTTTTAAAAATATCATGTTTTGTTTCTTATATTTTTCAATAAATTGAGATCGTCTCGTTTGCTCCGATTCAATTTTTTAATTAGCGGTCGCGTAAAAATTGCACCTGTTGACCATGGGAAATCTAGACCTGTCATCTCTCTGAAACCTTTATGTACCAGTACTACATAATTTTGATTATTGGAATGAAGAGAATGCAGTCCGTGAAGTTAAAATAGTTTCCAGTTAAGATAACGCAATATTCTTTTTCCAGACAGTCGCGCATTATTCTGTTTCCCATTCCAGAACTTCAATCATTACTAATGGCATAACAGTTGTTCTGACCCAGAACATTTTGTTCGACATGGTATTTTTTATGACTTAAATGCGTCTTTCTGGGGCATATAATGCTCATAGAAAAGTAGGTTAGGTATTTATCAACCTTTCTTGATATTGCGAAAAATTCAAAAGCAAAATTAGTTGCTGTATTTTGGAGAGCAAACTGCCATGTGTATTTAAGTTAACCACAGTTTAATAGTTATACGCTAACTCTGGAATCTAGAATTGATATTCAAGTTGAATATTTGTCACTAAAACACCCATTCTGATTGGTCGTGAGCTGCTAACTTTAGTCTTCTATTCACCAGCATTGCTAGCTCGTTCCCAAACTGTTTTCAAGCTCGAATCCCCAGTATATCCAACTCAACAGAGTTTGTTCACAAGCCTGCAAATAGTGTGTCTGTCATTTGCTGATTGAGGTCCCAGAGGGTGAATTTAATGATGTTATCCCGCACAGCAGGGACCTCATTCTGCTTAGACCTCATGTTCACGGAAGTATCTATAGTCTCAAATTAACATTGTTTTTAGTTACTTTTTCCCTTCTGTTCAGTTTCTATATCCCCTAATTTGCAGAAGATAAAATGCATAATCGAGGTGACTAATTAATGGATGAAAAACTCCAACTTTAACTGCGGAAATCAATCTGATCCTAGGTCTCGCAGAATGAGGTTCCCGGAGGGTGAATTTGCTGATGCTAGCCTGCAGTGTGGGATAGCATCACTAAATTCACCTTCTGGGGACCTCTGCTAATGACAGACACACTATTTCACCTCTTGTATGTTTAGGCCAAACAAAAATAGACATTTGATTCTCTTGACAATTTTCTTTTAAATCAATGAGGGAGTGAGGGGTTTATTTTTATTTTTCATTGTTTTCTGTCCATTGTTATGATAGTAAGTATGGGTTATTATACCTTCCCAGGTCCAGAGAAAATAGGGAGAACTTTGTAATGGATATAAACTAATCTAATCTGATACAAAGAAGGACAAATTATGACATTGTACCACCCTTACATCATATAGGGATTACCTAGAATGATATATATATTGATATGATTTTAATATCTGCTCAATAATTTTTAACTATTAAACATGCAGAACTACATATCCAATTCATATAAATATACGGAACGTAAATACAGTCGAAACGAAATGATAAAGTGATCTTCCAAACTATCATAGAAAGTCTTGATTCACTTATTCCTCTGACTATATAGAGACTGTATCTGTACCGCAATGGATGATAGACAATAAGACTTCAAATAACCATCATAAACATATGGCCACAATACACCGCTTGTCAAACTGTATTGCGCTCTGGTTTGCGTACCTTCAATTGCAATATCGAAGTAAGGGGGGAACTCTATCTTGCAGGGTTACTTACTGTGCAAAGGTCCCAAAGGTCGGGTTGGCAGACAACTCATTCAATATTCAACTTCCTGCTGATCACAGATCGAAATATTTCAACACATTTGACCCATAAACTTGAGGGTTTGGACAGTCTGTGGTGACAATATACCTGATAGTTATCGTTCCCTTTTTATTGAATACCCACACATACACCATTGTATGTAGCTCCTATTCGATATTTGAAACTAACTAATTTCTGTGTGTTACCGGTTTACAACTACCGTGAAATCAAAAATCTAAATAAAACGGTCAAATGCGGGCCATTTTTATGTTTACCCATACCATAGTATGGTAAACATAGTGTCGTTGTCCGGATTGACCACTCGTCGTCGTCTGTCTGTCCATCTGTCTGTCTGTCCGTAGACACTTTACGAGTAATGCGATAACTCAAACATTTTCTATCCGATCGGAACCAAATTTTGTATATGGGTTTCTCAGCCCAAAATACAGAATTTGGGTTTGATCCGAGTTTTTGTTACAGAGTTATGGCCCTTTTTCAACTTAGAATTCATGCATTCTGCCATAACTCGAACATTTTTTATCTGATTGGAACCAAATTTGGTATATGAGTTTCACAGCCCAAAATACAGATCGAGTTAGAATAATTTTAAAGGAGTTATGACCCTTTTTCGAGAATTTTATTTTTTTTAAATTCGATTTTTTTTTAGATTTAGCTCCTTGCTAAATTTAGCATATACAAATATAAAATTTTGATTGAACTTTAATAACAATAACAAAAAATTTAAATAATAATAAAAAAATTGACACTTTCATTTATTTTAGTTTTATACGATTAATTAGGTGTGATATCCTGTTTTGAAAATATGAAGATTTTATTGCAATAGTTTCATGTAATATAATGATATCAATAAATTACCATGTGATCATCCAACATCCAGAGTATATGAGAGGACATTTTATAGATGATGTCATTCCAAGTGAAATCTGTTATGAAATGAGTGATGACATATGATACAGAGCTCTGGTGGGTCAAGATAAACAACACTGGTGGCTGGCTGTTTGTTTATTCTAACTGTCAAATTGATTAATGGCAGCATAAGACTGGTGTTTCTCCTATTCTTGAAATTTCATTACAGGGTGAGATAAGGCCCCCCCCCCCCCCCCCCCCCCCCCCCCCACCTATATAAGTGTCTTCTAAATTCCATTAATTTGCTTAAAAAATAATTAACCCTTTCCAAGGTTTCCATAGACACATGCTATAATGTACATGATGGACTCTTCCTCATACATGTATCTCTTAATATCTATTGAGTATCTTTACACACTATTCACTTCTATCAATTTTGGTATTGACTGATTAATTGATTTTTGAAAAATATATTAACCCTTCAGACACGTGCTTTCAATTTGAAATTAAAATAACAGCTGATAGCCAATATGATTTATCTATGCAATGGGAAACAGGCAGATAAATATACATGACTATTGTAAGTGATGACTTGTTTTGAAAATCAATATGGTAGATGTTAGTATTTCCAGGAACCTTATTTTCCCATTTGTTCATATTTTCATGGTTGATTGAATTTTAGGGGCCACAGAGCACTTAGAAGATTAACATTGAAGGTTGTGGCTTTTAGTGTCCAAGCTACTTGTAAAACATTGTAATGTGTGAAACCATTTAATTGAGGGCTAACTTACTTTCTTTTATATGAACTATTTAGAGGTCATATGGGCCAGCATCCTCATCATATTATGCCTGTATATCATTATATAGATAATACTTTTGAATTGTATAAACTACATATATTTTTGAAAACAATACACCCCTGTTATGAAACACTTAATCTTATTTAATACACAGGTCAGATCTGATCTTATATCTGTCCATGTTTGATAAACAAATAACTGGGGAGAATGGGGGAAGGGGGTGGGTAATTAAAGTACCATTTAAATATGAGATGGAATCCCCTACATGTATGTCGTTCTAAGCAGTCTGGCTTGTCAACAAATTATAATTTCTCTTTAGAAGTGAATAAATTTTGAATATCTGGCATGTCAAAAGTGGCAAAGATAGGGATTATCACTTTTGCTTCCAATGAGTTAACTTAAACTCCTAAACATGTCCTCCGAAATCACTAAACCATTGGATCTCACAGTGAGAGGTCCTTGGGTAAATAGGGACAGAGTTATGAGATTTAAAACTACTCCTCCCCACCCCAAATACTTTAACCCTTTCTTAAGACAAATTATTTGAGCTTTTGATTTCAAGTTGGGTACTGATATATAGATTAATTCCTGTGATCATATCTTTGACAAATTATCAGTTATGGCTAGTCGCTATCGCCAAGGTATGGGTTAAACATCTGCCTCTCGTTTTTCGATGTGGTGACGCCTGAGAATCAAAACCCTTGTTTTTTTGGCCTTATCTCCTAATTGTTATTCAATATAGATGAACAAATTTAAATAAGATTGTTGTTTTTGTTACAGAGCCCCATAGAACCAGACGGCCCTGAAGATGTCCTCGGTAAAACGTTCAAGGAACTGCAGCAACACCTCCAATCAACTGTCAACAAGAGCATGAAGGACATGGATATGGCAAAAAAAGATAAAAACAAGGTAAATATTCTGCAGTGATGCTCAAAGATCAGGTCCAATTTGTAAGTTTCTGTTTGGAGTTTATTCATTACTCGAATAATATTTCGGCACAATAAATTTACCTTCATCAGTCTGCTATTGATGTCATTAGCAGGAACGTGACCATTGGCGTTGGTCACGTGAGGAAAGGAGAGATGTGGTGTCGTCTATGATATTAAATGTAAAAACAGTGAGGACTACAGTAATGCTCTAATTAATCGACCTCTTAACCAAAGCAGAATTATGGGTAACTTTTCAGGATTTAGTCGGAAATATGGCTTGTTGCCATTCATCGGAAAGCTTTCCGATGAATGGCAACAAGCCATATTTCCGACTAAATCCTGAAAAGTTACCCATAATTCTGCTTTGGTTAAGAGGTCGATTAATTAGAGCATTACTGTACATCGGGGAAACTGTCAGAACTTGGGAGACGAGGCTCAAGAAACAGCAGAGTAAACATTGCTCAGTAGTACATGAATATTGTCTCAACAATCAACAGAATCAACATTGCTCAGCAGTACAGTAATTCCCTAAGTAATCAACTCCTTAACCACAGCAGAATTATGGGGAACTTTTCAGGATTTACTTGGAAATATGGCTTGTTGCCATTCATCGGAAAGCTCTCAATGAGAGCTTTCTGATGAATGACAACAAGCTATATTTCCGACTAAATCCTGAAAAGTTACCTATAATTCTGCTGTGGTTAAGGAGTCGTTTATTTAGAGCATTACTGTACATATATTCTTTTATATCTGTGAGGATCCTCATGGGAAACTCACATTTATAAGAGAATGCACTGTCACAGGATATTTAATGCTGCACCAGCGCAGCTCTCATCATGAAAGGGTTAACCCTTTACCCAACAGAACGGCCCTGTGCCAATGCATTCTCTTATATATGCGAGTCGACCATAGGTCGCCTCGCATATATAAGAGAATGCATTGGCTTAACACATTAAAAATTATAAAATTGTTAAAGAATGTAAGAAAAAATGGTAAAAAGTGTTAAAAAAAGATTTATTTTAGGCCAATGCATTCTCTTATATATGCGAGGCGACCTATGGTCGACTCGCATATATAAGAGAATGCATTGGCACAGGGCATAACTGTAACTATCACAATGTGGTCAAGGAGCCGGTTCCAATGATATCCATATGTGTATGGTTCTATTGAGACAGACCGAAGATATTTTAGGCTGTTGAAGCTTTATTTGGCCGGTTTTGGCCGGTTTGTTGGGTAAAGGGTTAAATGTGGTTCCTGTCATATTTTATTGAGATACATTAGTCTTATGTGGACCTATATTGAGTTATATTAAAAATGTTGTGGTCATTGTCAACCTACTGGATGGAATCCTGATTACATCCATAAATCATTCTTTGGCACTCCTTTCTAGGCTGATGACAATGTTAGAGATTTGAAGGATCAAATGAAGACATTTGAAAACAAACTCACGAGGAAAGAAGAGCAAATGAAAGAAGAAAAAATGAAGGTAAACTTTTGATCAACTATGTCCATTTAAACAAAATAAGTTTCCACAAATTGGGAGGATTAGAACATAATCTTTTGATCAACTGTGTCCATTTTAATAAAATAAGTTTCCACAAATTGGGAGGATTAGAACAGGGTGCTTAAATAGATATCTTCCTTTAAAAGTACTTAAAAATTCAACCACTCTCCTTAAAAAGTCCTTAAATTCCACATAAAATGGGTCAATTTATTGGAAATCTCAATAAAAAAACTCGGAAGTCGCCATGTCATGATATCCATTGATATCCATAACTATAAATAACATTCCAGATTTCGCACCTCCGCAAAATGTCATCCGTGTATGTGGTCACGTGCCGGCTTGCACAGTCTCAAACAAAAGGGCAGTTTAACACGTTTCCTTTGTGAAAACGTCTGCTGGAAAATTCATTTTTAATCACATTTGGGGGGGGGGGGGGAAATTATGAAGGATAAGAGCTGTGAAAAAAGAAATAAGTATAAAGAAGAGTGTTCACTATGCAAGAAGGAGATAGACATGTTACTCATGCATAGTGTCCTAATTTATTGCTGACTTTAATATCGCATTTTTCGTGTCTCATTGACAGCTAACAAAATCCCTGTGTTATGTTGCTCGGACTATGTTTGGAAATAGAACATAGCTGTCCCATGTACTGGATAATATTTTCCTGCCTCGGACACAGAGTTTTATAATCTGTTATGCTCGAGATGCAAAATTAGAAGGTTTTTCAATTTGAACCTCCCTAATAAAATACTTGTTTTTCCAGAGAGAAGACGAGAGACAAAAAGCACTAAATGAGAAGAAGCGTATCCAGGATGAGATGCGACGATTGCAGGGGATACTGAGAGATTCCGAAAATAAACTGAGGAGAGCTCAGGTATCCTCTTAATTTTAACCCTTTCAAACAAGCCTGATTATAGTGTGTCTGTCGTTTGCAGAATGAGGTCCCCAGAGGGTGAATTTAGTGACACTATCCCACACAGCCTCATTCTGCTTAGGCCTCATCTTCTGGGAAGTATCTATATTGTAAGATTGACAATGTTTTCATTGTTTTTGGTTAATTTTTCCCTTCTGGGAAGTTTCTATATCCCCTCATTTGCAGAAGATGAAATGCATAATCAAGGAGACTAATGGGTGAACATCAACTTTGACTGTGGAACTTCAACCTGACCCAACGTCTGCCTTAGCAGATGAGGCCTAAGCTGAATGAGGTTCCCAGAGGATGAACTTGATGATGCCAGCCCGCCGTGCAGGATAGCGTCACTAAACTCACCCTCTGGGGACCTCATTCTGCAAATGACAGACACACTGTAATCAAGCTTGTTTTCAACACTGTTCACATGTAATATGGTGTCTTATTACCCTGTGTTCCCACGCTTTACATGTAGTTGCAATGTTCCATGTTTTTAACATTTTAGTATTAGTATTAACATCCCCCGATATAACAAATAACCATCAATGTTTTGCATTCATATTAATTTAATAGTTTGCGTCATTCATGTGGAATGATATTTGGATTGGGTAGTGACATCATGTTTAGTTGTGAATTTAGTGATGCTTCCCCACACAGCAGGCTAGCATCACCAAATTTACCCTCTGGGGACCTCAGTCTGCTTAAGCCTCATCGTCTGGAAAGCATCTATAGTCTCAAACTAACATTGTTTTTAGTTATTTTTCCCTTCTGTTGAGTTTCTATATACCCTAATTTGCTGAAGATAAAATGCATAATTGAGGTGACTCATGGGTGAACATCACCATCTTCAACTGGTGAACTTCAATCTGATCTTAGGTCTCCCATAGCAGTTGAGGACTAAGCAGAATGAGATCCCCAGATGGTGAATTTCGTGATGCTAGCCTGTCATGCAGGATAATATCACTAAATTCACCCTGTGGGGACCTTATTCTGCAAATGTCAGACACACTATTTCCATCCTTGAATGTGAATTAGACAGCCCACTTCAATGTCGTTTTCATCGTTATTCACATAAGGATTAACTGTCATGTGGACTGTTTTTATGGAGATGTAACGGTGAGGTAAGTGGACATAACTTGTGTAAAACCCGAAGGGTTTTACATACAAGTTATGACCACTTACCTCACCGTTACATCTCCATAAAAATAGTCCACATGACAGTTAATCCTTATATTTATATACATTTAGCGAGAAAGCCACTTTTGTAAATATATTTAAATCGAAAAGTGTATCGTGACAAGATCAGCCCAAAATACCCAATAGCACCCTTGGCAAAAGTTAATAGGAACAATTTATCTTCATATTGAAACCCGATGATGTATTAAGTCAATCCTGCGCGAGTCCAAATGCGCCCAAAACATTACGCGTTCGTCTTTCCAAACCTAATGACGTATTGATGGTGTTATTAGCTTGGTGTTATGAGGCGTTGCGCATTCACCGAGAAATAACTGCAACTAGCCACGTGGGCGCCGACCAATCAGAATGCTGGATTTAGTGATGACAACACTTAGTGTGTAAATATATTCTGATAACAAGCACAATAAACTGCATAAGGATGTTTGTTGAACTTATCAGCCCAACATGACTACTAATGAATAAATGAGAGAATCAAGTTAATAAGCTTAACGAGAATTCACTGATAGCTGCAATAAGTACTTTCCCTTCAATGATCACAACAACAACATACCGGTAATTCTAATTATTCTCATTATTATTTTTAATTAGATCTAAAACCAGTCCTGATTAAATTAAGTTTCAGGTGTTGAGCATCTTAATTTTTTTCCAGATGTCCATTTAATATAGTAAGCGCAATAACTTCAACAAGTGTTATCCAGTTATGACCAAATTTGGTTCATAGCTTCTACTAAAGCAAAATTTCTACAATTTTACCACACCATCTCCGATGTGTACCTCTTGTATATATGAATAATTTTTCAAAAACAATAGCAGGGGAGTAGTCTAGTGGTTAACTTGAAAAGACATGGTGTGGAGATGGTGTGCATCCGAAAGCCGCATGCTGCCATTTGGATGTCACACTGCATCAGTCATCTTTGACAAGTGACACTGTACAGCGGTTGTCATAGGGGGGCTCGCCTGTAAACAGACCACCTGGCTTGAAGCATAAATGGTCTTGATCAGAAGTTGCACCCATGCTGTCAGTATGTCTGTTCTGGGATAATAATTGCACCACACATTGAATCTGTTTTCTGCAGAATACATGTAAATAAATGGATCAATTATTATTAGTTATTATTATTAATTAATTTTATCTCTATTTCAGAGTAATGTTAAAATTGTTCACAAGCCAGAAAGCACCAGTACACTGAACTCCGACGAGAAGGGTTTATATGATGAACTGCAAAATGAACTGATTGATTTAAAGCAGCATATGCGACGGAAGGCAGACAACAATTCGAAAAAGGTTTGTCAATCAAGAACACTAACATTTTAAGGGTGAAAAATTACCAGATTTCAACATTAAAAAAATAGCTATAATCCATTCTTAGGTATTTCCCTTGTCACTTGAATAAAGTGTCATTTGAACCTTTTATGTGTAAATTGACCAGTTTTCTTTCCATTTGTTAGCAGCATAATATTTGAAATCACTAGTGTCTGTCCATCTCAGATGGTTTCCAGATGACAACTTTAGTTTTAGTTATCTGATTGTTTGAAAATACAGGTCAAGTTCATATTTTGTTTTGGTCCGCTCATTATGGCTTGTTGCCATTCATCGGAAATATTTCCGACTAAATCCTGAAAAGCTACCCATAATTTTGCTGTGGTTAAGGAGTCGATTATTTAGGGCATTACTGTACCATACAACCTCATAGTCTTTGTAGCATTAAATTGTTCTTAAATCCTTCAACTTCATTAAATTTTGGGTGGGGGGGGGGGGGGTTATACTAATAAACTTGTTAGGGCAGAGTTTTGTTATACTTTAGGGTGCATCCCAATTCCCTGTTCCAACATATCATTACCTAATGCCATTTTTATATGGACTCTTTTCTTCTATGAAAGAAGTTTGTTTGTGTGTCTTGTGTGTGTGATACTAAAACTCTTAACATAATTTATTAAATCAATTTGCATGGATAAAAAAATTGACAGCGATATCACAAATTATCACAAAAAGTGTGAAGAGGTTAAATATTGTTGATGAGGACACATAATGGCTTTCACAGTTTTATTTTTCTTCACCGTAACCTCTAATCTCTGTGTGTTGTGTTGCTCCAGCTTGTAGACATGGAAACAGATGCTATGGCTTTACATAATGAGATGCAGCAGCGGGATAACGACCTTAACGCAGAACTCACCAATAAGCAACGTCAGGAGGACCTAATCAAGGTCGGTTACGGCCTGTGCATGTAGTACTGATCAGTACTGGCAAACCCTGAATATTAGCTACAGTAATGCGGAAATATGGCTTGTTGCCATTCATCGGAAAGCTCTCGGGGAGAGCTTTCCGATGAATGGCAACAAGCCATATTTCCGACTAAATCCTGAAAAGTTACCCATAATTCTGCTGTGGTTAAGGGGTTGATTATTTAGAGCATTACTGTATTATTAATTAGATATCACATTTTTGCCTTGAGCGACCTATTATCGACCTCGACTGATATAAATTCATACTCGGATGATAACCCAACAATCTCACCTGATATCAGTTGTGATGTCACCAAGCAAGTCGTAGTGCTTACATCCAATGCAACAGCCATTCGGGGGACTCAGTTACAGCGATCATGGTGATAGACCGATAAAGCGGCAATTTTTAAATTGACTTGATGTAATGGCATGTGTCTCATACCAATTCGAACTGGTGTTTACTCGGTAGTTAAAATTGAAATCATAAATATCTACTTGGACATATATAAATGTCATATACAAAGTTATTAAGTACTGAATATCTTATTTAAGATGTAAATTTACTTATTTCGGTTTCATTCTACCTGCTGTCCATTCAATCTTATGTTTACACCTATGAACTAACATTGGAATGGATAGTAATGGTATTACTATATGCTTGATCTATTTAATAACGAGGTTATCACTTGGTTAGTTGGATATCGGTTGAGTCATATCAGCCCGCAGTAACTTGATATCAGCCTTCGGTCTCAGGCTGATATGAAGTTGCCTCAGGTAGATATCTTGGCCGATATCCAACTAACCAAGTAATCATCTCTAATTATAGTTATATTCAACTATTAGGCAGATAAATAAAATAGTCAGGGAATGCATCATCCCTCAAAAACTTACGCTGGTTAAATATTTATGACCTACAATAAATAAAATATAAATAAATATGTAAATATCACCCCATCCCAAGCACAACCCAATGAACAAAGATTGATGGCTTCTCATTTAGAAATAGAAGCTATATTGAATTTAACAGATGAAGTTTCCATGTCATAACCCTTCCATGACTGGAGCTTCCTGAAATTTTGCGAAAACCCTGTGCCAATGCATTCTCTTATATATGTGAGTCTCCCATAGGGAGCCTCGCATATATAAGAGAATGCATTGGCCTAACAATATTTACCTTGACATTATAAACCAGTGCATTCTCTTATATATGCCATGCTCTCCCTATGGGAGACTTGCATAGATAAGAGAATGCACTGGCACAGGATCTTTAATGCTGCACCAACACCACTCCCGTCATGAAAGGGTTAATGAGTAACAACTTTTATTACAAATCTGGATATGAAATCATTAGTAAATGTTATTTCCAGCAGGCTGCTGTCCTGATTCAGTATATTGTCCATATCTATGATGCATAAGGTATTCCAATAAATATCTTGTGTATAAACACCTGCCTCTTTACAACAATTATTTGACATAAATAATTAATACAAATATCTGCCACCCTCACAAATTCCCTGAGATATGAAATATTTTGTTGATATGGAATTTAAATTAAATTTTACAATATTAATGAAGCTACGGGATGTCACTTCTTAATTCACAGCCAATCAAAGTTGGTACAATAGTGAAGCAAATTAATGGGCAAATGGCTCATTGCCTAACCCCAATATCCATTCGCAAAGAGGATACTTATCAAAATTGTTTAACCAGATGAGCGGGCGTTTAGTGTAGTTATTCTGTGTGACAGTAACTGGTCATCACAATGATTCATTTTATCACCTTTTAACCCTTTCATTGGTGCAGCATTAAAAACCCTGTACCAGTGCATTTTCTTTTGTATGCGAGTCTCCCATAGGGAGTCTCGCATATATAAGAGAATGTACTGGCTTACAAGGTCAAGGTAAATATTACTAGGCCAATACATTCTTTTATATATGTGAGGCTCCCTATGGGAGACTCACATATAAAAGAGAATGCATTGGCACAGTGTTTTCACAAAATTTCAGGAAGCTCCAGTCAAGAAAGGGTTAAATATATTGAAAATGATCAAAAACACCTTTATATATTGCCACGAGGCATTTGAATGAAGGATTTCAATTTAAACTGATTCTGTTACAAGTACTATTGTACTATAATCCCGGAAAAAAAGTCAAATTGGAATCCCGAAAATTTCACCGATTCATTTGGCAATAGAATTACTTTGTGACTTCACGGAGTCCTGATAAAAAAGTCATATTGGACTCAATTGAGTCCAATATGACTTTTATCGGGACTCCGTGACATCACGAAGTAACTCTATTGCCAAATGAATCAGTGAAATTGTAATGCGCATGCAATACTCTGGTGGATTTAGCAGAAGTTTCACTGAGTTTTTTTTTCACTTCCGTGTTTACTGTTCCAAATCATGCCTTCTGATGATCAAATACAGGCTTTTATAGAGAATCAAGTGCCGACAAATACCAAAAATAACCAGAAAAGTTTTATTGCCAAATTTTTTTCTTGTACTCATGCAGGTTCTTGTGAAAAGTCAAATTGGACTTGACACTGTGTGTCTCGTCCAATATGACTTTTCACCACAACCTGGACTCGTACAAGAAAAACATATACATTGTATAATAACTTTATAATATAGAACACTTTGGCAAGATGTAATAAAAAAAATAAAATACTTCTAATTTTGTAATCATTTCTCAAATTAAGTTTCCCTTTTAACACGGTCCTTAAGCTTTTACAATGCGATCGGAATGTCAATGTAATGTGGTTGTTGTGTTTATTGCACATTGAAGGTGTGTTGGGTCCGTGTTTAATGCACCGCTTTCAATTAAACTTGGTGCATTGGGAGTCAATGCAGTCACATTGAAATTTTCGATCACTGTGCCAGAAAAGTATATCAACGCTGAATTACGTTAGTCTATTTTGCAGTTTATCTATTAATTTAATTAGGTCACAAATACATCCCGATGTATCGCTGGTGGAAACCTTTGACATCGTTCAATTTTGTTAATAGTTACCCCCACCACGTTCTGTTGCATTGACAGTTATCTCCACCACGTTGGCTTACACTGTAACCGCATTGAAGCGATGTTGCAACGGTGTTGAGATAACACTAGAACCATTCTGCTGTTCGTTGTTCAACGCGGTCGCATGGCAGTTCAGGGACCAGCCGAGGGGGCGACATAGGCGAAATAGTCGCCCTAGAGCCGCCAATTTCGCCCTACTAAGGCTCTAGGGCGAAGTTGAAGTCTCCTTGTAAAAAAAAAAAAAAAAAAAAAAAACTTTTTTTTTTTTTAAATATAATAATAGTTATAGTATAATATAGGACCATGACATAGGAGTATACATTTGGCACTTATAATGCCATATGATGAATATATTGTCCAACTTGGTTTTGTCTTAATTAGTGTATTGACACCTGTTATTCAATCCATTAGTGGCCATAGTGGGGCCCTAGTTATCACACATGTGTACCATGGACACTCCAAGGTAGATTGTTATGAAATTAAACACACAAGTCAGTATATGTCACACCTACTGAAGCCTGTTGTATTGCTGGTGGATTAAGCTGAGTTTATTTGGTGGTGTAAATGATCATAATATAGGATCAATACTTATTTTGCTATAATCAATAATTTTGTGTTTACTATTACAAATTATTTACTAAGTACATTCACATATTAAGAGGATAACTTTTTGATTATCAATATATGTTTGTTATTAATAATTATTATTCATTCAAATTCATTGACAAAACAGCCTAGTTTTAACCCCCAAAAAAGAAAACAATCCGGTAATATAATTGATAATTGAGACTTTGAGTCTCCCCACTTCTCCCTATTTTCCCATGACTTCTCCCTAAAATCTCCAGAGGGAGAAGTCACTTCTCCCTAAAATTAGACCCCTGGCTGGTCCCTGTGGCAGTTCCAATGTAGTTGAGGTGGACACTTATTTTGGGAATGTATGTACAATACAAATGGAGAATACGATTACCCCATGCCTGCAGTTAACATGGCTGGACGTGATGGGTTAAACTTTTACCATTGTGATTGGCCTCTCACTTCAGATAATGTAATATATGATGATAAATCCTGACTATTTCAGGAGAGACAAGAGGCGAGATTGGATGTCCTTGCCACAGATCTGGATAATGCCTCGAAGAGCGCTAACTTCCTCCAAGGCATGCTGGATACAAGAGACAACCAACTGCATGAAGAACTGGACCATGGTGAAATGACGAGCCACATGATTAGTAAGCATCCAGATATCACATTCAAGCCTGCAAATAGTGTGTCTGTCATTTGCAGAATGAAGTCCCCAGAGGGTGAATTTAGTGATACTATCCCACACAGTGGGCTAGTATCACCAAATTCACCCTCTGAGGACCTCATTCTGCTTAGGCCTCTTCATCTGGGAAGTATCTATAGTCTCAAATTAAAATTGTTTTAGTTACTTTTCTTTCTCAGAAGTTTCTATATCCCCTCATTTGCAGAAGATAAAATGCATAATCGAGGAGACTAATTGGTGAACATCACCAACTTCAACTATGAAATGCTATCCCTCACATTGAACTTGCGTCACCAATTTGACCCTCTGGGAACCTCATTCTGCTTAGGCCTCAACTGCTATGGGAGATCTAGGATCAGATTGAAGTTCCCTTGTTGAGGTTGGTGATGTTCACCCATTATTTGCCTCATTTTGTCTTCTGTAAATTAGGGGATATAGAAACTGAACAGAAGGGAAAAAGTAATGCTCTATAAACGATGCAAACAACATGGTAATTATAATGAAAATTAATTTATGACTCCAGTCATAAATTCATTTTCATTATAGTTACCATCTTTGTTTTGCATCGTTCATAAGTAAATGGGGGTATTTTACACTCATCAGTGGCTCAAATTCATTCATTTGTTGCATGTATTCTTTTGAGTATAAAAGGAGATGGTCCCATAAATAGTGTACAGTACCCCTTTAACAAACTGAAGTAGAAATTATCTATAATCACAACAGTTGTCTGTTATGAGTTGTGTACAATGTTTCTTCTATCATAAGATACAAGGATTGTTTTCATGAGGCACTGGCAGCATGTCACTGTACTTTATCACATAATTTGGCCATAAAAGCAGTTTAATAATTATCGGTAATAGACACGTTTAATATCAGTGCGTGCGATGACGTCACGGCGTTCTTCAGATAACTTGCGATCGCTGTAGTGTATGATTGTTGTTTTCGATGAATATTTCGCGTTGCTTCGGGTTTATTTGATCATGTGATAAAAGGTATCTCACACTCGTCCTATTTTATACGTAATTTATCAACCACGTCCTCTAAATTCTATTTGAGCCTCGGTAAACCTCGGCTCAAATCGAATTTAGTGAACTCGGTTGATAAATTCCGTATAAAATAGGAACTCATGTGAGATCCTCTATTTCTGTACAAATAATTAGCACATAATCTTAATTGTATTGTAATTGTTTCTATCAGCTATGCAGGAGGAGGAGCTAGGGCGGCTTTATGAGATACTACAGGCTCAGAGAGATGAAATTTTGAATCTTAATGGGGAGCTAGATGGCCTCTACCAACAAGGGCCTGATGGTTAGTATCATCATTAACCCTTTACCCAACAGAACGGCCCTGTGCCAATGCATTCTCTTATATATGCGAGTCGACCATAGGTCGCCTCGCATATATAAGAGAATGCATTGGCTTAACACATTAAAAATTATAAAATTGTTAAAGAATGTAAGAAAAAATGGTAAAAACAGATTTTTTTTAGGCCAATGCATTCTCTTATATATGCGAGGCGACCTATGGTCGACTCGCATATATAAGAGAATGCATTGGCACAGGGCATAACTGTAACTATCACAATGTGGTCAAGGAGCCGGTTCCAATGATATCCATATTTGTATGGTGTTATTGAGACAGACCGAAGATATTTTAGGCTGTTGAAGCTTTATTTGGCCGGTTTTGGCCGGTTTGTTGGGTAAAGGGTTAATCCTTTCTTTACTAAATGGATTCTGCCATTCAGTTCTGAAAGTATACATTGGAATAGTCTATTTTCTTCTGGAGGGGTGTTCGAGAAACACTTGGTCTAGAGAAAATGCCTGTGTCATGTGTCATGTGACCCATGGATTATGACACCACAGCACATACATGTATATAGCTTTACTAATGACAGATATCGCCTGTATAATTATTATCTGATGCTTCAAACTGGCGCTATTTTTAGTTATGTGGAAATCTGCGACTGAAAAGAGACTCCCAACACTCGCCTGAATGGCTACATCGCTTTGTTGATACTAAGTTGTGATTGGTTGCGACTGACATAATGCTTGCTTGTGGTAATAAGGATCCCCCCCCCCCCCCCCAAATATTCAAGACTCAGTACAGCGTTATAGCTGTTGAGTCTGTGTTTTAACCAGAACTGGGCTGGTCTCTGTTTTGATCTGTTAACCTTGAATCGTTTATGGAATTTATTCAGTGATAAATCTTGGAAAATTTATCGGGAAAGGTTTGGAAAATTTATGAATTTTTCTCTCAGTTGGGTGTACAGTAATACCCTAAATAATCGACTCCTTAACCACAGCAGAATTATGGGTAACTTTTCAGGATTTAGTCAGAAATATGGCTTGTTGCCATTCATCGGCAACAAGCCATATTTCCAACTAAATCCTGAAAAATTACCCATAACTCTGCTGCTGTTAAGGAGTCGATTATTTAGGGCATTACGGTAACTGTATATTATGCGAGAAATGGGTCACAGATGTTCGATTTGAAAGTTGGATCATTGTTAGGTATGAAAAAGTTATGGAATATATTCAGTGAAAAGTCTTGGTAAATTTATCGGGAAAGGTGTAGAAAAGATATGAGTTTTTCTCTCAGTTGGTTGTACAGTAATGCCCTAAATAATTGATTCCTTAACCACAACAGAATTATGGGTAAGTTTTCAGGATTTAGTCACTGAGAGCTTTCCGATGAATGGCAACAAGCCATATCTCCGACTAAATCCTGAAAAGTTACCCATAATTCTGCTGTTGTTAAGGAATCAATTATTTAGGGATTTACTGTATGAACCCTGGGATATGGCCCTAGCAACTGAAACGATGGTTAGAAGCTCTGTTCGTGCACTGTTTATTCTATTAGTAATTTAATTTTTTTTTAAGGGAATGGCTTTGATAATGAATTGT
Organism: Siphonodentalium dalli; assembly: GCA_032622095.1. Lineage (NCBI taxonomy): Eukaryota > Metazoa > Mollusca > Scaphopoda > Gadilida > Siphonodentaliidae > Siphonodentalium > Siphonodentalium dalli. The sequence goes on along the minus strand of CP136069.1, from coordinate 45,652,927 downwards.
GGAGAATGCGGACAGACATAGACAATCTGAAGGAAACTCTAGCCATGCAGACAGCTTATGTACAGACAATGAAGAATCCGCGGATGAACGCTGGGTCACAGGCTAACATAGGAACTGGTATAGGGGTAGGTATCATTTGTTCTAGACATATTTTATTTTCCCAAATTAACATATATAAAACATTAGGCCAAAACAATATATGTTATTTGAGTCTCAGAATGCAACATTGACTTTTTTGCACCGCATTTGTCAAATTTATTGGGGGTGACATGACTGTTTAATACCGAATGCTAAACATCCAAAACAATATACCGTACTGACCCGCGTTTAGGCCCAGGGGGCCTTTGTTTTATTTGAGCTAAAAAATCCAAGTGGGCTTAAACTCGGATATGGCCCTTTGCAGACCAAAAATCCTAAGAAATCGGGACATTAAAACTTATGAAAGCCGATCTAACGCCGATTATTTGGGAAATATACCGGCTTCCAGATTAAGTAAAGGTAAGTATTTATAAGTTACTTTGAGAAAGTAATTTTTCAATTAAATGTGAATATTAAAATATATGATAACACTTTAAGTCTTGTAGTTTTATTGCCCAAAATTCCCATGTTAAAATGACACTATTATGTAAGCGGCAGTGTGGGTTATGGGTAAATCCCTTATCTTATAGTCTGTAAGACGTCTATAGTTTATATCAATGTTCAGACTTAATCCGATTATGAAAACAATAAACCCGGCGCTTTATTCGTGATCCATTGTCCACAAAGAGGATGTTACAATAGCTACTAATTGCATGTTTAACAAAAGCCAGTGAGTGTAATTATTTAACAGTACTGACAAAAGGCTTGTATTTCTGCTAAAACGTATAAAAAAGCACCATTCTGAACTCCTCGACCTGTGACCTCTGGGTGTGACGGAATCTGACGAGGTTTGCCGAATGAAAAAAGCACGTGTTTGAATATTTAGTGTTATTGTTCCTGAATTGTTTATACTGTAAAACGTGAACAAAATGCAGTTTGATGTCGATAACCTTTATTTTGGTTTCGAGTGAATAACGTTGACGTAGTTTGGAAGACATTGGAATGACAAGTTCCCCCTTCTGTTCCATTATTATACCCACTGTGTGTTTACATAACCAAGAAGCCAGTTCTTTGTGTTTGGTCACATGCAGGAACATACCTACGGTGCGTTGTCACTGAACACGAAAAATATGTTTTTACAGTACTGTAGTTGAACAGGTGCGCTTTGATTAAAGTATCGCACATGGTTTTTAAAGCTATACGCTGTTAGCGAGTGAGTTCTTTTGTATTTGGTTTCCCCCGGGAAGTATAATTGAATAAACAAATGAGAATTTAAGATTCATTTTATTTTATTTCATTTAATATTATCACTTATCTACGAAGTATAACTTTCCATTTTTCGTGTCATTCTTGCCGTCACCGATCGTTTGCGAATATACTTCCCGTTTATATATTGGAATTATTTATTTGGGGAGTATCATTAGCAAATACTTACTTACCACTGCTGAAATTGACAAAAAATTTGGGGTGGGCTTAAACACGAATATACCCCTGTGCATGGAATTTGGCCAAAAGATATGGGTGGGCTTAAACACGGGCATGGGCTTTGAACCGGGTCAGTACGGTATGTTATTTGAGTCTCAGAATGCAACATTGACTTTTTTGCGCCGCATTTGTCAAATTTATTGGGGGTGACATGACTGTTTAATACCGAATGCTAAACATATCATGAAAATAGAAAATATGACCACCTAGTGTCGCTTCGATCTCTGCATAACTAAAGTTGTTTTTGCTTATTTCTAACACAAGAGGTTTGGGAGATACCATACCGTCTATCATCTTTTAACAGCTTCAGGAATTGAGAAACATTTTAATGAAAATCGGATCCAAAATGGTACCGTGTAAAATTGCCGAGTTATTTAAAAAATTGTAATGCATTCGGAAACAGAACAAACGCATGCTCATGTATCAATTTCATTCATCGATTGGGATTTGTAATAAAGCATATTGACTTGCCAAAGTTCTCATTGTGTATTGTATGGCTTTTTCAGCCCGAGCTCGGGATATCACCAAGTCACCAACCTTCATTGGCTCGACAACCTCACCCGACAATGTCAATGTTTCCTCCAACAATTCCCAGGATAGATACAGTAAGTAAGCCGACTGATTATAGCATGCCCAACATTCTCAAAAAATTATATTTCCATTTCTTTGAGTCTAAAAGAAACTAAGGTTACAGCAACTAGGATTTTCGCTTTCCCTTTTTTCAAAGTCTTAGACACATGCACTACCACAATAACTAATTAGCGAATACCATATTTCACTGGAATGTAATGTCTATGTTTTCAAGTTTTAGCCTTTTTTATACCCCCTTTTTTTTAAAAAGGGGGGTATACTGTTTTGCACCTGTCCGTCCGTCCGTGCGTGCGTGCGTGCGTCCGTGAGTCCGTACGTCCGTCCGATGTCTGTTCGTGTCATAACTTGAACAGTAGTGCTCGGATCTCAATGAAATTAGGTATGGATGTTCACTATTATGAGGACATTAAATAGAGGGTTCCATCGTTTTGTTTGGATTTTCCATTCTAGAGTTATTCATCTTTGTTTATCTGGAAATAGTGGCTTTTTGGTCCGTCTGGTGTCTGTTCATGTCGTAACTTCAACAGTTGTGCTGGGATCTCAACCAAATTTGGTGTGGATGTTCACAACTATGAGGACATTAAATAGAGTGTTCCATCGTTTTGTTCGGATTTTCCATTCTAGAGTTATTCATCTTTGTTTATCTTGAAATTTTGGATTTTTGGTCCATCTGGTGTCTGTTCATGTCATAACCTGAACAGTAGTGCTCGGATCTCAATGAAATTTTGAATGGATGTTCACTACTATGAGGGCATTCAATAGAGGGTTCCATTGTTTTGTTCGGATTTTCCATTCTAGAGTTAAACATCTTTGTTCATCTGGAAATGTTGGCTTTTTGGTTCGTCTGGTGTCTGTTCATGTCGTAACTTCGACAGTTGTACTGGGATCTCAATGGGATTTGGTATGGATGTTCACTACTATGAGGACATTAAAAAGAGGGTTCCATCGTTTTGTTCTGCTTTTCCATTCTAGAGTTATTCATCTTTGTTCATCTGGAAATGTTGGCTTTTTGGTCCGTCTGGTGTCTGTTCATGTCATAACTTCAACAGTTGTGCTGGGATCTCAATGGAATTTGGTATAGATGTTCACTGCTATGAGGACATTCAATAGGGGGTTCCATTGTTCTGTTCTGCTTTTCCACTCTAGAGTAATTCATCTTTGTTTATCTGGAAATGTTGGCTGTTTGATCCATCCGATGTCTGTTCAGCTCATAACTTGAACAGTAATGCTCGGATCTCAATGAAATTTTGTATGGATGTTCACCACTATGATGACATTTAATGGTACATTCAATTGTTTGTTTTGGTTTTTTGTTCTATAGTTATTCATCTTTGTTTATATGAAAATGCTGATTTCTGGATCCATATGTCTGAGTATAGCCATCATAAGTTATAGATGTGCCCACACTAGGCGGTATTCCACGAGGGGGTATGCACCGGACGACAGTCCATCTCTTGTTTTAAACTCCCGTCACCTTGCACTGTATTTTTATGTTTGTCATATTTTAGAATAGTTACTGGTATATAGTTACGTCCACTTCATTTCCTACAATAATTAGCTTTTATTGTCAAGAAGGCTCATGTAATTAAATTTTTTAATTACTCTAGTCAAAAGTGAAAGTTTCTTAAAGCCATTTCATCATGGTATTATATGGTGTATTTGGTTGATTGGAAACTTCGATCATTACTGTCCATTTTTAGTTGAGTTTTTTTTTAAACTCGCCAATTAATATGACAATTAATATGACCATTAATATGACGAGGGATGGTTGGTCGGGCGAGCGGCAACAAACCTTTATAACATAGCCATTTATTGATGGATTCTGAACATTTTTGTCATATGCGACAGATGCACACATAAAATTGGGTCCGACCCAACTTTATAACTAGAGTTATGCCACTTGTTTCTATTTATAGAAATTTGATGTCCTTGAACAAACGTCAACCAATTTCGTTCATATTTAGTATATGGATCTTTCACAACAATATCTCGAACATATTCGAAAACCAATTTTGTCCAATACTTTTTACCTGAGTTACGGCCCTTAGTTTGTCTATTTTTATCATTTTTATTCCGTTAGCGCAAAACTTGAAGAGATGTGAACCGATTACATTCATATTTGATATGTGGACCTAACAAAACAATATCACTATCCAGTTCAAAAACCAGATTTGTCCGATTTATTGTACCTGAGTTTCGGCCCTTAGTTTGTCTATTTTTAGCAATTTTATGACTGTTAGTGCGAAATCTTCAACAAATGTCAAACGATTCCATTCATATTAGGTCTATGGATCTTTCATAACAATATCATGACTGACTTCATAAACCAGGTTTGTCCATTTTATTTTACCTGAGTTATGGCCCTTTGTTCTGAGTAATGGTTCTTCACTTCGTCCATTTTTAGTGATTCTTGGTCAGACAGGTTCACTCTTATGGGCATAAATCTCGACTAGAGTCATCTTTGAAGTGCAACCCTTGTTAAATCCTGGAGCAATCCCTGATTGTATTGTAAACAACATCATGTTTAGCTATCTACTGATATCTCATTTTGTTTATGGGGCACATCACTGTATGATGCTAGGCCTGGTGTGTGACCAGTTATTATTCCCCACAAACGAAGTTTGCCTGGTGATAATAGAAATGGGTTTCGTCCCTCTGTACGTCTGTCAGTAATAAATTGCAGCTAATCATAGGCCAGATTTGAATGATCTTCGATATGCTCATGAACCAGCATGAGGGAAACGATATCCACATGGTGTGGGTTTCATCCATTCATTTTTGGCAGTGTTGAATGATAAATGCCTCTGTGCTAACTTTTGATCTCTGTATCTCTTATCATAACTCATATTTGAATGATCTTCAGTATACTCATGACGCTACATGTGCGAACTATATCCACAAAATACAGGTTTTGATCATTCAATTCTTTTGAAGTTATGGCCCTTAGAAACAAGTCTGAATTTAGTATGTCTGACATTTGCAGAATGAGGTCCCCAGAGGGTGAATTTAGTGATGCTATCCCGCTCTGTGGCCAAGCATCACCAAATTCACCCTCTGGGGACCTCATTTTGCTTAGGCCTCATCTTCTGGGAAGTATCTATAGTCTAAAATTAACATTGTTTTTCCCTTCTGTTGAGTTTCCATATCCCCAAATTTATAGAAGATAAAATGCATAGTAGAGGTACATCACCAACATCAACTTGGGAACTTCAATCTGATCCTAGGTCTCCTATAGCAGTTGAGGCCTAAGCAGAATGATGTCCTCAGAGAGTGAATTTTGTGATGCTAGCCCGCTGTGTGGGATAGCATCACTAACTGCACCCTCTGGGGACATCATTCTGAAAATGTCAGACACACTAAATTCAGACTTGCTTAGAAAGTTAAATAAACTGCAGGGGAGGATGCACAGTACACTTGTTATTTCTGCAATATGCTGATGTCACATTCTGTTTATAGGGGACATCACCACATGATGCTATACCTGGTGGTGTGACTGGTTACTCAGCTGGTGAATGGGTCGGAATGGAAAGAAAAGAATCACGTACTCCCATGGGCGATAAAAGCATCAAAGCTAAGAAAAACTTTGGAGAGTTCATCCCTCAAGGGAAGAGACCGTCAGGCAGAGGTAATCATATGGATATGCTATTTTGTGTTGTTATCTATCTTTTATCATTTGTATACATTTATTGCATTTTTGAGGGTGACAAAGAAAAAATCCCCCAACTGCAAAATTTATTATCAACCTGACATGGATGATGTTCAATTTTGTTATTCATTGAAAGAAAAACAACATAGTTTTGTTATTGAAAAAAATGGAAAAAAGCATATGAACCATCCTACCTATCCAGATATAAAACATGTTGGGAATGGACAAAACAGAGTCGTAAGAGCGACGTATTTTATCTCAAATGGTTAACTAGGAGCGTGGCATTAAAGAAAGTTTTCTGCAAACACGACCATGTTTGATCGCATGAATCTGCTTGTAGCATTTCTTATAATGTCCTATTCAGGCAAATTTTTTCTCCCAATTTATTTGGCTGTATCTGTATTTACAGGCATGAGTGTTGACGACATGGCTATAAATGGTCCCTCACACAGACAACATGAAACGATTCCAATGTTTGAACCGATCCACAAGCAGAAACAGTTTTCAAGTCAGCCCAATCTTTCATCAGCAGAAGTCAGCCCAATATCACAGGCTCAGGGTCAAAGATACCCAGCCAATCAACTTGGGATGTCAACGCCCTCTGGATTTCGTCCCGTTCAAGGAATCATGCAGTCACCACAACAAACAGCGTATTATCAGTCTCCAGCACATGCTCCTGGCTATCAGCAAAGTCCAGTACACAAACCAGCTCCCGTAATTCCTGTTAGCATTTCTCCGATCGCGAGTCATTCTCCCATCATCGCACCAACCTACACAGCTCCACATCCTGCTGGCATAATATCCGGAAACATTAGGCAGCCTCAACAACAGAACATCGGATACCAACCTCAAAACATTCCACAACCTGTTTCAACTTTTCAACAAAACTATGTTCAGCCTATCCCGTCTGTGGCTCCACAGGTTGCGAACGGTTACATGCCGTCTCAGGCGGCACCTGCTACAGTTGTTTATACTGGAGCGCCACCTGTTTCGTCATATGTTCCAACTGGACCTGCTCAAATTATACCGTATAAACGTGGGCGTGTTTACGTTCCGTCCGGTGGTGCTAGACCAGGGAGGTACTATTTTTCGACAGGGAGAGGCATTCCGATGCCAGCTCCTCAAGTTCAGTCACCAATGCAGTTTCTTCCGGGATCGCCAGTGGCTTCTGGGACACCAATTTCATATAGTCCAGTTCGGGTAAACGGATATATTGTGGATCCTCCGAGTCCAATCAGTAAGTAGCATATTAATAATTATATCATAATATAATTAGCTCCTAAACCCGGCTTGATATTTTGTTAGTAAGGCACACGTGTATTATCGGCACGTGCAGTGACTTAAGTGCTTAGCACAATGATGTTGATTAATTTGTTTAACCCCTGCCATTTCGAGATCGTCTTTTCCTTTGCTAAAATGTGATTATGTGATAAAATGGATCTCAAATTAGCACGAGTTTTTTTAATCTGGCGTATAAAGATTTCCAAGAACACTGAATACATCTTTACACAATCCTGAATAACCTTCAGAGTAGGAATATATATAGAGGATCTCTAATTAGTTGCAATTCTATGCGATATTTATTGACCGAGTGCACTAAATTCGATTCGAGTCTAGCTTTAACGAGGCTGGAATCGAATTTAGTGGACGAGGTTAATCAATTTCATAATGAATTGCGATGAATTTGAGATCCATTTTATCAAGTTATTCAGGATTATGAAATGATGTATTCAGTGTTCTGGGAAATTTAAACACCTGTTTTTTTTTAAATGGGACATATTATGTTATTGGTCCGTCCGTACGCTTTGGTTTCCGGATGATAACTTTAGATAGCCTCAACTGAAAACATAATACAGGATAAATATCAAATTCTGGTTCCTCCCACCAATTTACACCAGAGTTACGGTCCTTTTTGTTGGAATTTTCAATTTTTGTTTCTGTATGATAAATTTAGTAAGTCTGAACTGAATGGAATGAAATGTGTTATGTGAGTTTACTAGCCTAAAATACAGGTCAAGTTCAAATTTGGGTTCCGCAAGCCAATTTTCATCTGAGTTATGGCCCTTTGTTGGAATTAGCATGGGCTTATTTTGCCATGCTCCAGCGATGCTCCTGTTGAAACCTATCTAATTTATCATTTATATTCTAATAAATAAATAAACTTGTTTGAGCTGAGAAACTCCATCCAGAAGATAACACTTTGTGGACATAGAATTATTAACCCATTTATTTTATGTATATCTCCCTGTATCTTCCATGATTTACTGAGACCATAGCAATTATTTGACAGCAAAAATCACATTGTTTGATATTATTTATTAGTTTAGTTTTTGTAGTTACAAACAAACTCTTCAGCTATCAGAATCAAGTACTAAAGAATATCTAGAATTACATTCAATGTGGTTCCAAATAAAAAAAACATTTTTATTAAAGAAAGATGGAATAAATTGGCAACTTCATTTGAACCCTTAATGTAGAACTGACTGTACTCTTCCTTTTTGTAACTAAAAAATCCATACTTTAAATCCAGTCTCATATTTAAAATGGAAAAAAAAAACAAAGAAATTTTTACAATTCCTTACAATAGTTATAATTGCCACAAGAAAATTTACAATACACTTTAGTGCAACTTACAGCACAGGCAGCCCATAGATACAGCCAAATTGATTTATAGAGCCAATAGGGTCCTGCGAATTGGAGATTTTGATCGAATCGAATATCGAATCGAATTCAGGAAATCGAATCGAATATCGAATCGAATCATATCTGTATGTTGCATTCTCACGGATATTGATTAAAATGGCATTTTTCGACCGTCACGGCGATTAAAATATAACCACTAAACGGATTATTGGAACTAAAATCACGCAAAATTTGTACAGATTGCACGTGCATGCAAAATTGCAAATCAACATTCGGAATCACCCGTTATTATAAACTTGAAGATGCAACAACAGTCGCAGTGTAGCCTGTTTATGTAGTGCTGGATGCTTCTTGGACAGATGATTCCATAGAAGGGTCATTGTCTCAGATGCTTGCGATTTATACACCATGTTGCATTCATCACATGTGTAAGCATGCAGCGTTATCATCTTTAAAATAAACATGAATAACGGATGACGTTTTGTCAAGTGTCAAAGAACGCTCCGAAAAGAAAACACCGCCAAAATGCATTTTTCGATGCCGGGAACACGTGTTGTTTAAATTCTGAGCTATATACATAACGCGGAATCTGAGACGGATAGACCGCGGATAAAGCTACCGGTTGATCAGTCTCATAGCTATTATAATTCAGGCGCGTGGTCGGTCCAATGGTTATTATAAGGTGCATATATACATCATTTCTGTAATTAAATAGCACAAAACAGCTAAGATCGACGTGTGTACCTGCCCGTAAACTGCCTACTTTTCCGTAAGTGTATATTCGAAATTTCGAGTTGGCAATTTCGAATCGAATTCGAATCGAATTTGACTTTCGTATCGAATATCGAATATTCGCAGGACCCTAAGAGCCAAAGCTATATTTTACAATATAACTCCACCAGACAAACATAAATGATTTTGTAAACTTAAATGTCTTGTATCAATATATAATGTACTAGCTGATGTGCCCAACTTTGTTCTGGCTATTTGAGTGGGATCAGACGAGCAGTTTTCGAGTCTATAACACACATACAGACAGACAGACAGAAGTTCCAAAATATATAATAGATTTATATCTTGTCATGATATGCATTGTGACCTGAATAAAAATATTTAAAAAAATTAAAAAAATCACTTCAGTTATATAAACCCAATAGCAATTTGAAGATGTTATGAATACCTGATACTCGTATTTATTACATTTTTCACCCACACATATTTATCTCTTATCGATCTACCTGTTTGATCTCGCACCAAATATTGGCACAAAGTGGTGAAATATCTTAAAAGTGGACAAAATCACCAAAAACAATTTTCTGATTAAAGGTACATGCTAAACTTTTGAATGTTAGTGTCATCTAAATATTTACACTCACACATGCATTCGCGCTGTGGAACGTGAATGCATGATGTTGGTTGGTCGAAATTATATCACATGACGTCACACTCTTACCCCAACTTGCTTCCAGATTGTGTTGACTCAACTTGCAACGAGCTATGAGAATAAACATTGGAAATTGGCGCTAAATGCTCTTTTAATCTTCAAGTTGACTCGGTTGAGTGTAAATATAAGTAATGGATGTTGATTTTGTTGCGTTCCATAGAGTATGGATGCAAGTTGGTCTGACATTTTTATGTGTGGAACACTATGGAATGCAAGCAAACCAACATCCATTTCTTAAATATATGCAAATTAGACAACATCACAGGTTGTCACTTTTTAGCTCAACTTACTTTGTAAGTTTGAGCTATTGCCATGGTTTGGCGTCCGTCATCCGTGTGTGTGTGTGTCCGTGTGTCCGTCAACAATTTCCTTTGGCGCGGGCTACAGGTCGTACCTTTGTTCTGATCTTTATGAAATTTGTCATGAATGTTGACATTGACATGTAGATGGGAACGAGTCATTTTGGTGTCATTCGGCCAAAAAACATGGCCGCTGGCAGCCATCTTGGATTTCCAAATTCAATCCATTGGCGCGGGCTACAGGTCGTACTGTTTGTCTGATCATCATGAAATTTGTCATGTATGTTAATATTGACATGTAGATGGGAACGAGTGATTTTGGGGTCGATCGGCCAAAACACATGGCCGCCAGCAGCCATCTTGGATTTTACTCTTTGCATGACTAAATCCTTTGGCGCGGGCTACAGGTCGTAGCTTTGGTCGGATCTTCATGAAATTTGTCGTGGCTGTTGACATTGACATGTAGATGGGAACGAGTCATTCTTTTTGGGCCATTTGGCCAAAAAACATGGCCGCTGGTGGCCATCTTGGATTTCAAAATTAAATCCATTGGCGCGGTCTACAGGTCGTACTGTTCGTCTGATCATCATGAAATTTGTCATGGCTGTTAACAATGACATGTAGATGGGAATGAGTCCTTTTGGGGTCATTCGGCCAAAAAAATGGCGCCAGCAGCCATCTTGGATTTTACTCTTTGCATGACTAAATCCTTTGGCGCGGGCTACAGGTCGTACCTTTGGTCTGATCTTTATGAAATTTGTCATGAATGTTGACATTGACATGTATATAGGAACGCGTCATTTTGGGGTCATTCGGCCAAAAAACATGGCCGCCAGAAGCCATCTTGGATTTTACTCTTTGCATGACTAAATCCTTTGGCGTGGGTTACAGGTCGTAGCTTTTGTCGAATCTCCATGAAATTTGTCATGGATGTTAACAATGATATGTAGATGGGAACGAGTCCTTTTGGTGTCATTCAGCCAAAAAACAAGGCCGCCAGCAGCCATCTTGGATTTTACCCTTTGCATAACTAGGCCTTTCAACTTTCCACATTCCTAATCACTCCATTGACTGTAACACATGAAATTATTCCCTTTCGAAGTTGAGCTACAGTGTCATTGACACTTTCATTATATGCCCATTTGAAGAAAAAAATGGCCGTATTATGTGATTGGTCTGTCTGTCGCACCGTCCGTCCATCCAGCCGTCCATCCATCGTCGGAACTAAATTTGGTATGTGAGTTTTCCAGACCAAATTACAGGTCAAGTTCGAATTTGGGTTCGTTCCGATTATTTTGTACTTACTTATGCCTCTTTTATCGGAACCAAATTTGGTATGTGAGTTTTCCAGACCAAAATACAGGTCAAGTTCGATAATGGGTTCGATCCGATTATTTTTCACTGACTTATGGCTCATTTCGACTTAGAATTTTCAATATTTGAGATTTCCGGATGATGACTTTGTTAGGTTTATTTTATCAGAACCAAATTTGGTATGTGAGTTTTCCAGACCACAATACAGGCCAAGTTTGATTATGGGTTTGGTCCGAATATTTTTTACTGACTTATGGCTCTTTTCGACTTAGAATTCTCAATATTTAGTGTCACTGCCATTGTTTGTTTGTGTACAGTTCATAAAAGCACACCGGGCGTATTTTGCCACGCCCAGCGTTGCTCTTGTTACCCCATTGACTTTCAATTCTAAAGTGGATCTTCGCAGTCTTTAATAAACAAATGGCATGTAATAAAAGATAAATAATCAATAGAATTAAACTGGCTGCTATGTATCATGATTAAGTACGTTGTCTCTCCACTGCTCATAGCTTTTGATAACCCCATTCTACTACCTAGCGATTTGTGTATTATGGCCATAGCTGTTAGGTTGAGAGAACAGGGTAGATGACAACTGTATGCAAAGGATGATAGATGTGTAGCAGGTTACATTTTTTTCTACGGTTGACTTATATACTTCATACTACCAGGCAGGGGCGCTGGAAGAGGGGGGGCAGAGGGGGCAGCTGACCCCCCTGCCCTTGACCAAGGGGGGGTCGAGCGGGGGCAGGACTTGCCCTTTTTCTGGAGACAGAAAATGCTTTTTGTGTGTTTAATCTCGTGTTTTTATAGCAAAATGTGACTTTTTTGGTCCAAATACCACCAATTTCACAAGGAATATTAATTTTTTGTCAATTTTATCACAAAACGGCCATAAAAACCGACAAATACCATTAAAATAGGGATTTTTGCCACAATGAATTTATGGTTATTTTCCCGAGTTTGCGGAGAAAATGCCCTTTTTTGCGGAAAAGTGCCCTTTTTGTAGGTTCTGCCCTTGGATGCTTCCGGCGCCCCTGCTACCAGGGTTGCTCGGCGTAGCTCGGGTTAAAAAGTACATTAAAATTGACTGAATAGTGACAAGGCCAAAATTATCCCATATCCATAACTTTTAGGATGCTCCAACCCCCACCCCTGACTCAGATGGCATCACTTAGAAATATTTAAAGGCCCACTTAATTTTCGAACCCTCAGGTCACATATATATAAAATATATGCCATATTATATACCATTTGAAAGAGGAAGCTCCAAAACATTGTATTATTAACTTATCCGGTGTAATAAACTGTGAACATGTTGTTTTGTTGAGTTACCGACGTGTTTTTGTCATCTAGATTATTGTAAAAAGTGTATTATTTTCCATGGAGTGGGAATAACTCTGTATCTTAAAGATAGAGTTATTCCCCTTTCATTGAAAATACATCTTTAGTTTGAATTCTTTTGCATTATGGGAGCCAAAACAGGGGAAATCTTTATATGATTTAAGCTGTTTTCTATTTCTCTTTGGGCATCTTCTGAGACACAGATGTTTCAAATGGTGATGACTTATGGTATATTAATCATATTTTATGGCATAGAATGTTATTAAAATTGTATATCAAGTCACTATAAAAAAAATAATCCGTGACTCAAAAATTAAGTGGGCCTTTAAACTACACTATTATGTAAATACTTTGGTCCATGGAGATGACTATATATATAAGATTGGTAAAGTGGGCAACATTTTTTTTTAGCATTTGTGGTGCCTCTTCCCCGACCTCCATTCCTGACTCGGACAACACCGCTTTCGAAACTTTAAACCACACAATTTGATTCTGTATATGATGGAGACACCTATCCATAAGTTTGTAAGAAATTGGCAAAAAATATCCCCATTTATATCTTGTTTTTCATGAAAACCCCTCAATATGATCAATAGACCATTCCAATGTCTACTTTTATACTGAATGGGAGAATCCATTTTAGTATAGAAAGGGTTAAAATTGACATGACGTCTTGAGTTATTGCAGGCTACCGATAACTGAAGCTCAAAACACCGAAACCGTCAGACATATCATGGGCTACTTTAGTACTTTGCAGCGTTCCGCATATCAACATATTAATATAGGAGCAGCAGATTTCATGTTGGCACTTGGCAAGTGATTGCGAGTCTAGTTTGACATCAAAAGTTTGTATGTGCATTTTGATGGAGCAATGTTATAGATGATTGTAATCTGCAACTGAATTGTTTGATTGGCGATTTAGGAAACTGAATTGTGAATCAAAATTTGATTCGAAGAATCACAGGGCCATACATGTACTTCAAGGGGGAGGGGGAACAAACTTTTTGTTTGACAAGTGCAATTCCAATTCAAGTCTGAGTTTAGTGTGCCTGTCATTTGCAGAATGAGGTACCCAGAGGGTGAATTTAGTGATGCTGTCCCACATAGCATCACCCTCTGGGGATCTCATTCTGCTTAGGCCTCATCTTCTCTGGAAAGTTTCTTTATTATTAAATTTCTATAGAAACTTGTTCACATAGATTCTATTTCTTTTTTTTAGTTTAGTTTCTCTATATCCCCAATTTGGCAGATGACACATTTCATAATCGAGGTTCCCAATGGGTGTACATCACAATATTCACCATTTGATAACTTCAATCTGAGTCTATGTCTCCCATAGCAGATGAGGCCTAAGCAGATTGATGTCCCCGGAGGGTGAATTTAGTGATGCTAGCCTGCTATGCAAGAGGGATAGTGTCACTAAATTCACCCTCTGGGGACCTCATGAATCTGCAAATGACAGGCACGCTATGCTCAGGCTTGTTCCAATTCCAACTTTTATTAATCGGAGGCAGAAATTCAATCAAAGAATTCAGTCCTGGAAGAGTTAACCCTTTCTATACTCAATGGATTCTCCTATTCACTTATAAAAGTATTCAGCTCCTATTATTATTATTATTAACCCTTTGAGTACCAGGTCCAATTTTTGTATCAACCCATATACCCTGTGCCAATGCATTCTCTTATATATGCGAGTCGACCATAGGTCGCCTCGCTTATATAAGAGAATGCATTGGCCTAACAATTTTTCATCATTTGTTATTATTTTTTACAATTTTAGTAATTTTGTCTTATATTCTTTAACAGACTTATTTTGTAGGTTTGGTGCCAGGGAATCTTACGTTTTTCATGGGCATCAAAATTATTACTATGAATACATGGTGATAGTTTTGAGTGATAACATGCCCCTAAGGTTTTATCCTTTGTTTTTAAATTCGCTATAGCATGCTTAAGCATACCCAAAAATAATTAAACCCAAACAAAAATATTTATTTTTTATTTTTTATGGCCGATTTTACACACCGTAAATTAGGGCCGATGAGATCGGCCCCTGGCACTCAAAGGGTTAATGCATATTTCAGACAATTACGTCCGTATCAATACATAAATGCACAGTACAGTACACCAAAAATTAAGCATATATTCATTTACAAAATATGGGAGGTTCCAACTAAATAAGTACATGTAATTAATCCTGCATCAATCTCCCTAGTACAGTAAATTATTCCAATTCTTAAACAAGCTCAGGATATGTACTGAATATCAGATTTACATACTGCACATATAATATTATTTTGGTGACAAGACACTCTCTCTTGAAGTCCATGTGCACACTTATGCCAGCACATACTAGAGGAAGGCATTCGATCATTCACAAAGGTACCACTCATACTACATTTCCTTTCATAGCCCAGTATTATTATATAAGCATTATTATAGCAGACAACAAGTTTATTAATAGACTTTTATGCATAATTTGACCACAAATGAGCACAATATAATGGAGAAATATAGCACTGAAATAAATATTATTTCACATCCTTAGAACAATAGAAATATTTTCTTGACATTACATTTGCTCTGACACAGATGCTTCGATATGCGATATTGTCTTTGAATATCCACATCATCAGTGAGGTTGTCATTTAAAAGGAATCAAGAAAGATTTGTGAAGAAATTAATTCAGCTTACTATTTTGAATGTTTGTATTGTTGTTTTACATGTATGTTGTCACACCTGGAGCTGTTAACTCTTTCATGACTGGAGCTTCCTGAAATTATGTGAAAACCCGGTGCCAATGCATTCTCTTATATATGCGAGTCGCCCATAGGGCGCTTCGCATATATAAGAGAATGCATGAGGCCTAACTATTTACCTTAACATTCTAAGCCAGTGCTTTCTCTTATATATGCCAGGCTCCCTATGGGAGACTCCCATATATAAGAGAATGCATTGGCACATGATCTTTAATGCTGCACCAGCGTGCCTCCCGTCATGAAAGGGTTAATGGTGTCATCACATCATGAGTTCCAGTGTTATTTATTGGACCCCAATAATGTGAGAATAAACTTTCCAAACATCAAACAGTGTATGTGCCTTTAACTAAATCAAATATCAACTGTATATTGATAAGATAATGTATTGAGGAAATAGTATGGTGCTAACAAAGTTAAAAGCATGCCACTATTGTGTACTTAAAGAGTCAAAGCGAGAAATGAAATATTTCTCACAGAACAATATTCAACAAAGTGCCATTATTGATTGATTAATAACATGGTGAAGTCATTTCATATGATCTTTCCGCCACATGCCTGGACATGCTGTTGTATTAGGTATTTACCTGGCCGAGCTTACAATGGGTGTGAATGATACATTTTTATTGTGTATGGTGTGCTTGCTGCAGTACAATGATTATATTGACTATTGAAGGCTCCATGTGTGAGGGGATTATAAGACTAGCTCAGACTAGTTACTAATTAGCCATGTGTGTAGTTATGTGGGATTAAGTCAGCTGGGAGAGTGAAACATGTACTACTTCAAACACTAATTGGATTTACACATGGAAAGTTAAAACTTTTTGGATTTTTTTTTAATCTGGATGCTTTACATGTAAATATTAGGAACCTTATATACCACAACATGTGAAATATTGGATTAACGACATTTCGCAAAAACAGTGATTAGGAGTACATGATTGCCGTTCACCAAGGATCATTAAAATAATTCTGTGTGTAATACTGGTTGAATTCTTATTGATTCCAGCCTTAAAGTTTGACATTCATTTCTTGGAAATAGTGGAAACACTGCTTATTCACTTTGTTGTAAACAACACTCCATAAGAAGAATCATACAAGACCAGTACATGTGATGTAATACTGACTTCTTTGGTTTTAATTGCAACTTACCCTGTAGTTTGCAAGCTGTATACAAGTCATTCCAGCATAAAGGTGAATTTGCAGTGAATTCTGATCTTCCTTGTATTATGGAGGCATTTTGGATTATGCATTAACCTTCCTGATGATTCTTCCAGAACCAGTGGTTATACAGTCACCTCCGCAAACGCATCCAGGCGCGATGGAATCTGACAGCTATCTCTTCTGTAACGTCCCAGAACATCATCATCTGGTGAGTAAACTTACTAGGCTTGACGTACTGAGTATCAGTATACCTGTACGAAATGTTCCTATTGGTATACATGTGTACACCTAGAATTACCTATAGGATTCCTATAGATTTTCCTATAGATTTTCCCATAGGATTCCAAGGGTTTTTGTGTGAAAATTAGTAGGGTCTAATAGGAAGATAATAGGAAATCATAGGACCATCTAAATGATATTTGCTATAGGTTGTCTAAAAATTTGATAGAATGGTGATGTTGAGGGTGTAAATCGAATGTGAGCCATCATGACTTCTCCTTGATAACAGTCCACTTCTCCGTAATAATCAAATAACCAATTTGAAACCTCTAGGCTGGTTCCTGGATGGGTGGTTGGATGGATGGTTGGGTGAGTGCTTGAATGGATGGTTAGGTGAGTGTTTGAATGGATGGTCAGGTGAGTGGATGGATGAATGGATGGACGGACGGATGGATGCAATTGTCCTATAGGACACACCTAGGAATTCTGAAAAAATCCTATAATTCCCTAGGAAATACGGGTCCTATATTTTCCTATTATGAATCGCTGTTTCCTATAAGATTCTTATCAGTTCCTATAGAATTTCTATAGGATCATATAGGACATTTACATATGGATGGTAATGTTTGGTTTTCGTACAATGATCAGATTTGAAATCTAATCTAGGACATGCATGATAAAGATAATCAGAACAATTGGTTAAATGAGAAGTCTCTTATCGCAGTTCAAGTGTAAAATTAAATACAGTAATGGCCAGTCTGAGTAAACTCATACCTAAATATTCATTACAACATTGAATATAAGGTCTGACGGATAACATCGCTATCTCATTTCCAAGTCCTCGGGATTCCGTAATCTGATTAATTGCGTAAATTATTTTCCGTCCAATGAAACCGTATGGGTTAATAAACAAGTGTTAGTGGGCGGAGACTCCCATAATGTCACCTCTAAATATAGTAACAGAGCGGAATTTCTCCGATCGAAAGCGGTGCTTGCAAATACAACAGAGACAGAAACAATGGCTTCGAAATTATATATTCGGTACGATTCGGATTAATTTGAAGGATGTGCTAGACCTGATAGATAGGCCTGCGCATGGTACCAACTTGGCCTCCCATAAATATAAATAGAACTCACTCATGTCTGTGTATTTGATTTACTTTATTGTACCATGGTTTGCAAATCAAATTATTTGTCGTAAAAAAGTCATCTGAAAGTTAACACCGAGGAAATGACTTAATTTTATGCTTTTAAATAGTTCTAAAGCATCATTTTTGATGACGACCTTATTTTTTGCTCTCGGATGCAGCTTTCCGGTTGATGCAGCGAGTTCATCTCCCGAAAAAGAATAGTCGCACACACGACAAATATTATCTGCTGTAAGTTTATGTCGCGACACAGGCCATTGCTATTGCGAAGCACAACAAATAACACGTGGGGACACCTGTCAATTATCGATGTATTTTTTTTAATCCGTGACGTCATTTTGGGGAAGCTCTTCGCTGAATAGAAATAGTTTTGGCGACATAAGCTCCAGACTCTATATTTCAAATATAGAGTCGACGTTCACCCAGACTGAGTAATGGCCTAAATAATTGACTCCTTAACTCTCAGTGAGAGCTTTCCGATGAATGGCAACAAGCCATATTTCCGACTAAATCCTGAAAAGTTACCCATAATTCTGCTGTGGTTAAGGAGTCGATTATTTAGGGCATTACTGAAGATAAATGTTTTATTAAATTCCTGGAATGTTGTATAAGAATGCAATAACTAAATTTAATTTGAGGATTGAAGATTTATATATGTCACTCTGAAGTTAGAAGTATACACTCCATGAAATTACTTGATATGACACTACATACACACTTCAATCTGAAAAGCTCTTGCCAAATATTTGATTAGTTGGAAACTATATATTTATATATTAAATCAAGCCTTGAAATAGTGTGTCTGTCAATTGCAGAATGAGGTACCCGGAGGGTGAATTTAGTGATTCTATCCCGCATTGCAGGCTAGCATCATCAAATTCACCCTCTTGTAATCTCATTCTGCTGAGGCCTCAACTGCTGTGGGAGACCTAGGATCATTTTGAAGTAGCCCATGCAGTTAAAGTTGGTGATGTTGACCCATTAGTCACCTCGATTATGTATTTTATCTTCTGAAAATTAAGGGATATAGAAACTGAACAGATAGGGAAAGTACCGTAACTAAAAATAGTGTTAATTTGAGGCTATAGATACTTCCCAGAAGAAGAGGCCTAATTATAATGAGGTCCCCAGAAGGTGAATTTGGTGACCCTAGCCCACTGTGCCGGATAGAATCACTAAATTTACCCTCTGGGGACCTCATTCTGTAAATGACAGACACTATTTCAAGGCTTCTCCATTTGCCAAATATTTGATTAGTGAGAAACTATATATTTATATATTAAAGTATTTGCAGAGACATTTGAGCATGAATAACATATGAGCTGCAGTGTACACAGAGTAGTACTATGCTATGTAAAACATTCCAGCATTGATTCCAATTTGATGGTCATTTCTGAATGAAACTTATAGTAAGATATCTATCTGCTCAAAACTAACATTCAGACTTGATATGCAGCTCAACTCCTGGTGAAAGGTCTTTCTTTTTAACCATTTTTAACCTCTTTACTGAATACTCATTGATGAGTAATTCCCTTAAATGGGTACTGTAAACTAAATTCGGCCATTTATGGGACCATCTCCTTATATACTCAACAGAATATATGCAACAAATGAATGAATTTGAGCCATAGGTGAGTGACAAATACACTCATATGCTCTATGGATGATGTAAACGACATTGTAATTATAATGAAAATGAGTTGATGAATCAAGCCATAAACTCATTTTCATCATAACTACCATGTTCTTTTACATCGTTCATAAAGTAATGAGTGTATTTTGCACTCATTCATGGCTCAATTTCATTTATTTGTTACATATATTCTGTTGGGTATAAATGGAGATGGTCCCATAAATGGTCGGATTTAGTGTAGAGTACCCCTTTAATGAACAAAACTTATACCGGTATATATTTTTGTTATTGGTTAGTACCGGTACCACAAGTTAGATCAATGTCTTTGAACTTTTGAAAGACAACCAACATTGCCTAACCCAGACACGAAATAGCATTAACAGCTTTACCCTTGCACACATTATGATCAAAGGTCTAAAGAATTGTCATTCATGATTTATGGTTACAATCATTTAAAGAGATATAATTACCAATTATCAAACTTACATATATAAAACCTTGGTTTGAGCACTCAGCGTATTGGAGTATATCATTGTTGGACGTGAGGTGCCTTATTCACTGTTATGTGGTATAGTTGTAGGTCCCATTCAGTGAGCTTTTCAAACTGGCAGTTCATTGTTAAGCTGCATATTAGAGGTTATTGCTACCCGTATAAACTTACAAGATGTGTTTGTGGGGAAACTATGTAACATTTTCCAAATGATAAGCAGCATGTTAAAAAAGGCTGATTATTCTGCACTCAGCATTCAATTGAAAATGATCATGTTTATATAATGGATTGATTGTGTTCATCTGTCTGTCTGACATACCATCTGTCTGTCCATGGGGAAACCTGTCTGGCCAAATAGTAATAAGTCAGTATACATGTACTTTCTGATCTCAATGTAATTTTGTACATTTGAAATTAAATAACATTACGCCTTTTCCCATTTTAGAGTTATTCCTTTATGTGTGTTGATTTTGATTTTCAAACTTAACATCTGAAGTTTATCATAATGTGTTGATGTACATATTGTTTTACAAATGATTACCATGCGAGATATCCGGTGGAGTTTTAATTAAGTTATAACATGAGTGGTATAATACCACGAGTTATTATACCACGAGTACTATCGAGTACGGTAATCATTTACAAAAACAAACATGAAGATGGTTTTATATTTATTACATATTAGTATCTTTAAATATTAATAGACTGTTCATTTAATTTGAAGTTTTTTGTAAATCAAAAACTTCGCAAAAAGATGGTTAAATTCAGTTGTTGAACAGGAAACCAGTCTATCGAGGTTTAGAAACTTCCCATACCGCGAACTCTAGAAATTGTTTGCGTCGCTTTGCCTCGATGAATTCACTGTTTTAATTGTGTTTCGTTTTACTGTTTGGGTCAGCAAAGTTGACATAATGCTGTGTTACATGTCCATGAATTCTATACAGACTACTCTCAATGAAACTGTCAAAAAAATCAACCATGTTTCGGAAAGTGAAAGTGGGTCACAGTCTCAGGTACATGTAGCTTGGATTTGGAATATTTCAGGAAATTGATTCAATTTCTCTCATTTGGAAACTTGTTTCAATTCTTAGCAATAGAATACAATTAATAAAAAGTTCATAAAAGAAACTCAAATGAAGCGTTCTATCATCAGTAACATTGTATATATGATAATTCATACTTGCAGGAGGACTATATTTCAGAACTACAAGACAAACTTCGAAGGCTCAAGACCAGATTATCAAGACAGAATGTAAGTCATATAAATTTGTGTTCATATCATCTTGGATATTAGATACTAAAATATCTAGTCTTTAATTTATTAAAAATAAACCCCCATGATGATTCTAATAAATAATTATTCATGATTTAATTATTTATGAAATAAATGTGTTTTACTGAAGGTTTTAGCGCTGTGGCCGTCTGGAACATTAATGTGCTCCAACGATCACAGTGACGTACCCCTCAATAAAACACACTCAAATTACATTAATTTTGTATATTTATAGCTTTTTCCTTATTAATTTAGAACTATTTTTCTGAATTATGTCTGTAGTTTGGATATTATACCATGCGAAATGTAAGTTAGCCCAATATTCTACCTGTGAATTATCTATCAATTAGATTATTGACATGCACTTAAAGTGATGACTTGAAACATATTTTATTTGCATAATATACAAAAGGGATTGGGGCACAAGTTTTTAAAACTAATGTGAAACACTGCGGTAGGGTGATTAAATAGAAATAGAGAATAATCGTGCTCAAAGTAGTTATTGTTACAATATTATACCCAAATTGACAACACACACCGCCATTCTTATATATTAAATAAATGCAGTGACTCTTGATGGAGAAATTATTTCCATTTGTTTATCTCCAATAGTTGTATCCCGAATCTAGAAGTAATTATTGACAATTGAGCGTAATTCAGACGATGTTTTCTATGGAGTGGTAGGTCAATTTGCTTGATATTTTCGGAGATGTTAGTAGAATGCTATATGCCTCCAATTGACATAGCGCCTGAATACTAACTATCAGTTTCATGCACCCGAACAAGTCCATAGTATGTCTTTAAAAAACACACCAAGTTATTCATCTACAACTTTTAGTCTTCTAGTTCAACAATATGTGATATCGGTTTGTGTTTTGTGTTTTAATGGTATGTAACATGCATGACCCATTCTGCAGTTTACCAATCGGGTTTTTGTGTAACACACCCGAGCTATTTAAATATATTGGGATGAAGATATGAAGAAAGATGTACTTCACTCGAGTTTCATTGGCTTAGAAAGTGTTTTCGGGGTGCTACCAATTTATAATTTCAACAATTTACATGGGTCCCCCTGTTGAATCCGAATTTAAAAGTTGTATCGAAAATCAGATTGGGCACTGAATATATCCAGGCAACCCTGCATGCCTCCGCATATGGTGCTGGTCATTTGCAGAATGAGGCCCCCAGAGGGTGAATTTAGTGATTCTTCCCTGCACACAGGGTTCGCGCTGCCGATAGCCAATTTAGCAAATTGCTATAAAAAAATGAAATGGCTCCAAAAAAATCCTGATTGGCTACAAAAAGTGTCACCTAGCTTTTTGGCATTTGCCAATTGGTACCCATCGGCCATATAATACAGCTTGCAGTCAATCAGTCCGAAACAAAACACACATCGATATCCGGTCGCAACATAGCTAATTGGGTCCCAATTGAAAGCATATAATAAATTCGCGGCTCATGTCAGATCGATTTATTTTATCGCTGGGGTGGAAGGGTTTCTAATTTCTACTCAATCATAACACTAAGTACGGCCATTGACTCCAATTTGACAAACATTAGCCAAACAAAGGGCTTCCTGAAGTCTTCATCGTTAGGAAGCTGTGTATTGATAGTAGGTGTTAGATAAATTATCATAAATAACTCAGCTTTCACAAACTGTGACATACAGAAAATATTCCGAAATGAGTGGAAAATATCTCGCGAATGGCTATCATTCGATGGTGACAAAAATGTTATGTTCTGTTCTACATGCCGTGCTGCGAATGTTATAAATATGTTTGTATCTAAAAAAAAAGCAATTGGCAACAGTGTTCGCACCTGGGAATTTTGGGCCAGCACGAACCCTGCCTGCACAGAAGTCTAGCGTCACCAAATTAATCCTCTGGGGACCTCATTCTTCAGGGCCTCTTCTAATATGGGTGACCTAGACACATACTGGGCATTGGGCACCTTGATTATGCAATGTGTCATCTGCCAATTTGGTTATCAAGAGAAACTAAACTAAAAAAGAAAATGATCATTTCTAAAGAACATTCTGAAGAAACTAAAAAACTTGTTGATTCGATAATAAAGATATTTTCCCAAGAAGATGAGTCGATCCTAAGCAGGATGAGGCCCTCTAAAGATGAATTTAGTGATTTAGTTCACTAAATTCACCCTCTGGGGAGCTCATTCTGCAAACGACCAGCACCATATTTTGAGGCCAGCATCCTTGATTGTTATGTTGCTCAGGAGAACAATTGATGTCCTTGTGGATTCCAGAATACTTTATAGATGAGTCAACACAAAATAATCAGTAAGAAGGCCAAGTCTGAGTTTAGTGTGCCTGTCATATGCAGAATGAGGTCCCCAGAGGGTGAATTAGGTGAAGCTATCCCGCACAGCAGGCTATCATCACCAAATTCAGCCTCTGGGGACATCATTCTGCATGGCCTCATATGCTATAGGAGACATAGACTCAGATTGAAGTTCCCAAATGGTGAATATTGTGATGTACACCCATTGGGAACCTCGATTATGAAATTTGTCATTGCCAATTTTGGGATATAGAGAAACTAAACTAAAAAAGAAATTGAATCTATGCGAAGAAATTTCTGCATAAAATTAATAAGAAAGAAACTTTACAGATAAGATGAGGCCTAAGCAGAAGGAGGTCCCCAGAGGGTGAATGTAATGATGCTATTCCAGGATAGCGTCATTAAATTCACCCTCTGGGGACAGGCACACTAAACTCAGGCTTGAAGAAGACCATAGTAATTTTTTATTGCTTTTGATCATATTAATAATATGCTCTATATCTTTATTTAATGTGCAGGAAGTTAATGAAGATGATTTGAATGACACTCGACTGATAAAGAGACTACAGAGAGAACTAGGGGTGAGCACTGATACTACTTCATGATTAGTATGTCTGCCATTACATCATGGGGAGTGTCATCAAATACCTGTTGTAGAACAATTAACGATCTTAAAGATTTATCGGTTTTTTGTCATCCAAAGATTTCTGGCTGTTTGTTGAAGTTGTGTACTGAACTGTTCTGCAAATGAATCAGTTGAAATCAGTTAACTACTTATTAGCTATTTATTTATCAAAGGGTTAAATATGCTTTATCTTTTCCTTACAACATTTCAAATGACTCCAAAAATATTTCTATGAAAGTTTTTTTTAACCCTTTCAGTGCCAAGTCTTATTTTTGTATCAAATCATATTTCCTTGATCATTTTTCAAATTTATTGATTATAATAATGTGATACATTGATGGAAAGAGCTGTCAGAGCTCTTTCCATCAATGTATCACATTATTATAATCAATAAATTTGAAAAATGATCAAGGAAATATGGGTTGGTACAAAAATCGGACTTGGCACTGAAAGGGTTAAATTAAAGCAACGTTTGCATTCTTATTCCCAAAAACACAGGAGAAACATCTGGTGTCACAAATATTCGCTTAAAAGTAAAAAAAAAAAAAACAGATTTTCAATTTAAATGGTGTAATGTTCTTAAAATAGTATCATTTTTTGTCCCTAATTATGAAACATACAGGTAAAACATTTTCTCATAGTGACAGATGCTTGTGTTGACTGGTATTTTTTTATTCTCAAAATCATTGTTTTATACCGTTGAATCCCTAAGAAAGTTCAGAGCAAATCTTGAAATAGTGTGTCTGACATTTGCAGAATGAAGTCCCCAGAGGGTGAATTTAGTGACACTATCCTGCATGGTGGGCTAGCATCACCAAATTAACCTTCCTAGAATCTCATTCTGCTTAGACCTCTAACTGCGATAGGAGACCAAGGATCAGATTGAATTTCCCCAGTTGAAGTTGGTGATGTTCACCCATTGTCAGCTCAATTATGCATTTTATCTTCTGCAAATTAGGGGATACAGAAAGGAAAAAGTAACTAAAAACAATTTTAGTTTGAGATTATATATACTTCCCA
This sequence comes from Siphonodentalium dalli, assembly GCA_032622095.1. Classification (NCBI taxonomy): domain Eukaryota; kingdom Metazoa; phylum Mollusca; class Scaphopoda; order Gadilida; family Siphonodentaliidae; genus Siphonodentalium; species Siphonodentalium dalli. Next base: position 45,627,464 of record CP136069.1, on the reverse strand, counting down.
GAAGATAAGGCCTAAGCAGAATGAGGTAACCACAGATTGAATGTAATGATGCTAGCCCACTGTGTGGGATAGCATCACTAAATTCACATTCTGAAAATGTCAGACACTATATCCAGGCTTGGTTCAGAGTAGAGAATCACCATCTTAAATGCTGACATTTCCCTGTTTTAGGAGAGAAGAGATGAGCTGGAAAGCCTTGACCTTGCCATAGAGAGGCAGAAAGTGAGTCTGAAGAGCATGCATTCAGAGGAACATGACCTCGAGAGAGATCGCAGAGAGGCCAAAGAGGAGCTGCATTATATCAAAACCAAGAATCGGAGATGGTAAGTTAACCCTTTCTTTAACCCTTTGAGTGCCAGGTCGATTTTTGTATCAACCCATATACCCTGTGCCAATGCATTCTCTTATATATGCGAGTCGACCATAGGTCGCCTCGCATATATAAGAGAATGCATTGGCCTAACAATTTTTTGTTTTTGTTTTACAATTTTTTACAATTTTAATAATTTATTCTTATATTCTTTAACATACTTATTTTGTAGGTTTAGGGCCGATGAGATCGGCCCCTGGCACTCAAAGGGTTAATATATTGATTCTCCTAGTCAGTTATAACAGTATACATTGGAATGGTCTATTATTCATTTTGATGGATGTTCAGGCAATATAAGCAGATTGCAGGCAGATGAAAAGATAATACAAGTGCTCAATGATTCATATTCTTTGGTGGGAAATGTTCAGACAATAAGCTCAACAAATGGCTATAGGCTTATTATCTGAACACATCCTAATAGAACTACTTGTTACCTAGTAATTAGTTAAGAATAGATATATATAAGGCAGAGATCCTCAACAGTTGTTAAACTCATGTTAAAGATGCATAATCCGATCAAGTGCCCCTCAATTACTATTTATTTCGATTCGGGGGGTAAAAATATTTTATTCGAGTCGAGGAACCCACCTATCAAAGCTCAGAGTTATTAGATATCGATTTTTGAAATCTATTAGTTTTCACCATCGAGAATTATTAGTGGCCCAGTAAACAGTCGATGAGCCGACAGTCTTGGACCAAATTTCGGATGAAGATGGATAACTCTAAAATCAAGAGGATTTCTGTTGACAATAAGGTCAAATATTGTCGAACAACATGTTGATAAATAACACGTTTCGGGCAATTTTATACTATAGTTGACAGTGGTTAGCAATATTTTGAGCAATTAATCGATTCTGATAACTGAAACGGCATTTCTAAAAATGTTGCTGTTGTTGGAATCTGACCATCAAATCGGATTGAGTACGTTTGAAGTATTCCTGTGTCATCTGAATCAAATACAGACTAAAAACAGTTATGTTTGTTAAACTTGATTTCTTTCCCTGAATTGATTGTCCCCCGACGTTTCCGTCGGAGGACTATAGAAATGACCCTCGTCCGTCCGTCCGTCCGTCCGTCTGTGTGTCCGTCCGTCCGTCCGTGCGTCCGTGTGTCTGTGCGTCCGTGCGTCCGAGATCGGGTACCTTCATGGTGTAATCAACTCCTCCTACAGTTTTAAACGTAGAGATTTTAAACTCTGGGATATTGTTCCTAACATGTTGGTGATTTGCAACATCTATATAGCTAATCAAAAATATAATTTTTTCCATATTTTTGTGGGGGGTATTCGACTTAGAAAATTTGGAACATTTTTGCCTTTTGGATGAGATTGGGTACCTTCATGGTGTAATCAACTCCTCCTACAGTTTTAAATGTAGAGATTTGAAACTCTGGGATATTGTTCCTAACATGTTGGTGATTTGCAACATCTATATAGCTAATAAAAAATATAATTTTTTCCATATTTTTGGGGGGTTTTCGACTTAGAAAATTTGGAACATTTTTGCCTTTTGGATGAGATTGGGTACCTTCATGGTGTAATCAACTCCTCCTACAGTTGTACAGGTAGAGATTTGAAACTCTGGGATATTGTTCCTAACATGTTGGTGATTTGCAACATCTATATAGCTAATAAAAAATATCATTTTTTCCATATTTTTGGGGGGTTTTCGACTTAGAAAATTTGGAACATTTTTGCCTTTTGGATGAGATTGGGTACCTTCATGGTGTAATCAACTCCTCCTACAGTTTTAAATGTAGAGATTTGAAACTCTGGGATATTGTTCCTAACATGTTGTTGATTTGCGACATCTATATAGCTAAAAAAAAAATTATGGAGTTATTAACCCTTTTCGACTTAGAAAATTTCAACATTTTTTTTTAATTTCTTTAACAAAGCGGCATCGACTTTCCATGTTGTCGGGGAACACTGTGGTCTGCTGACCTTTGATTTATTTAACAGTGGTTCTATATTGTAATATGATGTACTCAATAAATTGTATGCCTGTTATAATACTCAACTTCACTGTTTTTCTTTTTGCGTGAACATATATATGATTTGGCAAACAACACCTCCTACACACATACAGTAAATTGTGGTCTAAAATTCTCAATTAACACATAATTTTTAAAGTGATCAAAAGAAAACCAAAAAGTTACTTAGACTCCAGGAATCTGAAAAGGATGGACATGAGAAGCCCAAATTTAGTCTACCACATGTGCCGCTTTAGTGGTACTCATAAAATATATTGACGTTGCCGATTATAGGACCAATTTATCAATAAATTGAAAAACAAATACAACTGAGTGATAATCTACAACTACATGTATATCGGACACAAATACTGCCTAGACTACAATGTCTGAGTATACATATACGTGGGGGGGAAAGAATTGAATACCAGAAAAATCTAATTATTTTTCATAAAAAATCTAATTATTTTTCCACACGAAATTGCCATTGGAAATACCTTCAATGCCCCTGGACTGGACTCCCCCCCCCCCCCCGCCCCTAGTTACCTAAGCTTGGCTGTGACCCATGCTGGTGAGCAGCAGTCACAGTCCTGCTGTGGATCTGCATCTGCATGATCATCACTCCAACTAAACACCTGTGCATGTTCAAGCCTGCAAATAGTGTGTCTGTCGTTTGCAGAATGAGGTCCCCAGAGGGTGAATTTAGTGACGCTATCCCACACTGGGCTATCATCACTAATTTAACCCTTTGGGAACCTCATTTTGTGAGGCCTCAACTGCTATGAGAGACCTAGGATCAGATTGAAGTCCCCCAGTTGAAGTGGGTGATGTTCGCCCATTAGTCACCTTGATTATGCATGTTATCTTCTGCGAATTAGGGGATACAGAAACTTCCCAGAAGGGAAAAAGTAACTAAAAACAATGTTAATTTGAGACTATAGATACTTCCCAAAAGATGTGGCCTTAGCAGAGTGATGTCCCGAGAGGGTGAATTTCCTGATGCTAGCTGCTGTGTGGGATAGCATCTCTAAATTCACCCTCTGGGGACCTCATTCTGCAAATGACAGACACACTATTTTCAGGCTCGTGCATGTTTGAGTTTGCTTCCTATTTCTAGTATATGATATGGATTGTTCAAATCGCTGTTCAAGTTAAAATATCGTCAAATGAGTTACTTGATGATGTCTTGTTTTGTAGCGTGGAGGAATCAGATGATAGTTTCGATGAAGCCATGAAGAAAGGACGTGAGAAATACATGCGCAATGAAATAAAATGCTTGGAAAATACACTGGCCAAGCGAAAATCTCAGCTCAGAGATGCCGACCGACAACTAAGGGAGACCACTAATGATTTACAACAAGCCAGGAATCAGGTTAGCACAAATAGTCTGATTTAAGAAATGCCTTTTTACCCTTTCTACTAAATTACTAAGTTAAGTTAAATAGTGTACACCGGAATGGTCTATTATTGATTTAGAGGGATGTTAAGGAGATAAAAGCAGACGACAGATAAACAGAAGTACATTAGGAGCCCTATTTATTGAGGGAAATGTTTAGATAATAAGTTCAATAAACAACCTATGGTTGTTTGTTGAACTTATTATCTGAACATTTCCTATGGGATAACTACTCATCAATGATGCTTTAGTATAGAAAGGGTTGAACTTATTATCTGAACGTTTCCTGTGGGATAACTGCTCGTCAATGACACATTAGTAATAAGTATAGAAAGGGTTAAACTTATTATCTGAACATTTCCTATGGGATAACTGCTCATCAATGATGCTTTAGTATAGAGAGGGTTGAACTTATTATCTGAACATTTCCTATGGGATAACTGCTCATCAATGATGCTTTAGTATAGAGAGGGTTGAACTTATTATCTGAACATTTCCTATGGGATAACTACTCATCAATGATGTTTTAGTATAGAAAGGGCTAATAGAATCCAAGACCTAAGCATTATACTGAAAAACAGAACAAACTAATACGTTCACACTGGGACCTATGGAAACTATTTAACCCTTGCATTACCCGAACTACGCTGGTGCAGCATTAAAGATCCTGTGCCAATGCATTCTCTTATATATGCTAGTCTCCCATAGGAAGCCTCGCATATATAAGAGAATGTACTGACTTACAAGGTCAAGGTAAATATTGTTAGGCCAATGCATTCTCTTATATTTGCGAGGCTCCCTATGGGAGACTAGAATATATAAGAGAATGCACTGGCACAGGGTTTTCACAAATTTCAGGAAGCTCCAGTCATGGAATGGTTAATGAAATATTCATCACCAAGATACCAAAGTCAGTTTCCTGGAGCTCTATGTTATTACTCAAAAGATTTGGAATTTTCCACACAAAAAACTGTCAGCAAATTTATGAAAAGTAGCAAATTTGTTCACCTCACTATGGACAAGTTTTGAATGTATTGTTGTCCTTCTTTCCTATGGTTAAAGTGAATGTGAAAACTATTTCAATTTTCTTCAAATACAGTTGTTCCATTTCATAAACAAAATTATTAAATTATTTTTGACTTCTAGGCCAGAGATATGATCAGCAAATATGATAATGCGAATGTTGGGCTAAACACCGCAATGTTAGAGTCAGCGGAGTTAGATAAGAGGTCAACAGATGCTGGTGTTCAACTGGTCAAAGCTACGGAAGAGCTGGCACATATACGAGCAGAAACTAAAAACCTAGAGAGAAAACGTCAAAAACAGGAGAGTCTCCTCCGAGAGATAAACCAGGTATATTAACCTATTCCTGTAAGTATAATGCAGATGTGGCACAGTAGCATGTTATATATACGTCTCCGAAACATGCAGAGCATTGCTCTTTGAACATGTCTGGGCATATACAACACACAAGTCGCCTATTTTTAGAAACAAGTTGAGACAGTCCAAATTTTTTGGGGGATTGGGTGGGGTTCGAACCCCGGCCCATGACGACGAGCGCGCCTTGCGACTCAAAGTCTGACTTCAATACCACACGGTCACTGAAGCGACATAAAAAAGGAAGCTCAAATTGCAATTGTATTTCGACATTGTACTTAGGACACTATATGCATATTTCCGCTAAAGGAAGCCTTTCACACTGAACTATATGGATATATGTCCTGTTTTGTAAACCACAGTAGGAAAGGGGTTAACTTTTTGGTCGCTTCTCGTCGCTTATTATCTTGCCCGGATTAGTCACGCATGAATGCACCCGATATAATCGCCGTGCTTCTGTGAATTTGCCTGTTTTTATTTCCTACTTGTCGCAGATGGTTATAAGGGAGTATTGTTCTTGAATTTCGAGTTTACAAACTCAACAAATTCAATTTGCCGATACAATATAGCTTTCTAGGTTGCCTTAATTCTCGTTCGTTCATAATTATCGATTTAGAATTCATGGACCATTTCACTTCAAACATACAATTGTTCCGTGTTTTCGAAAAGCCGATCTTTTTCGAGTATTAAACTGTCACGTTTGCCATCGAACGGGCCTGAAGGGCCTTCGTTTCAATGACTTAAGACGCACATATATTTTGTGAGAGGTACATCTATGGAATTATTATCGAGTGTATCAGGTATGATAGATTGGTCAAACCGTGAGTTCCACGTGGTTCGCTACCGGTAGTCCTATTTTCATGGCGTTTCCATTCGCGGAGTTCTTTCAATAATTCCATCGCTACTGACCCTATATCTTTCATAAGGTTCTGCACAACGTGCTTTCACATAATACTTTGTGTTTACGTTTCAATACGGTCACAAAAGTATCCATGATCCAGCTCTGTTGAATACATTTTATCAGAATGGAACTGTTCCCTGTAGTGTGGAATAATAATGGTTACTTTGTTACTTAATATGACAGTTGGAGTACTACGAATCGGTAGTGTCAGAATTCTGTTCATGGTTCGATTCTCGTAACAGAGCATCAACTTCACTGTAGAATTTAGAACTGCTATCATTTGATGATTGCAAACATGACATGCCATTATCATCCCGGACATCATAGCTAATGATCAATCTCAGCCATGTAGGTCAATTTAATATCTATAATGAACATGGGCTGCGATTCTACGCAAGCCGGTCTGGACCGGTGGGCGTATATTGCTCTCGGGTGCGTGATAATCGTGATGGCCTAATAATAGTGATCTGTGGAGATTCCGACTAAAATTAATAATGATGACAATTTCACTCCGTCTCAATTCCAACTTTTAGTTTTTAGTTATTATGGTGAATTTTCTCCAAAATTAACTATGCGGACATTATTATTTGGCACCTGAGAGTAAAGACTATGTTCGTTATGACCTGTATAGATATGTTGTCGTGGGTGCCGCCATTCTCAAGAAGGCGGAGGGTGTCGGGTTACTACGATTCTGGATATGAATCTGATTGGGACCCAAATTACAAATCATAGGCAGTCAGGTTTGAACTCTTGTCGACATTCTGAAGGTGTCTAATCATGGATTCACTATCTACATAAATATTTGAAGGTTCTTTCGATCCTTTCCCCATCTTGGTTAAATTATGGGAATGTGAAAGTGTACTTTGCGATGGCGCTATCTCACAATGAATTGTTGCGGATAACTTTCCTTATGATTCTATTTAGTTTTCAAGCCGTCCTCGGTTTATTTGCATACCGGTCCACACATTGTCTCTCATTGACTCAAATTCTTCATGATCTCAGACTGACAAGATTTAGAATCGTGGTGACTTGACCCCTCCAGTTAACTGGCCAGCAGTAAATGGCTGCTGTGGAATGTTTGCTTCCCCATGTGGCCGCGACGTTTCTCGCAGCATTTCTTGAGACCGTGGCCAAATTTGAGATGCCTGGATGAAGGCCCCCAATGAGATATAACAGCAGTGGTATTCCAAGGAGGGGGGACCTTAAATGCCAAGAAACCTTATCAAATGTGAGCTAGGTACACGAACATGCTGTGCATACAATGCCTGGAGCATTGTTCATAAAGGGCATGGTAGGCGTTTTGAATGTATTCATTGACCAGCAAGGAGTCTACATGAATTTCAAATATATACGAGTCCAGACCTTGGCTCTTCGCATTCTATTACTACCTTTCGTACCGTTGATAGGGCGAATAGACTTCACACACGAATGAAGCACATTTACATGGAAAGCATTTATATTGTCACGTGCCCCATGACCACTGCCAATAGCCTTTCCGCAGAGTCCATCACATGGCTCTTCATAATTCTATTGCCCATATCAATTTGATTATCTGGCATATAGAAAATAAAAAAGGCGGGACGTTTGCGCTGTCCAGCTAAGCTTTCGAGGAAGCTCATTGACCAGCATTACAGACGCGCTGTCCAGCTTAGCTTTCGAGGAAGCTCATCGACCAGCATTACAGACATTTCCCTGCAGACAGGGGACCACCCAGTATGAGTGGATCCCAACCCCATGGCACCAGACGCCCAATCACAAGGGCCTGCCATGCTGCCAACTCTGCACGCTTCGGTCTATGCTGTATTTGTCCTCTTTCCTTAGCATGCCTTAAGCAGGACCATTAGGTAGGGGGAGTTACTCTCTATCGTGTGGCTATTAAATTCAATAAGTCACAACGCACCATTTGGAGGATGATAATATCATTTGTTTCATTCCTCGTGGAGCCATCTTTAGAGCGGATCTTCCCCTAGTTTGCTGCATGCTTCATACTAACCTACCTATAACACACCTAGGTCGTTCTGCTGCATGTTTGGGGAAAAGTGACATGTTCTGTGCCGAGGCTCAGACCTGATTATTACGTATGGTGACCGTGACAATTTACCCACTGTGTTTCTCATCTGACTGCATTGTACATCATTTGTCCTGATTTCGTTTGTCAACTTTCTGAATATTAAACTACGGTCGTTTAATTAAGTACATTCCATAGACATGATCTGTGCACCTTCATTTCTTGAAATCAGATCGCGGTTGGTATTCCACTGGGAACGTGGGCTGCTCTCAGGTGCCTAATGGTCGTGAGGGCCTAATAATAGTGATGTGTGTGGATTTAGGCTGAAAATAATAATATTGATTGCAATTTTCGCTCTATGTCTCCATTCCAAATAATAGTGGTCATTCTGATTGAGTCGGAAATAAAACTGACAAATTCACGGAAGCACGGCGGTTATATCGGGTGCGTTCATGTGTGACTAATCCGGGCAAGATAATAAGCGACGAGAAGCAACCAAAAAGTTAACCCCTTTCCTACTGTGGTTTACAAAACAGGACATATATCCATATAGTTCAGTGTTCAGGCTTTCTTTAAGGAAATATGTATTATACTTTTAAAAATATAATATTTTAAGGTCTCTATTGTGTATATATATAGCAGATATGGCACAGTAGCATGTTATATATACGTTTCCGAAACATGCAGAGCGTTGCTCTTTGAACATGTCTGGGAATATACAGTACACAAGGCGCCTATTTTTAGAAGCAAGTGTAATTTATGAGACAATGCCAATTTTTTGGGGGATTGGGTGGGATTCGAACCCCGGCCCATGACGGCGAGCACATCCAAGGCATAAGCATTATACTGAAAAACATAACAAACAAGGCACGCTCGCCGTCATGGGAGACCTAGGATCAGATTGAAGTGCGTTCCCCAGTTGAAGTTGGTGATGTTCACCCATTAGTCACCTTGATTATGCATTTTATCTTCTGTAAATTAGGGGATATACAAACTGAACAGAAGGGAAAAGTATCTAAAACAATGTTAACTTGAGACTACAGATTCTTCTCAAAAGATGAGGTGTAAGCAGAATAAGGTACCTATCTGTACCTATTGGGTTATTTTTGCTGATGCTGGAATGCTATGCGGGATAGATTCACTAAGTTCACCCTCTGAGGACCTCATTCTGCAAATGACAGACACACTATTTCAAGGCTTGTTGCTGCAGTTGAACAAGGTGCTGTGTTTGTCGATTGCTCTCTATGTCGTCAGAGATGTTTTCTATTTTAATAGAATATGCCCCCCGCAGCATGAACACTGCCCACTAAGAGAGACATGACCCAACATGTTTTTATTCCGACCAATCTGGGATATTCAAACAGAACCTTGTCACTTTACATTTTTAGTTCATGTACAAACTTCATAATCTTTTCATGTTACTTTTCTTCAGATTGTTGCCAAGAAAGATACAGACTTTAAAGATATTGATGCAAGATTCAAAATTTCCTCTCAAAAGTAAGCAAAAAATTTAAGTGCTGGATTAAAATATGTTTCAATTCGGCAAGCTAATTGGCTGCTATTACATATTATTGAGAGCAGTTAGGATGACCAAAATGATTTTAATTCTGTTGAAATAGCTGCATATTACATCAAAATATGTTTACTAATGTCTCATAGTTGAAGTGAAACTCCTGGGTCTGCACTAGACTTATTTCTGGATAGAGATTCTTAACGTTTGACGAAGCCAAAGAAATAGTAATTTAGGAGCATTAATTCGGATAATGCATCTTTAAAATACCGGTTTATAATAAAGATGACCAATGGAGAGCGTGAGCAATGTTATAGTCCACATAATTAGACTTGGTCGGGCCACACTAATATATGATAGAATAAATTATATTTAATTATTCACTTTAGTTTTCTGCTTGTTTGGTCAATTTTGTGTGATAATATATAATTGTTAAGGGATATGACTTGTGTTGTTATAAAGGATACCTGATTTTATTAAGTTGAATAACTATGTCAGTAATTAAATTGAAACACCACCTATTCACAGCTCAGTGAATGGTCTGACGACCACGATTCAATCTTAAGTGGAGGAATCAGGCCTGACAAAATCATGGATAGTCTGTTCACATGATTGCAATATCGTCCCATATAAGGATATTGTAAGCCATGGTTAACCATGATCGACTACCCTACGATCTTTCCATCAACGATTTTTACATACACATGACTGCGAATTCGTCGCAAGAGGAGGTAACCAGGGATACAACATGATTTCGCAGCTGAATTCAAACAGTGCTTGATATTCATTTTATACTCACGATCTTGTCGTCAGCATGTGCAGTCCAGCTGCCGATTACTACCCACAATGGAAAACTTCCAACCTACAATTGAATCATGGTCGTCTGAACATTCACTAACATAAGGTTCAGGGAGATTAAATTGACATTAAAACACACATCATCTCTTCACAGCTTACATAAGGTTCAAGGCGACCTCCAAACACTGAGCCACAAAGAGAAGGAGATTCTAAATCACCTACGAGAGAGTGATGATGTCTTAGCCAAACGCCGAGCCGAGATCTCCCGAATTAAAGAACAGGTGAGCTAGAGTCATATCGTTATGTCTTATCTTACTCATATCATCCCGTACGAAACATTCCTATAGGAATATGCCTAGAATTTCCTGTAGGATTCCTATAGATTTCCTATGCAAATTTTGTATGCAAACTAGTAGGATCTTATAGGAAGATGATAGGAAATCATAGGACCAGCTACAGTAATGCCCTAATTAATCGACTCCATAACCACAGCAGAATTATGGGTAACTTTTCAGGATTTAGTCGGAAATATGGCTTGTTGCCATTCATCGGAAAGCTCTCGGGGTATGGGTAACTTTTCAGGAATTAGTCGGAAATATGACTTGTTGCCTTCATCGGAAAGCTCTCCCCGAGAGCTTTCTGATGAATGATGAATGGCAACAAGCCATATTTCCGACTAAATCCTGAAAAGTTACCCATAATTCTGCTGTGGTTATGGAGTCGATTAATTAGGGCATTACTGTACATGGTTTTCTATAGGTTCCTATAGGGTGGAGTGCTATTAGACTCTGATTTCCTTTAAATGTTTTTATTCACCATTTCTGATGTTTTTCTATAGCTTTCATAAATTTCCTATAGCTTTCCTATAGAATGATTATTTTCCTATATGTTGTCTCAAAATGTCCTATAGGTTTCCTTTACATGACAATTATCCAAAAGGAAGCACCTGGGAATTCTGAAAAATTCCTATAAATTTTCTATAGGAAAAACGGTCCTATATTTTTCCAATTGTGAATCGTTTCCTATAAGATTCCTGTAGGACATTTCTGTACGGGATGGTCCACCTTGTGTGTTCTATTATATCAATTGCTATATTTTGATAGAAGCTATTTTCGCTATTTCAAGGAATTGCCATGTCAAGTTGTCTGAATATTGTACTGAAATTTGCATGCTCAAATTTTGAATCAGCTTGTTAGAAAAATAAATGGTAATACTTTTGAATGAATCATCTGCGTTTTATTTCAAGCTGTCTTTTCATCACTAACTTTGTTCTTTCTTGACTGAAACACAATATTTTTCCATATATATCTGTATTGTATTACATGTTTGCATGAATTCGCCTTGTCACTGAGTCGCGGCCATATTGGATCCATCCAGCCCCGTTCCATTTATTTATTGCTGCAAATCAAAGTTCGGAGTAGCATTACATATATGGAATTCATGAATATTGAATGCTACTTCAGAACCTTGACCTGAAGCGCTAAAACAACGGAATGGGGCTGGATAGATCCAATATGGGCCTGATGCAGTGACAAGGTGTATTACCTTCACTTATTGGCTCTGAAAGTTGTTTTCAACATTGACCTGTTGTTATAGGTCTGGAAACGGATTTTTTTTTTTATATTAACTTTATTCTGGTGCAAGTTGGAAGTTTTCATTTTCAGTATTGTGATGCTCTTTTACTATGCATGTGCTCGCATTTTCCATTTTATTGGCATGTGTTTCAGATGTATGAACCAGTCGGCAGACGATTGATACAAAAACTTAAAAGCCAAAACTATGCAGTTTTACCACCAAAATACATGCAAAAATCACCCAGATAGTCTCCATTATTTTTATTTGTCTACGTTTTCGTATTTTATTTATATTTTATTTATTTAAATTGTTTTCTATGCTTTTCAGTCATAGTTTAATCATACATGCATTTATGACAATTGATCTCAAATTAAATATAATAATTAGGCTGTGCTGAGAGTAGGAAAATTCATATTTCTTGGTTTTTCTTGATTGATTTTTTTTAGACTTTTAGCTTATAGAATTTTATTTTAATTGATTTCCAGATAATAATTCTGGTTAATACTGGATCAAAAACAAACTCTGTTTTTGACTGAACTGCATCAAAATACAAGTCAAGCTTAAATTTTAATTTCGTATAATGAAAAAAAGCTCAGTATGATTCCAGGACAAGATGATAAAATTATAACCCCTTAGCTAGGGCATATGTGTATATGTTGAACATGTGGTATTTTATCGATATTGGCCCATTTGAATTTACTTAAATATGCTTTCTGTTTACATGTTGACACATACTGGCGATATTAGTATTGACTTAAATTTCAAATACCTTCAGTTTCAAAAAATATCAGTGTTTGTGAATTACCAAAATATCATGAGTATCTTATCGCAAATAATTGTCTATTGTATTTTAACTTAGAGTAGATTAATAGGTTTTGGTCTCATAGTTAATCATTTGCAAGTCTCTTATGTTTATTTTATGACTAGCTTCCATCTTATATTAATCCTGTTGTAATAAGTTCAGAACACTTATATTTATATATCTAAACTGTGTCCAGTTTAGAAATATTTTAAATAAATATTTTAAATTATTTATTTATAGCCATAAATTATTTTAATTTACTCTTACGGCAATCTATTTATATATACTATTTAAAGGAGTAATAAACTATTCAAATTTGACCATATCTTTTGTTTTCTACTCAGCCTTCAGTGAGAGCTTTCCGATGAATGGCAACAAGCCATATTTCCGACTAAATCCTGAAAAATTACCCATAATTCTGCTGTGGTTAAGGAATCGATTATTTAGGGCATTACTGTAGTTCATAGGTGTTGTCTCCGGTTATGGTGTGATACTTTAGAAAAAGGGATCTTCTATTTAATCAACCAGTTATTTTATTGAAGTATATGATAATAATTCTATGATTTTCCCACATGACGAAATGAGAAATTGCACATGATACCAGTACCTGAATTCATTAAATGCTACCGTCATTGGTTGCTGTCTGATGAAATTTGGTAGCAAATGACTGCACTTCATTTCAAATTTGAATATAGCGAATATAATGTATATCTTAAGTTTAATTTTGATCTGACAAGATCAATTTAACCCTTCCATGGCTGGAGCTTTCTGAAATTTTGTAAAACCCTGTGCCAATGCATTCTCTTATATATGAGAGTCTCCTGTAGGGAGCCTCTCTAATATAAGAGAATGCACTAGCACAGGATCTTTAATGCTTCACCAACGCAGCTCCCGCCATGAAAGGGTTAATATTTGCATTATTGTGTGAGGTACATTTGCTTGGAGTATTTAATCTTGTGTGAAGTTGACATTTCATATCATACTATCATACATTGTGTTTTAACCTGACACTGAAGTATATTATATATCTAACCGCCAATAATTAACCCTTCCATGACTGGAGCTTCCTGAAATTTTGCGAAAACCCTGTGCCAATGCATTCTCTTATATATGCGAGTCTCCCATAGGGAGCCTGTCAAATATAAGAGAATACAATAATTACTTTGACCTTGTAAGCCAGTACATTCTCTTATATATGCGAGGCTCCCTGTGGGAGACTTGCATATATAAGAGAATGCACTGGCACAGGATATTTAATGTTGCACCAGCATGGCTCCCATCATGAAAGGGTTAAAGGTAACAGAGCCTACACATGGTAGTCGATTTCTTAGCTTTTTCAGCAATCGTGCCATAGAATATATCAATTGTTTTAATAAAACTGCAATAAAAACATTTGATAACTGGACACCTGATGATGGCTATTTGTTTGATTTCGATTCACTCGTTTGTCAGATGTTGAGGTAATGTGTTCTACGAACACCCTTAGGCACTGATTACACGCGCTACACTCTGCCCTGTAAGCTACTGCATTTTGGTAGTATCAGTGTTTGTTTTGATTGTCACACAGCGAGCAGATTAGATATTCACTTATTGCTATGGCTAGCTTTAGCTTAATGCAAGTGTATACTGTAAATATGCACTAGTGAATTAATTTTATTTCTGCTGCTCAATTTTGTAAAATTTTGGTGGTAAAACAGACATAGTATGCTAGTTTTTCAGGTAAGATATACAGTTTATCAGTTCTTTGCTTGCTAAGTTTGTTTCTTAATTTGGAGTTATTTCCCTTCAGTGTCAGGTTAAATGTTGCCCTGTGTACTTTTTTTCTGTTTTGTTTATTTTTTTTTGGGGTCTTATAACAGCATTTCTTTTGCGAATTTAGGAATAAATAAATTTCAGTTTCAAACAAATAAATAAATTAGCTATCAGAAATCCGTGAAATTTTAATTATTTTGCTAAATTTCAATCTGTAAAGTTAAGGTTCAGAAATAGGTTACCGGAAATGTTGAAATAGCTGAGAATATAAAGAAAACTAAGCTAATTCATAGTGTTTATTAGTAATAAAGAAGTAATAGTCTTCTATTGTGCTGTAAAATTTTCTAACCTCAGTAATTACATGCTATTATGTTATACATGGAATACTTAAATACGTGCTTTCTATGACTCTGATTAACTTACAGTTAGGGTCCTGCGAATTGGAGATTTTGATCGAATCGAATATCGAATCAAGTCGACGAAATTGAATCGAATATCGAATCGAATATCGAATCGAATCATAACTGTGTTTCATTCTCAATTAGGCATTTAATGTCAATGATTAGACGATTTGTGAAACGTTTTATTAACTTCCATGAAGTTCCATCATAACTTATGTGGCGATCAACTTCAACTGAGAATTGTCGAGAGAAAAAAAAGCATTAAAACGCCCATGTGGTCGTCACGACGATTAAATATATAACCACTAAACGGATTATCAGAATTAAAATCACGCGCAATTTTTAGAGTTTGCATGTACATGCACAATTGCAAATCGTTGTTATAAACTTGAAGATGCAACAACAGTCACAGGGTAGCCTGTTTATGTAGTGCTGGATGCTTAGATGGGTCGTTGTCCCAGACGCTTGCGATTTATATACCATGTTACATTCATCACACGTGTAAGTTCCAGCACTGCATGCAGCTTTTATCATGTTTAAAATAAACATGAATAACGGACGACAAATTGTCAAGTTTCAAGGAACGCTCAGAAACTGAAAGTCAACATAAAACGAAAACACCGCCCATGTGCACTTTTCGAGGCCGGGAACACGTGTTGTTTGCATTCTCAGCGATATTACATAACGCGGAATTTGAGACATATAGTCGGCGGATAACCAGACTGTCATTTTTGAGGCGCGTGATCGCTCTTGCGCACCATCGCGCGCCTGAAATTGAATACCAGCGAGCGATCGATTGCGCACCTAGGCCAAATACAGCGAGCGAAGTTGGCCGAACCTGATAACGATATTTTCAGTGTCTACCCAGATGAGATTGGTTAATAATGTGTCCCATTTTCCGTTTTATTACCGCGTTGCGAGAATGCCTGTGTGATGTATCGCGAGATCAAAGGTGCCGCGACCTAGTTACCAATTCCACAACTTTCCATTCACAGTGCAGTGTCAATCAACCCGCCCGACGTTTGATCACCGACACCAGTAAATTATTTGAGGTCACACGGTGTCGAATGCACAATCTGTCTGAATGATTCGAAGCTAAAAATACATTTGAATTCCTGGAAAATCAAAGCGAGACCACGTGGCCAGGAGAAGTTGATATTATTCTGTCAGCATGGAATCGGAGTATTAAATTGATTCTTTATTAATAATTATGAATTACAATTAGTATAGGAGCATGTACAATATAAAACATAGTGTGTAACATTCACTTGTGCTTATGGATAGTGGATTAAGCAGTGTTAAACCATCAAAGAGATTCACTGGACATCGATCGTGAGTTAACTAATTCAATTTACGCGGCATTTATGAATGTATTTCGGATTTCCGGCAATCTGCTGTTTATTTTATCTTGATAGAAACTGCACGCCTGGGCCCAAACCAGCGAGCGAGACTATGCGCGCCTTCATTTTCTAAAAATGAAAGTCTGGATAACGCTAGCGGTTTTTTGATTGATTGTTATTTTGTACAATATTCACAAACATAATGCTGACAGTGAATTATTCAGAAATAAACATGATTATATTGTACAGGAGCGGCATGGCCAAATAGGCCGTCTTCCTGCCGCCCCTGTTTGGAAATGAAACTTAATTAGTAAAATGACAACGTTGCCCAGTCTCATCGCTATTATAATTTACATGCGTCGTCGGTCCATCGGCGATCTCCAAACTTTTGGCTACCATGTTCAAAGCTAGAATTCAGATGCATTTAGTCGTCCTATAGTGTCTAATTACTGGCTATACTTATATTAATGTCATGGGGACTTTCGCGATGTACAATAAGTATTATAAGCTGCATATATTCATAATTTTTGGGAATAATATGGCACAGAAACAGCTAAGATCGACGTGTGTACTTGTCTGTAAACAGCCTACTTTTTTGTCAGTGTATATTCAAAATTTCGAGGTGGAAATTTCGAATCGAATTTGACTTTCGAATCGAATCTCGAATCGAATATCGAATAATCGCAGGACCCTACTTACAGGTAGATATTAGCGCAACAAAACTACAAAACAGGTCCTATTTCTTCAGCAGTCTTTAAAAATTAACGTTCATTGTTACTTTATTCTGATGTGGTGAAATTAAAAGTGCCAGTCCACGCTGTACAAAGAGTTGACGGCAGTTACTTAATTTGCATCTTATCAGTAAGTCTTCCTGAGGCATATTGAAAGTATTTTAGGCTTGAAGATTCTATGCCACATTTTTGTGACTATGCATAATTATCACACAATATTTTTAGCATTGCTACATTCATCAGCATTCATATTTCTTTCTTCACAAAATATGCTTCATCTCTGCATACACCACAGTACATGCTGCATTTTACTTCAGTTTCATTATTTAATTACATTCTCATACCAGGGTGATATTTTATCTGACAACTAAGTGTGATTTTATTAACATTCTGTGAGTTTATATTTGGTTCACATTTCTATTGTAATATTCTGAAGGTGGCGCTTTTGGGACTCATATGTATTGATAAGTTGAACTTTTGTAGGGTCCTGTTTGTATATTATTATTATTATAACCCCACTTTCGAAGAAAATGGGGGGTATACTGGATTGACTGCGTCTGTCCATCACACTTTCTCCCTCCATGTGTCCGTCTAGCCGTCCGTCCATCCGTCCGACCTCATAACTCGAACAACTATGAACCGATTTCAATAATTTTTTGTATGCAATCTCCTTAGGACCGCCTCTCCGCATGATGCTAATTGCGGTGCGGTCCGACTTTCTATTTTTTAAGTTACGCCTTACTTTTCGACTTATTTTGACTTAATAACTTTAACAAATATGAACCGATTTCAATAATTTTTGGTATACATGCTTCTCACAACACCCTCATCTCAGAGTTCGCAAATCAGCTTTATCCAAATTTTTTCCCTGGAGTTGTGTGCCTTCTTAGCAGAAATTTGGTTTGACTGACGAAACACTGGACAAAAGACATCTTAGATGTTAAGGTTGCGTTTCATTTTCTACCCTTTTTTGGGTTTCTGAAATCATTCGAACAAATATGAACCAATTTGAATATTTTTTTCTGTACTAGCTTCTTGCGACACCATATCGATATTATTAATCCAAATTTGTCTTTAAAGTTAAAAATCTTTTTTGTTGGGTTTACGGATAATGCGGGTTGAATTTGCCACGGTGGGGGTATGCTAGCACGCGAGTGCACACCTCTTGTTATTATGAAATTGAAAATTAAACCAACATTATTGAATCTGGTAAACTGGTCATCTTTTAGAACTAACAAAAAAAGTAATTTCTAAAAACTGATTTAAGTTGAATCCTTGTGAAACTCACATAAACTGGAAGCGAATGTTGTGATCTCATTCATTCAGTTATTTTTCAAATATATTTGTTTTGGTCAGAAAAAACCTTCTTTTCTCATTAAAACCTCAAACTGACGTTTGGACCTTTTTGTGCAATATGGCTCTAGCCATTTAATTTTGACGAAAATAAATCAATGTATGCATCAGTTAAGCGCTCTAGCATTTCAATGAACCTATTTCAAGATGTTTCTTCTTTTCTGGACAATTTAGTTTTTGAAATATTTACTACCGGTATGACCATCAATGGTGAAATAAGCCATTCACGCCACCTTTATATTGTAGCTCATGCGCATGACCTGTTATAGATGGTCCAAGTTTCCATCAACATAAACCAGCTAGTGCAATTGGTATGGGTAATACTAGTTTACGTCAAAGTTTGGTTACCTTACTCTTCTGCGATTGTTACAATTGTGAAAGTAACCCAGTTTATTCCATAGAAAACATTATATTTGTTCTGAACTCCACAAGGGTTGTCAACTGAAAGTACAACATGTAGTAATTTAATATGAAAAACAGTGAAAAATATATTTTATCTCAATGTTAACATAATTTCAAAAGAATACAAACTCATTTGACCTTGCGACTTTATAACAGTTCTGGTTCTTTCTGAGCGTAAACAAACACAGATTAATTGTGAGTTGCTCCTTAATTACTCGGTATATTCTGTGCATAATTTAACATAAATGTTAGATTATAATCCTTTATTATAACCGTATGATATCAATCTTTCCGATAAATATAGCATTTTGTAGTGGTTTGTATAATAAAGTCGATTAAAAATTGAGGTAAAATTCCGCCACTGGATCTGGGCATAAAGTTTGCTATAGAAGAGTAAAGCACCCGTACTTGGACGTAAACCAGTATTATTCCTATCAACTTCACTAGCTGGACTAGACCTGTTAATTAGTACATTGAGGGTTGGGAGTTTGTTTAGCATGGGTGCTCACTTTGGCAAGTTTTGGTGGTGGGAGTTTAATATATAGACGCAGATAAAATAACACTTAGGGCATGTCATCATTAGGTTTATAATAACCCATTCATGTTTTTAACTGACAATAATAACTGCACAAACACATTTATTTTACTGTTTGTTATGATACCAGTTGCCATGGAGATATTTTAACTGGACTTTGATCATTGTCGCTAAATTATATGTGTTTTGAAGTGATGATAATAACTGTATTTATTTCAACATTCCTGTTTCATCTAGTGTCACTATCGATTCCAACATAATTTATGTGATGTAACGTCACAGTCATTCCATTCTATATATACGTATGTGGAAGGCTTAAGAATTATGACAATGGCTAAGGCAGAGGAACGGTATGTTTTTCAACAACAAGCGTGTGATATTATTGTCTGTAGTTCTAGACAACAGAAGTTAAATTAGAATGAATCAGAAATTGTATTATAGAAAACTAATATAAGGTATATTGCCTGGGTTCTCATCAAGATTCTTCCATAGGTACTCTATAGCATACCATTTGGGCCCAAAATAAATTTAAATATGTTCTGATAATCGAACAATACAATGTTTTGGTATCAAATTTATTGTATGCTAGCTGTACTTTCACATAGCTACAGGAGAAGTATAATTTTTGCGCTCAGTTTCTTAAAACATTTGTCAGAACTATTCAATAATTGGTTTGCTTTTCAGGTTGAGAATCAGAAGTCTGACATTGAGAAACTCAACCAGCTCGTGGGTAAGAAGAGAACAGAGTTGAAGATGGTTGATGATTCAATCGACCGTAAACAGAGTGAACTTAGCTCCATTCTCAGGGAGGCTGAGGCTGAAATCTCATCCAAACAACGAGACCTCAGGGTATGTGGAATACAGTAATGCCCTAAATAATCGACTCCCTAACCAAAACAGAATTATGGGTAACTTTTCAGGATTTAGTCACAGAGCTTTCCGATGAATGGCAAAAAGCCATATTTCCGATTAAATCCTGAAAACTTAACCATAATTTACCCATGTGGTTAAGGAGTCGATTATTTAGGGAAGTACTGTACATCAAAGATGAAAACCTCATTTCTCTCAGCGCTGTGGGCCTTTTTTCTGCGGCCATTTGTGGCAATGGGGATTAAATGGGGATTGTTTATTATATGTTGTTAAGAGAGCTGGCAAAATTTGTTCGCCCGACCAGTCAATGCAGAATTTTATGTTCTCAGCGTGAGGTCCCATTAGTTGTTTTGAATTTTTTTTTAAAGATTTATTAAGAGTTAATACTAATATTAAGAGGAATTGTGTTGGTGGTTTGAGATCTAAACATGAATTATAACAGGGCTTTCTGATCAATCAAAGACGCTGTTTCTTAAAAATGTAGCCGCTCGTCACATGGCCGCAGCCGTACCTATGTGTAAGGTCCCGTGCTTCATGACTGCACAGACACAATTGCCCTGCCACATTGCAGCTTACATGTGTCACCAGCTTTATATTATCTGAACATATTTACAGATTAATGATAGCCCATTTCATAGTAAACTTGAAACACTGAATGGGACAACTCCATCAGTAAACAAAGGGTTAATTCATTAAATGCTTAGTAATTTTAGTTGATTACAACTATGCCAACCGAGTCCTTAATAATGTTCATCAAACCATACTGGTCTTAAACAGAAATAGTAAATGCCAACTATCAAGGAAACTTGTGTATGTACATGACCGACCGATACATGTGTTTATATATGTAGGTATTAAGATTTGATGTACTCAATGAGTTAAATCCTTTTGAAAATATGACGTGTCCACAAGTTTGAGAAAGAACATAAATTCATAGAACATAGTATATGCATCCATATTGGAATATGAACCTCCCCACCATAGATCCCCCACTTATTCTTACATATTCACTTCTGAAATGTGATAGTTAATGTCTTATATTTACATAGCCCGTCCGTGTTACACTGAATCCTGTTCGGTGATTGGTCAACTGCCAATTGGGTCACCCGTTTCATACACCAATAACATAGACCATAACACGAACACGACGTCACAAATTGTTGACCTAATCATTAAAAGCCGACAGCAGAATAATTGGGTGTACTTTTCAAAGTTCTGCCGAATTGCATCTGAAGCCAGTTATTTATATTGATCACGTTATCATTACTAAGTGCTTGGAAATTTTATATTGGGCTTGATAACCAGCTGCATGGGCTAGTCCCACAATTCTCGGCTGATTTTATGAAAATATATAAGAATACACTCAGCTTTTTTATAGGAATAAATCATCAAAAAGCTATGTAAATATTAAAAATGAATGTATTGGGTTGTGTTTGTGTTATTGGGGGGATACAGCGTTGGGGCGCATTTAGTGCCCCAATGACCGCAGCGCCATATCCCCCAATAACACACACAGCCACTACATTCTTTTCTTAAATCATTATATATTACTGTATCAATTATTTATTGTTTTGTGTTTATAAAGTTATTAAACTAAAAACATACTGATCTTAGTTATCAAAGAATCGGTTGACTTTGAATCCTTCTTTCTTTTAGGAACAACGAGAAGAACTAGAGGACTTAGAAAATCAACAGATAGATGTTGGATCATCATTAAAGAACAAGAGGGGAGAACTACAGAAATTCAAGGATGAGGTGGAGCTAGAGGATGAGGTGCTCCATAAGCTGATTGGCGGTGTCAATAAACAGAAGGCGGAGCTTAAGCATATATACGAGATGCAGAAGCTTGAACAGAATGAGTTAGACACACTCAAAGTTCAACATTCACATAAACTCAGTGAACTCGAGAAAACACAAAAACTCCTTTTAGAGGTACATAACTTACTGTCATATTTTTGTTGCAAGAATCAACTTGAATCTTACATAGCCCTTTTTATACTAATGCATTCTCCCACTAAAATACAAAAGTACACACTGGAATGGTGTGTTATTTATTGGAGGGGGTTTCAGGAAAAATAAGCAGACAACAGATAATATAAGTAAAGAAGGGGCCCTATTTATTGTAGTAAATGTTCAGATAATAAGGTCTTTTGTTGAACTTATTATCTGAACATTTCAAGGGAACTATTAATCAATGAGTATTTAGGTAATAACTATTGATTTATACCTTTATAACAGCAAGTCACATGCTGAGTTTAAATTGTTGTTCAGCCTGATGATTTTTTGCCAAATCTATGAGCCTTTGTCTAATAAGAATTTGAGTTTTTTTGCTTGCTGAATGATAACTCAATTAGGATTGCTTAACCGTTTCTATACTAAATACTCACTGACAAGTAGTTCTCTTAGGAAATGTTCAGTTAATAAGTTCAACAAATGACCATAGTAGGTCATTTGTTGAACTTATTATCTGAACATTACCCACTAATGACTGCAAATTATTTATTTTGCTCTTGTATCATCTTTTTGCATGACTATCGGCTGCTTTTATTACCTGAACACCCCTCCAAATGAATAATAGACCAGTCCAATGTATACTTTTATAACTGAATGGGAGAGTCCATTTAGTATAGAAAGGCTTATTCAACACTAATCTTGGTATATGACTTAATTTCTCAAAGAGCAAGTTGAATATAAATGAGGGATTTGTTTGATGACTTGCTACAGTTATGTGCGGTTTCCAACATTAATTTGTATTTTTGTACCCCCCTTTTTGATGAAAAATGGGGCGTAAACTGGATTAACTTTGTCTGTCTATCCACGTGTCTGTCTGGCCATCTGTCCAATTGTCTGTCCAGGCATTTATCTCTGACATGGGTTATTGGATATGAATGAAATTTGGTATGAAGTTTGCCACCATCTGCTTTCAAAAGAGGGGCCGACGACATGGTTCAGGTTTTCCATTATTGAGTTATCCTCAAAATCTGGGTTTTGGTTCATCCACAATGATATCTCTGCCATGGGTTATCAGATCTGAGATTTGGTATGGAGATTCTCCATCCTGAATGTTTTAAAAAGAGTGCCCAATGATGTTGTTTGCATTTTCTGTTATAGAGTTATCCTTCTTTTTTATTTAAATTGGGTTCCGTCCTGCCTATGTGTTTCAATTTGCCACTGCTTGCTATGCTAGCACTGAGATGCAATCTCTGGTATATTTCTGGGTAATACTCCTGTTCCTTTGTCAATGCCAATCTTGGTATGGCGCAAAATATAGGCCAGTAACACGTGTTCTTCACCTCCATGACTGGAGCTTCCAGAAATTTTGCCAAAACCCTATGCCAATGCATTCTCATATATATGCGAGTCTCACATAGGGAGCTTCACTTATATAAGAGAATGCATTGGCCTAACAATATTTACCTTGACCTTGTAAGCCAGTGCATTCTCTTATATATGCATGGTGCCCTATGCGAGACTCGAATATATAAGAGAATGCACTGTCACATGATCTTTAATGCTGCACCAGCCCAGCTCCCATCATGAAAGAGTTATACACTCGCTTCCTTCAGGAGAAATCTACACTGGAGCAGCTCAATGTCGAGACAAGTAGAAAGGGTGCTGAAGTTGATCGATTACGTGCTTCCTTAGAACAAGAGAGAAATGACGTTGAACGGCTGTCACAAGAGAAATCATCGCTCGAAGACAGGATAAATGCTATAAGTCGAGAGCGTGAGATGTTGGATGAGGCAACAAGAAGTGTTGACAACAAACTAAATGGAATGAGGAAGTAAGTTCGCATACATGTGTATATCAATTGATAGTGACCTATTTACTGTACTGTATATTTTTGTTGCACACAGCCTGCAAATAATGTGTCTCTCATTTGGAGAATGCGGTCTCCAAAGTGTGAATTTAGTGATGCTATCCTGCACAGCAGGCTAGCATCACCAAATTCACCCACTGGGGACCCCATTCGGGTGAATTTGGTGATGCTAGTCCGCTCATTCTGCAAATGACAGACACACTATTAGCAGGCTTGTGCACATATATTTTGCATGACCTCATGAATAGTTATAGTAACCTATGATGCACAAAACCTGATGCATAACAAAAAAATTGTTGTGGCCAACAGCTCACCCCCCCCAACATAACCCCCAAATCATACCATGCCCCCTCCCATTCCCCACCCCTCTCACTTTACATAATTTCATTGGGTCTCCAACTGTGTGAAAGTTTTCTTGCACCATCAAATAACTAACAGAACACAAGCAGCAAAAGCAAAAATAGCCACTCTTTTCTGAGCTGCAGTGAAGCTCGAGGGGTCAGGGTACTATGTTTTGAGATTTTTGCAGTTTTGGACCAGGAACCAGTCTATTCAACAAGACACATTGAGTCCGCACAAATAAACAGACATAAGAGTCACAGAAACAATGCCAGACAACAGCTAGGTAGAAATTTTCAAATTACTTAGCAAATATATCAACTTCGAGATGAAAAACTGTATTAAAATGAACTTTTCTTCCATAAAGTAGAAACTAATATGGTTGTTGCTGAAGTTTTGCACATTAGACTAGTCCTTGCCATGATCGAACCAGCTGTCTGATTCATAGTAACCTGACCCTTTCTGCTGCAGTGAACATAATGGAGGCACTGTTGAATTGAGTATGGCCTAAAGTTATGCCCTAAATAATCGACTCCTTAACCACAGCAGAATTATGGGTAACTTTTCAGGATTTAGTCGGAAATATGTCTTGTTTCCATTCATCGGAAAACTCTCAGTGAGCGTTTTCCGATGAATGGCAACAAGCAATATTTGAGATAATCTTGAAAAGTTACCCATAATTCTGCAGTGGTTAAGGAGTCGATTATTTAGGGCGTTACTGTACCATGGACGAGCTGAAGAACAGCTTTCTGATATCACTCAGTCTCTTAACCCTTTCTGTACTGAATAGATTCTCCCATCCAGTTATAAAAGTATATATTGTAATAGTCTATTGTTCATCTGGGGGTATTCAGAAAAATTGAGCAGACAACAGACAGGCAAACTTATTCTCAACATTTCCTAAGGGAACTACAGTCAATTTCGATTTATTGCATCAGTGCATGGCTTTACTTATGCAATTAATGGAATATGCATAAAAGCCGAAATCTTGAAAAAATCAATCGTCAATGGTATAGACAGGGTTAAAATCATGGCTGGCATGTCGATGGCTGAATCGATGTGAAACAAAATTGTAAATAAAAATGATTTTCTACTGTCAGGTAAACTTATTGGTGTTTTGGAGGAAAGATGCTTTTATTATATGGACTTATTATGTTATTGGTCCCCTCCGTCTGTTCACTTTTTTAGTTACCAGATGATAACATCAGTATCTGATTTCAATGGACTGAAATTTGGTATGTGGCACAAAATACAGGTCAAGTTCGAATTTGGGTTCCACCCGCCAATTTTCACCAGAGAGTTATGGCTCAGCTTGTTGTTGAAATTTCCACAGGCGTATATTGCCATGCCCTAGCGATGCTCTTCTTTTTATTATGGCCTGGACATTATTTCAGAAAGAACTATATACCTGAAGAGCCTGTATAGTCTCATTGGTCTGTGGAATTAATTAAAACTCTCTCTTCCCCCACACTCTGATACACACTGACACATACTCTACAATTCGGAATATTTTCATTTTGTTTTATATACAGTAATGCACTAAATAGTCGACTCCTTAAAGGTACTCAATCCGTAAAGAGGGTCCCCATCTCAACAGATTCCAACAACAACAATCCGATCAGAGGGTCCTATATTACTATTTCTTTGGGGGTAAAAAATATTTGATTCGAGTCGAGGAACCCATCAAACAAAGCTCAGGAGTTATTAGATATTGATTTTTGAAATTTGTTAATTGCTCGAGATGAGTACTAATAACTGCCGTCAATTTGGTAACCTGCTCGAGATTTTACGCCAAAACTCTATTCAAACAGACAAGGATGGATAACTCTATAATCAAGTGGTAATAATAGCGAAATTTTGACTGTCTTCTGGGCCAGAAAGAATTCCCGATAATGAAAAATAATAGATTTCTAAAATCGATATCTAACAAATCTGAGCTTTGATGGGTGACTTCCTCGACTCGAATCAAATATTTTTGACCCCCGAAGCCATTGAAATAGTAATTGAGGGGAGTTTTATCGGATTGAGTACCTTTAACCACAGCAGAATAATGGGTAATTTATCAGGATTTAGTCGGAAATATGGATTGTTGCAATTCATCGGTGAGCTCTCAGTGAGAAAAATTTACCAAAATTCTGCTGTGGTTAAGGAGTCGATTATTTATGGGCATTACTGTACATTACTGATCTATTGTACAAATGTTGTTTCATTTATATCCATTTATACTGATTTTACATTTGCAGAAATCTGAAAGCTATGGAGGACAAGATTGATCATACTAGTCACCGTTTGGAGCAGAAAGAAAATGAGTTGCTTCACTTAGAGAAGGATCTTGACGAAGCAAACAGTCATAAAATCATTCTGCTGAAGGAGATTAATAATCAAAAGCTTATAATCAAAGGTAAATTAATAATCAAAAGCTTATAATCAAAGGTAAATATTATTTGTCCCCACATCCAGTTGTAATGATTTAATCAATGTGCATCGCGATGTTTATGTTACAATGCAATTTATATCACAATGCATAATTGCTAGTTGTCAACTTGTCACTATGAATTACTTCAGCCTTCGTTGGAGGAATCAAGATGCTCGAATGGCAACTTTGACCTGCAATTACATGTAGGAAGGGTAAATTTATCTACTTTATTATTCTCATTGATGAATTACAGTAATGCCCTAAGTAATCGACCTGTTAACCCTTTACCCAACAGAAGGGCCCTGTGCCAATGCATTCTCTTATATATGCGAGTCGACCATAGGTCGCCTCGCATATATAAGAGAATGCATTGGCTTAACACATTAAAAATTATAAAATTGTTAAAGAATGTAAGAAAAAATGGTAAAAAGTGTTAAAAACAGATTTTTTTTAGGCCAATGCATTCTCTTATATATGCGAGGCGACCTATGGTCGACTCGCATATATAAGAGAATGCATTGGCACAGGGTATAACTGTAACTATCACAATTTGGTCAAGGAGCCGGTTCCAATGATATCCATATTTGTATGGTTCTATTGAGACAGACCGAAGATATTTTAGGCTGTTGAAGCTTTATTTGGCCGGTTTTGGCCGGTTTGTTGGGTAAAGGGTTAACCACAGCAGAATTATGGGTAACTTTTCAGGATTTAGTCGGAAATATGGCTTACCAGTATAATATGCATGTCTTGTTGAGTGAAGGATATATGTCGTACATGAGCTCAATGTTTTAAAGGTTGAGAGGATATACTGGAATCAGCTTGTACAGTAATGCCCTAAGTAATCGACTCCTTAACCACAGCAGAATTATGGGTAACTTTTCAGGATTTAGTCAGAAATATGGCTTGTTGCCATTCATCGGAAAGCTCTCGGGGAGAGCTTTCCGATGAATGGCAACAAGCCATATTTCCGACTAAATCCTGAAAAGTTACCCATAATTCTGCTGTGGTTAAGAGGTCGATTACTTAGGGCATTACTGTAGATAAGTCACTCTGGGAAATAAATGTTGAAAAACTGAATACTTGATTGTTATTAGATAGCAATTGATCAGATTTGGATGCTAAGGTATGTTTGTCATAAATTGTTATGCATAGAAAAAGATCGCGATTCATTGAATCACAGTGAATCGTTGCAGCCCTATTTCTGCGGTAGATAATAATAATAATGTATAGCATTTGTAAAGCGCCTTTCCCATGAGGCCCAAAGCGCTCAAAGTTTTACAATTATTACCCTGATGAGCCTGACCATTCAGTAACCATCTACTGCTCCCCGGGGACAGGGGGAGGTACAGCCGGGAGTATGCGAGGATACCATATGGCTAGCATACTGACAAGATCTTTCACTGCTCATTATCAGGTACCCTTGTAATGCATGGGTGGTGCAAAGCAGACACAGTACGAGCGACCTTGCTCAAGGGTCACAACTTGGCGCGAGATTCAAACAGTGTACAATCCAACAATTGCACATCGCTCAAGTCGGTCAAGCCACTGCTGTGTGGAAACTCATAACAGACCACCAGCCAGCCGCGAACTCGCCTCGCTGTGTTGACAGCGAAGACAAGTCCAACGCGCTAACCACTGGACCACGGAGCACCAATTAATGCTAAATTCACAAAAGATTGACATATATACAAACAATGCTTAGTTGTAAACTATATCTGTAAAATGTCTGTCCCAAAATGTCCGCCAAAATGGACAAAATCAACTGAAAATTACTCAGCAATTAGATATGTTATACAGACAACTATCCTGCATCGTTTGACACCAAGGTCACTTTCTTACCAATTATCTTCTGGGTGAACTTATCATTTTGCATGCCATGACCATACTACATTGCTGTGGGCATAGGTATCTCTGGCAACATATTAGGGCTAGCATCACTAAATTCACCCTCTGGGGACCTCATTCTGCTAGGCCTCATCTTCTCTGCAAAGTTTCTTTATTATAAAATTTCTATAGAAAATTCTTCACATAGATTCTATTTCTTTTTTAGTTTAGTTTCTCTATATCCCCAAATTGGCAGATGACACATTGCTTAATCGAGGTTCCCAATGGGTGTACATCACAATATTCACCATTTGGGAACTTAAATCTGAGTCTATGTCTCACATAACAGATGAGGCCATGCAGAATGAGGTCCCAAGAGGGTGAATTTGGTGATGCTAGCCCACTGTGCGGGATAGCATCACTAAATTCACCCTCTGAGGACCTCATTCTGCAAATGTCAGGCACACTAAAATCAGGCTTGGAGTGGATGCATCAATTCTACATATTTCCTTTGATTACAGACAACACATCAGAATTGAAGCACATACGAGAGGAAATAATGGAGAGAGACGAACAAATACGACAACAAAACATGGTATGTTTTAAATTACTCACACCAAATTGGATTCTCCCATTCCGTTTTAAAACTATACATTGGAACTATTTGTTCTTCATTTGTTGCGACGTTTAACCCTTTATTTATTAACCCTTCCATGATGGGAGATTCCTGAAATTTTACAAAAACCATTGGCCAATACTCGTATTAGAATTCGCGCAGTACTATTTTTCACTCAGTTTTGAATTCACGTACTTTAAATTCGCGCACCTAGCTGCGCGAATTCAAAACTGACAAAAATATTTTCATAATATTTCGGTGATATTTTCGTATATCTTGAAGCTGATGAAAATTTCGGTTCTTAGTCATTGCTGGGGATAGTATATGTGTCTATTAAACACAATCGCGGTGGATTTACATCGCATTGACAATAAACTAGTAACTACATACATCATAATTTTGTGGCAACCTGGAATATTAGTATCTCTTATACAAGAATTTCAAAAATGTCTATGTTACCATGATTTGTCGCTTGGCATTGTGAGCAATGGTCTTGATAGCGGTTGGCCGAATGTAAATATATGCATACATGTATCAGCATGTATAGGCGTAATTGTCTATTCAACCGTTCATAATATATATAAATTCAGCAACATAGAGTTCTTGTATTTCGTATGGACTGTTTAGATTAAACTTGCGAGTCATACTATTTTTCACTCAGTTTTAAATTTGCGCACATTGGCTGCGCGAAAATTAGTACTGCGCGATTTTAAATACGAGTAATGCAAGTTTCCAATAGGGCACATTTCGTATATAAGAGAATGCATTGGCCTAACAATATTTACCTTGACCTTGTAAGCCAGTGCATTATCTTATAGAGACTCGCATATATAAGAGAATGCACTGGCTCAGGATCTTCAAATGTCATACAGGTATACTAGTAGCACAATGTAATTTTTATATCAGATACATTTTCTGACTAATACTAGATAAGGGAAGTTATCATGATACATAATTACAATGTGCACAAAAAATCAAAAATAGAATTAAAGTCCTCAAAGATTCAGAAAAAAAATTGTCTGAGACTCAAATATTTTTTTTTTATTTTCTATATCAGTATGTGATCATTCAAGGATTGCTCTATGACCGTCATTTGAGTAATGCAGCTCTGACTCTGTGGATTTTGTAGAGAGGTTCACTACTGTGTAATTCTTTGTGGTTGATCATAGATTCATCAAATTGGTAGCCCATCTATGACAGTTTAGTAAAGAGTGCAGAGTGTAGAGTTATTCAGGATACTGTTAGCTTCTTCGAGAAGGAAGATTTTGATTGAGTTTCAACCACTGGGTGATGAATACTTTAGCTTTGTCCATCTTGTTAAATCCTGGTCCATTTTTCATTCAAGGACCAGAAAGATATTTCACGCCAGAAAGATGATTGCAAGGTGGAAATCGAGAGATTATCTGAGGCTGTGAGACTTACCCGACTAACGGCTGAGGAGATTGAGCGACAACATGAGTATAAGCAAACTGAGCTTGAAGAACTCATTCGAGGTGTCGAAAAGAAGGATCTCGAATATCAAGAAGCACGAAGGGTTAGTATCAATTCATATCTATTCTCGGCATTCTTCTTGATGAGCATCAAAACTATATATCTTGTTTCGCTCACTTAGTAAAATCAGAAGAAAAACCAACATACGAACCTTCTGTATTATACACTTGTGTATCCAGGGGATATACACAAGTAAACTAAGTCATTATTTTGAACGACAATACATTGCCGGTGTATCCTCATGTCGCATTATTGGGCGATTGTTCGTCTGTATAAGTTGATAACATAATCATCGTCTTATAGGCCTGCACGTAGTGACCGTGTGATTAGAATATAGGGACGTTTTCAATGACTGTATATATAAGGTCTAGGCAACTAGACCCAAATTCAGAATGCCGAAAATGAAAAATAATACTAGTATACAAAATCCAAAATGAAAAGAGCGTCTTTTTCCACCATTGCCCAAACTTCTTGACTGAAATGTTACCCAATAGCAACATCTTGGTCACGTTAAGCATATGTGGTTGTAGAGTCACACGCTGTTCAAATCTCGTGCCAAGTTGTGTCCCTTGAGCAAGGTTAATCGTACTGTGACGGCTTTGTCGCACCTAGTCTATACCGAGACATGAAATAGGTACCTAGCATGATGGGAAAACAATATGTCTCTCTGCTCCAGTGAAGCGCCTGCAAAATGGCAGCATACATTAGACTCAGTACTGCTGAACAACTGGGGTAATAATGTACAGTAATGCCCTAAATAATCTCACTGAGAGCTTTCCGATGAATGGCAACAAGCCATATTTCCGACTAAATCCTGAAAAGTTACCCATAATTCTTCTGTGGTTAAGGGGTCGATTATTTAGGGCATTACTGTAACTGTTTAACTATTCATGTGATTAAGAGCTATATATTATTATTATTCTTATACATTCATGACATTGAGTATGCAAAATGGACATCTTGCCAAGAGACCAATAGATTGTGGCTTATCAGTCAGCAGTAATTTTACTCCCACTCATTGAGAGAATTGGGGGGTATACTGGATTTACCTCGTCCTTCCGTCCAGACATTTATCCATCCATTCCTCTGTCTAGCCGTTCTCTCAGGACATTTATCCATCAGTCCATCCAGGCAGATATTTACAAACATTGGTTGTCAGATCTGAATGAAATTTGTTATGGATGTTCACTTGTTTTTTGGTGATTTTCCGGAAATGTTGGGGTTTTTTGGTCCTTTTCAAGCAGATATCTCCACCACCGTTTTACGAATCTCAATGAAATTTGGTACAAATGTTGACTACTATGAGGGCAATCAATTGAGTGTTAAATTTTTTTTTTTACTCTTTTTCTATTCTTGAGTTATTCAGGTCTATTTATTTGGAAGTATTGTTTTTTTGTCCGTATCTCTACCACCGGTTGACAGATATCAATTAAATTTGGTATGTATGTTAACTACTATGTTGGCAACTTGGCATTGAATTGAGTTTTCAATAATTTTGTTCATGTTCCATTCTAGAGTTATTTATCTTTGTTTATATGAAAAAATTGGGGTTTTTTTCCGTCCGACCAGATATCTCAACCATACTTTGTTGGTTCGAATTTGCCGTGGGGGTTTGCCAGCACCGCCGGTGCAACCTCTTGTTGTTCTTCATTTGCGCTGGTCACTATCCCATTATCTACTGAGGTTCATTACATTAGAATGTCTTGTGAACCTTACCCATGTCCACCCTCAGAGTTTAATCGTTTCTATACTAAATGGATTCTCCCACCTAGTTATAAAAGTATACATTTGTATATCCTATTATTCATTTGGAGGGGTGTTCAAGTAAAACTAGCGGATGACAGACATACGAACAGATAATACAAGTGTAGGAGAATTCCTATTCATTATTGAGAAATTACAGATTATTAGGCCAAAAACAAAAAGTTTTGGTTCTCAGGCCCCGCCGCATTGAATAAAAAGGGCCTTTTTATTGCAATGCCTGATGTTATGACAAAAATTTGTGGATTTTATCAACATGTCCATAGCAGATACGTGTTGAATATTAGTGTGCATTGAGCTCCAACATGTATTGTATTAAAAAGTGACTTGCAGGCTTACAACATGAAGTAGATGACTACAATTAAGAAAATGATTAGCTGATCCTCATGCTCTTCTTACAATTAGTCTTTGTGAACAACTTACACTAATTGTAACTTTATACAATTGAAAGGCACAGGACTAAATTCAGGATCACATATTAGAATGGAGAGGTATCAGTTTTTAGACAACAATAACAGTAGTTAATGTCAGGGGCATTATATATTGTTAGGTAATCCCAGTCATAAACTGGTAGTACAATGTCATTTTTATATAAGACTAAATGAGTTTATATGCATGACAGTTCCCTCTACTTTTCTGGTTATTACTAGACAGAGGAAGGTATCTTTGTCCATGCTTACTATGCGCAGAAAAAAATAAAAAATAAAAAATAAAACCCTCCCTCCCTCATTGATTTGAAAAAATAATTGCCCGAGATCCAAAACATTTTTTTTTTTGGCCTTATACACTCTAAATACAAATTAATTAATGAGGACTAGAACAACCACAATGTAACAAAAGAAAAGAGAAGTGTGACAGCCCCAATTCCAAATCAAAGTTGCCCTCTTTTGCCTCAACTATTATAATGTATTTACTGCTAAATAAAATATGTCTAAACCTCTATTATAATCTATTTTATGTTGTAGGTACTGACTAAGATGAAAAATGAAATTTCTAATGAAGAATCGAAACTAAACAAAGTAAGAACTTTTAGCCATTGATCACCTCTCCAGAATCCTATAGACAGATGTTACCTGGTTTTGCGAACACTTGATCATGTAGATAGCTGTTAAAAATACAGTAATTCCCTAAATAATAGACTCCTTAACCACAGCAGAATTATGGGTAATTTTTCAGGATTTAGACTCTTACTGAGAGCTTTCCGATGAATGGCAACTAGCCATATTTCCGACTAATTCCTGAAAAATTCCTGCTGTGGTTAAGGAGTCAATTATTTAGGGCATTACTGTATTCAGAATGCCAGAATTTTCCTTTATGGTGTAGTAATTCCGTTCATATATTCAGAATGCATGAAATTTCCTGTCCCAATATCCACAATAGATAGTTGTTGTCTCCAATTTACATCAGCATGTTACCTGTATTATTTGATTTTATAAATATACACAAATTTATTTTAAATTAATTTAAATTTGCATGGCTCCGTTATTCTCTATGCATGATTCTTGATATAACTTCACTTTAAGCCAAGTTCTTAATGTTACACCACACCTAGGATATGCTAGACTGTCAAAAGTCTACTCCAGTGTTCCAAATAAACATGCACTCCCAAATAAATGTATCAATGCTAGTCATGCAAATTGTGCATCATTATGTTCAGCTGGCGTCAAAATGTATACAGCTGGTATCAACGGAGAAATAAGAAACAATGCCCAACAACAAAACATCAGTACTCAAGTTTCCGGCGGAGAGAGCAAATAACATAAACATGCAGATCCAAATAAGCAAGCCTGTTTAGTGTGCCTGTCATTTGCAGAATGAGGTCCTCAGAGGGTGAATTTAGTGATGCTATCCCGCACAGCGGGCTAGCATCACCAAATTCACCCTCTTGGGACCTCATTCTACATGGCCTCATCTGCCATGGGAGACATGGACTCAGATTGAAGTTCCCAAATGGTGAATATTGTGATGTACCCCCATTGGGAACCTCTATTATGCAATGTTGTCTGCCAATTTGGGGATCTAGAGAAACTAAACTAAAAAAGAAATAGAACCTATTAAAATTTGATAATAAAAAAACTTTCCAGAGAAGATAAGGCCTAAGCAGAATGAGGTCCCCAGAGGGTGAATTTAGTGATGCTAGCCCGCTATGCGGGATATCGTCACTAAATTCACCCTCTGGGGACCTCATTCTGCAAATGACAGGCACCTTATTCTCAGACCTGGCAGGATGGAAATTTTTTATTAAAATAATAAACATGAACATTTATTTGGAACACTAGAGTAAGATCTAAGTCTGAGTTCTAATTCAGTGATGAATTTCTTCATTTTGATTTTAGTTATGTCTACCTTACTCATATTTATATTCGCACAGTATTATCTTTTGCTCAGTTTTGACTTCGCTCACTTTGAATTTGCGCACCCTGACTTGCAAATTCAAAACAGACGGCTCCTAATTATTCTTGAAAGTAGATTTAAAGACCACCTCACTCTAAATGTACATCATGCGTAGAAGATAACTGTTAATTATTTAGATGTTAAGATAGGTATATTCCACACTCCTACAGTAATGCCCTAAATAATCGACTCCTTAACCACAGAAGAATTATGGGTAATTTTTCAGGATTTAGACGGAAATATGACTTGTTGCCATTCATCGGAAAGCTCTCACTGAGAGCTTTCGATGAATGGGAACAAGCCATATTTCCAACTAAATCCTGAAAAGTTACCCATAATTCTGCTGTGGTTAAGGAATTGATTATTTAGGGCATTATT
This sequence comes from Siphonodentalium dalli, assembly GCA_032622095.1. Taxonomy (NCBI): domain Eukaryota; kingdom Metazoa; phylum Mollusca; class Scaphopoda; order Gadilida; family Siphonodentaliidae; genus Siphonodentalium; species Siphonodentalium dalli. Next base: position 45,592,333 of record CP136069.1, on the reverse strand, counting down.
GTAGGTATATTCCACACTGCTAGCTTCAGAAATGCCACTTCTTAATTTACTTGTATATTGATCAATAGACAGACCTCTTTATTTTACCTGTTTGTTCGCTAACCCCTTTGAGTCATACTATTTATCGCTCAATTTTAAATTCATGGAGCTATGGGTGCGTGAAAACTAGTACTGCTCAAATTTAAGCATGAGTAAGGTATTACCCTTGAAAATTATCACACTAAATTTGTTCACAGTTCACCCTATCCTTTATTCAGAATTTAGTTTGTTTTACCTATAATTCACCTGTTCACTTTACTAATAATTTTCAGCTTGTGAGTAGTGCTAATTTAGATTTGGATCAAATACGAACCAACTTGAATCAGAAACATCTGGAGTTAGATAAAACAGCAAAATCTATCAACATCATAAAGGTTTGTATACAGATTTTTGTCACAAAATATCATAAGAAGGTCTTGAGTAAATATGCGACACATATATTTAGTACCATGGGAACCTGTGCACCTGCGATTATGATGTCTGTCTGACTATTTTTTGTGGAGTCATTCCCCTTTTTCGACTTAGAACATTTTTGCAACATGCATAATTTTGTCCGAGCTTTTATTCCTACATTTTTCGGTCAATAGGTTTAGGGTTAGGGGTTAGGGTTGTGCACCTGCATTGGGAATCTGTTAATTTATTATTTGAACTAAATGTTTACTGACATGTGAAACATCTTAGTGTTTTAAAAACACGGGGGGGGGGGGGGGGGGGGTATCCTTAGTCCCATTGGGGTAAAGTCACACTTCTAGTTTTTTTTTGGAAAAGTACTGTTTGTGTAATTTCGCACATTACTACTAAAACGATTCTTTCTTGTTTCTGGAGAAAACAAAAATTTTCTTACCAAAATAAAGTTATTTGAACCAATAAACTAACGATTGTACTTGATAACAATGATCAGCTTTTAAGTTTGCAATTTTCTGAAGAATTTGATTCATGTCAATTTAATTAAGCATTTTTTTTAAACTTGGTCATGAATAACTCTGTAGTATATTGCATTTATTCCAAATCCCATCATATAGCATTGGAAATTACCAAACACTCTTTGACAATGTTAACACCTAGTAACGTTTCCACACCAAACAGGTAAGTTCTGCATAAATGTCATACATATTTAAGATATTTCTTCATAGTATGATCAGGGACCAGCCTAGAAGTTTCAAATTGGGAGAAGTCACTTCTCCCTATTTGATTTAATAGGGAGACGTTCTCAGGGAGAAGTCATAATGTCTGAAGTTCAATTTTTACCCCAACATCACCCTTCTATGATCCAATAAGTATTATGTTATACAAGAGCCCATTCATAAAACCATTATGGTGAGGAGAAACTACACTATTATATTTAGTAAATACACTTTAAATATAAGATAAGATAAGATAAGATTTTATTGTCACAACTTCAACATTGAAGGTTAACATAAAACACAAATGAAACATATACATGAACATTTCACATAGACAATAAAACAAATATTTACGTACTGTAATGTGGTACGCCAAGGCTATACGACTGACATAAGTGTATAGGGTAAATCGTTACTGCTTGAGGTTGGCATTAGACACTAAGTTCTTTCGTTGCTCGAATGCGGTATATATATACCTTACGATATTCTGCGTGATGTCGTGATCGAATGAACGGAAGATAATGTTAAGGAAATATTCTTTAATTACGTTATTGCAGTCAATGCTACTAATATTCGCGATGGTATCAAATAATTCCCGTCTTAACGTTCGATATGTTGGGCAATGTAAGATGAAGTGTGCTTCATCCTCTGTTTCTGCATCGCACATCGGGCATTTTCGAAGATTTCTGGCAGGCGCTTTGCCATTGACGTCACGTTTATGCCTATCAGTTTCTATCGACAATGAGTGAGCGCTTATCCTGAGCCGGGTAAGCGCCATTAGCTCATCTGTGGTATTTGGGGAGAGAAGATATATATGCTGTCTGGTATATGAGAGAGAAGTCACTTCTCCCTAGAACAGAAATAGGGAGAATTAGCACAATTTAGGGAGAAGATTTCTCCCAAGTCACCATCTAGGTCGGTCCCTGGGTAGGATGTGTGATGAATATGTACTGGTTATTATCTCTGCTTGAGATATGCAGAATCTAGTTGAATCGGCAGTTAAAACATACTACACAAATAAATTCAGCCAATCAGTGTGAGCTGTACTATTTTAATACTACCAGTCAGAATTTCTTGGTCCAGATACAAAATTGTGGTTGGTCAGCAATGGTCTACAATAACAACATTCAAGAGAGTTTATCATTCATGAACCACACAAGCCTGAGTTTAGTTATCCTGTCATTTACAGCAGGCTAACATTACTAAACTCACCCTCTGGGGCCCTCATTCTGCTTAGGCCTCATCTTCTCTTGAAAGTTTCTTTATTATAAAATTTCTATAGAAACTTCTTCACATAGATTCTATTTCTTTTTTAGTTTTTTTTTAGAGGTTCCCAATGGGTGTATATCACAATATTCACCATTTGGGAACTTCAATCTGAGTCTATGTCTCCCATAGCTGATGAGCCATGCAGAATGAAGTCCCCAGAGGGTGATTTTTGGTGATGCTAGCCTGCTATGTGGGTTAGCCTCACTAAATTCACCCTCTGGTGACCTCATTCTGCAGGCACACTAAACTAAGGCTTGGAACCACAGGAATTTTTCTAGCCGTTTTGTGAAAGGGTCCCCGGGCCTTTTCCATTGGAAAAATTTGTTCCATAGAGGAATAACATTTGAAATATATAGTTGTAATTTAACCATTAAATTTTTTTTTTAGAGTATCTATTCCTATTTTATGCTAATGGAGCGAAAGGACTTGAAAATTGTTATAAACTGAATGTGAAGTCCTATCATTTGTTCAGAAACAAGAGACTCTCTGTTAATTGGGAATTTCGGGGTCAGAAATTGGAAATAAACTTGACTATTTCCAATTGGGTATGGGGCACATTTGCTGTCCCTGTTGTTACTGTAAAAAATCTCTGAACCAGTCCATGTGTAAGACTGAACAAAGAGTAATATTAGTGATAAGAGATATCTATGGATTTGATCATCCCATTGTAATCTAATTTCAGAAAGATGCTGAAAAACTTAATATAACGGAAGACAAAGTTTTCGAGTTACAGAAATATGTAAATGACCTTGGTAAGTATTAGTAATATGGGGAACAGCACCCTAGCACCCTAGCCAGTATATTGTTGAAGGTTGTGCATGGGATGTAGAATCTAGTTATTATTATAAAATAAAGGGTTAATCATGGTCATATCTGACATCTGTGACACTTATTTATCACATAATTAGTCCTAAATTCAGACTCATATTTTTAGTAAGACACACATATTATCGGCACGTGCAGTGACTTAAGATCGTAGTGCATTGATGTCAATGCCAAATTTATTATTGTGTTAATTAGATTATAAATATGATATTCGATTTGTGTCGGGTTATTTTGTGTTGACTGTGACACAGATAAACATGGGTTCTAAGGGCGGTTGAACAATTTTGTCAACATGAGAAGACACATTTAAAATGGAATTATAGTTTTTCTTGATGGTGTCTTTACTGCCTCTTTGGTTGTGATAAGGAAATCAATATTAATTGTTTTTAACCCCAGCCATTTCGAGATTGTTTTTCCTCGCTAAAATATGATTATGTGATCAAATGGATCATAAATTTGTCGCAATTCTATACGAAATTTATTAACTGAGTGCAATAAATTTAACTGGAGCCGAGCTTTATATAGAATTGCGACTAATAAGAAATCCTCTATGTCTCTCACTGTTTTAACCCTTTACCCAACAGTAATATGACTGACGTCATTACCTCCAGCCAATACTGACAGGAGAGAACATCGCCACCCCAGACTGTACACAAATCACAATTGCGGGGTATATTGATTTAGTCGACTTGAAAAATAGCACCGCGGCGACGCAGTTTTCGTTTTATTACGATTTTATTGTGAAATGTCAATTAAATTGTACAAAATCGACCACAAAACCCAATAAAAACTTAAACATTAATAATGTAACATCCATTTTATTGTTTACATTACAAATAAAAGCAATAGGTTGTGTTATAATGCAATATTTTTGTTGTAAACTATGACGAAAAAAAACCCCACAAAACTCAGGGCTCTCTGGGGCTTTCTGGACGCTACGCGGCAGGGCTCTCTAGGGCTTTATGGCCGCTACACGGCAGGGCGATCTGGTGCTAACTGAACGCTAATGGGATACTGATACAAATATCTTATTAAAACAAGTTTCATAAAATATTCTTCAGACTTTCTTCAACTTAGCCTGTCTTTTAGAGAAAGTTATATTTAATAGTTTAAAAAAACTAATATTAACATTTGATAAGGATTTTCTCACAACTTTGATGTGCTTTATCTAGAAACTGAGGTTGGAGAGAAAAACCATGAAAAGAGTGAGCTAGCCTTAGCACTGAAGAGATCACATGAGGAACTACAGAAACTGAGAACCTCTTCAGTCAAGGTGAGATTTACCATATATTACAGTCAATACTATCACTATCAGTAGTGTGTGGGGTTTCTATGAAGGTCCAGTTAGTTGTGGATATTCAATGCCTCTTATTGGAATGGAATCGCAATATTTTCTATTGTAGGGTAATGTTCCAGATAGATGACAAAGGGGTGCATAGGGTTTGGGGGCATAAAGTTACCTTTTATGCTTCACAGAATGCCACGAAAGATCTGCGCAATTAATTATAATATCAATAGAAACAGAACTGTTATATACTCGTTTTCAAGAGCTTTATATAGGATATGTCCGTTAAAGCATTGAAAACATTTATCTTTTCTTCCTTTAGCCCAAGCCTGAGTTTAGTGTCATTTGCAGAATGAGGTCCCCAGAGGGTGAATTTAACTGCTTAGGCCTCATCTTCTCGGGAAAGTTTCTTTATTATCAAATTTCTATAGAAACTTCTTGACATAGATTCTTTTTCTTTTTTTAGTATAATTTCTCTATATCCCCAAATTGGCAGACGACACATTGCATAATCGAGATTCCCAATGGGTGTACATCACAATATTCACCATTTGGGAACTTCAATCTGAGTCTGTGTCTCCCATAGAATATGAGGCCATGCAGAATGAGGTCCCCAGAGGGTGAATTTGGTGATGCTAGCCCGCTATGCGGGATAGCATCACTAAATTCACCCTCTGGGGACCTCTGCAAATGACAGGCACACTAAACTCAGGCTGCTTTAGCCATTATCTATGGGTAGAAAGCATGCCCCTTTCAGATGTTTTGCCCTCTGTTGATTCTGGCAGCATTAACCCTTTACCCAACAAACCGGCCAAAACCGGCCAAATAAAGCTTCAACAGCCTAAAATATCTTCGGTCTGTCTCAATAGAACCATACAAATATGGATATCATTGGAACCGGCTCCTTGACCACATTGTGATAGTTACAGTTATGCCCTGTGCCAATGCATTCTCTTATATATGCGAGTCGACCATAGGTCGCCTTGCATATATAAGAGAATGCATTGGCCTAAAAAAAATCTTTTTTTACCATTTTTTCTTACATTCTTTAACAATTTTATAATTTTTAATGTGTTAAGCCAATGCATTCTCTTATATATGCGAGGCGACCTATGCATTGGCACAGGGCCCTTCTGTTGGGTAAAGGGTTGAGTGCATGTATTATACATCTGACTGGACCTTCATCATCACTATTCACTTTGAGCTTCTTTTACAATTTTTCACATTTATAGATATAGGTTCACCTTTGGCTTATATTTGGAAAGAAGGTGGGTGAAGGTGCTTTAAGTTTGATATTATTTTTCTCCTATTTACTTTTAAAATGTATTCACTATAAATCTGGTGTGATTATTAACTTATATGTGTCAAAGTCTTGAATTAGGGTACAGTTGGAAAAAATTTCCTGCCAAATTATGTCATGAAATTCATCATAGATGGCTATCTTTTGGATGATTCATTTCAGAATTAAAGAATATGTGTCATCGATTGTTTTATCACTAATTAGAGCCATTCTTTTATTACCATGAGTTATTGCATGACTGATTCTAGCCAATATATTTAACCCTTTTAAGAAATTACACAGATCTCACTGCGCATATAGAAAACTGTTGTGGATGTCATATAAAGTTTGTCATTTATAATATAACACACTACAACCTTATCCGACAAATTCCCTGTAAAATTGCCAGCATGTGAACGCACCCTTAATTTTTCACAAGAGTTATCACTTTGAATAACATGCCTTATAACACTCATCATAGGAATTACAATCACTGAAAACAGAGAAAGATCATTTGAAAAATATCGTCAATAATTTACAAGGACAACTCGATGATTCACAAGAAAAGCTCAGTGATTTACAAGGACAATTTGATTGCTCTCAAGAAAAACTTGGTCATTTGCAAGGAGAGTTCGATTCAAAAGAAATACTTAATGAGTTTCAAATGGAAATTTATGAACATCAGGTAAAGGTTGATCACTAACATGTTGATAAAAGGGTTCTTTATGGTTCTTTTATGAATTGAAATTGTTTATGCGCATGATTACTTATGATCCATTGCAATGCTGGGACAATACACAAGAGAACCACATAAAGTGTTTCAAAAAATTTGAAATTTTGGACTACAATTTTGTAATTTAATGTTATTCTACTGTTTAGTTTGATAATTTTATTTGAATTTAAAATTTTAGTGATTTTCTCTTTGATACTATAATAATCAGCATACATAAAAGTGTACTGTACACTAAATCCGGCCATTTTTGGGACTCAACAGAATATATTCAAGAAATGAATGAATTTGAGCCATTCATTAGTGCAAAATACACTGACATGCTCAATGAATGATGCAAGCAACATGGTAATTATAATGAAAATGAATTTATGACTGTTGTCTGTATCATTCATATTGTAAATGGGTGTATTTGTCACTCAACCATGGCTCAAATTCATTCATTTGTTGCATATATTATGTTGAGTATAAAATGAGATGGTCCCATAAATGGCCAGATTGACCCCTTTAAGTGAAAGTTGTCATCCAGCATTGCATTTTAATCTTTATTATTTCTTCATTGATATTGTATCATTTCATAAATTTAGATATTTTTTCACTTTATATTTGATATGTGACTTACAATAATCTTTGTTCAGTTCCTTCTTATCTATGTTAAGGCAGGGCCAATTTAAAGTGTTGGTTTACAAATATTTGGGTTAACATATAAACAACAGATGTTCCTTTATATGCTGTAGTTGAAAATAAAGCTTCTGGCACTATTTAACCCTTCCTATACTAAATAGATTCTTCCATTCAGTTATAAAAGTATACAGCAGAAGAGTCTATTATTCATCTGGAGGCAGGTTCAAAAATTTTAAGCAGAAGATAGATAATAGAAAGTGCAGAAGGAACTTATTTATTGGTGGGAAATTTTCAAATAATAAGTTCCACGTATGGTTGAATTTATTTTATTACATATCTATCAACGTAATTCGCATGATCGCACGACTTTCCAAGCGTGTGATAATTCTCAGAATCGCACTAGTGCAATCTGTCGACGGAACTATTTCATTCAGTGTTGTTAGACTGGTTCTCGCCGTTACTATTTTTACTTTTTAAATCACGACAATAAAGAAACAATAAGCGATCAATCGATGAGATGATTCATTCAAGTAATTTCATTTCAAGAATATGTTTGTCGAGGCACAGAATTTAATTTCAAACGCATCATTAAAGATGGGTCAAGGTTACTCGCGAATAGATGGGCTCCTGTCTGATTGTTGAGTTAACCCTAAAATGCAGTTAAAACTCAATTAAATTCACATTTTCTGTACTGGAGATGTACGATTGTGAGTCAACTTACTATGATAAGGAGATATGTAATAAAAATAGAACCACATTAGTGTCTGGATTTTGACGAATTATCGCACTCGATTTGTTGGCGGAACGCGATACCTCTCGTGCGGGACTGCGTCCCGCAGTCGAGGTATCGCTCCGCCAACAAATCTCGTGCGATAATTTCGTCAAAATCCAGACACTCATGCGGTTCTATCTATATCTGAACATTTCCTAAGGGATAAGTGAGAAGTTTGATTCTCTATACTAAAATAAAATTAGTTGCAGCCGACAAGCATTTTGTTTTTTTTTCTAATTAAATATATCTGTGGCAGGAGAGTTTGTTAGTCAACAAATTAAACTGGCCGAGCCTTATCTTAACTTCCTTTTGTCTATTCACCTTTAATTAGCTATTATTCACTTACCTGGCATTACAATCACCTGCTTATTGATGAAATCACCAAAATGGTTGGTACCTTTTAGAATCGAAATACCTATAATGGGGGACATTGGTGTGTGATTTCAGTCTGACCCTTTAAATAAAAGGTGTCGTTACAAGAAACTGAAGAGATAAATCTTCATATAATCCACAGAATGGACCTTTCCACTGCCGTCAATCAAATAATTATTATCAGATAATTTCTACGAATCAGTGACTGAGCCGCCCGCTTGCTGCATTGAGAATTCTTTGTTCACCCTTATTTTGATATTCACGCATACTTTCAGTGTTAAATTGGCAACTCTCAAACAACATTTTTGTGGTCAAATCATAATGTACTCAAATTTCGATTTGCGCAATAATGTTGGATATTCATCAATTATTATAACAGGTAAAGAATGTATATCTTGGGTGCATTATTGCACATCAGCAGCACTGAAAAACTAATTAAACTGTTCCTGCAGATGCTTTGTCACCTAGCAACCATAATCTCATCCCACTAATACTTATGTGTGGAAAGATCCATTGATCCAGCACCTTACTGATTCTCTCAATGGCATCACATTCTGTTGTTTTGTCTCACTGGCATCACATTCTGTTGTTTTCTCTCACTGGCATCACATTCTGTCGTTTTGTCTCACTGGCATCACATTCTGTTGTTTTGTCTCACTGGCATCACATTCTGTTGTTTTGTCTCACTGGCATCACATTCTGTTGTTTTCTCTCACTGGCATCACATTCTGTCGTTTTGTCTCACTGGCATCACATTCTGTCGTTTTGTCTCACTGGCATCACATTCTGTTGTTTTCTCTCACTGGCATCACATTCTGTCGTTTTGTCTCACTGGCATCACATTCTGTTGTTTTGTCTCACTGGCATCACATTCTGTTGTTTTGTCTCACTGGCATCACATTCTGTTGTTTTGTCTCACTGGCATCACATTCTGTTGTTTTGTCTCACTGGCATCACATTCTGTTTTGTCTCACTGGCATCACATTCTGTTGTTTTGTCTTACTGGCACCAAATTCTGTTGTTTTCTCTTACTGGCATCACATTCTGGTGTTTTCTTTCACTGGCATCACATTCACTTGTTTTCTCTCATTTGCGTCACATTCTGTTGTTTTATCTCACTGGCATCACATTCTGTTGTTTAATCTCACTGGCATCACATTCTGTTGTGTTATCTCACTGACATCCCATTCTATTGTTTTATTTCTTGAAATTGATACAAGCCGCATACATAGTCTGATAAATAGAAGCCATGTTGAGTACTGAAAAATAGTTTATGATATCATACAGGATGTGGAACCATTGAAAACAGAGAAGAAAGTTTTGAATAAACTGATTTATGATTTGAAGGAAATGGGTGATAAGGCTAAGGTAACAGGGTGTGGCCAGATATCAGCTTCGATAACGGGTCAGGGTGAATTGAACAGCAACAGACAATCTATAAACAATTAAGTGTCCCCTTGAACAATTTCTTTGCTAATTGAAAGCTCAAAGTTAACCATTTTTATACAGAACAGATTCTCTCATTCAGTTTTAAAAGTTTACATTGGAAGGATCTATTATTCATTTGAAGAGGTGTCATGAAAAATTAGCAGACGACAGACAAGCAAAAAGATAATAGAAGAACAGAAGTATTCATTTTAATTGGAGGGAACTGTTCGGATAATAAGATCAACAAATGACCTATGGTAGTTTGTTGAACTTATTATGTGAACATTTTCAAAGGGAACTACTCATCAATGAGTATTTAGTAAAGACAGGGTTAAATATCAGTTTTATATCATTGATGGTTATGTTATGTTCACCTCACTGAAGAAATTCAATTGTTGGTGCTCTGTTGAGGCAACTTCAGGACTGCATTGCATTAATTCGGATTTATATCAAATGCCACTATTGAATGCGGTCGGACAGCAGTGTAAATGATGTGGCGGAGTAGACTTTATATTTTGAGATTATCTGCATGAGGATAAAAATCTCCCAAATCACACAATTGTTATATTTCTTTGAAACATCAAATTAATTATAATCTGCAGAATTGCAACATGTTAATGCAGACCTATATCAAATGTCATGCTGCACCAGCGCGGATCCTGTCATAAAAGGGTTAAAAACCCTCTAGATGAACAATAGATCATTGTAATGTATAATTTTATTAACCCTTTCAGTGCCGAGTCCGATTTTTGTATCAACCCATATTTCCTTGATCATTTTTCAAATTTATTGATTATAATAATGTGATACATTGATGGAAAGAGCTCTAGAGCTCTTTCCATCAATGTATCACATTATTATAATCAATAAATTTGAAAAATGATCAAGGAAATATGGGTTGATACAAGAGCTCTTTCCATCAATGTATCACATTATTATAATCAATAAATTTGAAAAATGATCAAGGAAATATGGGTTGATACAAAAATCGGACTCGGCACTGAAAGGGTTAAAGAAAGAATTAATGTGAGAGGATATTTTAGAGAATTCTCTTTTTCCTCTCCACATAATAGGAAAATACATTTTCTGCAGAAAGGGGGACTATTTCTCCCTTGTTGCCTTATATAAGCTGATGTTTCGGTGTACTATGTGCCATAGTAGATAACATTGTGTGGTTGCCCTATAAGCTGAGGTTTTGGTGCACTATGGCATAGTAGATAACATTGTGTGGTTGCCCTATAAGCTGAGGTTTTGGTGTACTATGTGGCATAGTCGATAACATTGTGTGGTTGCCCTATAAGCTGAGGTTTTGGTGTACTATGTGGCATAGTCGATAACATTGTGTGGTTGCCTTATAAGCTGAGGTTTCGGTGTACTATGTGCCATAGTAGATAAATTGTGTGTTTGCCTTATAAACTGAGGTTTTGGTGTACTATATGACATAGTAGATAAAATTTTGTGGTTGCCTTATAAACTGAGGTTTCGGTGTACTATGTGGCATAGTCGATAACATTGTGTGTTCGCCTTATAAACTGAGGTTTTGGTGTACCATGTGCCTCGGTGTACTATGTGCCATAGTAGATAACATTTTGTGCTTATCGGCATGTTTGTTGTGTTTGCTTCACTAGGAGTGACTATGTAGTGAATGCATTTTTTATCAATGCTTTCCACCAATAACACCAGATTATCTGTGCAAACAGTTTGTTTTTTGTACCATGTACGACCGCAATTGTACTTATTACTAAAGTATGTCATTGCCTAACTGACAGTAATGTCAATTTATTGCAAGAGGTCCATTTTTGGCGTATTTTGCATGCAAGATTGATAGAGTTAACTATTTTATTTCTCTTTTAATTTTCACAGCAGCTTTTGTGGCAGGCTGGCAGAATAACTTATTACTTATCAACAAAACAGTTTCTACTATTTGTTTTGCTGACATTAGACATCTTTGCTCCTGAGATTTCAATCTCCCTCTGCTATCTTCGGATTTAATTTACGATCCTCAATTAAGCTTTCACCTAATATTCTTTCTTCTGCATATTCTCTGCACTTATGCTTTACTGGCTGTCCGATAATATCCTGAGGGTGTCGCCCCCTACCCTACATATCACCTTGTAACTTGGGTGTAATAAAATACTTTCTTCTTCCCTCTGCTTGAACTAATACCTATTCAAGAAATACTACAGTAATGCCCTAATTATTCGACTCCTTAACCACAACAGAATTATGGGTAATTTTTCAGGATTTAGTCGGAAATATGGCTTTTTGCCATTCATCGGAAAGCTCTCACTGAGAGCTTTCCGATGAATTACAACAAGCCATATTTCCGACTAAATCCTGAACAATTACCCATAATTATGCTGTGGTTAAGGAGTCAATTATTTAGGGCAATACTGTATTATACAAAGGAAACCAGATATTTCTTCTCTTCAGTCTCAACTTTTAATATAACTACATGTGAGTTATGTTAACTCAACTTTCTGTTCCCTACTAAATTAAACAGTTTCGCTAAATGTTCTATTCCACACTAAATCGCTGTATCTATATCGACACCAAACTTATGCTATTTCAAGTTAGTTAAATTTTGGTTATGAGTTATCTCCTCGACACTTGCAAACACTGATCCATTTCTCTGTATCCTTGATCGTTCTGTTCAATTTACTACAGTAATGTCCTAAATAATCGACCCCTAAACCACAGAAGAATTATGGGAAATTTTTAAGGATTTAGTCGGAAATATGGCTTGTTGCCATTCATCGGAAAGCTCTCAGTGAGAGCTTTCCGATAAATGGCAACAAGCCATATTTCCGACTAAATCCTGAAAAAATTTGCCATAATTCTGCTGTGGTTAAAGGGTTATCTACTATCTATTCTTATCCATACCAACCAACGCCAACCCATTTCCTTCTAGTCATGATCTCCAATTTTCTATTCTTCTTGTAATGGATTTTCTCAGGAATTGAATTCACTTAAGCAGCAATCCTTCTTGCGAGTCAAAAGCCTACAGAGTTTGGCCGAAGAACAGTTCCTGAGAGCTAGAAACCTCTCAATGGAACTCCGTGCCCTGAAAGAGGAGAAATCCAAAACCAAGAAGGTACCGATATCTAGACGATAAATTATAATGATATATATATATCCATCCCCAAGATTTTTTTGGTTTTGTTAAATTTCGTTGAACAGTATAAGCCCTTTTTTCATTTCAATGACTTATGCCTTGTTGAGTTTGCATTGACATTAACACCGAATGCTTCATTAACATGATTTTGTTTGAGTTTTTTGGGGTTTATTTTGGATCTACTAACACATGAAATATTTCTCCAAGAATAAATAATTTCAAATCTGTTGTTGCTTTACACTTTACTAGTACAATTTAAACAATTTCCAGGGTTGATTTTTATTGACCCTCTTCACACATGCACAATAGTATATTTTTAAATTCAATTCCAATTTTGATACATTACTTTGGTGTATGGAGTATGGTGCTATTTCAGATTCTAGCCTTGTTCTCGGGAACGCTTGAATGGTTAACTTGTTTCAGATCGTAAAATGTTCATCATCATTAACTCTTTCTGTACTATATGGATTCTCCCATTCAGTTAGGAAAGTATACATTAGAATAGTCTTATTCGTCTGGAGGGATTTTCTAGTAATAACAGCAGATGAAAAGATAATACAAATGCTGAAGAATTCATATTCTTTGGCGGGAAATGTTCAGATTATAAGTTCAACAAACGACATATATGGTCATGTGTTGAACTTATTATCTGAACATTGCCTAAGGAATAACTACTCGTCAATGAGTATTTAGTTTAGAAAGGGTTAAGAAAAATTTGATCTTCAAATTAACTTTCAATGCATCCCTTTATTTTTACTTCAGTATCCTAATTTTACAGATATTCTTTTATTTACCAGAATATTCTAACTTTTTAGTTTGCACTTTTAGACATGTAGTTATGTGTATAGATGTTAGTCTCTATGTTGCACAATTTATATTGTACTAAATGTTATTGTAGCATCAATCCCATGATGAACGGAATCAAAATCGAGAGAAAAACGTTCAGCTATACTTAGATAATCTGCAAAATGAAATCAACAAAGTGAGTAATGAGGTCTGGCAAATTCAATCTATAGTAATGCCCTAAGTAATCGACTCCTTAACCACAGCAGAATTATGGGTAACTTTTCAGGATTTAGTCGGAAATATGGCTTGTTGCCATTCATCAGAAAGCTCTCACTGAGAGATATATCCGACTAAATCCTGAAAAGTTACCCATAATTCTGCTGTGGTTAAGGAGTCGATTTCTTAGGGCATTACTGTATAGCTATAAATTAAAGTCCTGAAAGACTATCAACTGAGAGTTATTATAGTTAAATAGGACAATTGCAAGAATGATACTTGCCAACTTATATTGGATATAGGCATTACCAATTACTGGTGGAAAACCAATTGTGACAGTTGTTTTTGTTTTTTTTCCCTGGAAGGATAAACTTTCATGAAAAAATATCTGTTTGGATATATGCTACTTTGATACATGCAACATGATCACTTGTTCTGTTAAAGACATATTATGTACTTGTTCGGGTGCGTGAAACTGATAAATTAGTATTCAGGCACTATGGCAACTGGAGAAATGTAACATTCTACTAATATCGCCAAAAATTTGAAGCAAATCGACCATACCACTCCATAGAAACATCGTCAGAACTATGCTCAATTGTTAATATTTACTACTCGATTCGGGATGCATCTATTGGCGACAAACTAACGAAAATGATTTCGCGATCGATAGTCACTGCATTTAATTCATAGATCAGAATGACGGTGTGTGTGTTGTCAATTTGGATAAAAATTCCTTCTTTGATCAAGATTATTCTCCATTTCTGTTTGATCACCATACCGGAGTGTTTCACATCACTTTAAGTTGCAGTTTCCAGTAAAATGTGACTGCATGGATACACATTTTTATGCACCCGTTTTTTTTTTTTTAAATAAACCTATTATGTTATTGGTCTGTTCACTTTTGGTTTCCGGATGATAACTTTAGATAGTCTCAACTGAATGGAAAGAACTTTGGTTTGTGAGTTTACTAGCCCAAGATACAGGTCAAGTTCGAATTTGGGTTCCGCCCGCCAATTTTAAGAGTTATGGCCCTTTGTTGGAAATACCATGGGCGTAAATTGCCACACCCTAGCGATGCTCATGTTTACATAAGAGAATAGAATTTTTTGGATTTAGTCAGATCTAGTTACTTACAATCGATTGTTTAGTGAAATCGAATTCACCCAGTAGCAATAGTCATATTTAGCTGTAAAGGCTAGACATTACTATCATATATAAATGGTATTTGCCAGAGCAGGTAAAGAGGCTCCTACTTGAAGACTACACAATCTTATTGATGAACAAACAAAATAACCAATATAAGAGGGTGAGTTTAATCCTCCAGGGAGGACCTCAATTACTAGGAATATCATGTATTGTCTACCACTTTTGTTAACCCTTTACCCAACAGAACGGCCCTGTGCCAATGCATTCTCTTATATATGCGAGTCGACCATAGGTCGCCTTGCATATATAAGAGAATGCATTGGCTTAACACATTAAAAATTATAAAATTGTTAAAGAATGTAAGAAAAAATGGTAAAAAGTGTTAAAAAAAGATGTTTTTTTAGGCCAATGCATTCTCTTATATATGCGAGGCGACCTATGGTCGACTCGCATATATAAGAGAATGCATTGGCACAGGGCATAACTGTAACTATCACAATGTGGTCAAGGAGCCGGTTCCAATGATATCCATATTTGTATGGTTCTATTGAGACAGACCCAAGATATTTTAGGCTGTTGAATCTTTATTTGGCCGGTTTTGGCCGGTTTGTTGGGTAAAGGGTTAACAGCTTTACTTCATAAGGACCAGAGTGAAGTCACACCCAGTGACAGCAATCCCAATACACTCACATGTCTTGTTCTACAGTCATCGGCTATGGTTACACACAAAAGTAACCAAACAGAAAACGCATGAAAATTTGAATGAATATTCATGTACGTCTGTCTGAACACTTCAGTAATCAAACATGGCCGCCAGAGGCCAGTTGCACCACCCTCAACACAGGTTGGACACAATCTAAAGACGCTATAATATCACATTATATGCCTGACCCTAACTCAGCATCTCAAGCACAAAAGAATGAGATATGGTAACGCCCTAAATAATCGACTTATTAACCACAGCAGAAATATGGGTAATTTTTCAGGATTTAGTCGGAAATATGGCTTGTTGCCATTCATCAGAAAGCTCTCAGGGAGAGCTTTCTGATGAATGCAACAAGCCATATTTCCGACTAAATCCTGTGTTAAGGAGTCGATTATT
The DNA here is from genome assembly GCA_032622095.1 of Siphonodentalium dalli. Taxonomy (NCBI): domain Eukaryota; kingdom Metazoa; phylum Mollusca; class Scaphopoda; order Gadilida; family Siphonodentaliidae; genus Siphonodentalium; species Siphonodentalium dalli. Next base: position 45,576,218 of record CP136069.1, on the reverse strand, counting down.
TAGGGCATAACTGTGTATAAGAGTGCATTCCACTCTCATGTTAAAATCAGTAGAAATGTACAAGAAGGACTTTTATAGTCGCCTCATATTGAACAAAATAACCAGCCAGAACTCAGATCTTCTTCAATCAAATTTTATTCATTTCAAAGTTGGTACTAGATCCAGAATAATTACAAGAAGCCATCAATTGGGGAAGCTACTATTGTAGATGTATCACTTCAAATTTAGATTTTTAAAATAGTCATTAGATTTGCACTGCCTAACTGTTCTAACTCTTTAACCCTTTCATGAAGGGAGATGTGCTGGTACAGCATTAAATATCCTGTGCCAGTGCATTCTCTTATATATACAAGTCACCCATAGGGAGCCTCGTATATATAAGAGAATTCACTGGCTTACAAGTTCAAGGTAAATACTGTTAGGCCAATGTATTCTCTTATATATGCGAGGCTCCATATGGGAGAATATAAGAGAATGCATTGGTACATTGTTTTCGCAAAATTTGAGGAACCTCCAGTCATGGAAGAGTTAAAACATGCAACGTATGCACACTTTATTTCCACAGATTATTCCAAAAATAGTAACGTTTGCTGAACACTTTGTCCATTTGTTGTACCGATGTATCATGAAAAACTTGTTTGATATCGATCATCAAATCATCTATACGTGTGTTGTTTTATATAGATAATAATAAATAAACCATAGAACCACATATAACAAGGCATTTACTTAACCCTTTGAGTGCCAGGTCCGATTTTTGTATCAACCCATATACCCTGTGCCAATGCATTCTCTTATATATGCGAGTCGACCATAGGTCGCCTCGCATATATAAGAGAATGCATTGGCCTAACATTTTTTTTTTTTTTTTTTTTTTACAATATTTTACAATTTTAATATATTTTATTATATTCTTTAACAGACTTATTGTGTAGGTTTAGGGCCGATAATATCGGCCCCTGGCACTCAAAGGGTTAAGTACAATTAACTCATGTACGTTCAGCCATTGTAAAATGAACGTACTTGGTTAACTCAAGAGAACAGCTTATACAATCGAAAAGCAAAATAGGTTTCATAACAATAGGCCAGCTGTAATGGATACATGTTTTACCATCTAGTCAGCCCAGCAGAATTATCTATCCTTAGTTTTATTTATAGTAATAACAACAACACTTTAATTGATTTATCAATCTCTTATCACAATCTTATTAGATGATATTCACCATTCTCTAGCTATATTTGTAGTTTCTCAATTCACAGTTAGATGCTGGGGATGAAAATAAAGAAAATGTTCCCAAACGGCGAACACACGATTGGAACACCGAAGCCGAGAAGTTTGCTGAAGAACAGGATATGCTGAAGGTAACCAAGGTCAAAGGACATACCCACATTATCGTTTTCCCATCCCTAGTGTTTATCGTTCATCAGGAAATGTATATCACTGAATGGGCATTATTTGTATTCAATTCAGATTTGGAATTGGCATCTCTCATCACACATATCATGTTTCTTCATGACTTCAGGGGCCCCCGGTGACTCAGTCGGTAAGGTGCATAAGAGTCCAATGTGCCAATGTATTCTCTTATATATGCCAGTCTCCCATAGAGAACCTCGCATATATAAGAGAAAAATACATTGGCATACCAATATTTACCTTGACCTTGTAAGCCAGTGCATTCTCTTATATAATTATGCAAGACTACTTGTGGGAAACTCGCATATATAGAATATATAGAGAATGCACTGGCACATGATCTTTAATGCTGCACCAGCACAGCTCCCATCATGAAAGGGTGAAAAGATGCTAATTTCAAATTTGGACTAGAATGGAATTTATGACATTCTCAGAACATCTTGGAACTTTGTTTTTCATAATGCTCATATTACTTATCCTGCCATTATAGTATAATTTACAGAAATGCTCTAAGTAATCGACTCCTTAACCACAGCAGAATTATGGGTAATTTTTCAGGATTTAGTCGGAAATATGGTTTGTTGCCATTCATCGGAAAGCTCTCAATGGCAACAAGCCATATTTCCGACTAAATCCTGAAAAATTACCCATAATTCTGCTGTGGTTAAGGAGTCGATTACTTAGAGCATTACTGTAGCATGAATAAAAAAAAAAATTTAAACTCCCCCATCATACCTGCTATTGTCTAATCAAATTAACAGGTCAGTTCCATGAAGCATTTACCTATAACAGCTCATCACAATAAAAGTCATTTTATTAATAATCATTCAGTTACAATATGTCCTTCAAATGAGATTTCTCCAATTAACCAATTAATATTCCCATGTTGTTACTTTTTTTTTTAGTTCTGAAGTGAATAAGTATTAACCATTCCGTTACTTTTCTAAAATATGTGAATCTCCCATAGGGAGCCTCGCATATATAAGAGAATATATTGGCCTAACAATATTTACTTATAAGCCAGTGCATTCTCTTTTATATGCGAGGCTCCCTATGGGAGATTCTAGGTAAATTTGCCTCAACAGCCATCAACAACCATGTTGATTCTGGACCAAAACGCACAAGGACACCGAAAATAAATGGCTGTTCTGTAAATTTCACCAAGTGAATATATATCCCATTTTGTTACCTTTGGGAGGTCTAATTTCCGAGTTTGCAAATACAAAGGTGTTTGCTTGATCACTATCCAGCTTGATAAGAAGACTATTCCTTGACAGTATCCACATATTCCCAATCTGCGCTCGGAAAGTGAGCAAAATTGCCAGAAAAACTCAGCTATGAGAGGGTGTTTACGGGAAAATAATTGGTATAGGGTTAGGCATACTTCAGTTCGAAATGAAATCTGACTGTCCATTATTATGTAATTCCGAGAATTATACCATCTGATTAAATTTGAACTGGGCATACTTTAATGGTATAGTTATGGTCACAATAATATTCCAATTTTCACTGTGTTGATTGTGTTCTGTTCTAGTCTGTTATCTACTTTGAATAGTTGTTATTTAACATTCAGCTTAAATTCATCAGCCCATATCCTCACTTTAGTGTATGTTAAATTCACATAAACAAATTTAACTACATGTAATATATCACTTTAGTATCACTCTAACATCAAACATGATATTTTAACATCCAAAAATTCCATATATATGTAATTTCTTTGTACTGACCGATCAACTTGATTGTACATGTATTTACTATTTTGTGCCTTGTTCTGCTTCAGATTAAGAAAGTACATTACGTTTCAGATGGTCAGACCATATGTCATGCAGGGAGTAAAATTGTTTTGTTGTTACTTGCTGATATTATATGCTGGTTTAAGAAATAGCTCTTGTTTCAGTTAAGTTAAATTAACACCCAGAGCTCTCATTCACTTTGTTTGCCAACATTTTTATTTATTTATACTTTTAAAACTCAGTTTTGTTTGTTTGTCTGTCAGGCTATTGGCAACCAAATGGGTGGACCCTCGGAGCTGAAAATGTGTACAAAGGGGTCAGTTGACCTGTGGATTGTCATGAGATAGGTGTTGTTTACATCAGATGTCTTAAAATAGCACTAACTAGATATAAAGCAGATCAATTGGAAGGGGGTACTTCTGATAAAACTGGTTCTCTTCTCAGAATGTACATTCGGTTTCTACATCATATAGCCCACTCTGGTTCGTTAGACCTCGACCTGCTAAGAATATTCGAGTTACGAGAAAACAGCTTCTCTGCTCAGAATATACCTACGGTTTCTATATAAAGCTGATATTAATGGGGAGTGTCATAGGATTGGTGCCATTGACATCACACGACTTAATGGGGAACTAATAAACAATTTCCAAGGTGGTTGGACCCTGATCGCAGGAAATTGGTATATAAGGGTAAATTGTCCTGGGAAGTACCATTGGATAGGTGCTGTTGGCCCTGAGGGGGAATAAATGAACAATAAAGAGCGTTCCTTATCAGCTTAGATGATATGTAAGAAAATTTGTACACAGGGGTCATCTGACAAGGGGATTGTCATGGGATAGGCACCTTTAACCTCAGATGACTTAAACCGGGACTAATAAATCATATTAACAGATATGATCAGTAAAAGAGTATTTATTATGCAAACTGGCACATTGAGGTAATTTGACCTCAAATGACTTAAAGAGGCACTAATAATTAGTAATAAAGAGTTTATTATCAACATAAAATATGTTTAACTCAGGTGACTAATAATTAATTTAAATGACTTGAAGGGGCACTAATACTTTACTCATTCTTTACCGATCAATGCTGGATACCCAAGCTAAAGTTTCTGCACTTAAAAATTTGTATCACAAAATCATTACTAAATCTCATTTTTATTATAATAAAAGTTTGCTGACCAAAATGTCCCCCAACGAAGGTGGCAGGTTTGAAGGATTTATGTGTTTCAGATACCTATACTACATGATCAAATAATTATGTTAAATGTAATCATTTTGACCAATAAGAATTTCTTTGTTACAGCGACAGCTTATGCAGCAGATGTCCCACCATTCCGATGTTCTCCAGAGTGCTAGACTTCAGTCTGAAGGAACGATAGAGAATCTCCGAAGAAAACTCAACAGTCTCCAAGATGTAAGTTCAAATTTAAATGGTCAGATTAATATGAGGGGGAAACAGTCACATATCATCAGTCAATATTTAGGTGAAAATGTAAGATGACCCTTGGAACCTTAAATAATCATTTGAATGTGAATGGGAGGAGGGTTACCAAAACATACCTGTGTTGCAGATTGCCGATCAAACTCATCAATATAGTGTTTAAAAATAAAAGATACGGATGGCCTTTGTAATGGGTATTGCTGTTAAAATAGATGTTCGGCTCACACAAAGTGTGTTTTGTGGATAATATCGCATTCATGCTATCATTATACTATACTATTAGTATATTCTTGAAGAAATTTTCATAATTTGTTAACTTTTACTTCTAAATTATAACCTACAACGAAGGCCATCCGTGCCTATTAGAGATTTCTTATAATTTGCGGGCGATCTTCATGTAAATCTTTTCCTTTTTTCTTATCAAAATGTTAATTTAAATAGGTCTTTCCAAGACATAATGTCTGTATAAAAGTATTTCATATTTTTGTCATTCCATTTCGATTCAATTAACCTGAGCATTACAGAAAAATTACAATAACACATCTCCAAACTATAAACACCCTTTCTGCTCAGTTTAGAGAGACGTTCTATTTATTGAAATTTGTGCCATCACGAAACCACCATTACAAAGAGTGATGTATAATTATTTAAATAGAACTAAGGATGCCATTCCATAGATGAAACAAAACAAAAATTTTAAGACTGACTTTATGATTATTTTATCGCAGCTTTTAATATGTCGCTTATCACGATTTTCCGATTCCATGTTTTATGCTAAACTTTTCTAATATGGCTTTTAACCCTTCCTAACAAACATTCTTTGATTTACAGGTTATTCTGAGCAGTGCTGAATCTCCGGAACTAACGCAAATAACTGAGAGAACTCGATCGAGGTCAAGGTCACCTGGCATAACACTATTTCCAGAGAATCGAGTGCATGTAAGTATATGGATGCTGTACAGTTATGGGGGCCCCGGAGGCTCAATCGGTAAAGTGCATAGCACATTAGGCCAACATATGCTGCGATAGCAAAGCTGGTTAAGTTCCAAATAGGCTTGGATTTGTGGTGCAAGTAAAGGGTGTGTAACATGAACTGGGGGAGTTTATCAGTTGCTTATCGAGGAGTCAGTGGTCTCTATGTGCAGTGCGTGACTTCCCAGTGAAATTAACCCTCTGTGATGTCTTTTCTCCACCTGTAAAATTGTGATATAAAGCTGAATAAACTGCCTGAAAACATAAAATATATAACATTGCTGCTGTGCCGAACCTCATATATACATATATATAAAGAGACCTTAAAATGTGAATATAGTGTCCTAAGTGCGACGTCGGAATACAGCGGCCATTCGAGCTTCCTTTTTTGAGGTTGCTTCGGTGGCCGTGTGGTATTGACGTCGGACTTTGAGTCGCAAGGCGCGCTCGCCGTCGGGCCGGGGTTGGTATCCCACCCAATCTCAAAAACATTTGCATTGTCTCAAAAATCAAATTTGCCTGAAAACAGTTTATAAAAAAAATTTCATGCTCGAATCCCTGAATATCCAGCTCAACAGATGTTTATCTTCTAACTGATTAGAGTACCACGGATCTCAGGCACATTAATTAATTGCAGAATATATTCAAAGTTTATGATGAAAGAATCTTAGTACCATAAAATGCTAAAATTTGTAACCTTTAATAACATATCATTGAATATTTCATAAAATAGATGTACAATATTCTTTGTCTACTACAGTAATGCTCTAAGTAATCGACTTCTTAACCACAGCAGAATTATGGGTAACTTTTCAGGATTTAGTCGGAAATATGGCTTGTTGCCATTCATCGGAAAGCTCTCGGGGAGAGCTTTCCGATGAATGGCAACAAGCCATATTTCCGACTAAATCCTGAAAAGTTACCCATAATTCTGCTGTGGTTAAGAAGTCGATTACTTAGAGCATTACTGTAGTTGAATGGCTTGGCAATTTTGCCTATCCTTTTATTTAGGGGAGAGGAAGATCTACTAGTCCAAATGTGAATCGACGGAGTTATCTCGCCCAACGACCAAGATCAAGTTCAAGTGATCGGATGAGTCCAGTATTCCCTGAAAGAGATTGTGAGTAATTAACTCTTTCATGACGGGAGCTGTGCTGGTGCAGCATTAAAGACCTTGTGCCAGTACAATCTCTTTTTTATGTGAGTCCCATAGGGAGCATGTCAAGGTGAATATTGTTAGGTCAATATATTCTCTTATATATGCGAGGCTCCCTATGGGAGAATTGGATATATAAGAAAATACATTGGCCTAACATAGGGAGCCTGTCAAGGTGTCAAGGTGAATATTGTTAGGCCAATGTATTCTCTTATATATGCGAGGCTCCCTATGGGAGACTTGGATATATAAGAAAATGCATTGGCGCAGGGTTTTCGCAAAATTTCAGGAAGCTCCAGTCATGGAAGGGTTAACAAACTTGAAAAACTTACCAAGTAACATTAATTCACCACTGGAAATCACACTGTGTAATCACTTGAATGCGGTTCATTCCTAAATATGGTACTGTCAAACTATAAGTCTCTTCTCATTGTGCATATTTCTATGCTGCTGAATTTCAAAAACAAAATAGAGCATATTTCAAGACTGATCCAATGCCTCCAACCATTCTTAAATATATGATATGAATTTGGGTTCAAAGGACAGTTACATTATATGTTCTAATTGGAATTTTAGTTACATTTTGGGCATATTTGTTGATAAATTGACCTTGAGCTTATTTTGAATTCAGGTCAAAATCCAAATTTTTATTTCAACAGTACTAGTAAGTGAAAACAATATCCATTAATGTGAAAACATAAAAGCCTGAAACAAAATGGTAAAATGAGGTACATATCAAATCATATAATGTGTATAAACGCATATGTTGGGGCAGATAAATCATAGGAAGTCAGTTATTTGCAGAAAACACAAAAACCTGAAACAAAATGGTAAAATGAGGTACATATCAAATCATATAATCTGTATAAACACATATTTTGGGGCAGATAAATCATAGGAAGTCAGTTATTTGCAGAATGAAGGAACGAGAAAACACTATATATTGAACTCCATCTTATTGTATTAATATTATGCTTTGTTTCGTTTCATACCAGGTATATTTCATGAATTGTACTTATACGGGAAATTAATCCCCTTGGTTAGTAGTGCTGGGACGGTTGTCCGGATATCCGGTTACGGTTCAGTTACGCCTGTCAACCGGTTGGAGGAGGCCACAACCGGATAACCGTACTATTGATAACGATTGTACTATCATCGTAGTACTCCGTGTAAATGTTGCCGAAATCATTTACGGAAGTTTAAGTAATGAGAGTAAGTAATAAGAAGCCGCTTAGAAGCGATTTGGACAGTTGATTGTGTATTCATATACCCCACAACACAAGCCCATTTGATCACCAGCGGCTTTTCTAGACATGAAACCAACAACTACACTGTCAGTCTGCAAATCACTTGCTACACATTCAATGCACATTTCCTTTGGCGGCATTTCATGACGTTCCGGCTGCACGCGCACCGCGGCATACATCAAAGCAATCAAGTCTAGACTTTTACTACGTCATCAATATTCTGTCTGTTTTCTTGAAAATGCCCCCCCCCCCTTGATATTATCATTAGTTCGTCTCAAAGCGATGGCAGAAGACCAACAAAAAGAAAATCGAACGTTTGGGGACATTTAGTCCTAATTGAAGATGACGAAAAAAAAAGAAGAAATGGGGGAATGCGTGCAAGGCCTGCCTAAAGCGATTTCGTTTATTCTGGATCAACATCCAATATGAAGTCGCACATCCAGAAAAAACACATAGGCCTACTGGGAGTGGGAACTCAGAGTATATCTAGTGATGTGTTCAATAACTTTATTTCCTAAACATTGGCTGGGGCTTGTGTAATGAATCACGACGTTTAATTTTGTTTGAATTTGTTTATTAAATAATTGAAGTAACATCATGGAGCCACTGTGATTAATACATACCTACCTATACACAAACACTAGTAAACTTTGCTAAACAACAGTATACCTACCTTCAGTACCTTGTAGTACACATGTTTGGGCTAATCGTGCCCGGGATATACACGAGGAAGGAACTATATTTCGTCGCTGAAGGTTTTGCAAGCAAGCGTTGTTTATGCGGTGCGGAACTCCCGTAAACATCGATATACTAGCGCACTACTAATATATATTATATTTTAGTTTGTTTGGGCTCAAAACTGAATTAATTTATACACATTTACCACTATTTGATCGCCGTAACGGGGTCGCATTGTACGACAAAGACATCATTTGTGATCGCATGTATATCAACGTTTCCGGGACTGGTAATAAACACTTGTTTTGCCGATATAGTGACCAGTGTATTCAATCTCGTACTTAGGGTAATGATGGTCGCAGTTAACCGGTTATGATTAGGTTAATGCCCGTGGTTAACCGGTTAGGAAAAAACCCAACCGTCCCAGCACTATTGGTTAGTTTGATAAAAAATGTTAACGAAATACTGGTTAAATTTGTTTTACCTCAATAAATCCCAAGATATTACACACATAATCGATGAATATGTTTCCCTTTGTGCATATAAAACAATTTTGCACCAATATTATCAAGTATCTTAAATAGGCTGCCAGTCTCTTACTGATGGGTTAATTAATCAGTTATTCAACAAATTTCTTTTCCAGTTCCTGGGACATAGATTATGATGTTTCTGTCTCAACGGCATTTGGTGCTCTCGTCTACACTTATGACGTCCATCTTCCTATGCGGAACAGCAGGCCAAGAAGTGCATTTATGATTCCATACATCGAAAAAATGTCTCATTTGTGATACGGATGGACCATGATGTCCTGTCCGCAATAGTAAATGGTCCAGCTGTCTCATTGTTATGACTCTTTTTATAGATATTTGACAAGTTTAGTTTTAAAAACTTCCAACTTCACCCATCAAGCAGTGACTATAATAAGCCTCAGTATAGTATGCCTGTCATTTGCAGAATGAGGTCCCCAGAGGGTGAATTTAGTGACTCTATCCCACATAGTTGGCTAGCATCACTAAATTCACCCTCTGGGGACCTCATTCTGTTTAGGTCCCATATTCCCAATGGGTGTATATCACAATATTCACCATTTGGGAACTTCAATATGAGTCTTATGTCTCCCATAGCAGATGAGGCCATGCAGAACGACGTCCCAAGAGGATGAATTTAGTGATGCCTGCCTGCTATGTGGGATAGCGTCACTAAATTCACCCTCTGGGGACCTCATTCTGCAAATGACAGGCACAGTAAACTCAGGCTTGGGTTTCATGTGAAATCATGTTCAATAGTAGTTGAATTATAATCGTTGATAAACTCTAGATAACACAGATTGTGCATTACACACAAGTAATGTCATCGATTAATACTAACTATAATATGGTATATTTCAAGACGATTAAAGAACCCACTGGGATTATTGCACCAACGTCATTTGGAAACAGAACATAGCTGTCTCCCTATTGAGACAATAGTTTCCCACCACGGGCATAATGTTACAGTGGTTGACGGGCAAAATTGGAAGTTTATCAATGTGCTCGGATAGTAAGATTCATGTTCATGTCAAAAGCTATGTAAAGTAACCTGTGATATGTACAAATAAAGCTCACTTTTTTGTAAACATATATTTAATAATTCTAATATTTCCAGTTTTATCAGAATTTTTAGTGAATATTTTCAGTTGTTAAGATTATTTTGAATTGACATTCCATGATCTATGAATTTTGGTCTCATTTATGATTGTCTTATATGAGTAAAACATGTAGTACAGCCATCCAGGGGCGATTCCATTCATTACACTTGGCTACAATGGGTAATGAAATTACAATGGGTAATGAATGGAATGACCGGGCATAAATACCAAGGTGGTGTAACTGCAAGCATATTGTAATGTGACGTCACTTTCCATGTGGGGATCGGTTGTCAACTGAGAATGCACTGGAAAATATGGATTAAATGAATTTTATTTTTTATGATTTGTCATCATTATATAAGATATAATTCTGAAATATATAATTCAATTGGATGACAGTTAAAATTATGTATCCAAAGTTTTAGATACTTAATGTCAAGGTTGTTCTAAAATTTGGTATCTTGCTTTTCAAGTAAAAAATTTCGTTAGTTTCATTGTGAATATTAGATAATTTTGCTCATTTAATTAAGTCTTTGTCTGTTTGACAGAACCAATGTGAGTTTTGTCAAATTTCCTCAATGAAAAATTATGTTTTGTTTGCAGTTGTAACTGTGCCGTTTTTAGATTACTCCAGTCACAAAAAATCATTCCATTCACTTTTGCCCAGGGTAATTTACCCATCGTAGCCCAGCGTAAGTAATGAATGGAATCGCCCCCAGGAGTTCATCTTGTAGCACTCTCAGTTTAATTTCGGGCCTTCCCAGGAGACTGGTGCAAATGGACAGCATATTTTCACAATCAACCACAGCAGAACATGTGATGGAGATGTGACCATCAGCACAATTTTTTACCCATCTCAGGAGGACGTACAGAAATGTGACATGGCATCATTGACTTATTTCCAAGATGGCCGCAAACATTAAATTCATGCTTTAATAACCTAATAATTTGTCAACTTTGGGACTCAATTCAACCAACTTCATTTATTCATCATCTATATTGTGCATAATATAATGCATTCAGTATGTCAATAAATTGTTTTCATAGATTTAATTTGGCAAAATCCAGAATTAACTCTTCCATGACTGCATGGAGCTTCCTGAAATTTTGCGAAAACCTTGTGCCAATGAATTCTCTTCTATATGTGAGTCTCCCACGGGGAGGCTTGTATATATAAAAGAATACATTGACCTAACAATATTACCTTGACCGTATAAGCCAGTGCTTTCTCTTATATATGGGGGGCTCCCTATGGGAGGCTCGCATATATAAGAAAATGCACTGGCACAGGATCTTAAATGCTGCACCAGCACAGCTACTGTCATGAAATGGTTAAAACCAGGAAGTGGTTTTTGTTACTAATTTTGGACAAGTCTGACCTGTTCCTCTAAAACTATGTGGTTTTGGTTGATTAGCCAGGACGGTACCGTCTTAGAATTTTTCCGAAAGTGTATCAGCCGGGCCCCTGCGAATGGGTCCCTGAACTGAAGTGTTGTTAGTTGAACTCCATGTCTCTCATTGAAATGTCTCTGAAGTTTATAGTATTATTTATTTATATAGTGTACATTGTGCAGTTAAAAAGCCATATAGTATTTATATGTAAATATTAATAGTTATTGTTATGATTTATTTACATAAATAAGAAAAATGAACTAAAATTGTTTCGTCTTGTTTCTGCTTCATCGCTGCCTTTGACACCATCTGTTCATTGTTTCAGTAAACATCTCCAAACCAAACCCTCTCCAAACTGGACCCTCCCCAAACCAGACCTCTATAAACCGAATCCATCTCCTTACCAAACGAACTGCCCGGTCCCAAATTCAGTCAAATGCATGCTCACTGTATAAAATGGTTACCTTTATAATTTGAAACCACTTCATTTCATATACCGGTGTTTTTGTACAATTTTCTGACTTACTGGGCTAATAGATCTTTTCACAGCTGTCAATCAAATAAATATTAGCAGATATTTTCTACCAAACAGTGACTGAGTCGGTCGCTTGCTGCATTGAGTTATCTTTGTTCACACTAATTTTTATATCCACGCATATCTGTCAGTCTTAAATTGCATGTTTTCAAACAACGTTTTTGTTATCAAATCATGTTGTACTGACATTTAGATTTGTGCAATAATGTTAGAAATTCTTCAATGATCATAACACTTTTTCGTTTTGCGTGACAGTCATATTTTTCGCAAAATCATGGATGTGTTTTTGCATATAGCTATTCAGCGCTGTAAAACTAATTAAATTTTTCTGCAAATGCATTGTTTCCTAGCAACCGTAAGCTCCTCCCATCAATGAATATGTGTGAAAAGCTCCATTAGATGTCTTTTGTTCAGAGAATAATTTGAGCCAGATAATAACAGGTGTTTGATTATACTGTTTGCTTTCCACCTTTAGTTAATTCAGTTTGATGATTAAATCATTGGAAGTTTGTTTGACATCAGTTAGTGTTCTGAGGTGGGCAAGCACTTAGCCAATGGCAGCTGTTAAAGGTACTCAATCCGATCAGATGCTCCTAAATTACTATTTCTTTGGCTTCGGTGGTAAAAAATATTTGATTCGAGTCGAGGAACCCACCCATCAACACTCAGAGTGATCAGATATCGATTTTTGAAGTTTGTTATTTCTATTGTTTGTGGCCCAGAAACACGCCCTCAAAAGGATGGTTTCGGTCAAAATTGTGGATGAAGATGGATAACTCTGAAATCAAGTGGTTATTATTACCACTTGATTTTTGAGTTATCCATCTTCATCCGCAATTTGTCCGTTTGACCACGTGTTTCTGGGCCAATTATTAGTACACATCTCTAGAAATAACAAACTTCAAAAATCCATATCTGATCACGCTGAGCTCTGATGGGTGGGTTCCTCGACTCGAATCAAATATTTTTTACCCCCGACGCCAAAGAAATAGTAATTTAGGAGCGTCTGATCGGATTGAGTACCTGTGACATCATCAGGGTCATGTCCTATTCTGAAGGTTGTTTATTCCGAAAGTATGAAGAGGATATTTGTAATAAAAAAATGGAAAATACTAATTAAATCAACACCATCATAACACATTCACATTGGAGACCCACAAGGGCTAGAAAATTGTCAGAAGCCATTACCGTGAACTTTTACATGAAGGAACCAGCCCAATGTTTGTATTCAGGTCAGTGCACTCAAGCTGGAAGCAATCAACTGTATGTGTCAGAGTGTCAGAGGTAGATTATGGGAAATTGGCTGTGGACATATGTCCTGAAAGTGATGCTAAAACTCATCTCGGCCCAAATGTTTATATCAATTCTTGAAAAATGGATGTTCACAATTTTCCAGAACACGCCTAATATAATATTGAGATTCTTGGAGCAGTATTGATCTCAATTAAATAATTTAAATTGCCATTCAAGCATTTTACTAGTTCAGATCAGGTTTTGTGGCAGTTATTAATTTCCACATAATTTGTTTACTTTCCGAGAACGCTCTTCCCAAAATGTCCCTTCTAACACTGGGATAAAAGTTTTCTTTTTGACATCTTTATTGTTATATAATATACTTGATGTGGTCTCAGTTAGTATAGATTATTCATGTGGTGTACTAGCTTAACAATTAATAGTTTTTTGAGTCGGTCCATCTAAACTTTCCACCTCCTGACAAAGCTCATGTGTGGAAACCCCTTAACACTAGTTTGTTCTACCAACATCAGAGATATATCAGTAGGACCAACCAACATCGGAGTGTGATGAGAGTTGAATCAGTTAAAAGGGCTAGGATATGTCCCATGTGGTAACTATGTCACCGCAGCAAGAACCAAAGCCCCAACCCCCATTCCGAACCTGGACCGGCGATGAAGACTTACCTTGTTTTCTTTGTGAGTTTTGTGCGTTGATATATACATGTATATCATTTTGAGTTGTAATTTATTGTCCTATTTAGTGCTCGCATGGACTCCAGTTGCATTAGTCTGTTGTATTCCGGGCGAGTACTATGGGCTCAACGCTAGGAAGAGGGTGCAATGCCGGCCAGCGGGTTGACTTAAGGTCGGTTGGGGCATCTCAACTCTTGATGGTGCAATGCCCGCCCTCCCACTGCTGTGCGAGTGTCAGAACCCGTTGACCTGATTGTGTGATACGGTCGCGGACTGAGGAATCAGCTGAGGCCAGACTGGGTTGCTTGGTGTGTTTTCTGAAGGTTTGGAGTGTTAAGTCGTGTTTTCAATTTTATTGTACCACCCGTCCTCCCCCAGGCACGGCGCGGGTGCAAGCATGTATTTGTGTAGGCAATTTGTGTTAGTAGTTTTGAGAGAGATAGTTATTCGATGGCTTACACTACAGCCATGGCACCCGGGGAAAGTCAGCAATGTCCCCCCCCCCCCCCATCTGGAGCCATCTAGGGCATGAGCCCGCTAACCTAAATTTTGAAATTGGTGTTAGTCATGTTTTGTGGTCAGGTTTGTGACCTGATTGTTTTGTGATGTGTAATGATTTTACGAGGATAGCGGGTTAGTAGGTTGTTTGGTGGAGATAATTACTCAATGGCTTGTACTACGGTCACGACAAGCGTATCTACACCGCCCAGGGACAGTCATCAGTGCCCCCGGAGCCATCTGGGGCGTGAACCCACTACCCAAGGTTTTGATATTATTGTAGTCTTGTTAGGCGGTCTATGTTGCAGACTTTGCATGTATATGGGTTAGTATTAGTACATGATGATTTATTTATGCTGAATTTGATACATCGTGTCCACATCCATTGTATTTGAGTCACAGGACACCTGGTGCAATGTAAGTTTCAGCATTCAGCCACGTTTTGATGTCACTTCATCGTGTGATTTTTTGGTTTTTTATTTTATTTTATTGGGAATTTAGGCTGGGCCAGGGAGGATTTTAAAGGGCAGTATGCCCTTTCCTACAACCCACTTTATGAATTTTGGAGGGGGTCACATGACAGGAGCTGGATGAAGATGAAAATGATAATGATCTAGACAATTGATTTTTTTTTCTTTTCTTCTTTGTTTTTGATGAATACTTTGGTCGCTCAATTGTTGTTTGTTGAGATGGCTGGCGCTTGGAGTCGTCGGAGGCTTTGGATATTCTTAACTGTTCCACGATGTCAGTTGTCTCAAATAGCCTGTTCTCCATCTCACGACGTTCAGCAGCCGACCTGATGGAATCGGTGGATTTTCTGCTGATGTTGTTGTTGTTCCTGGCCGGAGGAGATGGTGGACACCGGGTCAAGGTGAAATTCTTGTGTCCAAGGTGGAAACGTGTCCATCTCCTCCCCGAAGTCAGCGGCAGTGACGTCCGGGGTGGTATCCGCGTCCCTGTCTCCTCTGACTTCGGTGATGATGGCAGAGACATCCGGGATGACATCGGCGTCCCTTCTCCATCTGGTCATGACGTCGTCTACTGCTGGCTGATCTTTTTGCTGGGAGGCCAAGTGGAGGGGAACTGGGCATCTCTCAGTTCTCCCCTGTCTCCACTTGGCCCTCCTGTCGGCATCTCTGCGGTGACTTGATAGTAAAAAATCACCTGCAGCCGGCCCGCGTTAGAGCGCAAAGTCCATCCAACACAATGGGCCGACTGCAAATCGCTCAGCATGAGGCAAACTTGACTGGGGATTAAATCCATGCTCCGCCAAGTCCGAAAAAAAAAATCGTTTAGCGCGGAGAACGCATAAGTGCGACCAGCAATCCGGAGACAAAGTGATTTTTTGGTTGATTAACAGGGTGCCATATGTTTCAAGGCCCACTTAATTTTCGAACCCCCAGATTACTTTAAATAAAATATATGCCATATTATATACCATTTGAAAGAGAAAGCTCCAAAACATTGTATTATCAACTTATCCGGTGTATTAAACTGTGGACATGTTGCCAACACGTTTTGTCATTAAGATTGAAGCAAAAAATCAGTATTATTTTCAATACAGGGGGAATAACTCTATATATTAAAGATAGAGTTCTTCCCATTTCATTGAAAAAGCTTTCTATTTCTCTGTGGGCATCTACCTTAATTATACATCTTGCACTCCATTTCCGCCATTCCTGATATCATATCGGTATGGTGCAGCCGTCACTGCGCAACGATCCATTGTGTATGTATACTTTAGAGTGAAGTATACTGGCATACTATCCGTGAGCACCACATAGCAACCCGGGTCATATATGTATGCATGTGCAGTCCGGAACTGGCTTACACACGAGCGGGGCACACTATAGTCACCACGGTCCATATGGGCAAATACTCCATTCATGAGCCCACGTGGACACCACAGCCTAATATAATTTGTAACTAAGTAAGCCCAACTGACATACGGTCGCATACCCCCCCCCCCCCCCCCCCCCCCCACATCCACGTATCAAACATACTCTCATGTATAATTTGTTGTCGCAACTGCGTTGTAAAGGAGTCCGCAGGCGTGAGGCAATTTTGACTGAATTACCGATAGCACAGTATTTATATATTTTAAACCGTGCGCACGGATTATTAATTCATGCACACGGATTAAAAAAATATTTACCATGTCACCTCCCGGGTTCCATAATTTTGAGAATCTACGAGGAATATGATGGTGTGTTTTTCCCAAAATCGGACCTGTGAACCTTGTCACTGGTACAGTATATTATAATGGTATATCTGATATCTTTCCCCAGGGGCCTGCGCTACCGATGCGACACTGAAACAATTCGGAATCGGTAACCAGTCCTTGTTCTATATATCCTGGTGGAAATACAAAAGTAACTGACGCACTAACTATCGGAGAAGGGTGCACGAGTATTACTGATTCTCATGCAGTTCATACAGGTATCACAACTGATGATTATGAATGCTCGTTAGTATTACCATTCATTTGCGTATTTATCCAATCATTTACATATGTAATGAGACAGCCAGTGTAATATCACCTGGATCAAATTCTTATAATACAAAAATGGGTGGCATATGACCGGCGACAATCAAGTTTGATATCGATAACTTGTCATCTCTCTGTAATCATTCAAATCAAAGTTATCAGACTATATAACGAACAGTAAACTGGTTATTCCACACCGAGTAATAACGGATACAATATATTCCAATTTCCATATGAGTGCTTCCATAGAATAACTTCAGTTTGGATAATCTATCCGATTTTATTCCCGGTCAGAACCAAATATTCCGACACGAGACCACGACATCGCATCGAAGTCGCGTGTCCTTTTTAGACTTAGACGTAGTTTAGATTATGGATAATGCCTGCATGCAGTTATGTTTTATCCATTTCATGGCGGGAGCTGCGCTGGTGCAGCATTAAATATCATGTTCCGGTGCATTATCTTATATGTGCGAGACTCGACAAGAAAACCATAGTCAGAAATATTACGCATTTATAGAATATAAAATATATTGGTTTCATGAATGCACCACCTCAGAATTCCGTTAAAACAACTAATCCTTCAAATTATCACAACTACGGCTTATCACTGAAGGTTTCTCATTGGGAACGGGACTACCCGCCCCCGAGACAACCCGCCCCTATGCTATTTTGGGGGCGGGTTGTCCCGATAAATGAGGGCGGGTTGTCCCGAAATTGTTAATAGTGATTATGTTCTTTTATGTTCTTTGATGATATATTATTAAAGATTTTGATCAACAAAACATGTGTTTATTCATTAATTATGTCAATGCGTGGACTGGGAAAAAGAATGACACGATGTTTTGACAACTGAACGGCACTTAAGGTAAGTGAAGACTAAATAAAAGGGGTGCTTTCAAAACAAACATTTGATGCAAATGGTTCATTATCACAGTGTATTATCACAACACTTAGTGATCGGGATTCATCTCACTGATGTTAACTGGAGGTGAGTATACAAACAGCCTTTGAACGATGCCGACGGAACTGGGTATCACATAATTATGTCGCACAAAATGACATCTATAACTGCGCATTTCTTGTGTTATTCTTGGTTACGATTCTCAGAGGTACCTTTGTGCGCAATGTTATAACTTTAGAGATGAGGAATGTTGAGTTTTGTGTTTATTGTTTCGCAAATTAAAAGATAATTATGTTTCGTTCATTAAACTTCCTAATAAATAAATATATTATCGTTGATGCATTTGTGTGTTCATAAGTTATATTATATTACATGTGTATTTATTGTTGTCCATTTTGTTAAATCAAATAAAAATTTATAAAAAAAACAACCCAGTTTTGTTAAACAAACATCTCATAATCCCCTCACACCTCCTAATTAGCCACTGAGAGTGAAAGGGGGCGGGTTGTCTCGGGGGCGGGTAGTCACGGACCCGTTTTCGATGACCGGGTTGACCCGTCCACGCTGCAAATTTTGAAAAATGACAGTTTTATCGACATAAATCGATTTTAATGGCAAATGCCATGTTAAATTTTATCATTGAAAAAAATTCATTTCTTCCATCTAAAACGTAATTACGTGCTGTACTCTGTCATTTTAGGAATATATAACTATCCCACGCACAAACACCAAGTCACAGCTTAAAATTTTGAAAAATGACAGTTTTATCGACATAAATCGATTTTAATGGCAAATGCCATGTTAAATAAATTTTAGGGCCCTGCAAATATTTTCTAAGCTGTTCCATATTGGGCACTAGAGTCCATATTTGACCGGTTACAACTGATAATTGTGCGACAGTACAGTCGCGTTACTTTATACATCAACATTGGTCATTATCACCCGACAAATTTATTTTGGTCTATCGTATCAACCCCTATTTTCTCCCGCGTAGCCTGACTAAGTGTCAACATTGGTCTTTATCGCTCCACTAATTTGTATCGTTTCATCAGTATGAATTCCATATCCAATTATCCACATATAACCAACCCAACCTCTAATCCCGGTCCAATTTATTTATTTCTTTCATCGGTATAGTCATGTTACGTAATATTTTATTTTATCGCGTGATACTTGTACTTATATGTCTATGGTATTACTATAGTATACCGTATACGTATATCAATTGCTATTCCTTTCTATATAATCCTGGTGCCATCTATAGACATAGAGATAATTTCAGACCCCCCCCCCCCAATTTTATATCATTGCTGCTTTAGTACAGTCGCGATACATTACATGGCAACATCGCTCCACTAATTTATGTCAGTTCATCGGTACAAACCCCTTTTTCTCCGAGTCCATATAACCAACCCAACATCTTATAGAAGTCCATAAATGACTATTCTGGCACTATATAGAGATGACTAAGATTATGACACCCCCTATTTTATAGCCTTGTTGCAATGTTCAGTAGAGTTGAGATGCATAATATGTCAACATTGGTCATTATCGCTCTATAAATTTATATCGGTTCAACCCTTAGTTCCCTGTATCGCCCACCCCTCCCTGAATTTATTTTTTCATTTGTATTATAGTCTCGTTACATACACATTTTATTTCTTGTAACTTTTGCTTCAATGCGTCGAGTTCCGCTGCAGAGAATACAAAACTGACAACATTTTGAAATGTTAGCAGGCTTCAAACTCATCTTATCCAAGAAAAACTCTGGTTACATAAGAAATTTGTGTATATGGTGTACGCGCATTTGTTGAGTTAAAAACCAAAGGTCCCAAGTCAAGGTCCAAATCCCCAACACACTGTTGTGAGGTTTAACTCCATCTACATACAGTAATGTCCAAAGTAATTAAGTGGTCAATTACTTTGGGCATTACTGTAACCAATATAAGGATTTGAGGTTTAATGATAACTCAATCCTCATACAGTAATGTTCAAAGTAATTGACCACTTAAGTACAGCAGAATAATGGGTAATTTATCAGGATTTTAAATGCTGAAAAAATACCCATAATTTTGCTGTGGTTAAGTGGTCAATTACTTTGGGCATTACTGTAACCAATATAAGGATTTTAGGTTTAATGATAACTCAATCCTCATACAGTAATGTTCAAAGTAATTGACCACTTAACCACAGCAGAATTATTTGTAATTTTTCAGGATTTTAAATCCTGAAAAATTACCAATAAGTCTGATGTGGTTAAGTGGTCAATTACTTTGGGCATTACTGTAACCAATATAAGGATGTGAGGTTTAATGAAAACTCCATCCACATAACTAATAAATATGTGTGAAAATTAAAACAAAACAAAATAAATTCCATGATGGCGTCCAATATGGACTGCCTAATTCTGCTCCAAAACATGTATATTGAATATATGGATGTTTAATGGGGGAAACCGATTATTTCAATGATATTTTCATTAACTGGGATCCAAAACCCGACTTATGGGAGTGTGCTTCGCGCGCGACTGTGTCTTAAGCATATGTGCATATTTAATAAGCCAACAATTGGAATCCCAACATAAGATTGGCGTGGGTCCCTTGTGCGATCTGTCCATCGAAAACTATTTAGACATCTCGAGACACGTAAGACCCAATAACTTAATATACAGAATAGATACATCTATTGTCTGAGTGACTAATATTTATATTTGTTACAATGAGGTCAAATAGTTGCGAAGCCAGCACCACAATTCTTTCCCTCCATAGTAAATCTTAAAACAACTTCTAAAGAATTATTAATTTACCTTATATTTGGTATGGAGCGTCCTTGGTTTACTGGAGTTCAGATTTGTTAACATCACGTCACCAAGTTAATTACTTGCGAAACCACAGACATAACTATTTCCCTCCATAGTAATTCTCAAAACAACTTCTTAAGAACAATTGACCAGGTCAGTCGCGCAATTATTGGAAGAGCCACGGTCAATCATTTAAAAAAAAACAAATGTTACATTTAAATTATTGCTTTATTTAACCACAAAAAAAAATTAAATGAGAAAATTAACTTTTACTACTTGCTAAATTTTATCTTTTAATTATTTCATTTAAATTTTAGTATTTACAGTATACTAAGTCCAAGTCTTTATAATCTGTTGAGTGACCCCACAGTCGTTTACTTGCTTTGTTAGTAATAATTTGAAGGATTACTTGTTTAAACGCAATTGTTATCAAAATATTTTATGTATTTTTTATAATTTCTATTTATATGTAATACTATAATCTTGGTGGCGTTACCATTTCTGACTATGGTTTTCTTGTTTATGTTACTATTTGATTATTCCCGCCACGAAGTGGGTGGACACTAGTGTACAGATCTGTATAGACTCATGGTCGAATGGAGAAATATATTCTTGGATATTTTTTTTTGTACCTTACTCAATCGTACCAATAGAATCACGTATATGCTGAAATTGTAAAGTTAACGGCACCGGTGTATAATACGTTTTTGATAATATGATAAATCGTATCCATAGGGTCAGGACAGGCTGAAATTGTAAACTTAAAGTCACCGGTGTAATAATATGTTGTTGAAAATATAAATACTCTGATAGCCTGAAAATAATGTATAACCCTTTGGGAACCCCTGTGTAGTGAAGTGAATTGTGGGTAATTTTAATTGGAGCGCGCATGTCTGTTCTGTTGGAGACTTGGATTAACCGCCATCTTTTATTTTCTGGTCATCAAGTCAAAATTGTATCGTATACACAATGTGTTTGTACCGATGGATGTATCGCGACTCGACTCGTTTTCGTGGTCATATAGGGCCTATATAACCTATGGTCACGAAAACGAGCAGAGTCGGGATATCTGATAGAATTCCAGGAATTGTACATTCACTTCCAATAGTATAGATTCACTGCAATCTGCCGCGGAATTTCCCAAAATTGTAGGCTACTTTCAGTTTCATTTTCAATAGGATTTTCCACTTTCACTTTTCACTTTTACCACGCAAAGCGACCTTAGTTGACACATATATATATGGCACAGCCGCACACTGGCTGATTCCATGACAAATAGTTTATGTAGAATGCTTCTTTCGTTTAATTAAAGCTCACCTCGTTAAAATGCATCGTATTTGTTTACAAATTGCATTGGGTGCGACGATTTGCAGTAGGTCCCGATTTGTGGAGATCACTTTGCGGAAGTGACCGAATTCGCGGAGCTCCCCTAAAATGTATCTTAAACAAATAACGACACAATCATCATAATAAAGGTCAGTTCTATCAATTATATATGCGCCGAGTTCACTTTGTGCAAATCAAACGGCGATAAATATTCTCGTGTGCCAGAAGGACTCCTTAAAGTTGTGAATAAGATGAATATTTATTAGATGGTATTTAACAAGCGCTAATATAGGCGCTAACTAATGAATAATATTTTATATTATAATTATATTATAATTTATATTTATGGCTAATAATATGATCTTGGTGGCGTTACCATTTCTGACTATGGTTTTCTTGTTATATATTATTATGCGGATATATCATACTAGCCGATGAGCCCGACGTTGTCCGGGCTATTCAAAAACCAAATTTCAAGTCGATAGCTCCACCGTTTCCGAGATCTGGTCTGGGCATGCGCGAAGCTGGCGTCGCACGGGCTCGGCGATCCGATAAAATTGGTATCCGGGGCAAGATACATTCACATAGCAAATTTCAAGTCGATAGCTCCACCCGTTTCCGAGATCTGGTCTGCGCATGCGCGAAGCTGGCGTCGCACGGGCTCGGCGACCCGATAAAATTCGTATCCGGGGCAAGATACATTCACATACAAAATTTCAAGTTGATAGCTCCACCCGTTTCCGAGATCTCGTCTGCGCATGCGCGAAGCTGGCGTCGCACGGGCTCGGCGACCCGATAAAATTCGTATCCGGGGCAAGATACATTCACATACAAAATTTCAAGTCGATAGCTCCACCCGTTTCCGAGATCTCGTCTGCGCATGCGCGAAGCTGGCGTCGCACGGGCTCGGCGACCCGATAAAAATCGTATCCGGGGCAAGATACATTCGCATAGCAAATTTCAAGTCGATAGCTCCACCCGTTTCCGAGATCTGGTCTGCGCATGCACGAAGCTGGCGTCGCACGGGCTCGGCGACCCGATAAAATTCGTATCCGGGGCAAGATACATTCACATACCAAATTTCAAGTCGATAGCTCCACCCGTTTCCGAGATCTCGTCTGCGCATGCGCGAATCTGGCGTCGCACGGACTCGGCGACCCGATAAAATTCGTATCCGGGGCAAGATACATTCACATAGCAAATTTCAAGTCGATAGCTCCACCCGTTTCCGAGATCTCGTCTGCGCATGCGCGAAGCGGGCGCCGCACGGGCTCGCCAATACGACAACGTTCACCGCCCGGTCAAACTACACACACGTACCAAGTTTCGTCCCGATCGGTCGAGAATCGTAGATTTGTATAAATGACAGACAGACAGACAAACAAACAAACAAACAAACATACATACAGACAGAGGTCTTCAAAATATATATGAGATAGCCGATGAGCCCGACGTTGTCCGGGCTATTCAAAAACAAATTTCAAGTCGATATCTCTACCCGTTTCCGAGGTCTGGTCTGCGCATGCGCGAAGCTGGCGTCGCACGGACTCGGCGGTCCGGGCTATTCAAAAACCCGATAAAATTCGTATCCGGGGCAAGATACATTCACATACCAAATTTCAAGTCGATAGCTCCACCCGTTTCCGATATCTGGTCTGCGCATGCGCGAAGCTGGCGTCGCACGGGCTCGGCGACCCGATAAAATTCGTATCCGGGGCAAGATACATTCACATACCAAATTTCAAGTCGACAGCTCCACCCGTTTCCGAGATCTCGTCTGCGCATGCGCGATGCTGGCGTCGCACGGGCTCGGCGACCCGATAAAATTCGTATCCGGGGCAAGATACATTCACATAGCAAATTTCAACTCGATAGCTCCACCCGTTTCCGAGATCTCGTCTGCGCATGCGCGAAGCGGGCGCCGCACGGGCTCGCCAATACGACAACGTCGACCGCCTGGTCAAACTACACACACGTACCAAGTTTCGTCCCGATCGGTCGAGAATCGTAGATTTGTATCAATGACAGACAGACAGACAGACAGACAAACAAACAGAGGTCTTCAAAATATATATGAGATGTGCAACGTCAGACATTGTTGATTAATCCTTTCTTATCGAAGTTGTTTCCGTCACATATTTACCGTCGTTTCACTTTTTTATTTGTCTTAATATTTGGCGTACGCGGAGAAAACAGTCTGTTGTTAAATTACATGTCTGCAAATGATACCTGGTGTCTGGTTATATTACTAATCTTGGAAAATATCCCCAGATCAAAAATATTTGATGTCACCTTTTGTGTTATATTGTGGGAATAGGACATTGCTCTTTGTTCTACTACAATTTCCTGAAATAACTCGCATCGCGCATGTGAAACCAGAAATGTGTTGTTCTGCGAGATATCCCCCATATAGCTCCTATATCACAGGCAAATAACAACTTCACAGAATACACCCTATATCTAAGGGCGTGACAATGCACTTGCTGGCTTACAAGTTCAATGTAAATATTGTTAGGCCAATGTATTCTCTTATATATGCCAGGCTCCTATATGGGTGACTCGCATATATAAGAGAATGGTTTGTCACATGGTTTTCGAAAAAGTTCATGAAGCTGCATGCATTCATGGAAGGTTTAAGAATTGAATTAAAATTTAAACCACATATGCACGGTCGCTGGTTTTTTGCGTGCAGTGGAGTAATTTCCCAGTCGAATTAACCGGTCTGCGCGGGATTTCCTCCCACCATGAAACTCACCTATAACGACTGAAACAAGAATAAACCCCAGTGAGTCAGACCAGTATCGCCGAAGGGTCCAGGTTACTACGTTTTGAGATTTTTGAAGTTTTGGACCAGGAACATGCTGCAAGTCTCCTCAACAAGAGACAACAAGAAAACCATAGTCAGAAATGGTAACGCCACCAAGATCGTATTATTAGCCATAAATATAAATAATAATACAATTATTCTATAAACTAGCTTTCAAATTTTATGCGGGAAATTTGCGTACTTCCATATTTCAAGTTTTCCCGTTTCTCGTGTCATACATTACTTTCATCAAACTGTCTTCTTTATTACACAAGCTGATAGGCCCGACTTCACCCGGGCTGTTTCCCATCTGCTTTCCGGTGAAAGGTGCGATTTGACCTTCAATTGACTATTTCGAAAGTCAAGGTCAGGTCAGGGTCATGATTTGTCCAGTCCAAAACACCCCCACCCGTAGAAAAGTACCCCTAGGTATCAAATTTCGTCGAAATCCGTCCGTTTTACCCAACTTGACCTTTAATGAACAATTTTGAAGGTCAAGGTAAGGTCAGAGTCATGATTTGACCCGTCCAAAACACTCCCCCGACAAAAGTATCCATAGGTATCAAATTTCGTCGAAATCTATCCGTTTTATCCGAGTTGACCTTTGATTGGCCATATTGAAGGTCAAGGTCAGGCCGAGGTCACGATTTGACCCGTTCAAAACTCTCCTCGGACCAAAGTATCCCTAGGTATCAAATTTCGCCGAAATTTGTCCGTTTTACCCAAATTGACCTTGCATTGACAGTTTTAAAGGTCAAGGTCAGGTCGGGGTCACGATTTGACCCGTCCAAAACACTTCCCGGACACAAATACCCATAACTATCAAATTACGTTGAAATCTATGGAAAGCCGAGGAGGACATGTTGGTTGCTAATTGCTAGATATACGACGCGGTATTTTGAAGGTGTTTCAAACTAGGAGATAGAAGTATTCTGCCTTTCAAATGGTGATGAATTATAGTAGTTTATTCAAATTTTATGGCATAAATTGTTATTAAAACCGTATATACTATAAAAAATTAATGACTCGAAAATTAAGTGGGCCTTTAAACAAAGTCACAATTGCATTTAGGCTCATCTCATACTCGTCCATTCAGCGATATTCTACTGCGCAGTTTGTTATAGCCTCCAGTATTCATTGAGCGTTATACCCCCAACTGTTATAATTCGCCTTTAGCAGGCGTACTCTTGCCTCAGATTATTGAGATATTAGGTCACACATAATCACATTAAATCGCATCGTAACATAGCAATTGTGTGGGCTGCTTGGCGTGAATATGTAATGAGAAATAAGGTCATACGTAATGACATTAAACTCAAGAAAACCCTCGAAAACAAAACAAAATCACATTTAATGTTTTACGTTATTTCCTTCATAAAAAGAATCTTCGTGATAATGAACCCTCTCGTTACTTTAGAATATAGAATTAACCTTAAAATAAAAAAAATCTTTGGAACACAGAACCTTCGGAATAACGAACCTTCGGATTGGTGAACCTTCGGAATAGCGAACATTCAGAGAAATTTCGGAATAGTGGACCTTCGGGATAGTGAACCTTCGGAATAGAGACATGCCCCCCCCCCCAATATTCATATTATATGCCCAGAGTTCAAAGGTATGGACCCATAAAATTCTAAACTTGGCCCTTAAAATATTGAACTCCAAATTGGAGCCCACACAGAACACCACTTAAGTCAACTGAACCTATGTCATGTCCCAATGCGGGAGGGTCCATATATACCACAACATTCATAGTATATGCCAAGAATTCAACGGTATGGGCCCACGTAATGACATTAAATCTCAAGAAAACCAGCGAAAACAAAACAAAATCACATTTAATGTTCTAAGTTAAGTTATTTCCTCCTGTATCTGTATCGGTGTGCGCGCATGATCAGTTCGGATGTGAGCGCACACTCCATATAAAGAATCTTTGTGAAAATGAACCCTCTCAAATTAGTCTCAATACTTTAAAATATAGAATTAACCTAAAAATAACAAAAACCTTCGGAATAGAGAACCTTCGGAATAGCGGACCTTCGGGATAGCAAACCTTCATAATAGAAGCATGTCCCCACAATTACACCGGTGACGTAAACACATGTGCCAATCTTAGTCGTATACACTGTCGTAATTATCGGTACGATGAAACGGTGACGGAATCTGACGAGGTTTGCCGAATGTACAATCACCCAATGAATTATCGATCGACCATTGAATATGAAATACAGCCACGCTAGAAACACCACGTGGTGGCGTAATGAGAGCGCGCAAATAAACAGACACGAGTCACAGAAACAATGACAGACGACAGCTAGATAGTAATTTTCATTCACTAAGAAATTATATATCACTTTTGAGATGAAATCTGTTTTTAATTTTTTGCAAATTAGCAATTTATTTATAGACAGAAAACTGTTGTTGCAAAATTTTGCGCAATATAAACTGGTCCTTGTCCCAATCGAACCAGACGCCAGATTCGGAGTAACCTGGTCCTTTCTGCACTAATATCCCGCTGAATGACGATATGGGTTATGTCGCTGCCTCGATAGACATCGTATAGCTATGTTCTATAGGTGGTTTCTTCTTGATTTAATCAGGGCCTTTACGCATGACATATTAGGTTATTTTCATCATAGACTAACTCCTTTATATCGATAATTAGTTTTTTATTAGGTATGGTTTTGGGAGGGTAGACAACCCCTCACTGGGTCCTTGATTTGCGTCGCCGTATGTTATCGGTAAAGGGAAATATAATTGATTTATTAGCGCCCAAGCGACGCGGTCAGCAAGGAGAACTAATTGATGCTATCCGGAAGAGCGCGATGGGGAAATCTCAATTTGTTTCTGATTATATTACAAACGAAGTTACACGCCAAGCCTGCTCGGAATATAAGAATAATCTCCTTTGACAAACGTCTGTCTTTTGTGGGTTGCCACGACTTTACGTATACGTGGATGACGTAGTTTGATAAAGTATATCTGCCGTTATATATATACCCCATATTTTAGGGTCAGGGTAACCAGCTTCAATCATGCAATTGGCACTATATAACAAGCCCACATAACTAATGTCCGGTCGATGATTATAGAGTTTCGCTGAGGATTTTAGTCACAAAGTAGGAGCACAAATATAACAAGAAAACCATAATCAGAAATGGTAACGCCCTCAAGATCATATTATTAGCCATTCTTCGAATATTTCCATTATTCGTCAAAAACTCTTCTTCAAATATCTCCGTTATTTCGTCAAAAACACTTCTTCTCATACAAATCACCGTTATTTAGCAAATTAACATTATTTATAGAGTTATTGCCCTTCATATTTAATATGGTTGGATTGTCCATTTAATAATGACCATTTTAGGTACTGATTGTCCATTTATAAGTGGACAATCCTTGAAGAATTGCCTGCTTTATATTACTGCAGGTTTCTCAATCACCACACCAGAAAGCATCTACATGCGGATCAAAAATCGGAGGCATTGTGTTCCTGCCAAGAGTGCATGGCTCAGCAATTGTTCATACCTAAACACCGAAAGCAATTAACGCGGTCATAATAGTTACATACTGCAACAATAAGACATCCAGCGAATACACACCACACGAAAACCCGAAATGTGTTGTCCTGCGAGAAATCCCATCGCTATAGCTCAATTTGACGCGGCCAGATTAGCCTTCCTACAATATCCTAAAACAATAAAGCTTCTCAAATCATCGGCATAGTCAACAGAACTTTCACGAACTTGGACATCGATACTTTCTAATCGCTCTACATAAGCATGGTCAGATCTATCATCGAATATTGTAACTCTGCATGGAGCCAACATCACACATATCAAAGCATTGTGTTAGAGAAATACAAAGAAAAGCAACGAAATTAGTTCGTCAAATAAAAATGCTATGCTACGGAGACCGAATGATAAGACTCAATCTGATACATTCATCAGGAAGAACAAGAGGACATAATAAAAAGCTACAGATGCCCATTGTTAACACGGCCATAGAAAAATATTTCTTAACGCAGAGGGTGGTCAGGGATGTGGCTAGAGGGTCTCCGCTGGGGGGGGGGTGTCCACCTTGAGAATTTCCAACTGCACCCCCCCCCCCTTGAGTCGGAATCACACCAACACAACTTTTTGCATAATTCCATTTGCACCCCCCCCCCCCCTTGAGTCAGAATCGCACCAACACAACTGTTTGCATAATTCCATTTGCACCCCCGCCTTGTACCTCATGCTCAGGCCTAATTTCCTATATATTCATAAGCCATGCTTCTATTTCCCCAGTATGAGAACATTAAGATATTTTAACCTGAAAATTGCCCCCCCCAAAAAAACAACTAGTGGTCTAATTCCAGACAAATGCACACAGCTACCGACAACAGACGAGGGAACACCAGGCCGACCATGGTTGTTTGGTCCGGTGTGAGAAAATTTTGAAAACTATATACATGAAAATCGCAAACCCTAGCATCAAGACTGGCCTCAACTGAAGCTTTCCTAGTGTTGGAAATTTCAAACCTCATGCTCCCCCTCAGGTTGGAAAATTCTTCAACTGATGACCATTTATGTCTACAAGTTTGACCAAATGTAGTAAAATATTGTTTTGCTAAACTAATTAGCAGTTTTGTGTTGGCCATGTGGATGGGGCAATGACACACCGGGCCGACCATGGTTCGGTCCGGTGTGCGAAAATTTTGAAATCTGAACAAGAAAATCGCAAAATCCTAACATCTAGACTAGCCTCAAGTCTTCCTGCTGTTGGAAATTTCAAACCCTACACCCCCACTTAGGTTGGAAAATTTCCAACTGATGACAATTCCAATGACAATGTTGACCAATTGTATGACAATATTGTTTTCTTAAATTAACTAGAAGTTTTTGACTGGCCACGGGGGAGGGACCAGGACACAAGCTTTCCAAGTGTTGGAAATTTCCAACCTGTCACCCCCCCCCCCTAAGGTTGGAAAATTTCCAACTGATGTCCATTTCTGTCAAAATTTTTGACCAAAAATAGGAACATATGCAAATATTGGTCGAAAAACAATAAATTCCCCCCAATAAATTGTTTTATAATCAAACTACAAGAACATTTTCAACCGATTGTTGGTGTGAAATTTCGTTGTGGCAGGTATGAAATTTCCAACTATTGAAAATATAGCTCTCTGCTGGGGGGGGGTGTCACACCCCCCTCTAGCCACATCCCTGAGGGTGGTAAATGGCTGGAACTCTCTGCCAGACTTCGCTGGTGAGGCTCCAACACTCGATCAATTCAAAATATACATAGACCCACAAGTAAATATCGAATGACGATACATATATAATATATTTGTAAACAAGCATTGCAAATAATGTTATTGGGACGAAAAATGTCGCAAGACTTGTTCCGTATTATGATGATGATGATGATGACGACGACGACGATGATGATGATATTATGATATGATTGATTGAACAAACCACTATTATGATGATCGTGTCGTTTAAAATACGTATCAATTGACATATATACGCACCAGTTCCCTCATTAAAATCAACATATTTCGACCATTTTAGGGGACCTCCGCGAATTTGTTGACCTCCGCAAATAGACCTCCGCAAACAGGGACCTACTGCGAATTGTCACAACCGGAAAACACATTATCTATTTATAAAACGCCCAGCGAACCACAGCTTTCTAAAAATCTGTCGGACAGTATACACCCGATGGGCGTTAATGAAGTGACATGTATATCCCATCATGTATTCCAGAATGCATTGCGCGTCTATGATAAGATAACCATCAAATCGAGTTTTGTCGCTTACCTCGCAATGAGAGTCAAATGTCAGTCTGCACGCTCGTCATTCAAGTACAAGCAAACCATAATCAGAAATGGTAACGCCCTCAAGATAATATTATTAGCCATAAATAATAATTATAATATAAAATATATTGGTTACATGAATTCACCGCCTCAGAATTCCGTTAAAACAACTAATCATTCGAATTATTACAAACAACTACGGCTTAGTACTGCAGGTTTCCAATTCACCACACCAGAAAGTTTCTAAATGCGGATCAAAAATTGGATTGATTGTGTTCCCGCCAAGAGTGCATGGTCCAGCCATTGTTCATATCTAAACATCGAAAGAAATTAACCCGGTCATAATTGTTACATACTGCAACTATAAGACATCCAGCGGATACACACCCCACGAAAACCCGAAATGTGTTGTCCTGCGAGAAATCCCATCGCTATAGCTCAATTTGACACGGCCAGATTAGCCTTCCTACAATATCCATCAACAAGATCATATATTATATACACATGATTTTAATTATAGAATATAAAATATATTGGTTTCGCGAATGACCAACTCAGAATTCCGTTAAAATAACAATAACAACCAGCACCTAATTAACGAACCGGCGGCATACTCGGCCGTCTCCGACCACAACCATCAGTGGGCTGCAGAACGAAAAATATCTATAAAAGTTGAAATATAAGACTTACAAATTATCTTTTAAATTTCTTTTATTGGTAATTGAGATAGCTTGTCACAAACCAAAAATCAACATTATTGACATAATAATGTAAAGGACAATAAACTAAATTGAAATTCCCAACTACTCCTTTTACCGGTGAACGGCCTCCTGATCGCGCAGTTCGACTTTTAAATAAACCGGGAAAAACAATTTTCTCTTTATAAAAGTCCCATCGCCGCATCGGCCCACATGCGGGCGAGCTAACAATGTACAGTTAAAACCTCTCCAGACGAACATTGACACTTAGACAATGAAACATCCTTTTAATAACTTCTTCGACCCGGTTTGGTCAACTCTCGTCTATTCGATGAAGTGCATGTTATCAGTTGGTTTTAATGATTTGATAATAATATTTTGTCAGGATCAGATTTGTCGCCGACATGGATCAAAACAATGCTATAGTCGGAAAATACTCATCAATAATATATGCGTACGTAGTACTTGCCATCATGAACATGATGTAACATATATCGCTAGGCCATATTGACATCTCAATACAACGGCGAAACACCAGATTCCAAAGGCAGTTTTGTCACCGAAAATGTTATTTTTATGCAAATAAAATTATCAAATTATTGCATTCTCAGATCCAATTCGGGGCATTTAAACCTGAACTTTCGACCATGATCACCCATGCTAATGTTCAAAGGCCTCTACATGGCTTAATTCCAACATCAATATGAACAAAATTCAAACTTTCGCCATTCAAAATTCCATAAAATCTACTTATGATGCAGATGGCAAATTCTGGGTGCTAAAAAGTAACTCAGTATCGCAGTATCGCAGTAGAGCCACTGTTTAGCAGAAAACGCTACTGCTCACTTCGCGTGTGGGTTCAAGGTATTTATTTTCAAAATATCCAGGACTTCTTCTAAAATTACACAAATTCATATCCAACCTTGGCTCAATATACCTATACCACACGAGTCGTTTCAGAAACCAAGCGCAATTTATACTTATAAAATTACCCCTATATACTGATCATTCGAAACTGTGGATTCATCATTATTAATCACAACATGCTCAGAGATATTCTCATGTTGAGCCGTGGTATTTCTTGTTACTCTATGAAGAACAAGAAAACCAATGTCAGAAATGGTTGCAATTATAGAATATAAAATATATTGGTTTCGCGAATGACCAACTCAGAATTCCGGTAAAATAACAATAACAACCAGCACCTAATTAACGAACCGGCGGCCGACTCGGTCGTCTCCGACCACAACCCCCAGTGGGCTGCAGAATGAAAAATGTCTATAAAAGTTGAAATATAAGACTTACAAATTATCTTTTTCATTTCTTTTATTTGTAATTGGCATAGCTTATCACAAACCAAAAATCAACATTATTGACATAATGTTAACGACAATAAACGAAATTGAAATTCCCAACTACACCTTTTACCGGACTCGGCCTCCGCGTCGCAGTTCGACTTTTAATCCTCCCAAACATTCCCATTCTATAAATAAAACCCAAGAATTAGTATACACGCGGCGTGCGTAATAAAATGGCACTTGATACAACCCATTGCCCCCTTCTGTATATATAGAGCCCAGCGCATTACGCTGTCATATAGCGTCCAGTGCCGACGAAGCTGGTCAAAACCCCGACAAGCGCTGATTCGCGATCCACGCTAATGGAGGGTAATCATATTCGTGTATCTGCATGGCGAATATTGTCAGTTGCTTTCCGGGGGTCTGTGGTTTCTATATATGAATTGGAGTGACTTCCCGGTGAAATTTACCATCTGCGTGGTCATTCGATCTTCACCCGGAAATCTAACAACGTCGTGCTGGGGTTGAAACGGCGATAAACCCAAATTAACCAACCAACCAACTTGATCCCACCCCAATGAGGCAATGTGCTAACTATATATCCTCTTTCTGTGGCCCTGCAGTACTTGTATTTTACCACACAAGCACGTTGGCAACATATGCATGACCAATAATTGTTATAGATTTACATCAGAAAGCTATATAGCCATTCGGGCTAAATGATAGAACGTGGTGGTGTCAATGTTTTCTAGGTAAAATTTTTACATTTTGTACATGTAGGTGTTTTCTTCAGCATGAACCAACTGAGAGCGTTCAGTGTTAGACTGTTCTTGCTATATATGGTATACATGAAGAGCGTTTATATTATTTGTGTGGTGAAACAGGACTTTACTCTAGTTTTTTTCAGAGCATATAAGGTATTGTTCTGAATTACGATCGATCCCTGTCGATGGACTTCAATTCTAAAAATCATCGATATTTGTTGCCGACATGGATAATAACAACGCTATAGTCAGAAAATACTCTGACATCCATTATATGCGTACGAAGGACTTGCCATCATGAACATGATGTAAAACATAGCTAGACCAAATTGACATCTAAATACACCGGCGAAAAAACAGATTCCAAAGGCAGTTTTGTTGCCGAAAATGTGATTTTATACAAAAAATGATCAAATTATTGCATTCTCAGACCCAATTCAGGCATTCAAACCAGAACTTTCGACCATGATCACCCATGTTAAGGTTCAAATGCCTCTGCGTGGCTTAATTCAAACATCAATATTGGTCCAAATTCCCGGCAAATCTGTGATCGCGAAAACAGTTCTAATATTTTACTTGGTTTAATGTTGATGTTTTGTAAATAATTCGACGTTGTTCATACGTTGTAATGTTGTGGAGATAAATTGTGAATTTTGCATCAGAATGGAAGA
The DNA here is from genome assembly GCA_032622095.1 of Siphonodentalium dalli. Classification (NCBI taxonomy): domain Eukaryota; kingdom Metazoa; phylum Mollusca; class Scaphopoda; order Gadilida; family Siphonodentaliidae; genus Siphonodentalium; species Siphonodentalium dalli. Next base: position 45,542,031 of record CP136069.1, on the reverse strand, counting down.
TCATTATCATTATTATCAACGTAAATGTGTCATTATTGGTTTGCACGGGAACCATATGCTGTGAAATTGCTAAGTAAATCGAGATTTTGTCAGATGTTTACAATACAAAATGTAGACACGCACGAATTCACAAGATATTAAGGTATTATTTTACCACACCACCAGTGTTCCATGACGAAAATTAGTCACTTTCTGATACCTTTAGGGAGGAAGGCGGGGTTTTGTGAGTGATTTCTGACACAAAATTGCAGAATGAGGGACGCTACTCAGCTCCAGCCATGAACTGATTAACGTTTTGTCAAATGCGTCTTTAAGTGTGACGTCGATACCGCTGCAGAAAAAATGTTCCCAGCATGTGATTGCAAACGGGGCCGGTGATTCCCGGGTCCTGTCCCCGCAGATTAAAACTAATCACAGGATTCCCGCCGTTCCCAGCCGGGGGTCATTGAACCAGTGACGTTAACGTCGGTTGGGGGTCTGTTATGTCTGTCAATCAATATGGTTCGTGTTTTGTAACCTGCGCCAGTAAAATCCACATTTTTATTATAGTTGAATGGTAATGACTTCTGTTGTGCGTTGCAAATGACTTCCCGCTGGTGGTTTGAAACCAAGAGCATCTCCACAGTAATAAACTCGTCCCAGAAATTTCCGCAGCCCATCCATCGGCACAATTAATCCCAATTGGCCGTCAGTTATCGCTGTTGTTAGGTATATTAGCTCAACCACATAATCATTATTGCAAACGGTGAGCTAAGCTGAACGCCGCCATATATAGTCCAGGAGATATTGGTCGACCTCTGCACCCCCCCCCCCCCCCCAGGACTTAACTTCACCCCACTAATTTTCTTCCTTAAGGTCTCCTCTAATTTTTTTCACTTGTTAACAAGAAAAAAAAGTGGCCGCAGAGACTCCAGACAAGATGGCGTCCATCATGGCGGCCATTTTTTTTAAATGCACCAGGTATCTTTGATCGCCGTTATAGTAAAGATGATGTCACATAGTACAGGCGAATTAGGGTTAAACCCGGAACTAATTGCAACACAAATGCCAAAGGTGCCACCATGTAGAGTAAGTCAACGCATGCAACATACACACAATTTAGAGAACAATATTTGGGACAAATAGCAAAATTTCTGTTTCCATGGCAACGAGTGGTGATTTTAACTGACTGTGGAGCAAGGTTTCGTTTCTTCCCTCGCTAAGATCCCCCGATTATTCCCGAAGTCGTTCGGTATGTTTCGGAAATACAAGAATAACAAAATGGCCGTATTTTGTTTTGAAATTGTTTTAACATTTCCTCGACATCAAAGGAGATTGCACAGTACAATACATTAAAAATAACTATAATCCTCAATCCGATCAACCAACACATAGAAAACAGGGACGAATTGCAGTAATAGAGACTGATAGTGATAGTGACTGAAATTGAAATTCGCAATGTGCGCGCTTCAAAACAACATTTATGAATGAACTGTGACGTCACATGGAATCGCGTGCAAACATTCCAACGTATATTCATGCGCACTATAAAAAAATATTTCCTAGTTTGTATCATTATTTGATTGCCTCCCATCGTAGGTAATATGGTAAAACATATCAGAAAGTAACTAATATATATTTGTTGAGTATTTTTTATATTATTATATAAACAAAAAAACGCAGGTGTGGGAGATTTTGTCCATTGAATTCAATTTCCGTTAGACAAAAGCGCGTGCCATTGCAGGTTAGGAGAATTTAGCAAATCGAGTTAATCGTGTGACACAGATAAACTTGCAGGTTGGGAGAAATTACTCAAGAAAACTAATCGTCGGACACAAATCCAACGATTTTGGCATTTAAAAAAACTCTTAAAATGAAATGGTGTAGTAGTGGATTCTGTCACACGAATGGTAGATAAACGTATTATATACACAATGTGTTTGTACCGAGAATCTCCGTCGCAGGTTCGGTAGTGATGTTCGGGAATCTTCGGGGGATCTTAGCACCGAGTGACATTCGGCAATCTTCGGGGGATCTTAGCGAGGGAAGAAACGTAAAATTGCGACTGTGGAAACTAGGTGTTACATTGCGTGTGTGGCGAGAACTGTTTCAATTATTTCAAATATTATGTTGTTTTATATGAACACTCATTATTGTCTAACTTTTGAAATGAGGTTCACCTCTTGGGAAGGTGAAGGTCATATGTAAAGGTCAAGGTCATTGTTAAAAAATGTGTGCTTTTTCCGATACTATCATATAACTTCGACCCACTTGATTGAAATTAAAGATGTAGAGAGACGAAGATATATTTAAAATAATTTGGAGGACCACTGCTTAGTACAGAATTATAGTTTTACCAATAATATCAACTCATTCCCAAGATATAGACCTTCAAAGTTGGTGGTACCCTTTCGTGATAAGCAAAACTGCGTAGTATTTTGACCAGACATGGTTATACGTGTAGGTGAGCGGCCATTAGAGGAAAAGGGCCATATTTAAGAAGTTTAATACAAATTCGGATTGTTTTATACCGTTGGAAAGCTTATGGATTGTCCATTCTTATTAACCCTGTAGTAGTGAGCAAAAGTGGAAAGAAAATGTAACTATTATTGTTGCCATGGCAACGGTTATATACTATTTTTGGGGGAAAAATGGGATAAAAGGTCATATCTAAGAATATAATTGGTCTGGGTAAGAATAGTTCCTATACAAATATACATATAGGTAAATGTTCAACATGATGTTCCGTCATCTGTTATTTGTGTAGGTCAAAGTCACACTTACAGGTCAAGGTCATTCGGGGGGGGGAAGTTGAAAACACCGGTTTTGCTCACATAACAATAACATATATGAGTCAATATAAATTTTGGTCAAAATTACAGATATGCCACATGGCATTTTTTTAGTTCCGATAATGGGGAAAGTTGTTGTCATTTGTATAGCTGGTTTTCAATGGGGGCCATAATGTAACTCATTTTTCTCAGAAAAATTTAATTTCAACACAACATTAAACTTTATTAAATCAAGATAATCAAATGTCACACACTTTCTAACATAATATTGAATTGGACACTGCTTGTCCATCAAATATTGAACAAAACTGGAATTGAAATATATAACGTTTCATTTATAGATGAAAAAATAATATGTGTTACACGACGGACTTCAGCGCAACACGAAAGACACATATTTGCTACGGGTGGACAATATCTGACAAATTTCTGTATAAAAGCCATGTCGAAATCCAGAGTTACGAAATATGCTAACAAGATGATAAAACCTGTTATTCATAAAGAAAATACAGCGACGAACTACACAATCAGGATATCTTACGTTTGGTATACGATGTAGGAATAGGCTTTGTTACAGTAAGGACCACAACGTTACACAACTGACACAGTCATATGCGAAATGTCATTTGTATACATATAGGTATCATAATCATTTACTGGCATCAGTGCAAATTCAATATTATGGCGATTCTCGCGAGAATTCATGTCCCAAATACTTAATGATGTTTTCTGACGCGTATTTCTATATCAATATATGATGTGCGTTACAGTAAAGATTACACGATTGACAAAAAATGGCGCATAGCATATATACAGGCTATTATATAAAACGAGGTTCAATTTGTGGAATTTCTTTTCATAATAAATGCCCCACTGTTTTTTACACATCTAGTACACATATGGTATAACGAATATTGTTAACTGAATACCATCGTGTCTTGTGCTATAGTAAATAAATTGTCGTTACACGATAGACCTTGGTTATAGTCGGGTGAACACTCTATCCCTTGCTTTATCAGATGACATAATATGAACGTACACTAACATTCGTTTGTGTTTAAATATAATACAACTATGTGGTGAAGAGCTGCCCGCGTACTGGACAATATGTAAGGATAAAGAATATTGTGTGTAGGTTAAACTATTGTGATAGATTCGAGTAACGTACGACATGGATATGCTATGGGATTATCCGGATACATGTAAATTAGCACCCATTGTATATTTGAATCCCTTTCGTATATACCTGTCTCGTTTAGCTTTGTGCTCGGTTGAGATAAATTAAAACAAGTGCATGTCCGTGTTTCATAAATATAAGTACATGTTCCTGGTGTTAGATAAGCTATCCCGATGCACGTTGCTCGAATTCATCATTACAAGCATGAATTCCACCTTCATTATATTCACAGGTCCCCAGAAAAAAAATTTACCACAATTTTTGTTCTGGGGACCTGTGATTATATTCACATATTAAAAAAAGTATATTAGTGAGGTGAAGTAATGATAACCTTTAAAACAGTTTACTCATCGCCGAGTCCCACGCACATTCCCCAACAGCGAAATGTGAATGAGACCCCTCGATCAGTTGTGGATCTGGAATAAACGAGATCACATCATCATAATTATACCAAGAAATGTCATTACATTTTTTCGGCCAGCAAAAGCAGTTAGAATATTTAACGCAACACCTTGCTCAACCACCGTCTTCTTACATATCTGCTCGCCCCGTATTTCCGCGGCAACCTCTACCTGTGAACCTTGGTGCATGCTCGACTCATAATTCTTGCAATAATCGTGTTCAACCCAGCTTCCATCAACTATGTCCTCATCAACAACAGTAACATCGACGCGCACACAACTCTGCTCACAGCTTTCACTGACCACGCTACCTTGCTCGACCTCCTCACATATCTCCTCACCACCCACAACCACTTGGGCCAACGTAATTTTGCTCATTGGGTCAACGTTGGGCCAACGCATTGGGCCTACGTTGCATATATGGCGGACTTATGACTGGGACAAAAATGCCGATGTATTTTCTGTTGGCCACGTTTCTTGCCATATCTACTACGTTGGGCCAACGTTGGACGACATATACAGAGCGCTGGCCCAACGTTGGGCCAATTAAACGTTGATATCCAGACCACATGGTTGGCATAACGTTGGCCCAACGTTGGAAACGAAACCCTTTGGTTGGCATAACGTTGACCCAACAGAGGCACAACGTTGGGAACTCAAACTAAATTGGTTGGCATAACGTTGGGGAATTTTGTATTTTTTGTGTGGCATCCAATAATCCGTTCATAATTCAGTTACCTCATTCAGCCACCATGTCGCTATCTGATGCAAGTTTGTGAGAAACTACTATGCATGTCAATAAGTATTCTCCGCTATAACTTATATGTACGCCGTGCAAACATTCAGAACTTTTTGATTCCGAGAAAAATATTGGGAAAAATAATTAGTTTTACACAAAAGAGTAGTTTCTCACAAACGTAAACCTACCTCGGATAGCGACTCGATGACCGATGGCGGCATCTACAGAACGAACAAATCCTTGAATTCCAAATTAAAGAAACTGAATCCTTTATTTGCTCAAATCAATACCAGCAGCAACACTGAACGAGAGCCAGAACAAAGCGCGCAATAAGAAAAGCAGACGCCTGATCCGTTGTGTGCACGCGCGTAGAGTTTGACGTCAGAGCTTTCTACGTCATCTACGTTGGCATTACGTTGGGCCAACGATATACCAACCGACACCATCCAACGTATTTTATGACATATCGTAGCATATATTGTGTCAGCAATGATTGTACGTGTGTTTACGGAACATAAAGTATCGGCATATCGTTGAGATTTATATCACATGTATGTACGCGTTATGTAATTGGACTGCCATGAGGCCGTTAGCGTTGACCCAACATTGGACCAACGTTATAATTCCAACTGTTTCATGGGAGGAATACCTTAATTGGGGTCAACCAAGGGCCAACAACGTAAACCCAACCAATGTGATGTGTACAGTAAATTCCATTTTCGTGTTGGCGTTGGTCCAACGTTATACTTTCAACGGTTGGGAGGAATACGTTGGGCCAACCAAGGACCAACCACACCAACCCAACAAATTTACTGCAGATAATTCCGTTGGCATATCCGCGTTGGGCAACGTTATATTTCCAACGGTTTAGAGGAATACGTTGGGCCAACCAAAGGCCAACCACGCCAACCCAACCAATTTATACTGCAGATAATTCCGTTGGCATGTTCGCGATGGCTCAACGTTGGGGGCTAACGTTATATTTCCAACGGTTGGGAGGAATACGTTGGGCCAACCAAGGGCCAACCACGCCAACCCAACCAATTTACTGCAGATAATTCCGTTGGCATGTTCGCGTTGGGCCAACGTTATATTTCCAACGGTTGGGAGGAATACGTTGGGCCAACAACGTCAACCCAACCAAACCTAATACCAACCGTGCCGACATTATGCCAACGTTGGCCCAACGTAGTCATGCTATCTGGGATGGCCATATTGTTTAAAAGACGTCCCCCTAACGCATAATCAACTCACAACGTATCAATATCCTTACTATAACATACATATATCCCTCGTGTAACACTAATTTCCAAAATTTAACACTAGAAAGGTTACTATTATCCAAACCAGAAAAATAGTTCGAGTTGAAAGACAAACATAACCAATTAAATATTATGTATATCGTGTGATATATTTCCGCGGCAAAGAAAGGAGAAAAAATTATTAAATGCCACAGGCATGTCCTCTGGATAACAATTGTTGTATTTACTGTAACGGCCACTCGATTTGAGTTAGATCGTACACGGAATCATGTTGCAACCTAAGGAATAACTAATACAAAGTAACAGTCTCGGTATAATTGATGTTTTCTCCCGGCTATCATGGTTTCATAACAATCACATGAAATGCAAAATCGACTTACCACATAAGAACATCTTTAATGTAACATAAACATATCTTTCATGTAACGAAAATTCAAAACATCGACGCACGTAAATGACAAGAAAACCATAGTCAGAAATGGTAACGCCACCAAGATCATATTATTAGCCATAAATATAAATTATAATACAATTATTCTATAAACTAGCTTTCAAATTTTATCTGGGAAATTTGCATACTTCTATATTTCAAGTTTTCCCGTTTCTCGTGTTATACATTACTTTCTTCAAACTGTCTTCTTTATTACACGAGCTGATGGGCCCGACTTCGTCCGGGATGTTTCCCATCTGATTTCCGGCGAAAGGCGCGATTTGACCTTCAATTGACTATTTCGAAAGTCAAGGTCAGGTCAGGGTCATGATTTGACCCGTCCAAAACACCCCCACCCGGAGAAAAGTACCACTAGGTATAAAATTTCGTCGAAATCCGTCCGTTTTACCCCACTTGACCTTTAATTAACAATTTTGAAGGTCAAGGTAAGGTCGGAGTCATGATTTGACCCGTCCAAAACACTCCCCCGACAAAAGCACCCATAGGTATCAAATTTCGTCGAAATCCATCCGTTTTACCCGATTTGACCTTTGATTGACCACATTGAAGGTCAAGGTCACGCCGATGTCACGATTTGACCCGTTCAAACCACTCCCCGGACAAAAGTATACCTAGGTATCAAATTTCGCCGAAATTTGTCCGTTTTACCCAAATTGACCTTGCATTGACAGTTTTAAAGGTCAGGTCGGGCTCACGATTTGACCCGTCCAAAACACTTCCCGGACACAAATACCCATAAGTATCAAATTACGTTGAAATCTATGGAAAGCCGAAGAGGACATGTTAGTTGCTAATTGCTAGATATACGACGCACGACTTGTCGCGGTATTTTAAAGGTGTTTCAAACTAGGAGATAGAAGGATTCTGCGTTTCAAATGGTGATGAATTATAGTAATTTATTCAAATTTTATGGCATAAATTGTTATTAAAACCGTATATACTATAACAAAAATGAATGACTCGAAAATTAAGTGGGCCTTTAAACAAAGTCACAATTGCAGTTAGGCTCATCTCATACTCGTTTAATCAGCGATATTCTGCTGCGCAGTTTGTTATAGTTCCCAGTATTCATTGAGCGTTATAGTCCCACTGTTATAATTCGCCTTTAGCAGGCGTACTCTTGCCTCAGATTATTGAGATATTAGGTCACACGTAGTGACATTAAATCGCATGGAAACATAGCAATTGTGTGGGCTGCTTGGCGTGAATATTTAATGAGAAATAAAGTCATACGTAATGACATTAAACTCAAGAAAACCCGCGAAAACAAAACAAAATCACATTTAATGTTTTAAGTTATTTCCTTCATAAAAAGAATCTTCGTGATAATGAACCCTCCCAATACTTTAGAATATAGAATTAAAATAACAAAAACCTTCGGAATACAGAACCTTCGGAATAACGAACCTTCTAATTGGTGAACCTTCGGAATAGCGAAAATTCAGAGAAATTTCGGAATAGTGGACATTCTGGATAGTGAACCTTCGGATTAGAGACATGCCCCCAATATTCATATTATATGCCCAGAGTTCAAAGGTATGGGCCCATAAAATCCTAAATTTGGCCCTTAAAATATTGAACTCCAAATTGGAGCGCACACAGAACATCACTTAAGTCAACTGTACTTGTGTCATGTCCCAATGGGGGAGGGTCCACAATATACCACAACATTCATATTATATGCCAAGAATTCAAAAGTATGGGCCCACGTAATGACATTAAATCTCAAGAAAACCCGCGAAAACAAAACAAAATCACATTTAATGTTCTAAGTTAAGTTATTTCCTCCTGTATCTGTATCGGTATGCGCGCAGGATCAGTTCGGATGTGAGCGCACACTCCGTAAAAAGAATCTTTGTGATAATGAACCCTCTCAAATTAGTCTCAATACTTTAGAATATAGAATTAACCTAAAAATAACAAAAACCTTCGGAATAGAGAACCTTCGGAATAGCGGACCTTCGGGATAGCGAACCTTCATAATAGAAACATGCCCCCACAAGTACACCGGTGACGTAAACACATGTGCTAATCTTTGTTGTACTATCGTGACTCTATCGGTAACCATAATAATACAGTCGCCCAGTGGATTATCGATCGACCACAGAATATGAAAATCTGCGTACCAAGCAACACCATGGTGTGGCGTAATAATATTTTCCAAATCAAACACATTTTGTAATCTGAAAGAAGAACAAGACCCCAGTTGCACCCTCTAGATATTTCAGCTTGGTGTTGCGTGTGTTCACGCACAAACAGCCTCTGTAAACAGCAGCCTTCTCCTTTCGTTACAGTATTGGTCTCTCCTGTAACGTTTTGGCCTGTTACAACAGAGAACGTTACAGTAGAGATAGTACAGACCATGCTGGTCACGGCATTCAATGAGTTCTCCCTCCAATATGGCGAAACTAGGGAAGTATAAAATACACCACAGTGGCTTTGGAAACATTTATTTGAAATATAATTACTTGCGCCAGTCCATGCTGGACGCAAGTAATGTTTTCGGTTCGGATGTCTGTTTATCCTTCCTTCCTTCCTTCCGTGAATATGTTACGTCATACCGGAAGTACACACTGTAAAAAATGAACACGCGCTAATATGAAATGGTTGCATCAATTGTAATTTAAATCCACATATATACTTAATTTGCATTGTTATCTGGTTTTATTTTGGTAATAAATCGTTCATAAATGAACAATATTGAACAATTTCAAAAAGTTCAAAAATTTCAAAAAGTTCAAAAAGTTCAAAAAGTTCAAAAATTTCAAAAACTTCAAAAACTTCAAAAATTTCAAAAATTTCAAAAACTTCAAATTTTTTAAAAACTTCAAAAATTTCAAAAATTTCAAAAACTTCAAAAATTTCAAAAATTTCAAAAACTTCAAAAATTTCAAAAACTTCGAAAATTTCAAAAACTTCAAAAATTTCAAAAACATCACAAATTAAAAACAAATTAGTAATTTTTATAGGCGCCAAATTACCATCCAAGACGTATACCCTTATAAACTGCGGGTCAGTCCTAGTAACGCGCACGTCAACGCGTGAGTGCCTAGTGTCACTTTAACATTCATCCATAGTGAATGCCTTGTGTCACTTTAACAATCATCCCCCGTGAGAGCCTATTGTCCATTTAATATTCAAATACTGAGTGCATTTTGACCCTTAATATTCAGGGCGGAAGCTGCCCATCGTTCATCGAGGTCATCACGTGATATACATGTAGATAATACATCGTTCACATGGAGAGACTTCGTTCAGCGAGCGCAGTGTGTCACTTTAACATTCAAGACTGAAGCTATCCCCATCAAGGTCTTCACGTAATATACATGTAGATAATACACCATGCATCGGAGTGGCCTAAATCTGGTAGTTGGTTAACAGGTAAAAAACATGCACTACCAATATGTCTCACCTGTAATTATATCGGATAGAGTTATCGTTCCTAATATGCAGCCAACTGGGGTCCATATCATCATAACAGGGATATTATGTCCGTACACACAACTATTTCAGCGATGGATGAACAGAGATTTGATATCTAGATTTTTGTTATCGATCTCTCAAACGAGGGGCCAGCACCAGTGGTTCAAACTGTTGTTGGCAAGACACAACACAACATGCCAAATGTGTGATGGGCGCAAGTATAGGCAGCTCCAGTGAGTGCATTCTAGTTATATGTTATAGCGAACACACATGCGTTATTTAAAAGACGACTTTGAAAAGTACGCGAGGGGGTCAACCTACCTAATGGTCGACCAATATCTCCTGGACTAATATAGCCGAAGTCGAGAGGGTACTAGCCAGCAAAAGGTTCAGGTATGCACGTGTCAGGTGTATAAAACGTGTGTTGCAAAAGCAGAAATCAGTCTGTTGGGAATAGTCTCCCGATTTTGTGGACTGAAGTATTTTGGTATATATAGATCTATGAGGATATACGAGACCAAAACTGGTAATATAGAGGATCTCCAACGAGTTATGTTGGGATAAGATACGATAAGATTTTAATGCAAAATACACCCAAATGGGCAGTTGCAAACATGAATAAAATACATATAATTTGACAAAAAGTAACTATATATAATTGATGAATAACATATATGCATATACACGTACAATGTAGTTTCCTAACGAATTTCTTTTTTCTCTTTTCATCAGTTATAAATTATGAATTGACTAGCTTTTATTGGAATCCCGAGCGGTGAAGAAAGACCGGATCATGTCACATATAACATTAATGGTTGCTTTGTGTTCATTCTTCATAATAAATCTAAATTTCTCATAATTCGTCATATCTGAATTAATATTCGTGATATAAGATTTTATGAAACTCGTTTGATAAATTTGATTCACAACGAGTCGTATATACGAGTTGTGAATCAAATTTATCAAATGAGTTTCATAAAATCTCTTATCCCAACATAACGAGTTGAAGATCTTATATATCACATGAAAAAAAAAACTAGAGCTTTATGCCGTTTTAATAAATCAAAATCTTTAAAAGAAGCTGAAAAATGCATGTAAAATGCATACATGCACGGCGTTGGCTGAGACGCTTCACAGCCGTATACGACAGTATTGCGCGCTCTGCTTTGCGACGAAACATATATACATGTAGTCGCACAATTTGCGTCTTTGTTTTTGCACCTATTTTCTTTAGTGCAACGAAGTTGGACAATAATTTAACTTTAATGAACAAAGCAATCATTTTGCAATGTCTGTCAAGCGCGGCTTTTCTAAATAGTATTAATCCGCGCGGTAATTTACTTGGCGCGATGCCAAGTATCATGGGAGGCACGAGGCTATATATTATTCGCTATAGTGAGAGATAAGAAAATATCTAATGGATTTTTCAAAGATATTATAGCATGTATACAGTATAGCGTATATATATGCCCAGGAACTGTGTTGTGGAAGGAATAATTTTAATGACCTTGCACTGTGTTTCTCCTCAGATCTAAGGCAATTATCTGGCAGTGTACGGTAGACTGTATAGGGGTTTCATGTGATATAGTGTTCTTTTCGATATAGCTCCCTTATATATCTGCGGAAATTTGCTTTTAACTCATATATACATTTCCCAGCTGTAACTTAGGGGATGGAATGTGCAGTTATTACTCAACTGAATGTGTTCAGATCATGAAGACAACCGAGCTATTTATAGCGTTAGTTGTTTGTTTTGTCTGGACGTGGCAGTGTATTCGTCAATTTTTATTAAATTGTCGGAAATATAATCTCACATATCGAGGACGAAAATGACAGCAAATAACTGTTTTATTGGTACTACATGTATTCCTGTTGATAGATGATTGATTCTCAAACTAATTGCAATACAAACAGCTTTCACCCCAAAACTTTGACTGGCACATCCAAACTTATGCTTGAAAGTGCGGCTTAAGTGCCCCATCATATTATATAAAGTTTAGCATGAAAAGTTTTTTTTTTAATGTTTTCAAATTTCCCATAAAACTAAAAAGCTGTGCGCGTTTCTGTGCAACATAAGTGTAGCTCTATATTAGCTCTACGTTATTATACAGCAATTAAAATAGGTGAATAGACAGGAATATAGCTTTTTATAACAAAATTGTGTTATTTATTAACTATTTATCAAAAAAACTTATTCCCTGAAATTATTTGGAAGCCCACCGACGGTAAATATACTGAACTTTGCAGGGGGGTGGGGTCGGGTCGCACAAAAATTTTATCATACAGGGCTGGGGTGGGTGGGTCCGAAGAGGCCCGAAAAAATGAGTTTGTGCAAATTTATTTCTATTCACATTTTTGCCCTTGTTTTAAGTTGTTTTCAAATATAGTCATTAATAATTGTGTTCTAAGGCAGGTTATGGCCTTTACAGACTCTTAATTTTTTTCAACCCACATTATGGACATTGTTTTAAGTTGTTTTCACTAATAAATGTGTTCTAACATAGATTATGACCTTAACCAACACTTAAAAACATATGTAGGTATAAGATAAAGCACTCTCTGGTGCCAAATAAAAGTGATGACTGAATAGGAGTGCTGGTTTGCATTTCACCTCAAATTAATATTGAATAGTGCCTGATAGTGCTGGCATTTTCACTATTTTTAAATCTATTCGAGACCAAATCAAACAGAATCAAAGGTAACTTTTAAATTGGTCCGTTTCTGGCACATTCCAAGTGTTCAAACAATTGAAAAACTATCAACGGTTATGATGTTGTATTGATAGTTGATAGTCTCTTTATGTTTTCAACATTGAAAAATACATTTTGAAATAAAAAGAGTTTTATTCTACAGTATGCACAGATATTGTGAGGTAATATTTATAGTGCCAATAAGCCAACATTGTGTTTAATTTTTACATAAATAGTCCAGTTACTAATTAATGACTTCTTCACTGTTGTTCCCAAAAAGGTGCCACCAACCATCATATCAGAACACCTTATAGCCATACCTGCAATGACAGTTATATAGTATATAAGTATCACTCTTTGGAGCCAAATAAACAAATAAACACCCCCCCCCCTGAACTTTGTAAAAAAAAAAACTGGATTAAGTGAAAGAGATTTAAGGCTGATCAAAACTCATTCAATATCTATATATTTATTGATAAACATTGCCATGAAATAACCATAATTTATAACTTACAAGGGCTACTCTGTGTTATCGTCTTTTTCACAGTCGGTCGTAGAGAAGAAGCCGTTGTCTTCATGTCTATACTCCTAGTTCTATAATATTGATTCTGAGTTGTATAGGTGTATGTGACTGTCTGGACAGAAATTAATGACGCACACAACTCTTTAATCTCAATAAACCACGACAGTTTGACAAACGAGTCTTCTGACTTCTTGTCTCTGAAGTAATGGAAATTGAACAACATTTCCTGTAAACTAAGTTCAGGGAAATGCAGGGGGAGATATTTTTCCGGGCACGTATGCCGGGGTGGGTGGGTGGTCGATGGGAACAACAAACATTTTTTTCCGCAACTCAATTTTTTCTTCCTGCAAGTCTTTTTGACTGTTTTTGCAATGAGTTTGGCTTAAAACACCTTAGAATGTCAATATTAACATAAATGAATATTTCATGATGATCGGACAAACAGTACTACATATAGCCTGAGTCATTATTTCGTGAGAATCCGGATTCAGAATCTGATTCAGATTACAGATTAGTCCCCGTACGACATGGTTCGGTAAACGAACAGACCAGAATCAGTAAACGATCAGACCGTAATCGTAATCTCGTGGTAATCCAGATTCGGATTCCGATTATGGACTCAAATGTTCGTAATGTAAACAAACCGAGATTTCGCCACCTCAGAGTTTAAAAACACAATAAAACATAAGAATCCGTCTCTTTATGGCAAGCCGTTTTCACATTTTTGATTTATTTAGACTTAAGTCCAAATATTTGGACTTAAGTCCAAATAATTCCAAATCAATTCAACAATTCGACTTAAGTCCAAATCATTTGGACTTAAGTCCAATTATTTCGACTTAAGTCCAAATAATTGGACTTAAGTCCAAATGATTTGGACTTAAGTCCAATTAGTGAATTGATTTGGACTTAAGTCCAATTCGCTATTTGGACTTAAGTCCAATTCATCTGGTTTAAAACGATAGTCCCCTTCTCCCCGGGGATCATCGACTCGGATTGAGTACCTTTAATTATATCATTACAATTTCTAATCATGAAGAGAAATTATCGCCAGCCGTTGCTAAAATAAATTTAGTGACAGTCATCAGCCTGTTGATGGTGGACTGTAATCGGAAGAAGAAGAAGAAGAAGAAGAAACAAGTACAGTATCAACACATTGATGTTTGTGGTCGTAAACTTGAAGGTTAGAATTTATATATAGAATTGATTAATTAGAATCTTTTTTTTTAATTTCCAACGTTTATTTAGTCAGGATTTTGCTGCAAATGGTGAGCAATCTGATGTGTCTTTCATTTTCGGCATTTATTAACGCCCATCGGGTGTATACTGGTGGGCAAATTTTATATCGCTGTGTGTCTGTGGACGTTTTATAAATAGATAATCGTTTTTTCCGGTTTTGACAATTCGCAGTAGGTCCCTATTTGCGGAGGTCCCCGAATTCGCGGAGTTCCCCGAATTCGCGGAGTTCCCCTAAAATATGTTGATTTTAACGAGGGAACGGGTGCGTATATGTCAATTGATACGCATTTTAAACAAATAAGACACGATCATCATAATAGTGGTTTGATCTATCAATCATATCATCATCATCATCATAATACAGAACAAGTCTTGCGACTTTTCGTCCCAATAACATTATTTGCAATGCTTGTTTACAAATATATGTATCGTCATTCGATATTTACTTTAGTAAAAAGGGAAATAGTATTCAACCAACTGATAGCCTGTTGCGACAATTCGCAGTAGGTCCCTATTCACGGAAGTCTATTTGCCTAGGTCCGGGAATTCGCGGAGATCCCCTAAAATGGTCGAAATATGTTGATTTTAATGAGGGAATGGGTGCGTATATATCAATTGATACGTATTTTAAACAAATAACGACACGATCATCATAATAGTGGTTTGTTCTATCAATCATATCATATTCGCTGGATTGATAGTTGCAGTATGTAACTATTATGACCGCATTAATTGATTTCAATCTTTAGATATCAACAATAGCTGGACCACTGTTGAAGATTTTATGGCGGGAACAGAATGACTCCAATTTTTGATCCGCATTTAGAGACTTCTGGTGTGGTGAATTAGAAACCTGCAGTAATAAGCCTTATTTTTTTGTAATAATTTGAAGGATTAGTTGTTTTAATGGAATTCTGAATTCATGTAACCAATATATTTAACATTTTTTT
This sequence comes from Siphonodentalium dalli, assembly GCA_032622095.1. Classification (NCBI taxonomy): domain Eukaryota; kingdom Metazoa; phylum Mollusca; class Scaphopoda; order Gadilida; family Siphonodentaliidae; genus Siphonodentalium; species Siphonodentalium dalli. The sequence continues at coordinate 45,526,405 of CP136069.1, read as the reverse complement.
TTATAATTTATATTTATGCGTAATAATATAATCTTGAGGGCGTTACCATTTCTGATTATGGTTTTCTTGTATTGGCTGTCAGTGCATGGCGGCTTCACATTGATTAACTCGCCATTCGCGAGAGGAATGTTGTGTAAACTGGGCTTGTATGACTAGAACTATGTCGTTTTCGTCACACATATATCTATCACAGTCATGTTTGTTTACTAGCTTTAATCGCATTTACTATATTGCTCTCTCATTCTTGTGCCTTTGTCATTTTCTGTGATTGCAAAACATGACGAAATCACCCGCGCAGTTACATTCGAAGCACGCGAATATCACTTCCGAGTAGCAATATCAAACTAATTCAGCAGCCCCGTGATGGCGATCGTGCGATTCGCTCGCGTCGCACTCATGCAGTGGGCGATTGATGAAACTCAATTCGTGCGCCACGTGAATGACTTCAAGGATCTTAATATTCAAACAGCTCAAATGATATGAAATACACAGTGCTGTAGCCTTGATCGCCTGGGGAGAGCGTTGTTCGTCATTTGAGCTTAAGCTGGGAAAATTGGCTATGAGAAATGACATCAACCTGTCTAGTTCCCACTTTGCATGACTGGTGGCAGTGACTTCCGAGGGAACATCTTGGGTGTATTCTATTCTACACATCTTGACCAAATACATTATGGCATGTTTATCAGTTGTATATATATGCTTGTTACGTGTATGTCGAGATCTCGAGATAATATTTCGAAAAAAGTTAATTGAACTTGTCGCAAATCAGACAACGTACAACAGAGCTTATGAGAAATTGTCACACCTGCAATTCCGACATATTTTGCGTTATCAAATAGATTTTCAGCATTGAGAAACGCCACAAGGAGAATAATTGGACACTGCATGGGACCAGCCTAGAGGGCGACTTGGGAGACATCTTCTCCCTAAAATGTGCCACTTCTTATTCTTGCCCCAGGGAGAAGTGACGTCTTGCTCTCCGACATATACCAGCATGCATATGTCTCAACAGAATATATAAAGTATATTTACTAAATATAATGGTGTTTTTTACTCACTATAATCGTTTTAAAAATGGGCTCTTATGTTGCATAATACTTCTGATCATAGAAGGGTAATGCTAGGGTGTAAATTTAACTTCAGACATGGCCCATCTCAAAACAGCTGTAACTTCTCCCTGTTAATAGTCCATTTCTCCCATATAACCAACGGAGAAGTGGCCAATTTGAAACCTCTAGGCAAATTTAATTTGGACATAGAAGAAATGGAAACATCCGATGTATGTGAATATTTCCACATGCCCTTCATACTGGCCAATATTCAAACTGGGGGGGGGGGGGGGGGGGGGGGGGGTGTGGGCCATTTCCCAGTTGCACCTTTTTTTTTTACTCAATGACCTCATTTAATCAAATCTGAATTTCAATCTCTCAAGCACCCTTCACACCAAATATAAGACTCAATCGTCCTGGTATCAACTGTGACCGACACCAGATTTTAACTTTGTCTTGAGTGAGCTAATATTTTCATGGCAACAACATATATTGAACCAACACATCAGGTAATTAAAATAATTTGGTAATTAAAAGGGTACTGTACACTAAATCCAGCCATTTTTGGGACCATCTCCTTTTATACTCAACAGAATATATGCAACAAATGAATGAATTTGAGACATGGTTTAGTGCAAAATACACTCATTTATTGTATAAACAACACAAACAATGTGATAATTATAATGAAAATTATTTTATGACTGGAGTCATAAATTCATTTTCATTATAATTACCATGTTTGTGCATCGTTCGTAGAGCACATGCATGTATTTTGAACTAATCCATGGCTCAATTGCATGCATTTGTTGCATATATTCTGTTGAGTATAAAAGATGATGGTCCCATAAATGGTCAGATTTAGTGTACAGTACCCCTTTAATATCTCAAACTTCCACAAATAATCAGGTGTGAATAATGGACAGGTATAGATTGAAAAAATTATAACTTCACCCATCAACTTTAAAGGTACTCAATCCGATTCGATGGTCCCCATATCATCAGATTTCAACAGCAACAAATTTTTTTTAAATGCCGCTTCAGTTGTTAGAATCGAGTATTTGTCCAAAAATAATGCTAACCACAGTCAACTATCGTATAAAATTGCCCAAAACCTGTTATTTATCAACATTTTGTTAAAAAAAAATTTGCCGGTTTGTCAAATATCTGACACAAAAATAAAAGCCACTTGATTTTAGAGTTATCCATCTTCATCCGCAATTTGGTCAGAGACCCTCTTCTCATCGACTGTTTACTGGGCCACTTAAAATTATCGGTGGTGAAAAATAATAGATTTAAAACATCGATATCTGATCACTCTGAGCTTTGATGGGTGGGTTCCTCGACTCTAATCAAATATTTTTTACCCCCTGAAGCCAAGGAAATAGTAATTTGCGAGAGTTAATTCGGATTATGCATCTTTAACATATTATAATAGCATGTGCCAGAAGTGGAAAAATATTAACCAGTAGTGAGACAGCTCTCTTATATTTCCAAACTCAAGGCAAGATTCCGCAGCTTGTCCGGCAGTGAGATACCTGCATGGACAGATAAAGAAGGTAAACAAAGAAGGGTAACTCTAGGATGGAAAATACAAACATTGGAGCCTCTTTTGAAATAATTCCTATTCATGATTGCAAACCTCCTCACCATTGAGTTCAAATAACCCATTGCTGAGAGATATTGATCATATTCCCCACACACGGCTGGACAGATGGATTACCAATCCAGTATACCCCCCCTTTCTCTTTGAAAGTATGTGTACAATTATTGGACAAGATAAATGAAATTAATAATTGATTTGAAAATTTTTATTCTGAAAATATTCCCTCAAATGTTGAGGCTCAAACAATTGTAAATCATATACACAGAACTTCCATGGACAAATACATTCCATGTATACAAGACATTCCATGTACATGTATGCCATGTACATATACACAGATATTCCATGTATATGTGTATACTCTCTGTGTATATATACACAGATATTCCATGTTCATATACACAGAAACACAACTACAAATATATACAATGATTGTATGAATAGTTTCTCATTGTGTGAGCTGGTAGTAAGGTTGAATTCAGAACATAGAAAATACATTGAAATGATAAGCTATTCATTCCTAGTGCCCGAAATATTTAAGAGCAGTTAACTTACTAAAATATACATAAATACTTAAAAGTACATAAGGCATTCGCAGAAGGTAAACAAGCCTGACTTTAGTGTGCCCGCCATTTGCAGAATGATGTCCCCAGAGGGTGAATTTAGTGACGTTATCCTGCATAGCCGGCTAGCATCACTAAATTCACCCTCTGGGAACCTCATTATGCATGGCCTCATCAGCTATGGGAGACATAGACTCAGCTTGAAGTTCCCAAATGGTGAATATTGTGATGTACACCCATTGGGAACCTCGATTATGCAATGTGTCGTCTGCCAATTTGGGGATATAGAAAAACTAACTAAAAAAGAAATAGAATCTATGTGAAGAAGTTTCAATAGAAATTTGATAATAAAGAAACTTTCCAGAGAAGATGAGGCCTAACCAGAATTAGGTCCCCAGAGGGTGAATTTAGTGATGCTAGCCCACTATGCAGGATAGCGTCACTAAATTCACCCTCTGGGGACCTCATTCTGCAAATGACAGACATGCTATGTAAATGGGAAAAATCATAAATTTTAGAAAAGTCTGTGAAACAACTATCATCAACAAGTGCATGTACAGTAATGCCCTAAGTAATCGACTCCTTAAACACAGCAGAATTATGGGTAACTTTTCAGGATTTAGTCGGAAATATGGCTTGTTGCCATTCATCGGAAAGCTCTCGGGGAGAGCTTTCCAATGAATGGCAACAAGCCATATTTCTGACTAAATCCTGAAAAGTTACCCATAATTCTGCTGTGTTTAAGGAGTCGATTACTTAGGGCATTACTGTAAAATAGAAGGAGTTCGTTCTTATTTTCATTAATAATAACTCTCCAATAACGAGATTTCTCATATCAAACCCACTAGTTGCTTATAGAAATTACAGTTACAATGACATTACCGATCAAAGTCCAATTAGTCCAATAAAATACCAAAGTTAGAACTTTACAGTAAACATCGGAAAAGGTAAAAGCGTTAAAAGCTAATCGGAAAATCATATTCAGATTAAAATATTATAACTTACTAAACGATTAACGATGTTGTTTACAAATCCCTGTAACAGTTTTGTTTTCATAACTATTGTTTCAATGTGCGAAATTTCCTTATTGGCGAACTATCAACTATTTATATAAGGACAATTTATCTATTTTTACATGTTTTTCTTAGTGGTGATGTTTTTTTTTACAGACTTTTATACAGTAATGCCCAAAATAATCAACTCCTTAACCACAGCAGAATTATGGGTAATTTTGGCTTGTTGCCATTCATTGGAAAGCTCTCAGTGAGAGCTTTCCGATGAATGGCAACAAGCCATATTTCCGACTAAATCCTGAAAAATTACCCATAATTCTGCTGTGGTTAAGGAGTCGATTATTTAGGACATTACTGTAATTCGCACACTTACCCACTGCGAAGGCCTTGGGTCCCTTTAATCTGTTTATGAAAGCTAATAACTGACAGGTTCAGCCACATGGAGAGGGGACCTCTCATGTTTTGTTTTTTTATAATTTTGCTGTGTCATTGCTACTGTGACAAACAGTTGTGAGTTTACTGTGAAGACCCTGCAGTCATATTCACCATGCTCGACTATTTTAACAGATTGTGGATGAGATCTTCTATATATGCTGCTGTTTGGACTCAGTTGTAGGGATATTCAGTTAATCCTTTCTTAACAAATGGATTCTCCCACTCAGTTATAGACGCATACATCAGAACGGTCAATTGTTCATTTGGAGGGGTGTTCACGGGCAGGATCAATAAGCAGACAATAAATTATTTAAGTGCAGAAGGAGTCCCTATTTATTGGAATGTTCAACAGGATAGAAAGTTCAACAAACGACCTATGAACTTATTATCTGAACATTTCCTAAGGGAACTACTCGTCAATGAGTAATTAGTATAGAAAGTGTTAAACCTTTCTTCACTAAATAATACTCATTGACGAGTAGTTCCCTTAGGAAATGTTCAGATAAAAATTAAACAAACCACCAAATCAAAATCTTTCGGCATGTGTATTATCTGTTCGTCTCTCTCATTTGTCTGCTTATATTTCCTGAACAACCCTTCCAGATGAACAATAGACCATTCCAATGTACATTTTTATAACTGAAGGGAGAACTCATTTAGAAAGAAGGGTTAATAAACTTATTAATAAACTGAACATTACAACAAACACATCAATGGGAATCAAGTAACTAACCATCGGCGAATGTTCATAATACAAGGGTTAACCCTGTCATGATGGGAGCTGCGCTGGTGCAGCATTAAAGACCTTATGCCAGTGCATTTTCTTATATATGCAAGTATCCCATAGGGAGCCTTGCAATTATAAGATAATTCACTGGCTTACAAGGTGAAGGTAAGTCTCTTATATATGGAGACTCGCATATATAAGAGAATGCATTGGCACATGGTTTTCGCAGTCATGGAAGTTGCAGTCATGGAAGGGTTAAAACTATAACCAATGAAAGAGGTGGACAGGCTATGCAATCTTCTAATGGAAGATCAGCTTATGACCGCATACCCTAACCATCTCTTATATCATATAGGACATCTTCAGTGAACCAATACTTGTCACTAACAGACTTAAACCTCAATCAAATTAGATTTCCCCAGGGCGGAATCTGCTCCATCCACTTCAATAGCATAATGACTTCCAGCAACATTGTCTAGGAGGATATGACAATAATGGACCATCAAATTGACACTTGTTTTTGTCGGTTTATTGGAGGTTTGGGGACCGTTATTGCCGGGCCAGACGATGTGAGATAGCTAGGGAATACACAGATTTCCTACAAATCTCATATAGGAAACAAATATGCCAGCTAAATCGCTAATATTTTCTTGGCTGTCGTCGGATTTTCGCAACAATGACAACAGATTTAGTTGGGACAATCTTGCATCAGAGTCAGTTTATGTTCAATGAAAATCTTTTGCAAATCTATTTCCTTTTTAAACCTTCCATACTCAATACTCAATGATGAGTAGATCCCTTACTAAATGTTCATAGGTCATTTGTTGAACTTATTATCTGAACATTTCCCACCAATGAATATGAATCATTCTGCTGTTGTATTATCTGTTTTTCTGTCTGTCGTCTGCTTTTATTACCTGAACACTCCTCCAAATGAATAATAGACTGTTCCAATGTATACTTTTATAACCGATATCTCAAAACATGTAGCTTTGGAACCGTAAAATCACACGACTTTTACCACCAAGTGTATATCCATAGCAATACCATAGCAACACATGTTACAAGTTACACGTACATGCGGCTGAACCTGGTTATATCACATGCAGATACAAATTGTATACTACTCAGAACAGTTGACTGTTGCCTGCTTATGAGTGGGATTACAAGACAAGACTGAACAGGCTTCAACATAGGGTGCTGGACATTTGCAGAATGAGGTCCCCAGATGGTGAATATAGTGATGCTACCCCACACATGGGGCTGGCATCACCAAATTCATCCTCTGGGGACCTCATTCTTCATGGCCTCATCTGCTATGGGAGACCTAGACACAGCTTTAGGTTCCCAAATGGTGAAGATGGTGATGTGCACCCATTGGGCACCTCGATTTTGCCATGTGCCGTCTGCCAATTTGGGGAAATAGAGAAACTGAACTAAAAAAGAAAATAAACTTTCTAATGAAGTTTCAAAAGAAACTAAACAAAAATTGATAATAAAGAAACTTTGGAGAGAAGATGAGGTCTAAGCAGAATGAGGTCCCCAGAGGGTGAAATTAGTGATGCTAGTCCAGCACCATATTTTAAGACCTGAGACTGAAACGACGACGTAACACATACACGTGTCTGGCACAAAACTTCATGAGCTCAAACGATGAATTAACTGTATCATAGTATTCTGCCATTTGAATTTGTTCAAAACTTTACACACGAATCTCACTATTGGACATATACATATCTACAGTCTTATATACACATATTTTCTATATATACACAATATAAAAGCATGATCATATATAATAGATACAATATTCTCTTCAACTTAAATCATGAATGTGAAAACCCTGTGCCAATGCATTCTCTTAAATATACGAGTCTCCCATAGGGAGTCTCACATATATAAGAGAATACATTGGCCTAACAATATTTACATTGACCTTGCAAGCCAGTGCATTCTCTTATATATGCGAGGCTCCCTATGGGAGACTTGCATATATAAGAGAATGCACTGGCACATGTCCTTTAATGCTGCACCAGCACAGCCCCAGTCATGAAAGGGTTAATAAATCTATCATGAAAAGCTGATGACAGTGTCATGACTGAATTTGATTGAGTTGCTATTGTATAATTGAGTGAGCAAAACTAAGTAGATACAGTAATGTCCTAAATAATCGACCCCCAAACCACTGCAGAATTATGAGAATTTTTCAGGATTTAGTTGGATATATGGCTTGCTGCCATTCATTGGAATGCTCTCGGTGAGAGCTTTCCGATGAATGGCAACAAGCCATATTTCTGACTAAATCCTGAAAATTTCCCATAATTCTGCTGTGGTTAAAGGGTCATATACTTCGGGCATTACTGTATAACATGAGCTCTTTAACACTTTAACGCTATAAATGCCGCTGGACACCTGGTTACATTATTTGACTTCTCCATCCTACTCACTGGTGATGTGTTCAGATGTGTTTATAATTCCCAAATGTTTTAATTAAAAACATGTCAAAATCATATAGATTATAGAAAGTTTTATAAATATTCATTAACTGGCATTTTGACATTATCCATAGGTGTTCACTGGGGTAAAGTTACAGGTATTCAACAGACAGGTCAAATTATGTCACTGGGTGTTAAAAATATTTGATTTGAGTTTGAAGATCCCACCCTCCAAAGCTCAGAGCTATTTTTATTTTTAGAAATATTAATATTTTCTACACCTCGAATTGCACAAATGGTGATGCCTACATAGTAGTTCAAACAGAATGAAATTCCTCAGCATGTGTAATCACAAATGTAACCAAACATCTTCTTTCACATGTGATCGGCATTATAACCAATAACCTGTCTATTTTCATGCATAAAACATGGTTACTAAATCAGGAATAGGTGCAGCTACAGTACATGTTATGTATGCACAAGCTAACTATCACAAGATACGGTCAATTTCGTTTCTGGTGATAATTGTTGTCATCTTTTATTTCAAGAATAATATCAGATCACCAAAGCCACTTCAAACCACAACCTTTCAAAAATCATAATCTAATAGCTATGAGCTTTGTAGGTTGGGTTCCTCGACTCAAATAAAATATTTTCGACACTCAAGGCCCAAGAAATAGTAATTTAGTGGTGTTAAATCAGACAGGGTATATTTAAAGATACCCGGTCCAATTTGAAACCAATTAAGGCAGAATTTCAGAAGCCAATTTACCTATTACCAGGCAAAAGAAAATGAAAAATATTTTCAATCTCCACCATTCGTCGCATTAGAAATTAAGTGTTCTATCTCCTTATTTTCATTTTTGTGGGAAATCGTGTTTAAAGTTTTAACCCACCGGTTCACTTGTCCTCATTCGGTTTTTGGAAGATACATGTAGTACACAGCGGGTATGGTAGATGGTGTAAAAATAATATTAAATAATGAATTTCCAGACAAAACATATGATATCTTGGGTGTAATCACAAATAAACACTTTGGAGATAGAACAAACTCTGCCAAGTTCGGGTCCCATTGCTTTCTAAAGGTCAGAGATACAACATTTTAGCACTGAAATTTATTTAATCACGGTGGTACATATTGGTCGACAGTTGAGATAGAACAATATAGCACTGTCAAAAAAGTGAGTTTTTGAGATGGGACAGATTTCCAAATTTGGTATACAGGTGTGTTAGACATGATATCTGGTGATTTTCGGACAGGAAATCCTGCACTGAATCGAAGGATACCAATATCTCGTTTTCCCAACAAACTGGAGATAGAACAGTTTAGTTCTGACACGACGCATTTGTATGTAACACAAACATCGAGAAGCATGCTTTGACTTTCGTGAATTTCAGGGCTGGGAACATAAGTCATAATTTGTTTGAAAATGGCAGGAATTTACCATGCTTGACAATTTCAACATTTGTTTTTTATATATTTTACAATGATATCAGCAAGCTATTAGACAAATGAGCTGTCTCAACAACTCATCTCGGATACTGCAAAAACAGGATATTAAATAGATATTTAATTTAATTTAATTTAGGAAAATGTTGGCATTCAAATTTCACAAATGATCGAAGTCACTTGAACACTTAAAACTTCTCAACATTCATATTTATGGGGACGGGATTCATAGTGAGCTAGCAAACATTGACCCTCTGATGAAGGTAACTCTGCTGGTGCAGCACTAAAGACCCTGTGCCAGTGCATTCTCTTATATATGCAAGCCTCCCATAAGGAGTCTCGCTTATGTAAGAGAATGCACTGGCTTACAAGATCGATGTAAATATATTTCGGCCAATGCATTCTCTTATATATGCGAGGTGCCCTATGGGCGACTCGCATATATAAGAGAATGCATTAGCACAGGGTTTTCGCAAAATTTCAGAAAGATCCAATCATGGAAGGGTTAATACATAGATCATTCAATATCTGTTTTGGTTTAGTTATTTTAAAGTGATGTGAAACACTCCGGTATGATGATCAAATAGAAATTTAGAATAATCTTGCTCTAATTAGTTATTTGTTAGGAATATTAATCCATATTGACGATACACAATGTCATTCTTATATATTAATTAAATCCAATGACTCTTGATGGCGAAATCATTTGCGTTAGTTTATCGCCAACAGTTGCATTCCAAATCGAGTTGTAAATATTTACAAATGGGCATAGTTCAGACGATGTTTTCTATGGAGTGGTATGGTCGATTTCTTTAAAAATTTTGCTGATGTTAGTAGAATGCTACATTCCCCAGGTTGGCATAGTGCCTTGAGTATTAACTTATCAATTTCACGCACCCGAACAAGTCAATAATATGTCTTTAAATAATTAGGTGAAGAAACAGATGAATCATCACTTCAATGTGAGATATCTTGCTGCCATTTTGAGAAAATTATGACGTAGGTTTCTGGCCTTGTGTAATGATTTCTGAAGAATCTCCAATTGTTCTATTTCATTAATTGCAAACTAAATACCAAACATGAACATTTGAAAATATCAGAAGTATTTATAAATTCTCAGATCAGCGAATCATTTACAAAGCGACAAAGTTCAGAAATTACATATTGGTCAATTACAATGGTTGAATTGGGAGACTAGATCAATATAATTGCAACTTGAATCAACTAAATACATTGAGTACAGTATAAACCATAAATAAACCGTCCCCACATAATAAATTATATGAAAATGCAGCCTCATTAACCCCATCATTGGTATCAATTCTGATCAACCTGAAAATTTGGTAAACCAAGCACTGGAGAGCCTTGTGCAGTGCTAACCACAGACAAGTCGAAGGAACAGCTTCCCATGGATATTACATTAAATCATCTAATCAAGAAGTGTTCAGAATTTGGAAATTTAGTCAATTTACAATTTTCAACGAGTCATTGAAATAAAATTGTAAATTGACAAAATTTCACAATTCTTAATGAGGGTCTTTTAAGATGATGAGGAAATTGTCGAAAGGGAACATAGATTTATACTTTGGCTTACCCCTTTCTTTACTAAATCAACAGAAAGTTAGTTGTGTTTATCCTGTGAGTCTAACGGGAGTTTTGTATAGAAAACAATAGTATAAACATACTGGAATAGAAAACGAAAGTAATAGTTAAAACAGAGTACATGTATCTATTTCCGGAAAACAAGGGAGGTAATTCTCAGGTAAAATGAACAGCTAAAACAGCCATTACATGTAAACATCATTTCCAGTAGCTTGAACATTTTGCAACTTATTGCTTCGTCAATGTAGGTAACTGCTTCAATTATGCTACTTCCTTGATTTGCGCGATAAATACTCATTGACAAGTAGTTCCTGTAGGAAATATTCATAAAATCTAACAAATTATCTAAAGATAGAGACGTTAAGAAAAGATGTGAAAATATGGTACTGGACATTTGTAGAATGAGGTCACCAGAGGGTGAAAAATTAGTGATGACACCCCATACAGCCTCCTTATGGGAGACCCGCATACATGTATCCATTGGCAAATATCAGGAATCTCCAGTCATGGAAGGATTATCTAATGTTATATTACACCTGAAACTTCAGTTTTTTATAATCCACGTCCGCTTTTGCAAATGCCATTCAAAATGGGAGTGACTGATAGGAATACAAAATCCACATGATTTGCAGGAGGATACAAATTATTGCATGCAAATTGCCAATGAATGGGAAAATTTTAATTAGAACGTGAAAGGAAAAAAGTTCTAATGTCTGATAAAAGGTAGTAATAACTGGAGGAAAACGATAGTGTTCTGTGATATCAAGCAATGACGAACTGAGAGGATGCTATTTCTGAGCGAAGCAAGATGGCTCATTACTAAGTCATTAAATATTCACGAGGCAAACACATAATAATCCATGAAAGGAAATGAGCACCTCCAAATATTAACCCTTTCTTTACTAAATGGATTCTTCCATTCAGTTATAAAAGTATTCATTGGAATGCTTTATTATCCATCTGGACAACAGACAACAGATAATAAAAGTGCAGAAGGATTAATTTTCATTGGAGGGAAATGTCTGAGTTTAATGTGCCTGTCATTTGCAGAATGAGGTCCCTAGAGGGTGAATTTAGTGATGCTATCTCGCATAGCGGGCTAGCATCACCAAATTCACCCTATGGTGACCTCATTCTGCTTAGGCCTCATCTTCCGGGAAGTAAATATAGTTTCAAATTAACATTGTTTTAATTACTTTTCCCTTCTGTTGAGTTTCTATATCCCCTAATTTGCAGAAGATAAAATGCTTAATCGAGGTGAATAATGGGTGAACATCACAAAATTCAACTGGAGAACTGCAATCTGATCCGAGATCTTCATAGCAGAATGAGGTCCCCAGAGGGTGAATATGGTGATGCTTGCCCACTGTACGGTATAGTGTCAATAAATTCACCCTCTGGGGACCTCATTCTGCAAAGGACAGACCCACTAAACTCAGGCTTGGATACAACAAAACCTCTCAAAACCAAAAAATGTCCGGACCAACCATTTTGTCCGGTTTAGAGAGGTGTTCGGTTTATAGAAAAATTACGTGACGATCAGATTGGAATTTCCCCATTATAAAAAAAGAACACAGCATTTTAACAGATGAAACTTCAGGCGACGCCAATTGAATTACAACCCCTGCCGATAACTAATTTGTCCTGAGGGAGCTACTCATCAATGAGCATTTAGTAAAGAAAGGGTTAATTGGCAACAGAAAAAGTAGAGGACATTTGAGCAAAGATATACAGTAATGCCCTAAATAATTGACTCCTTAACCACAGCAGAATTATGGGCAACTTTTCAGGATTTAGTCGGAAATATGGCTTGTTGCCATTCATCGGAAAGCTCAGTGGTTATGGAGTCGATTATTTGGGGTATTACTGTAGTTGAGGATATGTTGTGCATACAAAGAAAGGGTTGATCTTGGGTTTAAATTTTGAGACCTCCTATTAAAGATATTCAATATGGTACCCATATAATCAGATTCCAACAACAACAAAAACATAACATGTCAAGAATTGCCCAAGATCAACCCATGTAAAGGTAGCTGCCATGTCAGACACCTAATATCAGGCCGCTGTACCAAAATATAGACACATTTTTTATTCAAAATTGGTTAGATAACTTTTGGGTGAAAAAAAAAACCGTTGATATATCTAAAACAGTAAATCTAGGAATTCTTTTTAAACATATTGCACTGAATTCACTTAAGAAAATGATTGCATTTCACACAAATTGTGCTATCATCTTACTGAATGTCACAAAGCAGCATACAGAATACAGATCGAAACAATTCTAAATGTTAAAATTAGGCTTCACTCAGGTTCACACTTTTAGAAGTTAGGAATATTGGTGTGACAGTTATTTGCTTATACATGGTCCACCTTGTCCAATTCTGTGAACTACCTGATATAGAGTCTAATCGGGGTCTGTAATGTAATTAAATGTAAACCAAAGACAATGGCCAATCAGAGAACTAAAGTAATGCCCTAGTAATCAACCCCTTAACCACAGCAGAATTATGGGTAACTTTTCAGGATTTAGTAGGAAATATGGCTTGTTGCCATTCATCGACTTGTTGCCATTATTTACGACTAAATCCTGAAAAGTTACCCATAACTCTGCTGTGGTTAAGGGGTCGATTACTTAGAGCATTACTGTAAAAGGCCTTTGCGTAACTTCGGTGACCATTCTCATTACAGAAACAAATTGTTAAATTTATTTCAATAAAGTGGCGATATATTAGCTTGTGTCTGACATTAATACCAGGTACTTTGTATGAACAGAGATATGTAAATTTAACCTTTTAACGTCATTTTAAATCAATATGCGTAACAACAGGGGTGATACTCATCAGCTGTGTTTATATATATTCCAGGTGGTTTATACCGGGCGAAGCTCAACGCGAAGCTATCTGTGGTCATCTATCGGAGAGACATCGTGGTGGTATATAGGATTATCCAATCAGGTGGATAAGACGACAATCATATATAGATAATGAATGGCTTGGAGTTGACTATGCCAAAATAGTGGTCCTCGAGGAGGAATAGTCCACGAGCCGCAGGCGTGGATGTTTCTCTTGGTGTTTTGGTGAATGAAGTGATGCCGGGAAGAAATAAAGCATCTTCAAAAGAATAATCACGGACTACCCCATCCTAAAACTGAAAGAAAATTAAGACTACACAAATACAAACTCATAAACATTAATAAACAAATATCTGGAATCATATATCAGCCCATTCACCGACTGCACAAGTCTGTAATTCTCGCTCCAACACAACGAAACGCTCTATCGCACAATTCTTTGCTATCTTGGTCGAATCTTCTCGTAATGAAATTTGTTACTTTTTTCAACGAATGTGCCTCCTTCCAAATCAAATAACTGATGTTTAATGAAATGAAATTGTTCTGTAGCAAACTGATAAAAGTCATTCTCCATCTTCCAGATAGGAGAGGATTGGATCCTTGCAATCGTTTCCTCACTCGGAGCTGTTTTGGTGGAAGTTTTCCGCAAATGTGATTTTTTGCCTGTAAAAATAATTAATATATTTTTATTGACAAAAACAACTATGATCTATCAGCCAACTGGTAGTGAGTAGGATAATAATTCTGTAACATTATATCTTAATATAAGAATGGAATGCAATGTTTTAAATTAACATAAGGCACTCGCAGAGGGTAAATGTGAAAAATCTAAATTATAACCTTACATGAGATAATTCCTTACCTGAGGGTTATATAAATTGTGGCCTTACATGAGATAATTCCTTACCTGAAGTTATATAATTATTACATGAGATAATTCCTTACCTGAAGTTATATAATTATTACATGAGATAATTCCTTACATTTTGCAAATGTCAGACACACTAAATTCTGGCTTGGTGTGAAAGGATTATTGTATTGAGTGAGTGAAGGTATGCTGTAGTGTGAGTGAGTAGTGGTAATGAATGAGTGAACTGAATCTCTGTGGTGACAAAGGACAGGCACTTGTGTGATTACTGTGGTAGACAGAAGTCAACTTTTCATTGGGAGCCTCGTGCACCTTGATTTTGTGGTATAACGGAATCATGCAGGATCGTTATGATGAGAGATTCTATCTCACAAGTGAGACCTCACATACCACATCCAGTCCTGGTTGTGGTTGTCAGCTCTGGAGAATATTAGAATGTCGTATTAGTTGAAAGTATCGAGGGATAATCTGACAACCAATATATTGACAGACCGATACACTTGCCCGCTGTGGCCTGTGCATTCATGCTTAACCCTTTACCCAACAAACCGGCCAAAACCGGCCAAATAAAGCTTCAACAGCCTAAAATATCTTCGGTCTGTCTCAATAGAACCATACAAATATGGATATCATTGGAACCGGCTCCTTGACCACATTGTGATGGTTACAGTTATGCCCTGTGCCAATGCATTCTCTTATATATGCGAGTCGACCATAGGTCGCCTCGCATATATAAGAGAATGCATTGGCCTAAAAAAAATATTTTTTTAACACTTTTTACCATTTTTTCTTACATTCTTTAACAATTTTATAATTTTTAATGTGTTAAGCCAATGCATTCTCTTATATATGCGAGGCGACCTATGGTCGACTCGCATATATAAGAGAATGCATTGGCACAGGGCCATTCTGTTGGGTAAAGGGTTAAAGGGATATACCGGTATAATAATTTCCTCACAATGGAAAAGGACTTGGATAGAAAGTCCAGCCATCCGTCTCAGTGAGAACCCATGGATGTCCGATGGATTCAATGAGTTCAATTTTTGAGTCAGAAAAATCGTATAAAACTGCTTTTCTCGCATCCGGTGAGAGCTTTCCGATGAATGGCAACAAGCCATATTTCCGACTAAATCCTGAAAAGTTACCCATAATTCTGCTGTGGTTAAGGAGTCGATTATTTAGGGCATTACTATATGTCGTGTTCCCAAAAAGCGTCTTGGTCTCCTACGTCTTCTTTTGTTGTAGACGTAGTAAGAAATCATAAGAACATCCTCTTCGCCGGAGGATTTCATGGCAAAATGACTACAATGTAAACATAAATAATTCATCTGCTAACAGATGCATAAGTGCAGAGCATAATGCAGATGTCTGCCTAACGCATCTGTAAAATACATGCATTAAGCGGACCAGCCCAGAAAATTCAAATTGGGAGAAGTCACTTCTCCCCATTAAGATTATAGGGAGAAATGGACTGTTATCAGGGAGAAGTCATAAAGGCTGAAGTTCAATTTACTCTCTAAGATCACTTTACTGTCATCTAATAAGTATATTATACAATTCAAGAGCCCATTTATATTACCATGATAATGATTAAGTACACCATTTTATTACACGCTTGTTCCCATAAGTACAGTGTTATTGCTGTTCCATATTTACAAATACGTATGGAATGTACGTTCCATACGCATTTCGTTGACATAATATGACGCACATGACGTTCGCTTCAACCATGAAACCGGAACTATAAACTAAAAGCATCATCACACATGACAAAACACGCCCTCTATGTGCCTAAATATAAAACCTTCTAAGCCTGTATTTTTAATGCACGGATTGTAGGACGCAAAGCAGCGTGTAATAAACACAGAACGACACTAAGTGTAAATGGGTTTGTCGATACGGCACTCGTGCTGTCGCGGAAGGATAGAACTCTTGCGCCTCGACGCCTCTCGTTCTATCCTTCCGCAACAGCACTCATGCCATTGTCGACAAACCCATTTACATATCGTGTCGTTCTGTGTAGTCAGTAAATACACATAAAATATGCAATTTTGAAATATGCGAACTGGTATATCAGAGAGAAGTCATTTCTCCCTTGGGCAAAAATAAGGAGAAGTGGCATATTTTATGGAAAAGATTTCTCCCAAGTCGCCAACTAGGCTGGTCCCTGAAGCAGACGTATGTGAAAGCAGCTTAAACCAAATAAATTCAGTGTAGCATGATCCATTGGATCACATACAGTGTCCATGTTGAAGCATCTTTGTGTTATTCATGAAACTAGAAAACCTGGATGACCGGTTTGTTTGTACCAAGCTTGTTCAACTTCTGATAGTCTAGAAGTTCAGTGTAAGAAACCATGTCTATGTTGAAACATCTTCGTGTTATTCATGAAATTAGAACACCGGGATGACCAGTTTGTTTGTACGAATCTTGTTAGTCTAGAAATTCAGTGTAAGAAACCCCATATGGGATTTCAGCAAAAGTCGATTAGCAGGCATGTCGAAATGAAAAAAGTGCAGTGTTTGGAATATACGTCCGACACAACGCTATTCCACAATAAAAGTTATTCACCTTCACTGCACATGTGACTAAATGAACGGACTTCCGTCACAATTGACCGATTTCTCACCTAGTCAGCTCAAGCGCTGAACTAGATCTCGGTATGGAACAGAAGTCTGATTCCTGCAGTAATAAGCTATGTTAACACTCTAATTCCTGAAGATTTCTGAACGGAATTATGATTCCTTACCTGAGGTATATAATTTGTGGGCTCCCTTAAAAAATCTTGGTAGAGCAGCTTCTAAAACTGCAATGAAGTCGCCAAGCTCTTCTGTTACTCCCACGACTAAGTAATTATCTAATAAATTCTGCTTCGCTTTCTCTAAAGCCCACGGATTACCAGGAATCCTGAAATAAAGAAAACAAGAATCCTGTCAGAAATACGACAGTGAGTTTTGGTGGCTACATAACAAACTTGAGTTCAGATCAAAATTGCACAAATCTTAACACTTTCTATAATGGATTCTCCCATAATTATAATAGGATACATTGGAATGGTCTATTATTCATCTAAAGGGGTTTTCAGCAGACAACAGCTAATACAAGCACAGAAGGAGTCCTATTCACAGCTGGGAAATGATCAGAAGCTACACTAATTTCTTATATTTATATACCTTTTACTTTATTAATTTCCATCAATTTAGCTGAATTATTTTCTTCTGATATATGTCTGCATATATACCACCAGACGTATAGACGTCCATCAAGGATATAGAAGACAAACTATTTTGTCAAGGCCGTGCAACTAGCACATGTACATATACTTATATTGTGTGTATAGAGTGACTTAAAGGCCCTATGGGCTGGGCTGGATTGAATTGTTGTATATTATTGTTCATTATGTATAAGCTCATGCATGTCGCTATGATAAATAAATAATTCATTCATACACCGTGCAACACTCTACGTTAGCCCAATATTGTACCTGTGAATCATCAATCGATTAGTCTATGACCGCAATCTTAAAAACACGCCCATTTGTGCTATCTACAACTTTGAGTCTTCTAGGTCAACAAGATGAGACTTCGGTTTGTGTTATGGTGTGTTTTATCTATTATATATTTTGGAAGATCTGTTTGTGTGTGTGTGTGTGTGTCTGTGTGATCGCGATGTACTCGAAAACGGCCGAGACGATTTCGATGAAACTTGGTATGTGGGGGTATTTTCGGCCGGGGGGTGGCATGGGCCTATTAATTTTCAGATCCGAGGTCAACTTTTCACGTGCCGAGGTCAAATCTGTTTTTACGCTGTGTTACGGGACTTTCATTTGAGTTCGGTGCTTACAAATCGATTCGAAACAGCGCGAATAATAAAATGCCAGTCATAATAATGACACTGTGAGAATCTTTCGTGTTTCCTCTTTCCAACGATATATAATGCGTATGTATCCGTTTTAGTTATCTGCCTCAATTATCAAGAAGAAGTGGTACTATCTTCCATCGGGATAAAAACAATGCGTAACTTCTATGATGCCGTTAGATGTCATAACGTTAGATCACGTTAACGCTTTAATAACCAGCCGATGCATTTGACTGTTTCAGACGTCTTGGCGATATCTCGGGCACCGATGGTAATTTATCTTTACGTTGAAACTTGATAATTAATGAGCGTGTGTATATGAGGCGCGTTTATATACTTGAGTGGAAATCAAATAGGGTTAAACTGGCGGATTTTTACGGACGAAATTTGATGCATAGGGTATCTCGGTATCCGCTGGGCCGATTTCCCGGCATCCGCTGGGCCGATTTCCACCATTTTTGGGGTGTTGGTGTTTGACCCCACCTGACCTTGACCTTCAAAATGGTCAATTCAAGGTCAAAGCCCGGACGAAGTCGGGTCACCTTCTAGTTAGGATATAAAATGCATGACCGAACTGGCAGTTGGCTAATCTCCAAACAGGATTTAGTGTAACACACACTGGCAATGTAAATTTTAAACTAGAGGTGTTACTGCCCCAATGGTACTGAGGATACCCCCCCCCCCCCCCATGTTTTTAAAACACTAAGATGTTTCACATTACAGTAAACATTAAGTTAGTAATAATAAAATAACAGATTCCCATTGTAGGTGCACAACCCTAACCCCAAACCGTAATCATAAACCTATTGACCAAAAAACGTAGGAATAAAAGCTTGGACAAAATTATGCATGTTGCGAAAATGTTCTAAGTCGAAAAAGGGGATTAACTCCACAAAAAATAAAGTCGGACAGACGTCAATATCGCAGGTGCACAGGTTCCCATGGTACTAAATATCTGTGCTAAGTTAAAAAAAATTTAACTAAAAAAATAGGAATAAAAGATCGGACAAAATTATACATGTTGCGAAAAAAATTCTAAATCGTAAAATGGGGATAACTACACCAAAAAGTCGGACAGACATCATAATCGCAGATGCACAGGTTACAATGGTGCTAAATATCTGTGCAAAGTTAAAAAAAAATGACCTATAAATGTAGGAATAAATACTCGGACAAAATTATACATGTTGCGAAAATTTTCTAAGTCGTAAAAGGGGGATAACTCCACCAAAAAACGCCGAACAGACATCATAATCGCAGGTGCACAGGTTCCCATGGTGGTTGATGTGTCCACAGACAATGGATGGACAAGCTGATTCTAGTATAGCCCCCCCCCCAACTTTGTTGCGGGGGGGGGGGGGGGGGGGGGGGGGTGGGGTGGGGTATAATAATGATGGTCTTTTGACACACGATATAAAACTTACCAGCAGGCGGCATCATGACCACAGAAATAAGGAATCTGGAGCCATAGGTCCTCGGGATCACAGTCTTCAGCACCTTTCTCCACACACTCATCAAATGTCTGAAAATAAACAAAAATAACACAGTGAGAGAATATATCAAAACAAATCATAGGATATCAATAATTTATCACATAATTAGCTCCTAAACCCAGCCTCATATTTTTGATTTAGGCACACATGTATTATTGACACGCGCAGTGACATAAGAGCTTAGCACAATTTGATGTCGATGTCAATGCCGGAACTTTATAATTATGTTGATTAGAATATAATTATTATTTAATTTTTTGTTAAATCATTATGTTTTAAATCATTATGAAATTATTAAGTCCTGGACCTTTGGTGCTCAATGGTCTTGAGAAAGTGTTGTTTTAATAAATACTATCCCAGGAAGGAGTTATGTCTCTGGCTTAGCACCTATTGGACCTGGTGACCTCATTTGAAAAAATCTGAATCTGAATCACCTAGGAAACATATGAACCCATTCGGTCTTACGGATCTGGAGGAGAAGACAATTGTTGACAAATTGACAGACAGAAGGATGCACAGACAGATGGCTGGACAAATTCAATCATGTATATACCAAAATTTTTCTTTGCAAAATCAGATAAAGGAAGAGTACATTGTATTTGATTTTAATGACAACACACACATACCCCAATGCTAGGCCTTGGATGATTATCCCAGTGTGTCAGATAAGATCGCAAATATCAATTGATGACATGTGTACAATTAACTCTAGTTGGCTGCGCACCATTCTGGTGGAATTTGGATGAATCTGGGGTTCGAGACAGGGATGGGGGACGAGCTGTTTATTAGGAGGCAGGGGTGGTTGGGGCAGAGTTTGAAGAAAAAGGTATTTCCATTAAAGAGAAATTTGTTAAGACCCCTAACTCAGCCTCTTTTTGACAGGTCAACTTTAATTGTTTTTTTTTTTAAATTTGTTTTTTTTAGCTGGTGACCTCCTCTGAACAAATCTGAATGTATAAATAGATAAAATAAGTGAGTAGAAACAAGCCTGCAAATAGTGTGTCTATCATTTGCAAAATGAGGTCCCCAGAGGGTGAATTTAGTCATGCTATCCTGCAAAGTGGATAAAATTGACCCTCTGGGGACCTAACTGCAATGGGAGACCTAGGATCAGATTGAAGTTCCCCAGTTGAAGTTGGTGATATTCACTCATTATAAGTCACCTCGATTATGAATTTTATCTTCTGCAAATTAGGGGATAAAGAAACTGAACAGAAGGGAAAAAGTAACTAAAAACAATGTTAATTTGATACTATAGATACTTCCCAGAAGATGAGGCCTAAGCAGAATGAGGTCCCCATATGATAAATTTGGTGATGCTAGCCCACAGTGAGGGACAGCGTCACTAAATTCACCCTCTAGGGATTCCATTCTGCAAATGTCAGACACATTATATTCAGGCGTGGATGGAATTCCTTGTTTCATGGAACTTCTTGTAAGCATGTTATGTTATATTATCATGCTGGCGTACAAGATCGACCAATGAGAATATAGAGATGAAGGGACATAAGGTTCACTTTAATCCTTTCATGATGGGAGCTGCATATAATATCCATAGGGAGCCTCGCATATATAAGAGAATGCACTGGCTTACAAGGTCAAGGTAAATATTGTTAGGCTAATGCATTCTCTTATATATGCGAGGCTCAATATATGGGAAGCTTGCATATATAAGAGAATGCATAGGCCTCCTCTTGTTTTCACAAAACTTCAGGAAGCTCCAGTCATGGAAGGGTTAATTAGCACCGACCCCATATTGAAAGGCATTGGGGGAAATTGATTCTATATGGGGTCGATGGATGCCATCCTGTTTTTTCTTGGAAATTTATCACCTCAAGCATATTTACAGAATATTTTGGCACCAATAAAAGTAATTACCTTCGTAAATCATGCTCTGGGAATCGAAAAACGAAGTTACATGGACCAAAACCAGCCAAAACCTGTATCTGATACATTTGACTAATTCTAAAGTTGCATATAAATTAACTATAAAATTTTATATGCTGCCACACTTTTGGCGACGAGTGATTGACTGAGTGCATGACGTTCTACATCCATCATGCATCACTGTGACGTTACATAATATTATAGCCATCTGGACACATTTAGCTTACCATAATCTGATGAACTATGTACTCGTAATTACATGGACAGCATGATAAAAACATCACAGGACTTAGTTGCCGGCTATTGAGTCATATATGAGTCTCACTTTTCCACACATGATGCCGTATCCGGCAACGAATCTCCCTGTAACTTATACACTGGATTCTAAATGAAGATCCAAATACGCTTCATAAATATTAGCTTGGAGCTGTGAATATCTTTAATATCCTAACATAGATATATTGAACTAATCTGCAGGGCAAGCAAAATTAAAGTAGAAATAGTTTTTTTTTTTCTTGATAAATTTGTTAAGACGAATCACCAAAAGAATCGAGTGTGCTGTATGAGAAGATTAGTGAAGATTGATAGGGTCCAATGAATTATTGGTCTATAAAATTCATTTTCTCCCCGCAAAATCAATTTGATGAAACCTATTTGGGTCTCCCTGGAGGATTTGGAAAGTGCCATTGAGTATATCACCTTAATGATTCTAGATCGGCCTCAACGGTCGAGTGCGCCACCCTCATCACTAAGACGATGTGTTGTTGACTTAAGAATGATTGGACTAATCACCAAATAAGGCATGATTGAGAGTACTTCACAGCGTTTATCGGACCTGTCAATATGAGTTCAGAGGTCGTTAACTATTAAGGCCTGATCGAGTATGCTTCAGGGCATCTATCAAACCTTCAGAAAGAGGGCAGGGTTCACATATGCTTGACATATTATTCATCCGTTAAACACCAGCAAATGAGAGCTTAATGGAAGGCGTCAAACAATCTGCTTATTGTCTGGTTCCAGTCTTCAGTGGACAACCCGCGAGGTAGCTAGAGGGTCTCTATTGGAGGGGAGTTGTATCCAACTTAGTGCATTCACCCCCACAATTAACCAGACCAAATTCCATAGCAAGCTTCCCAACTGTTGGATACAGTAATGCCCTAAATAATCACTCCTTAACCACAGCAGAATTATGGGTAATTTTTCAGGATTTAGTCGGAGATATGGCTTGTTGCAACAGAGCTTTCCGATGAATGGCAACAAGCCATATTTCCGACTAAATCCTGAAAAGTTACCCATAATTCTGCTGTGGTTAAGGAGTCGATCATTTAGGGCATTACTGTACTTCCAATCTGACACCCTCCACACCCATATGGTTGGAACTATATTTTACCAGGGACTGATTAAATCCGATGTTACTGTAATGCGACATTGTAGTCCCTACTGTTGGTATATCACTTTCCCGTTCAAAACGTATAGGAAACGTTTACACCCATAGTGTGCCTTTATACCCAGGGTGGCGATTAACAACTTTTTTTCACAATGACCATTAACCCTTTACCCAACAGAAGGGCCCTGTGCCAATGCATTCTCTTATATACGCGAGTCGACCATAGGACGCCTCGCATATATAAGAGAATGCATTGGAATTAACGCATTAAAAATTATGAAATTGTTAAAGAATGTAAGAAAAAATGGTAAAAAGTGTTATAAAAAGTTTTTTTTTAGGCCAATGCATTCTCTTATATATGCGAGGCGACCTATGGTCGACTCGCATATATAAGAGAATGCATTGGCACAGGGCATAACTATAACCATCACAATGTGGTCAATGAGCCGGTTCCAATGATATCCATATTTGTATGGTTCTATTGAGACAGACCCAAGATATTTTAGGCTGTTGAAGCTTTATTTGGCCGGTTTTGGCCGGTTTGTTGGGTAAAGGGTTAATACTATAGTAGAGTACGTGATCACGGTATAAAAACAAATGCGCAGTTCATACGAAGTGTGTTTTGTGGGTAATATCGCATTAATACTATCATTATACTGTACTATTAGTATGTTCTTGAGGAAATACATAATTTGGTAACTTTTATTTCTAAATTATAAACCTACAACCAAGGCCATCCATGCCTTTCATGTTACTTGGGTTAATATTAAAAAAAAACACAAGTAATCATGAATAATGTCTTACTAAGTACTCTCAGGATAAATTTAATAGAGAACAATAAGTCTAACCGACAGTAAAGAAGATTACGGAACAAACGAGAGGGATTCTATGATAATAAATGACCCACTTCAACACAATTATTGTACGATCAAACATAACAAACGTAGTTAGTGCCAATGATTAAGGCATTCTTCTCAGGAACCTATGCTTTGTCAGTACTGAGATTGGGAGGCAGTAAATCCCATCGTTAAGTCAGGCACCAGCCTAAATGTTCCATATTGAGAACTTCTCCCAATTTATTAATTAGGCCAAAATAAAATGGATGTGTTTTTCTAGTATCCCGACCACATCAAAGTCAATCACAGCACAGAATACTATTCTTCTCAATCTCAATTTTAGTCTTTTTTATTGCTGAATATTTTTGGCAATAATTCTCATTAATTACCTTATGCATAAATAAAAATATTAATGGATTGATTTTATATAGCGCTTAATCACGCGAGTCCCTAAATGCTTGAATAGTTAAATTATTACCCCAGTTGTTGACCAATGCTGAGTCTAATGCGTGCTGCCATTTTACAGGGGCTTCACCAGAGCGACGAGACATGTTCGTATGCACTATTGCCCCCCGAGAGCTTTCCGATGAATGGCAACAAGCCATATTTCCGACTAAATCCTGAAAAGTTACCCATAATTCTGCTGTGGTTAAGGAGTCAATTACTTAGGGCATTACTGTACATATTCATATCTCCACACAAACTTTCGCTTCCCCAACACGCTTGGTACCTATTTCGCATCTTGGTAAGACGAAGCTGTCACAGTACAAGTGACCTTGGTCAAGGTTCACAACTTGGCCTGGGATTTAAACAGAGTGCGACTCTGCAGACACACATTGCTAAAGCCGACCAAGCCACTGTCAAGGGTGACTCAATAATCTACTGGTGGGCGGTGAACTCAGGACGGTGCATTGGTATCACAACAAGTCGGGCATGAATCACGATAACCACTGGACCACGAACTCCCTACATAATAGTTGTTCATTGACATTCTCCTGTTCTCCATCATCTTTATAGACATAATGATTGAAAGATCTATTTTACAACTTGCCCAGAAACACAAATTAGGTTACCCTCCCTTTTTATGGATTACAAATTAGAGGTTATCGGGAATTAAACCGGCCTCTAGCAAATTTACCTCTCTTGTATGGCAGAGTCCAATTCTTCGCCGATACATCCGTTTCAACATCACAAGCATTGCTCACATCAATTGACTACATTTGGTAGTTTTCCGAGTAATTGTAAATTTTGCAGAATTGCATTGTTACTGTACCATTTTTCTTCTATAGTACCATGATGTGTAGCAGGAATGTATGCAGGGATGGCATGTAAAATGAGCGACGTTGGGGTCAGGGAATGTAGCAGCAGAGCATGTTATAATCCTGTTATTTTAGGTACAAATATATAGAGGATCTACAACTCGTCCCCAGTTTATAGCGGAATTTACAAAACGAGTCCAGTAAATTAGGTCTGGACCGAACCTTTGACAAGGTCCAGACCTAATTTACTGGACGAGTTTTGTAAATTCCGCTATAAACTGGGGACGAGTTGTAGATTCTATTTATTACATTGACCCAAAACCATGACAAAACATTGTTAAATCAACCAATGAGATGCGAAACTAACATTGGCTTATATAAGGCATGCGATGACGTTTCACTTAACTATGGGTTGTTTGCCCGCGTAAATAAATAGTCCCAGATAAATAAAGACTCCTTGTCGTATTTAATGACGTATATTTAATGAAATAACATTTCAAACTCTTCATTCATTATAGTTTGTTGGAAAAATATCGGAAGCCATAGTATTTTGAGACATAGCATATGGAATGTAAACAGATGACACACTGGAAGTCAAATGTCACCTGGCACCATTTCCTGTTATTAAACGAACGTTTAATATCACAATTTATAGAATGGGTTTATTGAATGGAATAAGGGTAGGATCATGTAATAAAGAAGTATGGAACACATACAAGTACATGTACGGTAATAGCTTTAGCAAGTTATGTTTAACCCTTTCTATATGAAATGGACTCTCCCATTCAGTTATATTATCCATTTGGAGGGATGTTCAAGCCATAAAAGTAGATGACAGACAGAAAACAGATAATGCAAGAGCAGAATGATTCATATTCATATAGTTGTTTGCAGTCGAATTGAAATCCGTCGGAGTATACTTCGTTCTCTACCATACCTTGAGTCACAGTCTCACAGCGAGTACCACCAATTCTATTTCTGTCTGTGAGGGAATCACAAACTCTGTTTGGTTAGCGTAAAAAATAAACGCTGCCAAATCAGTCAAATGTTCACATAACGTGCACATCATAAGCAATTCGCTTCTGTGCATATACTGGCCAAATATAGATATTGAGATAATGATGTCAGAAGATAAACTAACACGTGTGTTATTATTTCACTTCTACCAAAATTTAGTAACTTTTTTCAATTACCGGCACTTTATCCGATATTTCATTGTGTTAACTTGCGAGTCCTAAATCATAGTCAATTGTTATTATATTAAGTGAAGAGTTTGTTCTGACTTGCAAATCAATTATGGACAAATAGACAGTGTTTTCACGACACAAATGACATAAATAGTTTGGAATCAATACTGGATGTCGGTCAGTATAAATCATCCATATTTATATCCGCAAGACGTCGCTGCCTCCGGGAGTTCCCCAGGCGTCTTGAAATCAGTTTAGATACATGTTTGGTCAGACGTTCATTTGTAATAATGACTGGGCATATTTTATATGATCCTCTATATCTGAACATTTCCCAAGGGAACAACTCATCAATGTGTATTTAGTATAGAAAAGATTAATATGGTGTTAATTGGATCTTTAACTGTTTTGTTAGTTTGCAGAACCTCTCTTGTATAATCCCGAGGCCTATTCCAAGACAGACATATTAAACAGTTAGAAGAATCCACATATCTTTCAAGCAATAACACCCCGAGGCAGAATGAGATATAACAAATTAGAAGAAAGCTTTGGTGACTCAGATACTAGCAGCACATCAGAGAAAATTATTTTTCTAGAAGTCGTAGAATAAAGTAACCATAACTGTCACAGCCTTATATTGGTATCTGCTGATTTAGTGGCTAACAAACTCAATTGCCTTAGTTACCTAACTGCAAAATTCATTTCATCTACTGTGCGCCTGCTATCACGATTGGATTGGGTCGGAGCAAATCACAACTGACTGAGCAAATGTGCATGAAATGGAATAGAGCAACTGTTCATAGATACGAAGCAGAGATTGAATTGAGTTATGTGTCATGACCTAACCTGTGGAGGCATTGTGCTGTTAATACAATGAAGCCAATATTTCTGGATAAACCATGAAGATCGTGTGAGTGCCTCTCAAGACAAATGGAGACCAGGAGACAGGCTTGTTGTTATAGTATTATGGGAGATTGTTTTCAGATTATGTTTTCCCTCTAACCCTGAACATAATTTTGGCAGACTATTAAAATCACTGGTGTCTGTCTGTTCATTGAAGCTAGTTTCTGGATGATATATTCAGTAGTAGTCAATAAAATAACAGTGCTCCCACATGCCATCCTTAACCCTTCCATGACAAGCTTCTTGAAATTTTGAGAAAACCCTATGCCAATGCATTCTCATATATATGTGAGTCTCCCTAATGAAGACTCACATATATAAGAGAATGCACTGGCACAGGATCTTTAAAGCTGCACCAGGGCAGCTCCCGTCATGAAAGGATTAAAATCGCTGGTGTCTTGTCTGTGCATCTGGTAGTCCAAAATGGTTTCTGGATGATATCTTCAATTCCCACATGTCAGAACTATTAAATACAATTCAAAGCCGATTAAGGCCATTTGAACCCTTTCATGACACCATAGGGAACCTCGCATATATAAGAGAATGCACAGACTACAAGGTCTACCAAGGAAGGAGAACCAACATCACAAACTCAAAAACAGATGATGGAAGAAGCAGCTCCTATACTACAGGAAATTGATGAAAACCAACAGCAATCACAACTCTCTGAAGAAGAAATAGAAAGAAGAAGACATCACTAGAAGAGCCGAACTGGAAATTGCATGAAGATCAACAAAATCGACACCCCCTTCTTCTGGAGAGAAAAATCCAAGGAAGAAAAGAAAAAATAACTAAAACATCAAAATGCTTTTCTTTTTTGTAGCTTGTCTCCTATATATTTTGAGACTTCCGTATATGTGTATATATGTGTGTATATATATATGTGTGTATGTGGGTACTTCAAAGAATCGAAAACGGCTGCGCGGATCGAGCTCAAATTTTGTATATAAATGTAAAAACCCATGGGGATCGTCCACGTCGCATTTTGGACAAGCTCAGAGCACCGCTTCTCCCTTCCCAGTCACAAAAAATGGCACCGTGGGGGTTAACACACCAACGCTCCTTATATCTTCCATATTGGGAGATGTATCCGGTTAACGCTCTTCATAGTCATTGACGTATTGATCTAAGAGGCGTAACTCTACATTTTTTATTAGTTTTCGCAATGTGATTCTTACGTCTGGGTCTCGGCGTGTGCGTCATTATACAGACATGAGCGTGTTGTGTGATTCTTATGTACTCAGGGCTTCCTAGTAACGCGGATCGGGTCAGTTTTTCCGCCCTAGGTGATTTTCACCTTGAAACGGGTACCCACAAATTATATATATGCGTGTTGTGTGATTCTTACGTACTTAGGGCTTCCTAGGAACGCGGATCGGGTCAGTTTTTCCGCCCTAGGTGATTTTCACCTCGAAACGGGTACCCACAAATTATATATATGTGTGCATGTGTCCTTTATAGACTCGAACCGATTGCGCTCACACTTGCTACCTATGGGAAGTGTCATGCACGGGTTAAATTGTGACCCCGACCTGACCTTGAAAATTATCAATTCAAGGTCAAATCGGGTAAAATATTGAAAAACCAAAATTAAACAATTAAATTAATTAAAAAAAATTAAAATTGTCATGTTTCTGATGAACGCCGCCAGTGGCGGGCTAACCTGCTAGTCTACTATATATTTTGAGACATACATATACAAATGTGTGTGTCCTTTATAGACTCGAAAACGGCTCGACCGATTGAGCCCAAACTTCCTATCTAAGGGTAAAAAGCCACGGGAAGTGTCATCGCACCGCTTCTGAGAACGCCCGAGCACTCCTTCACCCTTCAACTGTCACCGTAATGGGGATTGATGGGTTAATCGCGTGATAATTAATGAGCGTTTGTATATGACGCGTCGCTATTAGAAAATACGGCATTTGACCGTCTCGGAAACTGGGGATATCGAGACGAAATTTCGTACTTAGGGGTTCCAAGGGACGGGGGAGATTTTCGTCGGGTCAGTTTGTACGCCCGAGGTGACCTTGACCTTCAAGCGGGTACCCACAAATGACCTTGGGCGATATCTCGGAAATTTCGTACTTAGGGGTTCCAAGGGACGGGGGAGATTTTCGTCGGGTCAGTTTGTCCAGCCGAGGTGACCTTGACCTTCAAACGGGTACCCACAAATGACCTTGGGCGATATGTCAGCGGTGACATCGATGTGAAATTCGTTATGTATGGTCAACTCGGGACGGGAAATATTTTTGTCAGGTTATTTTGTCCACCCAACATGACCTTGACACGGGTACCCGCAAATGACCTTCGGCGATATTTCAGGCATCAGCGGTGGCAGCGACGTGAAATTTGTTATGTATGGTCAACTCGGGACGGGGAATATTTTTGTCGGGTTATTTTGTCCACCCAACATGACCTGGAAACGGGTACCCACAAGCTCATTTTTCGTATATAAGTGTAAAAACCCACGAACACCGTAGTTGTCGCATTTTGGAGAAGCTCTGAGCACCCTTTATCCACTCCCAAATCACCGCAAAGGCACGGCGTGGGTTAATCAAGTGATTATTTAATGAGCGTTTGTTTTTGATGCATCACTATAAAGAGCGTCTGTTTCCCATTCAACGTTATTAGCATCTGCAGAGTTATACGGGAACATTGAGTGCTTTCCTATGCGGGGAGATTTATTGGATGCCATAGTACTCTTACAACATCATTGTTATAGTATGTATGACACTTAGGTCAGGGCTTAGGGGGGGGGGGTAGTTATAGGCATAATGCTTCTCAGAAATCCCGGTTACAAACCAACACTCCCAATTTCGTATTTACGCAAACGTTATCGCTCGAAATTTATTATGCAGAGAGAAAGTGCTTTCCTATTTTTAGAACGCAACACATGTTTACGTCGCGTTGGTGATGGAGGTTCACGACGGGATTAATTGACTGTCCGCTCTTTGCGAGGATGGGGTTCACGACGGGGACTATTGACCAACACTCACAATTTCGTCTTTTGCATCAGATACCAACACCTCGACCGATCGGGACGAAACTTGGTACGTGAGTGTAGTTTGACCAGGTGGTCGTCGCTGTCATATTGGCGAGCCCGTGCGACGCCCGTGCAGTGCATGCGCAGACGAGATATCGGAAACAGGTGGAGCTATCGACTTGAAATTTGGTATGTGAATGTATCTTGCCCCGGATACGAATTTTATCGGGTCGCCGAGCCCGTGCGACGCCAGCTTCGCGCAGACCAGATCTCGGAAACGGGTGGAGCTATCGACTTGAAAATTGGTTTTTGAGTAGCCCGGTCCTGTACGGGGTTACCTTGAAAAACTAAAATTAATGGATCGACCAAAGCCATGGGACCAATGCCGCCAGTGGCGGGCTAACCTGCTAGTTATCATATAAAGGCAAAAATATGAGGGGTGAAGGAAAGGGCCTATCAGCCTTTTCGACCATCCCGGGGTTACCAATCATGGAAGATTTAAGCCAATTTTGCAATTCTAAAATTCAAGGCTATTTCTTTTGATTATTTTGCCTATAACTGAAGTTATGATTTATTCTAATCAGGAATGCTGGAGGAGAGGGGCAGCAGAGGGTAGAACGGAAAATGTCACAACTACCCCCTGAATCCTGAGTACCATTTAGCAGAGAGGGATGAATCTTGTGTGTCTGAGTTAGTATATACCTAGTGTTTTCACATGATGGTTTTAACAATTTACTGAGGAAATATCCATAACTCTACTCTTTTGATGCCACCCAGCACCACAAAAGGATACTGGAATAACCTGGGGGAATTGCTCGCAATTATGAGCGTTTGGCAGCGACCAGGTAATTTGTGTAATGCATGTTTTGAGTTAACCTACCAAGAGATCTGAGACTGAATTTCATTATATTTATTATTTGTACAAAAACATAATCAAAAATCAAGATTTGAACAAATTGGCGATATAAAAATTGAATACCAGACTATTTGTTGAATCCAGAATAACAGTTAAATTGGGCACATGAATCTCAATTATTAAACAGGGATGTATGGATCCTGCATACTATTAAAAATCCTGAAGTACCAGAAAAGGGAGGTGACATAGGGAGTAAAACTAGATGTTAGTCTATCTCAAGAAGATCTTACGGCAGACATTCACATGTTTTCAACAAATAGTATATAATTTCAAGAGAAATCAGCATAATTTAACTACAAATAACCAAATAACCAATGTACCACAAATCAGCCATGGAAATGAAGCATGTTAAAAGCAAATGAAGCATGAAAATAAGTATAGCTTTGTATATAATAAAGCAGTACATCACTGAAATTCAGAGAAAAATAACTATCAGTTGTCTTTATAGAAATAACCATTTTATTACAAATGGGACCCGAAAATGAAGTATGTCTGCGCAACAGATCAATATAGGTACAGTAATGCCCTAAATAATCGACTCCTTGACCACAGCAGAATTATGGGTAACTTTTCAGGATTTAGTTGGAAATATGGCTTGTTGCCATTCATCAGAAAGCTCTCACTATGCATTCTCTTATATATGCGAGACGACCTATGAATGCATAGTGAGAGCTTTCCGATGAATGGCAACAAGCCATATTTCCGACTAAATCCTGAAAAGTTACCCATAATTTTACTGTGGTTAAGGAGTCGATTATTTAGGGCATTACTGTACTTCTGCATATAATATAAGCAGTAGATCAGTGAAAAATAAGTATATACGGTATATAACAGCAAGAATTGGGGAATGATTTCCGATAGAAAAACAGCGGAGTAATTCCTGCATAAACTATGGATAATTTGTACAAATTACATATCAATAATTTACATTTGAGAGAGCATGTCTCCGCTGGTAACACAGCATTCCGTTAATGGGTCTATAGATTTATATGAAATTGGCTGGTTACTTGCTTGTTGATAAATCATCTGAGTGGAGAAGGAGACACCATCAGACACGGTATATGAATTTAGTCAGTCCAATGGGCATCCAGCACGAGAAATAAATTGGTAAATGATCGCT
Source organism: Siphonodentalium dalli (assembly GCA_032622095.1). Classification (NCBI taxonomy): domain Eukaryota; kingdom Metazoa; phylum Mollusca; class Scaphopoda; order Gadilida; family Siphonodentaliidae; genus Siphonodentalium; species Siphonodentalium dalli. The sequence continues at coordinate 45,493,977 of CP136069.1, read as the reverse complement.
AGAGATCGGGCTGTTAACCCTTCCATGACTGGAGCTTCCTGAAATTTTGCGAAAACCCTGTGCCAGAAAATGAATACAAAAATAAACATCTTACCTCAGTATTGCCAGCTTTCCGCCGCCTCAAATTCGGTCGGAAATCATCTCCATATCTCACAAAGTAATAATAAGACACCAGTCTATCAAGTGGGTCCCGTATTAGGTTCACATATATAGGTTTCCTAGCAACACCAAACCTGAAAACAGACAAATACACATTTATGATAACGTGACTATTAGCTTTAAAGATAATATTATACTAGCCCATGCAGTTAACCGCCTGGAAATAGTGTGTCTGACATTTGCAGAATGAGGTCCCCAGAGGGTGAATTTATAGATGCTATCCCACACAGTGGGCTAGCATCACCAAATTCACCCTCTGGGGACCTCATTCTGCTTAGACCTCATCTTCTGAGAATATCTATAGTCTCTACCAGTGATTTTAGTTACCTTTTACCTTGTCCAGATTGTAAATTTATATCCCCCAATTTGCAAAAGATAAAATGCATATTAATCGAGGTGACTAATGGGTGAACACCATATTTTTGAAATAATTGAAGATATTCATCAGTAGAAGCCATAAATCAAATTGGTCAAAAATCAGAAAATGTTTATTACAGTTTTTTCAGGATGTAGTGGGAAATATGGCTTGTTGTCATTCATTGGAAAGCTCTCACTGAGAGCTTTCCAATAAATGGCAACAAATTACCCATAATTATGATGTGGTTAAGGAGTCGATTATTTAGAGCATTACTGTAGTTTGAGATTGTCACACACAAAAAATTATTTATGTTGTGCAGAAATAGAGACCATATATTTTAAACTATATAAGAATGACCTGCACACGTGTGCAAGCATGTGGGTATTATAAGAACAAGTGCACCGCTGGGCGGAGGTAACGCCCCGACTGTACAATCAGAGAAACTTTCTGGTTAAGCGCTATAAAAATGCCACATGTTGTTCTATATTAGCTTCAAATTTGGTCTGGTGCCACAAAAATAGAAGGAAAACTGAATTTTCTAAAAAAAACAACAATTTTTTAAGTCGAAAAATGGTCATAACTCTCACAAAAATCATCCGATTGAACCGAAATTTTACCTTGACCTGTATTGCGATATTGGTAATACACAAAAAAACGGGTTTTGCAAATAAACAATCCAAAATCAAGTTATCATCTGGAAACCAAAAACAGTAGCAGAAAACCTGAATTTTCTAAGTCCAAAAAGGGGCGTAACTCTGAAAAAAATGGGTAGACGAAACCACGGCTATGGGGAAATCTTGTCCCACAGGCTGGTCTATTGGCATACCAAAGATCAACTGAATTGAATTAGCGAAACCAAAGTTATGAGTTGAAACGTTCGTATGCCACAGAAAACTGAATTTTCTAAGTCCAAAAAGGGGTGTAACTCTGGAAAAAATGGGCGGACGAAACCGCAGTTATGGGGAAATCTTGTCCCCCCGGCTGGTCTATTAGCATACCAAATATCAACTGAATTGAGTTAGCGAAACCAAAGTTATGAGTTGAAACGTTCGTACGGACGGATGGAAGTTACCCAAAAGTAACTTGGTTATTAAGCTCAACTTGGTAGAGATCTTACTGCCGAGTGAATGAATTCAAGGGACAGCATGTTTTTATCCAATGCTTTGCTCATTTTCAATACACATTGATCTACACTACACTATTATATCGCTTACCGCTGAAAGGTTTAAAAAAAAAAATCCCTGTCTGCCTGTCTGGAAAATTATCCCAATGTTATTGGAAACAGAGAAGTTTTTTTTTTGGCCTAAGTACAGGATGTAATGAAGGTGGGCACTGAACAGGCTTGCATGACAACATCTGAGTGAGAATGGTAAAAGCACTACCATGACACATGACATACCAACAAAATGATGAGAAATAAATGAGTGTAGAAGAGTATCATGGGACCAATATTATTGGGTTATCATTGTACAATATGAGGTCTCAGGGACTAAAGACAGCTATCGGCACGGAACATGAGGCAATAAGTGATAAAAATAACAATCTCTGAGTGCAAGGGGAGGCTGGGACAAATGGAAGTCGACAATCAGAATGCATTATAAACCTTACGATAAACCAAACTCTGGAAGCAAATTAGTAGGGCATCGCGACAACAAATAGAGAAGGCTTGCGAGAAATAAGATTAGGTCGTCTGATTTGACGTAATTGGGATTTAGACGCAATTGTCTGCTGCGATATATGTGATTATTTTCATTTGTCACCTGCTCAGACCAGGTGAGAGGGTTCAATTGAAAGTCAGTGAGGGTCTCGATGACAAATTACAAGGCTCAGACAGTCATGCAAATCTTATTCTATATATAGGTTAATAGGTATCAATTATAATATACTGTCAGGAAATGAGTTCCTTTACACTAAACCTTAACACTTTTGATGATATGAAATAACAACATTAACTCACAAGATGTTCATAAAGATGGACAGACATATGGATGGCCTCCTTAACTCTTTCAGTGCCACGGGGCGATTTCATTGGCCCTAATTTACGGTCTGTAGAGTGCCAATAAAAAAATTAATTTTTCGATGAATGACAACAAGCCATATTCTGCTGTGGTTAAGGAGTCGATTATTTAGGGCATTACTGTACATAATTTGGTATTAAAGTGGTATGTGAAAACATTAAGTGGAAGATTACATACAAAATTATTGACAGCGCTCAAAATATACGTGTTTTGTGCTGATATTTGTTTTATAATTTTGAGATTGTTTTGTCTGTTCCAGTTAAATAGTTTTAGTCAGAGGTCGCGTAAAAGTTGCAACTGTAGATTATGGGAGAAAATCTAGAGCTGTTGTCGCTCTAAAACATTTACGGCACTACATAATTTTGATGATTAAATGAAGATGAAAGTGTCAATGACACTGTAGCTCAACTTGGAAAGGGAATAATTTAATGTATTACAGTCAATGGAGCGATTATGAATGTGCAAAGTTGAATGTCTAATACTAGTTTATAGACATGAAGAGAAAAGTTAAATCCAAGATGGCTGCTGACGGCCATGTCTTCGGCCGAATGACCCCAAAATGATTGTATCCCATCCGCATGTCATCGTTAACATCCATGACAAATTTTATGACGATCAGACTAAAGGTACGACATGTAGCCCATGCTAAAGAATTTAGTCATACAAAGAGTAAAATCCAAGATGGCTGCTGGCGGCCATGTCTTCGGCCGAATGACCCCAAAATGATTGTATCCCATCCGCATGTCATCGTTAACATCCATGACAAATTTTATGATGATCAGACTAAAGGTACGACCTGTAGCCCGTGCTAAAGGATTTAGTCATACAAAGAGAAAAATCCAAGATGGCTGCTGCGGTCATGTTTTTTGGCCGAATGACCCCAAAATTAATCGTTCCCATCTACATGTCAATATTAACATCCATGATAAATTTTATGATGATCAGACGAACAGTACGACCTGTAGCCTGTGCTAATGGATTGAATTTTGAAATCAAAGATGGCCACTGGCGGCCATGTTTTTCATCCAAATGACCCCAAAATGACTCGTTCCCATCTACATTCCAATTTCAACAGCCACGAAAAATTTCATGATGATCAGACTCAAGGTACGACCTGTAGTCCGTGCTAAAGGATTTAGTCATACAAAGAGTAAAATCCAAGATGGCTTCTGGTGGCCATGTTTTTTGGCCGAATGACCCCAAAATGACTCGTTCCCATTATTAACATTCATGACAAATTTTATGATGATCAGACTAAAGGTACGACCTGTAGCCTGTGCTATTGGATTGAATTTTGAAATCAAAGATGGCCACTGGCGGCCATGTTTTTCATCCGAATCACCCCAAAATGTCTCGTTCCCATCTACATTACAATTTCAACAGCAATAAAAAAAATTATGATGATCAGACTAAAAGTACGACCTGTAGCCCGTGCTAAATGATTTAGTCATACAAAGAGTAAAATCCAAGATGGCTTCTGGTGGCCATGTTTTTTGGCCGAATGACCCCAAAATGACTCGTTCCCATCTACATGTCATTATTAACATTCATGACAAATTTTATGATGATCAGACTAAAAGTACGACCTGTAGCCCGTGCTAAATGATTTAGTCATACAAAGAGTAAAATCCAAGATGGCTGCTGGCGGCCATGTTTTTTGGACAAATGACCCCAAAATGACTCGTTCCCATCTACATGTCATTGCTAACATCCATGACAAATTTTATGATGATCAGACTAAAGGTACGACCTGTAGCCCGTGCTAAAGGATTTAGTCATACAAAGAGTAAAATCCAAGATGGCTGCTGCGGTCATGTTTTTTGGCCGAATGACCCAAAATTAATCGTTCCCATCTACATGTCAATATTAACATCCATGATAAATTTTATGATGATCAGACGAACAGTACGACCTGTAGCCTGTGCTAATGGATTGAATTTTGAAATCAAACATGGCCACTGGCGGCCATGTTTTTCATCCAAATGACCACAAAATGACTCGTTCCCATCTACATTCCAATTTCAACAGCCACGAAAAATTTCATGATGATCAGACTCAAGGTACGACCTGTAATGACTCGTTCCCATCTACATGTCATTATTAACATTCATGACAAATTTTATGATGATCAGACTAAAGGTACGACCTGTAGCCTGTGCTAAAGGATCTAGTCATACAAAGAGTAAAATCCAAGATGGCTGCTGGCGGCCATGTTTTTTGGCCGAATGACCTCAAAATGACTCGTTCCCATCTACATGTCATTGTTAACATCCATGACAAATTTCATGATGATCAGACTAAAGGTACGACCTGTAGCCTGTGCTAATGGATTGAATTTTGAAATCAAAGATGGCCACTGGCGGCCATGTTTTTCATCCGAATCACCCCAAAATGACTCGTTCCCATCTACATTACAATTTCAACAGCCATAAAAAAATTTATGATGATCAGACTAAAAGTACGACCTGTAGCCCGTGCTAAATGATTTAGAAATACAAAGAGTAAAATCCAAGATGGCTTCTGGTGGCCATGTTTTTTGGCCGAATGACCCCAAAATGACTCGTTCCCATCTACATGTCATTATTAACATTCATGACAAATTTTAAGATGATCAGACTAAAAGTACGACCTGTAGCCCGTGATAAATGATTTAGTCATACAAAGAGTAAAATCCAAGATGGCTGAAGGCGGCCATGTTTTTCGGCCAAATGACCCCAAAATGACTCGTTCCCATCTACATGTCATTGTTAACATCCATGACAAATTTTATGATGATCAGACTAAAGGTACGACCTGTAGCCTGTGCTAAAGAATTTAGTCATACAAAGAGTAAAATCCAAGATGGCTGCTGGCGGCCATGTTTTTTGGCCGAATGACCCCAAAATTACTCGTTCCCATCTACATGTCAATATTAACATCCATAAAAAATTTAATGATGATCAGACGAACAGTACGACCTGTGGCCTGTGCTAATGGATTAAATTTTAAAATCAAAGATGGCTGCTGGTGGCCATGTTTTTTGTCCGAATGACCCCAAAACGACTCGTTCCCATCTACATTCTAATTTCAACAGCCATTACAAATTTCATGATGATCAGACTAAAGGTACGACCTGTAGCCCGTGCTAAAGGATTTAGTCATACAAAGAGTAAAATCCAAGATGGCTGCTGGCGGCCATGTTTTTTGCCCGAATGACCCCAAAATTACTCGATCCCATCTACATGTCATTGTTAACATCCATGTCAAATTTTATGATGATCTGACCAAAGATACGACCTGTAGCCCGTGTCAAAGGATTTAGTCATGCAAAGAGTAAAATCTAAGATGGCTGCCGGCAGCCATGTTTTTTGGCCAAATGACCCCAAAATTACTCGTTCCCATCTACATGTCAATATTAATATCCATGACAAATTTCATGATAATAAGACGAACGGTACGACCTGTAGCCCGTGCTAATGGATTGAATTTTGAAATCCAAGATGGCCACTGGCGGCCATGTTTGTTTTCCGAATGACCCCAAAATGACTCGTTCCCATCTACATGTCAATGTCAACATCCATGACAAATTTCATAATAATCGGACCAAAGGTACGAACTGTAGCCCGTGCTAAAGGAAATTGTTGACGCATCACGCACACACGGACGACGGATACCAAGCCATGGCAATAGCTCAAACTTTACAAAGTAAAGTTGAGCTAATAAAGCAGTGTGTGACATTTTTATATACACATGTAGTTTCATGTTAAGATAATGCAATACCGGTATATCTTTTCTGGATATTCCGTTTCGGGCCCGAACATTCTGCTCAATGCATCTTTCTGTGACATATAATGATCATAGAATGGTAGTTAAGGAAAATATTCAAAAAGTTAATATTATTTAGTGTATTTTGGAGCGAAAAACTTTACATGGCTATAATAACAAGAGATGGACTGTCGTCTGGTGCATACCCCCTTGTGGCATACCGCGTAGTGTGGGCATATCTATATCTATAACTATTACATGTATGACTGCTATACTCAGACAGATGGACCCAAAAATCAGCATTTTCATATAAACAAAGATGAATATCTTTAGAACAAAAAACCAAAACAAAACAGTTGAATGTGCCATTAAATGTCCTCATAGTGGTGAACATCCATGCAAAATTTCATTGAGATCCGAGCATTACTGTTCAAGTTATGACCTGAACAGACATCGGATGGACCAAACAGCCAACATTTCCAGATAAACAAAGATGAATAACTCTAGAATGGAAAAGCGTAACAGAACAATGGAACCCTCTATTGAATGTCCTCATAGTAGTGAACATCCATACAAATTTCATTGAGACCCCAGCACAACTGTTGAAGTTACGACATGAACAGACACCAGACAGACCAAAAAGCCAACATTTCCAGATAAACAACTCTAGAATGGAAAATCCGAACAAAACGATGGAACCCTCTATTTAATGTCCTCATAGTAGTGAACATCCATACCAAATTTCATTGAGATCCCAGCACAACTGTTGAAGTTACAACATGAACAGACACCAGATGAACCAAAAAGCCAACATTTCCAGATAAACAAAGATGAATAACTCTAGAATGGAAAATCCGAACAAAACGATGGAACCCTCTATTTAATGTCCTCATAGTAGTGAACATTCATATCTAATTTCATTGAGATCCGAGCACTACTGTTCAAGTTATGACATGAACAGACATCGGACGGACAGACGGACGGACGGACGTACAGGTGCAAAACAGTATATCCCCCCTTTTTTTAAAGGGGGGATAATAATACATGCATGTTACTGAAATCGTGAAGTAAATGCCCTTTGACTTGACATCACAACCGGAACCTTAAGACCAAATACATGACAATATAAGAATATAACATGAAAACATTTTTGAATAACATCCAATAGGAGATATTGGTCTGATGTGCAAATAGCGTGTCTTTCATTTGCAGAAAAGGTCCACAGAGGGTCAATTTAGTGATGCCATGCCATACCCTCACCCTCTGGGGATCTCAAGCTGCTTAGACCTCATCTTCTGGGAAGTATCTATAGTCTCAAATTAACATTGTTTTTAGTTACTTTTTCCTTTCTGGGAAGTTTCTATATCCCCTAACTTGCAGAAGATAAAATGCATAATCATAGGTCTCCCATAGCAGTTGAGGCCTAAGCAGAATGAGGTTAACAGAGGGTGAAATTGGCGATGCTAGCCCACCTTGCAGGATAGCATCACTAAATTCACGCTCTGAGGACCTCATTCTGCAAATGACAGACACACTATTTGTAGCCTTGTGGCGGGATAGTACTTAAAGCGTTGAAAATGGAATAAAACAAACCAAAACAAATCAAAATGGAAATGTTTGGGGTCACACAAAATTTGTGTTAATTTCTGGACCATCATATTGAATGAACGCACAACCCATCTGGGGTTAAACAATGAATGAACAACAGAGCCCACCCCACTCAACACCCATGACCAGGCTTGTACAGTACATTAATGTTTATGGCCATTATCAGGTAGTCTGGCATTTGCAGTAAGACATAAAATTTAATACAAAATAGATTACCAACCAACAGTTCCCATTCATAGTAATGATGATATGTGTGTTCTTTACTTCAAAGAGGTATGTACCATTACAATGGACATCCATATTCACCAGATACAAGATTGTAGTTTATTCTTAAATACTATTGTCATAGTCGATACCCAGACAGTTAATTTCACTAGGTAACCTTTCCACTTCATCTTGAAATGTGGCGCGCGATATAATTTCTAGTTCCATATAATTTCTTGTTCCGTGTTGTTTCATTCAAATATAATACAACCAATCACCAGCTATTTTTTAAATGCAAATTCCAGATTCCTTACAAAAATTCCAAGAAGCATAACTCTATTGATTTAGGTGTATGAATCTGCAAACGAAAACAGTTCTCGAAACGGGATCCTGCAGGCGATTTCAGAAAGCAGAAATTACAATAATTTCCTGCAGATGAGAAATATGGCTTGCTGCCATTCATCGGAAAGCTCTCGGTGAGAACTTTCCATTGAATGGCAACAAGCCATATTTCCAACTAAATCCTGAAAAATTACCCATAATTCTACTGTGGTTAAAGGGTCATATACTTCGGGCATTAATGTAGGATGTGATATTCTTTTCCTTTTCAGTGACTTTTCATTCATTAATTAGCAGCCAGTAATTTTTTAATGCAAATTTTAGTTTCCTTATAAAAATTCCAAGAAGCATAACTCTATTAATTTAGACAACAGCAGCAGACTACAAAAGGCAGGCAGGCGAGTCAATAAAGCAGAAATTAGTTAATAATTTCCTACACATGAGCGTCATAGTGTCTGCTTATAACGCAAGTCTCCAAGGAAAATAGGTATGAAGAGTGGACACGATTGACAATTCAGTGATCTAAATGAATTTCATAATGGCGCTAACGCCCTTCGGCAGACAGTTTCACAGGAGAAACATGTTCAACATGATATGACTTTGTCAAATGTCAATCTAAAACAGTCCTCTAAAAGCATATTAGTTGTCGAGAAGAGACCTCAGTGCTATCAGTTTCTATTTGCAAACAGCCACAGGGCGATTACACTTCTGTCTGTGTGTCTGTGGTTTCTGATATTTCTGGGTTTCCTAAATGGAATATCAAGTAAGAGACGCTATGGTGTTATTATTATATTGCTCACTTACAAACACCGACAGGCCGATTACTGTCGTCAGTGGTTTCTGATATCATTTGGCGCTTTCTAAGTGAAATATCATTAACATCAACTTGATGATCAGATTACACTCAAACATGATATGCAGTAATGCCTGAAGTATATGACCCTTTAACCACAGCAGAATTATGTGAATTTTTTCAGGATTTAGTCGGAAATATGGCTTGCTGCCATTCATCGGAAAGCTCTCTGTGAGTTATCCATAATTCTGCTGTGGTTAAGGGGTCGATTATTTAGGGCATTACTGTAACCAAAAACATGTTTAAACCTTTCTTAACCCTTCCATGACTGGAGCTTCCTGAAATTTTGCGAAAACCCTGTTCAAATGTCTCCCATAGGGAGCCTCACATATATAAGAGAATACAATTTGCCTAACAATATTTACCTTGACCTTGTAAGCCAGTGCATTCTCTTTAAAATGTGAGGCTCTCCATGGGAGACCTGCATATATAAGAGAATGCACTGGCACATGATCTTTAATGCTGCACCATGCAGCTCCCGGCATTAAAGGGTTAATACTAAATACTCATTGACGAGTAGTTATCTATAGCAAATGTTCAGATAATAAGTTCAACAACATTATTGATCTGTACATTTCCCACCAAATATATAAATCCTTTTGCACTTGTATAATCTTTGTGTCTGTCTGTCTAATCTGCTTATATTTTCTGAATAACCCCCCCCCCCCCCCCCCCCAATGAATAATAGACTATTCCAATATATATTTTTATAACTGAATGGGAGAATCCATTGTAATAGTAATTAAATATTATTCAATCAGCAGTCAGAATTTTTTCAATGCAAATTCCAGTTTTCATACAAATATTCCAAGAAGCATAACTCTATTAATTTATATCATGTAATCAGCAGACAACAGTAAAGGGATCCTGCAGGCCAGTCAATAAAGCAGAAATTAGTTAATAATTTCCTGCACATGAGCATCATAATGTCTGCTTATAACACCAGTCTCCAAGGAAAATAGGCACGAAGAGTGGACATGATTGATAATTCAGCGATCTAAATGAATTTCATGCCGGCGCTAACCCCCTTTGGCAAATTGTGTAGCAAGAGAGACATGTTCAACATGATATGAATTCGTCAAATGTCGATCTAAAATAGCTCTCTAAAGGAACATTTGTTGTCGAGAAAGGACCTCAGTGCCATCGGTGTCCATTTACAAACAGCCGGAGGGCGATTACGCTTCTGTGTTTTCAGATATTACTGGGTTTCCTAAATGGAATATCAATGTGAGAGACACATTGGTGTTATTAGTGTCCATTTGCAAACAACCACAGGTCGATTAATGTCCACTGTGGATTCTGATATCAATCGTGCTTTCTAAATGGAATATCACATACATCACATTGACAATTAAATCACGTTCAAACATGATTATAACCAAAAGCCGTTTTGATAACTGAATACTCGCTGATGCCGGTAGGTTGTTACTTGGATCCCATTGATTCATTTGCAAGGATGTTTGGCTAATAAGTCAACAAATAGCCTGAGGAGGTTTGTTTAACCCTTTCATGTTGGGAGCCTTGCATATATATACGAGAATACACTGGCTTACAAGGTCAATGTAAATATTGTTAGGCCAATGTATTCTCTTATATATGCGAGGCTCCCTATGGGCTAGCATCACTAATTTCACCCTCTGGGGACCTCATTCTGCTTAGGCCTTGTCTTCTGGGATGTATCCATAAAATTTCAAATTAAGTGTTTTTAGTTACCTTTTCCCTTCCGTTCAGTTTCTATATCCCGCAATTTGCAGAATATAAAATGCATAATTGAGGTGACTAATGGGTGAACATCAACATGCAACTTCAACTGGGGAAATTCGATCTGATTCTTGGTCTCCCATAGCAGTTGAGGCCTCAGCAGAATGAGGTTCCCAGAGGGTGAATTTGGTGATGCTAGCCCCCTGTGAGGGATAGAATGACTAAATTCACTCTCTGGGGACCTCATTCTGTAAATGACAGACACACTATTTCAAGGCTTGGGAACCCAGTTTGACAAAATCTTGCCCTGGTAATAGGAAATAGAAGTATCATTTGGCAGAGTAATATTCCGGGAGGAGAGTCACAGTAATGCCCTGAATAATTGACTCCTTAACCACAGCAGAATTATGGGTAACTTTTCAGGATGTAGTCAGAAATATGGCTTGTTGCCATTCATTGGAAAGCTCTCACTGAGAGCTTTCCGATGAATGGCAACAAGCCATATTTCCGACAAAATACTGAAAAGTTACCCATAATGCTGCTGTGGTTAAGGAGTTGATTATTTATGGCATTACTGTAGTTGGCTAAACTAGGACACCTACATTAAAAGAGAGTTCTTATCCATTCTTATGGAATTCTGTTACGCAAGCAGAACGAAATAAAAAAAACTCTCCCAAAACATCACATTTCATCAAGTCTGAGTTTAGTGTGCCTGTCATTTGCAGAATGAGATCCCCAGAGGGTGAATTTAGTGACGCTATCCCGCATAGCAGGCTAGCATCATTATATTCTCCCTCTGGGGACCTCATTCTGCATGGCCTCATCTGCTATGGGAGACATAGACTCAGATTGAAGCTCCCAAATGGTGAATATTGTGATTTACACACATTGGGAACCTCGATTATGCAATGTGTCATCTGCCAATTTGGGGATATAGAGAAACTAAACTAGAAAAGAAATAGAATCAATGTGAAGAAGTTTCTATAGAAATTTATTAATAAAGAAACTTTCCACAGAAGATGAGGCCTGAGCAGAATGAGGTCCCCAGAGGGTGAATTTAGTGAATCTAGCCCGCTATACGGGATAGCGTCACTAAATTCACCGTATGTGGACCTCATTCTGCAAATGACAGGCAAACTAAACTCAGACTTACAAAACATCACATTTCATGATAAACTCAAACAGCTTTAGGTCAAATTTGCTGATCCTTAAATTTTCTAATATTTTTATTGCCTTTCAATGAGAAGATCACAGGGTTGTGTGATAGAATTTAATTTGCCTGCACAAACATGATCTCAGTAAAGCCGCAATTAATGTCTTCTTGCTGCACATCCGTTTGTCGGATATGATTGCTTTTTTCTGCATATGACAGCGTTATCCTGTGAGAATCTGGTATATCAAATAGCTCACAAACGGTTATGTAATCTCTTAAGCTAATTTATGTCATCAGACATAAAATTTCATTGCTGTGTTAAGGGGGCACTATTTTAATTTTTTCATCTGATATCTCAATTTCTCACTCTAATCGTGAAATTATAAGGATAACCCTTCCATGACTGGAGCTTCCTTTTGCTAAAAACCTTTGCCAATTCTCTTATATATGCGAGTCTCCCATATGGAGCCTCGAATATATATGGGAATTCACTGATCTAACAATATTTACCTTGAACTTGTAAGCCAGTGCGTTATCTTATATATGAGAGGCTCCCTATGGGAGACTCGCATATATAAAAGAGAATGCACTGGCACAGGGTCTTTAATGCTGCACTAGCACTGTTCCCGTCATGAAAGGGATAACTTGCCACTGATTTTCATTTAAGGTAAACTGCTCATATTTTTATGAACTATAGGTTGTTTTGGATTTCAAAGGGAGATAGGTCAAAACAAAAGACAGCTACTAGTAGGCCACATGTCTCCGAATAAGACGGCTTTATTTGACTGGTGGATATTTTTAGAAATAAAAAAAATTCTTCTGGGAACAACCATTGAATCAAACCTTGCTTCCAATTGTCTATGTTAACCATTTCTGAATCACATAATGACGGGCGTAAAATTCATCAGAGGTATTCTTAAATTATAAGTCATTTAAAATCAATATTCACTGGATTTATCCCAGATTCGAACTGGACCCAGATTCTTAAATTATAAATCAACAAGGACAATAACTGCTGTAAAAACCTAAATTCGAACTTAATCTGTATTTTCATATGAGTAATCTGTATACATGTACCAAATTTGAAAACAATGTCAATCAGATACAGTAATGCCCTAAGTAATCGACTCCTTAAACGCAGGGAGAGCTTTCCGATGAATGGCAACAAGCCATATTTCCGACTAAATCCTGAAAAGTTACCCATAATTCTGCTGCGTTTAAGAAGTCGATTACTTAGAGCATTAATGTAACTATAACTATAAAAGCTATCACCTGGAAACCCAAATAATTGTCAAATTATAAGACAAGGACAATAACTCTGGTAGAAATAGGCAGACGGAACCCAAACTCAAACTTGACCTGTATTTTCATCTAAGTAATTCATACACCAAATTTTAAAACAATCAGATAACTAAAACTAAATTTATCACCAGGAAACCAAAATAATCAGCAAATTCTAAGTCAACAAGGACCAAGCCTTGAAATAGTGTGTCCGTCATTTGCAGAATGAGGTCCCCCAGAGGGTGAATTTAGTGATGCTACCCCGCATAGCAGGCTAGCATCACCAAATTCACCCTCTGGGAACCTCATTCTGCTGAGGTGTAAGCAGAATGAGTTCCCCAGAGGGTGAATTTGGTGATGCTAGCCTGCTATGCGGGGTAGCATAACTAAATTCACCCTCTGGGGACCTCATTCTGCAAATGACAGACACACTATTTCAAGGCTTGACAAGAACCATACTATACATGTAAAGGCCCTTACAGACGGTGAAGCGTGCATCGCGATTTCTGCGCCAAAATATTCTCATGGAAATTCCATCATCCTACGTAGTAACGTAGGGGGTTGATCTTTTTGTTTGTCTTGCGTCTTCAAATGGCAATGTGGCAGCAAGTCATCACATATAGTAAATATGTGGTCGTTTTCCACAAGGGACTGTAGGCTGTAGTCCAATACATGTCGAGTCAATGGCACTGAAATAGTCTTTTGAATGCAATGTCCATTCATATTCCATACATTCTCTGTGTGTTTTGTATGATGCAGAGTTTTGTTATGTACTTTATGTACTTCATACTTTATATTTCCGCTATATTATGTTGAATTTGAAGTAGCCATTCTGTTTGCAATGAATGAACTTGGCAATGTTGATGGATTCCACATCTGGTGACTTCGTCTAATCTCTGTCATTGAAATCACTCAATTAGAACAAATCATATCCTTGGGATTGACTCTTTCGTCGCGTCGCTCGCGATGCCGTATGTGAATACCTCAGTGATAATATGTTTGTCCTAACTGAGCTTCGATGCTGAAGTCGAATCGCTCGCAACGCTCATATCTCCATCTGAATAGCCCTTAACTCTGGCAAAAATGGGTGAACGAACTCAAATTCAAATTTAATCTGTATTTTCATGTGGGTAATCCAGCGATATTTTACCTGTAATCATAGTGCGGTGTATTACAATAAATTTAGAGTTATGATGCTTGGATCGGGTGGACACAATCCTGTATCAATAGCGATGCCATCATTGAAATTCATCATATTTGATGGGCAATCCCCTAGTATGTGATAAATTATTTGTAAAATAGAGAAAATAAAACAGAGGTGTTGTGTCCCAAAAGTCGGCAGAATAAATAAGGTATAGCCTATACATTTTATTAAGATCCCACCTCTTTAAAATTGTTGATTTTAATACTCTTGTTCTTCAAGAGAGTTTACCATGACGAGGAAAGATACCTTCCCATTTCCAATGACAGAACCCTGTCCCCATGTATGCAAGAACAAAATACTTTAACAATCGGGCTGCATCATGATATAGTTGCTTTGATATCTTCAAAAGCTCTTAACAAAGAAGCTATCATGAAGTGGAGTAATCCAATAAATCCTAATGAAAGAAGCTGTATAATGAGGCTGAGGGATATTCTCTGTACTAATCAATATAATTACTACATTATTATGCAACTTTTATCCCAAAATGAGAGTCAAGTATCAGACAGTGTATCACCTAATACCACAACAGATGGGATCACAGAGAAAATTTGCCAACAATTGGTGTTTTATGCACTTTTGGTTACTTTGAAAAACATCGGTTTATTAGCTAATTATACTATGACTCTTTGTGGGGAAGTAACATGAACATGGAAACGCGTGTCACATTAGATTAAGAACACACTGGTGGGCTATGAAACTGATGTTTTATAAATCTTGTGGTATCTATGTCTGAGACATGATATTAACTTCAGAACATCAGATGAGCGTCGCCCTTTATTAGATGTGTTTGACAGGGTACTAAAACATGACAATATAGAAAGTGCAGTCAAATGAAACTATAACTTGCAATAGGATCATAAAACCACACATAGTGTCTGATATTTTTTATCAATATCATTTCTTATCATCTATGTTATCAAAGTGGTGAAACAGCTCTAATAAGCAACAAGAGCTACGCTGGGCGTGCAATATACGCGCCCTCTCTTGGGTCGGCGGAAACTGGTAAAAAAGGGGCATAACTCTGGTAAAAATTGGCGAACGGAACTCAAATTTGAACTTGACCTGTGTTTTGGTGGGAGAAAGTAATATACCAAATTATCATTGAATCCGATAAGCTCTAGTAAAGTTATCATCCGGACAACAAATTTCAGGGATTTTCTAAGTCAAATTACGTCAAATAAGGGGCATAACTCCGGTGAAAATTGGCGGACGGAACCCAAATTCGAACTTGAGCTGTCTTTTCTCCTAATAAACCCACATACCAAATTTGATTGAAATCGGTTCACTCTAACTAAAGTTATCATCCGGACAACAGGTTAACGGACGGACGCCCGCCCGCCCGGACGCCCGCCCGGACGCCCGGACGGACAGACCAATACTATAATACGGCCTTTTTTTCAAAAGGGCGTATAAAAAAGGAACACGCACATTTTTGTCTGAGGGTTTGGGTTAGCTTACACAATAGTAATGGAAATGTTCAAAATATTAAGCCAAAGTCATCTGATTCCAATAACATCAACAACTTTGCCAATGCTTGTTGTGTGTATAATTGTTTTTCAATGGCAAACGGTCCGCTTGGTGTCCTTTGTAAGCAACTTGTTCTATTTGCTTCATACGTTGTGAATGTAACGAAGTACAGACGAAAAACGGCCCTTGGTCACATTCTTTGATCCATATTTCTTAGCTATGGCATTGCCAACTAAAGTGTCAAGTGAAGGAACAGCCAAGAATGTTGCTGTTCCTTAATTTACAGGGAATTTGTCAAATGTTTCCTCGTTAAAGGCCGTGAGAAAAGACGGAACTTTTGTTCGAAAACTAGTTGTCAACAAGTCTTCTTGGGCACTGTCAATCTGCAGTCCCAATGTCATAGACTGTTTATTTAATTGGAAGCTTTTTTGTCCAAAGATATCAGTCAGTGATTTTGTAACAATGCGAGCGTCTTTGGTGACCTTGATATCTTCCGACCTACTGGCATAATCACTATCCGCACTAATGCAATCATTGTCGCTACCCGTCACCACCGACCTAGCGCGTCGTGGACTTATTGGGCAATCAGTCGCCTTATTAAACAGCCTGTGACTGGTTTGAGAGATCAGATCACTGAGTGGTCAAAGTCACCAACTGATCAATTTGGTTGGACATACGTCCGAAATTGTTAGACATCTCCGTCTGAAGTTGGTCGCACCTATCATCCAGTAAATCGTTGCGGGAAGCTTGCTTCTTACTTCAACGGAGTGTTGTGGCAGGTACCTCTTCCTCCAAATGTGACATATCACGCAAACCCGCATCAGTCATCACTGATAAATTTTTTTACACCTCAGCTATAACGTGTTGACAATAGAGCCAAAGTTGAAAAGTGAAGTATTGTATTGAGTGAGAGCACAAGTCATGTGCGTGATTTTTTTGCTCTCATACTAATTGGCTGGTTACACTCTGCGTCAGCTGGGTCATTGGATTTTAGCCAAAGGAGTAAAATCCATGGAAATATTAATTATGGGAGATAAATGAAGTAAAACATAACCATTGTTTCAAGTTCAAGTATGTGTTTTTGTGACAATTTAGGCTATTTTGACTACCTAGATATAATAAATACACGATATATCAGTATTTATACCCTGGGAACCGATTTTCGAACTGCTATTACTTGAATACATGCAAGTCAGGGTCCGCGCTGGCCCAAAATTTACTTTTGCCAAATATTTTGCCAAATGAAAATAATTTTTGCGAAATGCTGTTAGAAGTTGCCAAAATTTAATGCAATCAGTTTCTTCAACATTGTGTCTTTTATTTTGATTATTTTGACAATCGCTGCTTGAGTGAACTTTGATATCGACAGGAAAGCAGTTCATTATTAATAATTCTCTCCTCTATACTTGGGTTTATCAGAGAACAATAAACCAACGGCATAACAATGAAATTGCAGAAGGGTTTCTTCATCAGAAAGGCACATCGAAATAACGAGGATTAGCTACGCAAACACCTCCACCCCTTACTAATGATCAGGTTAACTGCATCTTGATAGACCTTATAAATCACCACCAATAATACCAGTAATGAAAGAGTTTCATGAAATGAGTGGTATTGGTTGACAAATATTATTAAACTTTCTTGAGGAATCAAAAGTGACTGCCAAAATTTTTGCCAAATGAAAATATTTTTAGCCAAATGTGAATTATTTTTGCCATTGACAAATTTGGCAAGTGACAGTGCAAACCCTGTTGGTCTTTCCTTAAAATATTATGACACACATTTACCAACCTATTTCGATCCACATGAAACAGACAGAATATGACTCAAACATGCATGGTATTTGTGATAAAAATAAATTTTGAACACAAGCAAATAAAAACCCAGATTGGTGTCCAGGAGCTCAACCAGGACATCCTGTACACATTCAGGATGATCGAATTAGTGAATGGAACAGAGTATGCCTATTCTAGTGACGTTTGAAGATAGTTTATATGCAATGCCTGGGCTTAATCGGTTTATCCCCTAGTTCCTGATAAATGAGACCATCCCCATTTGCAGTTTGCGAATTTAATTGAGAAATCTCTGATTCGTGCACATGCGGCAGCTGAATCAACAAAGATGTCCTGTACACGTGTTCCATGTTCAGTCAGCTATACCATACACAAATGTCATAAGAGATTAGATAA
The DNA here is from genome assembly GCA_032622095.1 of Siphonodentalium dalli. NCBI lineage: Eukaryota > Metazoa > Mollusca > Scaphopoda > Gadilida > Siphonodentaliidae > Siphonodentalium > Siphonodentalium dalli. Next base: position 45,475,699 of record CP136069.1, on the reverse strand, counting down.
AAAGGGCGTAATTGTTCCAAGTAACTCACATTTCTACATGTCATGATGTGGATTGAGGAATAAATGAAATTGAGAAAGAGAGAGTGAGAGAGAGTGAAAGAGAGAAAGAGAGAGTGAGTGTCACCGGAACCCCGGTGATATCTGCAGACATTTATACAGTATCTGGACCTACAGTAATGCCCGAAGTATATGACCATTTAACCATCTCACCGATCGCTTTCCGATGAATGGCAGCAAGCCATATTTCTGACTAAATCCTGAAAATTTCCATAAATCTGCTGTGGTTTAGGGGTCGATTATTTAGGACATTACTGTAATTCATATATCACCTAGTTCCTAATAAACAAGAATATAAATCAACAACTCTTGTTATCACACCTTGCAGGCCCCCAATCCACGATTTTAATATCCAGAAAAACCTGGATTCATGTCTAACAAGATATCCTATACACAGGTTCCAGTTCATTTCGATATATACAAATTTTACAACAACATTAACCAATGAACTAAGACAGTTTATTTGAGCAACTCACCTTTATGGATAAGGATTTGGGATGATTATGTGAATTGGACAGAGAGCCGACAAAATTCTTGTCTTGTACAAATATTTCAGGCTAATTCGATATATTATATACAGTCGCTAACCAATTAGCTAGGACAATCACATTTCGTTCAAGAAATTTGCCTTAACCATACAGGGAGTCGGGGTGAACGAGTAAATGGCACTATATCCTAATTTGTGTCCAGAAACTCCAGCCAAATGACTTGTACACATGTTCCAAATTCATTTAGAGATATACATATGTGCTATCCAAGTTTCTACTAATCACGCGATTTCTTCAGACGCACTTCTCCCTTGACTGTGGCAACAGTTGTATGTCGTTTATATCAGCAACTCGGTCACAATAATTTTTTTGCTCACATACAACCATAAGATAATGTGAAAACTACACCTAATACACATTTAAAGTAATTTTAAAAAGTGAGTCCGATCCCGGGAAAAGAACATTTTTGAACGAATATGGATCCGGGTTAAAGATACACTCCAAAAAAGCCACCTCTTTTATAATAATGACAACAAAGGCTGTCATGAAAATCAACAATTTTAAAACAGACCCTAACAATGTCTGGGACGATAAAGTGTTAAGTTCCAATTGTAAATTCAAGTTTGCCCTAAATAATCGACTCCTTAACCACAGCAGAATTATGGGTAATTTTTCAGGATTTAGTCGGAAATATGACACTGAGCGCTTTCCGATGAATGGCAACAAGCCATACTTCCGACTAAATCCTGAAAAATTACCCATAATTCTGCTGTGGTTAAGGAGTTGATTATTTAGGGCATTACTGTATGTAGAGCTAAGCAAATCCTGGGATTTATAAATATGGAACAGCAATAACACTGTACTTCCAGGAACAAGTGTGTAATAAACAGTGTATACCTGCAAAATTTGACGAATACCACATGAGTGAATTCCAAGCCAAAATATGGGGTCCCTGATCCTTAAATGATCAGCCTTGGGAAGCCATTATTTAAACATTCAAAGGAAATAACAGTCTGTTTGCATTGAAAATCACTTACGATCCTAAAAATGGACTTTACGACAGATGAATCTTACTTCCATTATCGTGAGTGACTTTCAACAGAAACTACATATGGTCAATACATCATATCCCTCTGATTTCCTAGACGGTTTCAGTTATGTAAATATCGAGACATCATTGTGGAGACCCGATCGTGATTATTTCGTGGCAAATTTGTAACACTAATATCAAATGAAAACCAAGTGTTTACCAAAATGTTTGGGCGAGCGTGGATGTTTTCTCGTACCATCAATAAGTTTCCTGGAGACCTTTGATGTAAGGCCATACCTAATATTATCAACACTTGGAAAAACGTCCACTGATCAGCGTATTTTTAGTTTTATTACACGCTTGTTCATAGAAGTAGAGTGTTATTGCTGTTCCATATTTACAAATCCGTATGGAATGTAAGTTCCATGAGCATCTCGTTGACGTAAAATGATGTACATGATGTTCGCCTCAACCATGAAACTGGAACTATTTAAATAAAAGAATCATCACACATGACAAACATGTGCCTAAATAAACATTCTAATCATGTATTTTTAATGCACGGATTCTAGGACGCGAAGCATGTAATAAACACAGATCGACACGATTTGGGTTTGTCGATACGGCACTCGTGCTGTCGCATAGTATGTAATTTATGATGATAATTTTGATAAATCCATGTAAATTTTGCCTTCCAATCTGTACAATTATTTGCCAATCAAATATATTATTCTTGCCTTCTGATGTTGTACACTTGCGACTTGAGCTATGTGCAGTAATAAACACCTATAAAAGTAAGTTCCCCCTGATATTTTCGAGGATAGATTCTGATGTGGTAATCAGAATGCGATGAAACTTTGGGAAGATAAGCTCTTACATGAGACCCACATATCTTATAACTAATGATATGGTGAGAGGCTACAGTAATGCCCTAATTAATCGACTCCATAACCACAGAAGAATTATGGGTAATTTTTCAGGATTTTGTCGGAAATATGGTTTGTTGCCATTCATTGGAAAGCTCTCCCCGAGAGCTTTCCGATGAATGACAACAAGCCATATTTTCGACTAAATCCTGAAAAGTTACCCATAATTCTGCTGTGGTTATGAGGTCGATTACTTAGGGCATTGCTGTACATGCTTGAATGAACACCAATTGAATGGGAAGAGTTGACTATCTAAAATTCACAAAATGACTGGTTTCACTAAGAGGAACACCTATGCTCGACATTTATTCGGTCATGTTCAAATGTCAGAATTCTTGGTTAACGACAGGTGGACCTCTCCATGGTGACCTGGCACCAAATGGTGTGAGCAGTATATGCAGTGTACAAAAGAGTAGATAATGATAATAAATGATATGACATTCCTCATCGACTGCGAGACAAATTGGCAGCCTTGTGGCAGTATTGAACCCAGTGTCTACTCATTACCACCAGGGCATGGTGGTGCTGCGCCAAGTCTTGTCCTGATACAGGGTTACATACAGAACTAGGCTGTTCTTCACATGAGTCATTAACCCTTTTATGACAGGAGCTGCACTGGTGCAGCATTAAAGATCCTGTGCCAGTGCCGTTTCATATATATATATATATGAGTCTCCCATAGGGAGCCTTGTATATATATGAGAATGCACTGGCCTACAAGGCCAATGTATATATTGTTAGGCCAATGTATTCTCTTATATATGCAAGGCTCCCTTTAATTGGCACAGGGTTTTTGCAAAATTTCAGGAAGCTCCAGTCATGGAAGGGTTAAATGAGTTTTCTACTGTCATAATGGTTTGGTGACTTTAGAAATAAGCACTACCTCTGCTCAAACCATGCTCGCTCAAGCATGTAAGCACTCAGCGGGTCGCCACTAGGTAAAAAAATATATACCTGTGTTTCTGGTGACATGCAAGAAAAAAATAGGGGGTGGGGTGGCTTTTCATTTTATTTTATTATTTATTATTCAACTTTGCTCAAAATAAATATGAATACCCCCCAGACTGCTTCTCCTTGTTTTAATGTACTATAAATAATAAAAAAGTACATAATATTACAATATCGTGTAATTTATTGTTTTATCTGCCATATATAAAAACTCTGGAAGCCTAAATAATTTTAACTGTGGCCTATAGATAGAAGGGATAAGTGAAAACCATGAGTGGTATTTCATGTAGTGAATGGTAGATTAGTTCGGTCAATGTAAGATGAGCTGGGGTAATATGAAATGGGACCCGGCAGTCAATTCTGATTAAATGGGAAGCGGACAGGAACAAATGTGTCTGCCCAGCCTATCTATAATGGGGAACCAGTCTAATATTCTCACCTAATCTCACCGAACAAACAGGAGTTACAGAGTCTGGATATTCCAATTCACAGAGAATCATGTCCTCTGTATGATCAAGTGAATGGAACTGATGGTAAATAATATTTCATTAGATTTCAACTTGAGCAGACCAAGGTCAAATCGTACAGCAGAGCCTATAACTAAACATGTCACTGTCACAATAGGAGCAATGATATTTGTCTACAAATGGGGTAGCCATGTTGGAAGTATTTCAAAGTCGGAAAACAATTATGCACCTGACATTCCAATGACATACGTAGTGTATTTCCTCAGATGACAAAGAGATACAACATTACAACAGTGCTTAGAAGAGCAGAAATGTCGAGATAAACAAAGAAGAATAACTCTAGAACAGAAAATGTGAACAACAGTCTTTCCCATGAGGAAAACACAGCAAGAGCACTTATTTGCTCCGTAACTTTGTGACTTTAACCATGAAGATTATACACCTGACATTCCAATGACATATTGTATCCTCTCAGATGATAAGGACATACCGTACAACGGTGCATAGTCTGATCGAAGAGCGGAAATTTCCAGATAAATTAAGAAGGATAACTCAAGAATGGAAACTGTGAACATTATCATTGTATTATACTGAATTTCATTCAAAAACAATAATCCATGGCTGAGATAGATGCCCGGTTGGATGGACAAAAAGATGGCCAGATAAGTGGACAGACAATCCAATCCAATATACCCGCATTTTTCTTTGAATAAATTTATTTCACTCTAATATCTGTCATTATGTTTTTATCCACATTGTACAGAACCTTCCTTTTATATCTCGAGAACATTTTACTTTCTGTGACTTTGTCACTTTAATCATGAGGAATCTGCACCTGACATTCCAATGACATAAACTCATAGTTTATCCCCACGGATGACAAAGAGGTACAGTAATGACCTAAATAATCGACTCCTTAACCATGTCAGAATTATGGGTAACTTTTCAGGATTTAGTCGGAAATATGGCTTGTTGACATTCATCGGAAAGCTCTCACTGAGAGCTTTCCAATCAATGGCAACAAGCCATTTTTCCGACTAAATCCTGAAGTTACCCATAGTTCTGCTGTGGTTAAGGAGTTCGATTATTTAGGGCATTACTGTACAACATTACAACAGTGCATAGAAGAGTGGAAGTTTCCAGAAAAATAAAGAAGGACAACTCTAGAACGGAAAATGTGAACAATATCATTGCACTCTTTTGATAGCACTCCTGATGGCAAACATATATATCAAATTTCATTTAGATACCATAATCCATGGCTGAGATATACACCCGGACGAATGGACAAACAGATGGCCAGATGAATGGACACAGACAATCCAATCCAATATACTCATATTTCATTGAAAGGTGAGTGTATAATAATAAATTTATTTCACTCTTAATATCTGCCATCATGTTTTGATCCACACTGTACAGAACCTTTCTTTGATATCTCGAGAACATCTTACTTTGGGTAACTTTGTCACTTTAGTCATGTGGATTATACATCTGACATTCCAATGACATAGTGTATCCCCTCAGATGATGGAAGAAGGTGCATAGACCAGTGAAGTTTCTGAATGCCAGAACATAAGCTTTGTGGAAGAGATATCAAAGTATGACATGACTATGACAGAGTGGGTAAAAGAAAATGCCATTTCATATATAGTATCTGCAAACAGTGTTCTGTTATTTGCAGAATGAGGTCCCCAGAGGGCGAGTTTAGTGATGCTATCCCGCATAGTGGGCTAGCATCACCAAATTTACCCACTGGGAACCTCATTCTGCATTGGCCTCATCTTCTTGGAAGTGTCCAGTATCAAATTAACATTGTTTTAGTTACTTTTTCCCTTCTGGGAATTTTCTATATCCCCTAACTTGCAGAAGATAAAATGCATAATCGAGGTGACTAATGGGTGAACATAGCCAACTTCAACTGAGAACTTCAATCTGATCCTATGTCTCCCAAAAGCAGTTGAGGGCTAAGCAGAATGAGGTTCCCAGAGGGTGAGTCTGGTGATGCTGGCCCGCCATGCGGGATATTGTCACTAATTCACCCTCTGGGGACCTCATTCTGCAAATTACATACACACTATTTGCAGGCTTGGTATCTGACAGTTATGCTTGTTTCTATTTTGATGGACAAAGCACACAATTGTACTAACAGAGGCGTGTAGCACATAATTTCCCAGTCTCTTTGAAAAGCCAACGAAGGACCTAATGGATGACGAGTATATTTCATTTCTATGACGATGCAGCATTCCCAACATGACGTAATAAACTGTTTCCAAATATGAAGTGCATTCCTGACGCAGTAAATGTTTGTGAGAATCGTAGTATTTAGAAATAGTTACAAATACAACAAGATGCAAAAGAATAATCAGTCACGAATATAGTTGACTGGTAAAAACATGAAGATTATGTCTCTTATATTTCAAAGAGTGTATAGGTAATGAATTATGGATATACTAGTATCGTCTGTATAACAGTAGTTGTATTTGACAATGCATGGGAAAATTGTCAACATATGTCAATGACCTCTGATCTGTGAAGTGATCTGTTATGTCATTAACCAATGAAATCGCGCGTATTCTGTGCCACTCTCCAATGAAATGGAGGTTATCCCATAAAAACAGAAACTGGTTTTAAATCACAAATCTAGAGACATACATCCATTAGGATTTTTGCTGGCTTTTCAAAGAGGCTGACAATTGTACTAACAGAGGCCTGTACTAACAAGGAACATCATTTCCAAACTGATATGAAAGAGTGAGTGAGTGGCTGAGTAATAATATTTTCTTCAATATCTGGATGCTACGAGCTCAATTCTATAAATATTATTTTATAATTGGGTTGTGGGTTTATCTAGACTGGCCGAACCATATTTAAACTGTGGTCCCATGCAGGTGTTAAGCCGCTTTCACACATGTCCGTTTCTCGGATGCGTTTCCTTGCGTTTCTAATATTTTAACGCATCCGGAAAACGCATCGGTCGAAATAGTGAAGCTAGCCACACATGCTTGTGTATGCTTTTTTAGAAACGCAGGCGAAACGCAGCATTTCAAGTCCGAGACATGAAAAAAAAGAAACGCATCCGGCAAACGCACATGTGTGAAAGACCCAGTGATATTATCACTGTTTTGACAGATGCGTTTTCCGGATGCGTTAAAATATTAGAAACGCAAGGAAACGCATCGGAGAAACGGACATGTGTGAAAGCGGCTTTACAGTTTTTATTTTTTTAGGACATATAATAATGTACATAATGCCCTCAATAATCGACTCCTTAACCACAGCAGAATTATGGGTAATTTTTCAGGATTTAGTCGGAAATATGGCTTGTTGCCATTCATCGGAAACCTCCTGGTGAGAGCTTTCCGATGAATGGCAACAAGTCATATTTCCGACTAAATCCTGAAAAATTACCCATAATTCTGCTGTGGTTAAGGAGTCAATTATTTAGGGCATTACTGTATGCTCAACAATAGATTATAGAAGAAATCGCTAATAGATTATAGAAGAAATCGTTAACAGATAATAATCGTTATCCACAACTAGGAGTGAAGATATTGAAAATTACACTTTCATTGTAGCTTTGACGTTACTGACGTCTATGACGTAACTGAATTTCTATCATCGAATTGTAAAATGTTAACCATATATAGTAGCATCAGAATAATTCTATTATGAAGTATTATATTTGAATGTGACCCGGTTATAATGGGTACATACATAGCATGCTTAAAATAAAAATAAAATCTAGTGTTTTTGAGTGGATACCTAAAATTATCTCAATGTGACCGCCACAAAAACCACTCGCGAAAAATAGACTTTTGTCTCGGTCACTCATGAGATAATTTTTGGTATCCACTAAAAACACTAGATATCCTCTATTTATTATATTTTCATCAACTTTTTATGTCAAAATATAAATCATTTCCCCATTCCCAGAAAAACGAATGTGTTATCCTAATCTCAAGATATTATTCTACTCTCAGCACTGTGTCATGACGTCATTTTTTGCGACATTTGGTATCCTTGCTTGATATTTAACCCTTTACCCAACAAACCGGCCAAAACCGGCCAAATAAAGCTTCAACAGCCTAAAATATCTTCGGTCTGTCTCAATAGAACCATACAAATATGGATATCATTGGAACCGGCTCCTTGACCACATTGTGATAGTTACAGTTATGCCCTGTGCCAATGCATTCTCTTATATATGCGAGTCGACCATAGGTCGCCTCGCATATATAAAAGAATGCATTGGCCTAAAAAAAATCTTTTTTAACACTTTTTACCATTTTTTCTTACATTCTTTAACAATTTTATAATTTTTAATGTGTTAAGCCAATGCATTCTCTTATATATGCGAGGCGACCTATGGTCGACTCGCATATATAAGAGAATGCATTGGCACAGGGCCCTTCTGTTGGGTAAAGGGTTAACAGAAATGGCTGCTGATGTTGTAGCTTTAAGAATGTATTAGGTCTAACTGTGTGTTTCACTGTGGTCTGGATCATAACAAACTGGTATAGAAAATATAATAAACACAACAGTCAACTGTTCTGAGTTGTTCGGTTTTCACCTCACGTGAGAAGTGAGGATTATTTTCACTCAGCTAGCGCCTCGCAAAAATAATCCTCCGCATCTCACTCGAGGAGAAAAACTGTACGCTACTCACAGCAGTTAACTATTGTCTATTTATGGGTGGACTCAAGACCTTGTAGAGGGTTAATTTCAATGGAAAATCATTTCACTCACATACAAACCACAGACCCCAGAAAGCAACTGACAAACTCGCCCAGATACATGAATCAGGTTACAGTAATGCCCTAAATAATCGACTCCTTAACCACAGCAGAATTATGGGTAATTTTTCACGATTTAGTCGGAAATATTTAGGGCATTGCTGTACCTGTGCATGGAAAAATCATCTCTGATCAAGATAAATTTTTTTATGACGGGAGCTGCACTGGTGCGGCATTAAAGATCATGTGACAGTGCATTCACTTATATATGCAAGTGGTTAAGGAGTCGATTATTTAGGGCATTGCTGTACCTGTGCATGGAACAAAAATCATCTCTGATCAGGATAAATTCTTTCATGACAAGAGCTGCACTGGTGCAGCTTTAAAGATCATGTGACAGTGCATTTACTTATATATGCGAGTCTCCCATAGGGAGCCTCGCATATATAAGAGAATGCACTGGCTTACAAGCTCAAGGTACATATTGTTAGGTCAATGTTATATAGGGAGACTCGCATATATAAGAGAATGCATTGGCACAGGGTTTTCGCAAAATCTCAAATGCTCCAGCCATGGAAGGGTTAAGACTTTGGATATGATGACCCAATGCTCAATGCACCTCAACAACTGAGGCACCAGTCTCCCCCCAAGAGAATAAATAGGAATCAAGTAACTACTCTTATGTGAGTATTCAGTTATCAAAAACGTTATTTATAAAGACCTCTATCTGCATGCACATTTATTAATTTCGTAGAATATTTCAATCCTGCATGATTCATATTTGGGTTTGCACGTTTATTTTAATTGCTACCACCTGAGCAAACTAGATTAAATCGAAGTGTACTGTAACGGAAATAACTTGGCAAATATGAAATTTCAAAGTATCACTGACAACTCACCTAAATAAATGTTTAACAAGAGCATCACTAGGGCGTGGCAAAACACGCCCGTGGTAATTTCAACAAAAGGCAATAACGAGTGATCCATATGCCAAATTTGCCAAACAGATAACTATAACTAAATCTATCACCTGGAAACCAAAATAATCATAAAATTATAAGTCAACAAGGACCATAACTGTGGTTAAAATAGACGGACGGAACCCAAATTCAAACTTGACCTGTATCTTCATATGAGGAATCCATATACTAAATCAGCAAATTCTAGTCAACAAGGACCATAACTCTGGCAAAAATTGGGCGGGCCGAATCCAAGTTTAAATTTGAACTATATTATCATGTGGCTAATCTAGATCCAAAATTTGAAAACAGTCAAGTCAGACAACTAAAACTAAATAACTAAATAATTGGCAAATTCTATGTCGACAAGGGCAATAACTCTGACAAAAAATTGGTGCGCGGAACCCAAATTCGAACTTGACCTGTATTTTGGCTAGTAAACTCACATACCAAATTTAATTCCATTTAGTTCAGACTTACTAAAGTTATCATCTGGAAATGATAAAATTAACAATAACATAATATGTTCCGTTTTTTCAAAAAGGGGCATTTTAAAATGTATTTGTTCATCTTTTGACAAATGTGTAGCGGAAGCGACTTAAATTGAATTAAGCCTTCAGCAATATTTTAGACCACATTAAATACATGTACTTTAATTTAAGCCAAATGTGGATGTATTTACATCAATATGTTTTTAGGTCGGCCATGAATTTCCACTGGGAACATTAATCATTAGGATAATGCACTGAACCTCCCTACATGCTTATTCTGGTCTTGACCTGTATTTTGGACTAATAAACTCACATAACAAATTTCATTCCATTCAGTTGAGACTATCTAAAGTTATCATCCGGAAACCGGAAGCGAATAGACAGACAAACATTACAATAGACAGACGGATGGCTTGACCAATAACATAATATGCATGGTTTGCACTAGGGTTAAAATGTAGGGTCCATAGAACCTAGGATAGGACGGACCGACCATGGTTTTATCATTTGAATTTATCATCTACTAGTTTGAACAGAAGACAAACCTGGTGACGATATATATGTGTTATATACACAATGTATTTGTATCGATTCATGTATCGCGGCGAGGCTAGTTTTCATGGCCATATAGCGATGAGGCGACCTTGGTCGCCGAATCGCTATATGGTCACGAAAACTAGCCGAGTCGCGGTACATGAATCGTTACAAACACATTATGTATATAACACATTTATCTACAATTGGTGTGACAGAATCCATCGCACAAATTACATTTTAGGAGTTTTCTTAAATGCCAAAACTGTTGAATATGTGTCCGACGATTAGCTTTCTTGAGTAAATTCTCCCAACCTGAAAGGTATCTGTGTCACGCGATTAGCTCGCTTTGCTAAATTCTCACAACCTACAAGTTCACACGAATATGCCTAACGGAAATTGTATTCAATGGAAACAATCTCTTACACTTATAATTTATAATAAATACATATTAGTACTTTGTGATATGTTATACCATAATACCCATGGTGGTAGGCAATCAAATAATGTTAAAACGTTGGAACTATTTGTTTATAGTATGCAAGAATATACGTTGGAATGTCGTTTTGAGTTTTCACGCGATTGATGTGACGTCAGTTCATTCATGATTTTGAACAAGTCAACGACGTCACGAGCGCCTTGTGTCGCAACTGCAGTAACTATATAGATGTTTTTATCGCCAATTCGTTATCGCCAATTGTATCAGGGAATTTCGTAGGAAATGGTAGATAAACACTAGTATGTCATGGCAATATCAGATCATCTATTCCTGAATGTGGAATTACTATTTATGAAATTGTCAATGGGACTATTTGATCAAAGTTAATATTCATGGCTCATGATTATACATTCCCATTTAAATTAATAATTTTCTGACAGAAATATATGAATGAATTAACAAATGATTGATTTATTGTACAGTACATACAAGACGATAGCCCAAATATATCTCAAATTCATGTTCAACCAGGCTGTGTACATGTCACTGGTTTTCCCACAACCTGTCGGCCACATGGTCTTTCTTGCCAAAAACATACTTTAGATACGGAAAGTTAAATTTGTATTTGCCGTTGTACCCCGACCCCTGATATTTTTGCATTTATTGTTTCCCTCATATTAAGGAATGACTCTTTGAACTTGTTTTGGACGAAATTTAAATAACGGTAAAACACAGAATGCTGCTTTCCTATGATCTGTTGCAGTTTGTGTCAAATACACAACCGGAACCGTAAAAAACAACTCTATTTATATTGATTTACATCCCACCCTCTATTTTATTTTATTGCGGCACCAAAACCGTCGGATTTAGCCCCCCCACACCCCCCCCCCCCCCCAAGTCAAGTGGAAACCTTGAATATGTCTTATTTTTTAAAAACGGGTGTATAAAAAATTATGAGAATACAACCTGCACATTTTAGCTGGGACTGCACGTTTATTTGGAACAAGTACAATAGTACCCCCTGGTTATACCATCATCAGTAATTCACTTTTGTTTCAAGATAACGATGGTTAAAAAATAATCACAGAGAAAACAGCTTATAATGTCAAAAGACAAGATGAAACGTAGCGGTTATATAACAAGCATTTGCATTGTTTATTGCTAATGAGTTGCTACCAATTAGGCATAGATAATTACATTAAGAGCTGTTTAGAAGATAGGTTAGACTGACATGCCCTGTGGTAGGTTGTAAACACGTCAACTACCTCTTTGATTTATTACATGATGTCCGAAATTACTTCAAACAAAGACCTTTCTTCTCAAATAATATTCTTGAAGAATTGCAATCATGCACTTTGTGTACCCCTCCCCTCTTAATAATGCTTTCTTGGAAGACATGTTGAGGAAGTGTTTTTGCATCAAGGTTTTGGAAGGGAAAGAACAGTAGATAACATTTGTATTTTAACCCTTCCATGACTGGAGCTTCCGGAATTTTTTTAAAACCCTGTGCCAATGCATTTGTATATAAAAGAGAATGCATTGGCCTAACAATATTTACCTTGACCTGTAAGAATGTGCATTCTCTTACTAGCATATATGTGGGACCCAAAACTCTGTCTATTTTATAAAATTATGAAATGGTCTATCCCCTGCTTACTAGCGAAATCTTATACCCCCAACAAATTTTGAAACAAAAAATATACACACATGACAAGCCAGCATGATGTTTATCATAACCCATTAACTACATATTCCAGTACATCTCTCTCTCTCTCTCTCTCTGATACCCAACAATTCTCTACCTATACTACCTTATCTCTGCTTATACATCTCCAAACACTACTAATATTTACCAATTTTGTTTATCTTTCAGTTAATATATTCACTCAAATTTATACCCAATTATTATGTATAACCTGACGTAATTGGTTCATGCCATCTCGCGAGAAACCAGAAATATAAATTACGATAATTAAATAATCATTGCTTAATGGAGAAATCTCTAATAAAATAATCATAAAAATCGATGATTTAGAAAGAAAACACTAACAATCCCACCAGTGGTATGAAATATAGACCAAACTATATTAACTGTTTGCAAGTTTATTTGATACATTGTGCTTCGCTCGAACGCCTCTGGTGGGGTGGACTGCCGTTTCCAAGACTAGTTAATATGTCACTTTCACGATATACTTCTTGCAGGATTTGTATATATGTTGTATAACATTGCTTCAGGCTTGAAATTTATACACGCTTAGACAAGATTTAACAACAACAGAAATAAATACAATACAACACTTCCCCTGTTCAGTGGTCATTTTTGTCTGACATCATATTGGTATTCAAATTAGCTCAACACCCTTAGTAGGTGATATACTAAGTGGAGTATATAAATTAATAATAACCCTTTCTTAATAACACTTCCATGACTGGAGCCTCCTAAAATTTTGCAAAAACTCTATGCCAATGCATTCTCTTATCTATGCGAGTCTCCCTAGAGAATACATTGGCCTAACAATATTTACCTTCAACTTGTAAGCTAGTGCATTCTCTTATAAATATATGCAAGGCTCCCTACGGGAGACTCGCATATGTAAGAGGGTGCACTAGCACAATCTTTAATGCTGCACCAGAGCAATTCCCATAGTGAAAGGGCTAAATACTCATTGACAAGTAGTTCCCTCAGGAAATGTTCTATATAATATATATAGTATATATATAGTATGATCGTTTGTTGAATATATTATCTGAACATTTCCCACAAAAGAATATGAATCATTCTGCACTTGTATTAGCTTTTCAGCTGTCTGTCGTCTGCTTTTATTACATGAACATCCTTCCAAATTAATAATAGACCATTCCAATGTATACTTTTATAACTGAATGGAAGAATCCATTTAGTATAGAAAGGATTAAAGGTGAATAAATATCTTGATAGCGGAAGATTATTTTTACAAACCTTGAGAAATCTACGAACGCTAAGTGACCATGATAGAAGGCAGGCTTTCTGTCAGTCCATGTTGTGACATTGTATGCAAATCTCATCTGAAATTATAAAAATAAACTGAGTTAAAGCATGTTACGGTACAATTTGTATGTTTTCCTCTAAACAGATAATGCCCAAAGTTTAGTTTTTTCGACATTTATCCTTTAACCCTTTGGCGGGTAGAACGACATTTATGTCATTTATGGTAGTTCTAGGGTAATATCATTTTACTAATGCAGGCTTTCCGTTAGTAGGGCAGGGGGTCCCTTTAAGGGTCCCATTCCCCCAGCCAATTTTTCTCCTTCTGTCATACCACAGGACATATTCCATATGTATAAAGGTATAAAGATGTTTACTTCTCAATTTTGTTGGGACAGTACTAAGAAATTTAAATAGTTGACAACTTTATTTGATTTCTAGCGAGAATACACACTCAGACCGATCTAACACTAAAAGTTGGATGTCAGTATGTCTGTAGGCCGAAGATAACATTCGACGTGCAGGGTCGATGTGTTCCATTTATAATATAGAGTACACTTTATTTAGTTTTTACTGAAAAGCCTGACTAATGCTCGTAGAGATCATATTTCACCAGTATAAAACCTTGGAACTTCTTGAAGTTTTGACAGGGAACCTTATAAAGTCGAAGAAATAATGCGGGGAATATATTAAATAGTTATTACCTGTTCCTTAATAATGACTTTACTGTATAATTGTAAGTGATGCAAAGCAAAATCGCTCACAAATTCACTTAAATTGTAAAATTTTGAGTTGGGACAGTCAAGTACATTATTAGTGAATAGATACTAAGAAATATATTCCCCACGTTATTTTTTTTTTACAATATAAGATTCCCTGTCAAAACTTCAAAAAGTTCCAAGGTTTTATACTTGTGGAATATGATCTCCACATGCATTTATAGCAATAGTAGAGATTCATGGCATGATCTAATTTTAATGATTCTTTCTTACCCTTTCTAATGGTAAATTATCCAAAACAGATTAATTTTGCATTGCTCAAAAGGTATATATTAAAGCCATGGTCGTTGAGTGTTGTTTCTTTGTAGATGTGATAGTGGTCCCTGACTAAATAATTCAACTGCTATCGTGCAAGTGTCCAAAATCGAATGAGGCAGCATGTAATTCACATTAAAAATGTAGCTCAATTGAGCTATGATAGACGAAATGAGCTGTAAAGCTCATTTGGATGTGTGCACGACCTGAATATCTTTTTCATATAATATTTAAAAATAATAAACACAATTTCATAAAGTTTAAACTGATATTAAAATTTAGCTCAAACACATTTCAACTACTTGTTGAATATTTTACCGGGCCTGATAAAAAGGCCCTGCATTTGCCAGGTACAGGGCTGTTTATAGGGCTTGGTGGGCTGATAAAAAGGCCCTGAATTTACCTGGTAAGGGGCTGGTTATGGGGCTTGGTCCTGTTGGCCCCATCAAAATGCAAAGACTGATGTATACCTTTATGACTGAATGGAATAATCCATCTTGTGTTAATGGGTTAAATTTTATATGTCCTCAGACTAAACATAACATGGAGGAATATTTAGATAGTGATTGATGATTTTCATTCTTGGGTAAACTACTTGGGAGATTTGACTTTAGCCATATGGAAGGCAGACTATGGAGATGTTTATATACCCCTCTTATGATAACTCGCTAAAACAACTTGTATTGTTAAATGTAAAATGAGTTGTTTGAACAACCTGAACTTCCAGTTACCAGCCATGTTTACATGTGTCGCCCACCTTAATTGCCTGTTGGTAAAATTATCCTCAACCCTTCTAATATAGGGGGAGCTGTAACAGTCTACTGTCATGAGATATATACAGATTTCCTACATCCAAGTTTGAGTTTAGTTTGCCTATCATTTGCAGAATGAGGTCCCCAGAGGGTGAATTTAGTGATGCTATCCCGCACAGCGGAATAGCAACACCAAATTCACCCTCTGGGAACCTCATTCTGCATGGCCTCATATGCTATGGAAGACACAGACTCAGATTGAAGTTCCCAAATGGTGAATATTGTGATGTACACCCATTGGGAACCTCGATTATACAAAGTGTCGTCTGCCAATTTGGGGATATAGAGAAACTGAACTAAAAAAGAAATACAATCAATGAGAATATGTTTCTATAGAAATTTGATAACAAAGAAACTTTCCAGAGAAGATGAGGCCTACTAAAGCAGATTGAGGTCCTCAGAGGGTTAATTTAGTTATGCTAGCCCGCTATTAAGGGATAGCGTCACTAAATTAACTCTCTGGGGACCTCATTCTGCAAATGACAGGCACACTAAACTCAGACTTGCCTTAGTACAACCTGAAAAATCTGAATTCAAATTAATGAAATTTGGTATAAGTTAAAGACAGTTCTGTACTAAATGCGTTCTCCCATTCAGTCATAAAAGTATACTTATGATTGGTCTATTATTCATTTGGAGTGATGTACAGGATAAATTAGCAGACTACAGTACGATGAAAAGATAATATAAAAATATTTAATAACAAGAGCATCGCTAGGGCGTGGCAAAATACGCCCTTTAGCCATTTTGAATTGTACTATCGCAAAATAAGATAATACTTTGAGCTTACATTTGAAGAAAATCTGATATACCCCTAATTTCAATGCCAAAATGTGGTCAAATTCTAAGTCGAAAAATGGCCATAACTCATTTAAAAATAATTAGACAGAACCTATATTCAAAATGGCCTGTAGTTTTAGCTGGGAAATACACATACCAGCTTTGGTTCAGCTCAAATAATCAAAACTGAAGTTATCGGTCGGAAACCAAAATGTTATGAAATTGGTCAAATTCTAAGTTGAAAAAGGGCCGTAACTCATGTAAAAATAACTGAACGGAACCCATATTCGAACTTGGCCTGTATCTTTAGCTGGGAAATACACATACCAACTTTGGTTCAGATCAAATAATCCAAACTGGAGTTATCGGTGGGAAACCAAAAATGTTAACAGACGGTCAAATTCTAAGTCGAAAAAGGGCCGTAACTCATGTAAAAATAATTGGACGGAACCCATATTCGAACTTGGCCTGTATCTTTAGCTGGGAAATACACATACCAACTTTAGTTCAGATCAAATAATCCAAACTGGAGTTATCGATCGGAAACCAAAAATGTTAACGAACGGACGGACGGATGGCTCGACAGACGGACGGACAGACGGACAGACAGACGGACGGACAGACTGATAACATAATACGACCTTTTTTCAAAAAGGGCGTATAAAAACATATATGACTTGAAGTCCTTCCTGTTCAAACCGAGTGGGGTCAGGGTTCGGAGGGCGAAAATCCAGTGGATTTCGCGTGTTTTACGGGGTTGGGTTCCCGAATCGCTCTCTGGGTCATAGTTCAAGATCTCAATGACCCGATGTAGAAGGTTGCTTGCATCATGGTCTGGTAGATTGAAGTGAAACGCTACCGGAGTATCTCTATTATGTCGAATATCGGCCAGGTGTTCTGTTAGGCGTGTTCTAAATTTGCACTTGGTCTCCCCTACGTATTGGGATGTGCATTTGTTGCATGCGAGTGGATAGATACAATTTTTCGTGAGGCAATTGTATCGTGAGGGTCCCTTGAATTGCTTTTTGGTGATTGTGCTTTGAACCATTTTTGGTGTGGGATGTCCTTGCATATTGAGCAATATTTCCGTTCACAGGGTGTGAATGCTTTGGGAAAATGTTTTCCCGTGGTGCCTCTCGATTGTGGGAGTTTGGCTTTAGTCAATATGTCTTTGAGGTTGGGTGGTTTGCGTCTCGCTAGGAGAGGTGGTTTTGGAAAAAGACGTCGATGTCGTATCGATGTCTGAAGTATAGGCCAGTGTGCCCTGATTAAATGGAATGTCTGTGAAGATTCTGGGTGGTAGTCCGTGAGAAATGGTATGACTGTATTGTCATCACTTTTGGGTTTATCTATAAGCAGGTCTTGCCTGTTAAGTTTACCTGCCTCGATCGCCGCTTGAACAATCGTGGTTTTGTATAGCCGCGTGCTACAAAGTGTTGGATGAATTCATTTTCTCATATACCTATAACCTATAAAAATATTTAGTCGATTATTTAGGTCATTACTGTAAAAGCAGCCATGATTGAAATCAAATGAAAGCAGTCATGATGGCGACCCTCCATACCAAGTTTCATTCAGATTCTATAACCCATGGCTGAGATATCTGTGCAGACAGACAAAAAGACCAAAAAAATCCAGATGAGCAAAGAAAGATAACTCTAGAAAATAAATAGAGATATCCATTTACACCCCTTTTGAAAGCAGTCACGATAGCAAAATTTCATTCAGATGGATAACCCATGGTGAGACACATGCCTGGATGGACGGACGGACAGATGGATAAAGTCAATCCTACATCCATGTATTTCCCATTTTTCTTCGAGTACACCCCCTATTTTTCTTTCTTCGAGTTGGGGTATAATAAATTATACTCAATATGAATTTCAGCAATTCATCATCAGTGTGAACTCCATCAATGTCCTCATGTCGGTAGTAAATTTCATGGAAATGTACTGAGAAACATTTCTCAAGAAAGTACAGACCAACCCTATCTATATTCTCTACCTTCACTGCTATCAGTTCTAAATTTGTTCGCCTATCAAAGTAATAAATGTGCACATCTATTTAAGATATAAGCAATATTTTTTTATTCAAATATTATTATTTTTAGAAATCTAATCTCACAACAGATGTGCCTCAGAGGCTTGAATAAGACATGCACTAACATGAGTAATGAAGTCACTGTGGACCAAGCCTGAGTTTAGTGTGCCAGTCATCTGCATGATGAGGTCCCCAGAGTGTGAACTTAGTGATGCTATGCCACATAGTGGGCTAACATCACTAAATTCACCCTCTGGAGACCTCATTCTGCTTATGCCTCATTTTCTCCGGAAAGTTTCTTTATTATTAAATTTCTATAGAAACTTCTTCACAAAGATTCTATTTCTTTTTTAGTTTAGTTTTTCTCTATATCCCCAAGTTGGCAGACGATACATTGTATAATCGAGGTTTCCAATGGGTGCACATCACAATATTCACCATTTGGGAACTTCAATCTGAGTCTATGTCTCCCATAGCAGATGCGGCCATGCAGAATGAGGTCCCCAGAGGGTAAATTTAGTGATGCTGGCCCACAATGCGGAATAGTGTCACTAAATTCACACTCTGGGGACCTCATTCTGCTTATGCCTCATTTTCTCCGGAAAGTTTCTTTATTATTAAATTTCTATAGAAACTTCTTCACAAAGATTCTATTTCTTTTTTAGTTTAGTTTTTCTCTATATCCCCAAGTTGGCAGACGATACATTGTATAATCGAGGTTTCCAATGGGTGCACATCACAATATTCACCATTTGGGAACTTCAATCTGAGTCTATGTCTCCCATAGCAGATGCGGCCATGCAGAATGAGGTCCCCAGAGGGTAAATTTAGTGATGCTGGCCCACAATGCGGAATAGTGTCACTAAATTCACACTCTGGGGACCTCATTCTGCTTATGCCTCATTTTCTCCGGAAAGTTTCTTTATTATTAAATTTCTATAGAAACTTCTTCACAAAGATTCTATTTCTTTTTTAGTTTAGTTTTTCTCTATATCCCCAAGTTGGCAGACGATACATTGTATAATCGAGGTTTCCAATGGGTGCACATCACAATATTCACCATTTGGGAACTTCAATCTGAGTCTATGTCTCCCACAGCAGATGAGGCCATGCAGAATGAGGTCCCCAGAGGGTAAATTTAGTGATGCTGGCCCACAATGCGGAATAGTGTCACTAAATTCACACTCTGGGGGACCTCATCTGCAAATGAGACACACTAAACTCAGGCTTGCTGTGGACACAAATATTCCTTTACAGTGCTCCAGAGTGCCCAGCTAAATATCAGCTTGATTTATTGCCAAGACAAGATAAGTTCTCCACAGCATCCAATTGCTAAGAGAGAACCATTAACATGATATATACCTGTCTTTTCTATCATTTTATAGTGTTCACACTGATGACTTTTGATCTCTTAAATTCTTTTCTATTTGAATAAACTAGCAGTTCAGCTACAAGTTGAATGCATTAGTGTATACCAAGATTACTCTGCACTGACTTGTGATATTATCCAGCCTGCAAATAGTGTCTCTGTTATTTGCAGAATGAGGTCCCCAGAGAGTGAATTTAGTTAACCATTTGAGTGCCAGGGGCCGATATTATCGGCCCTAAACCTACACAATAAGTCTGTTAAAGAATATAATAAAATATATTAAAATTGTAAAAAAAAATTTAAAAAAAAAAAAAAAAAAAATTGTTAAGACAATGCATTCTCTTATATATGCGAGGCGACCTATGGTCGACTCGCATATATAAGAGAATGCATTGGCACAGGGTATATGGGTTGATACAAAAAACGGACCTGGCACTCAAAGGGTTAACAGCATGAAGGGCTAGCATCACCAAATTCACCCTCTGGGGACCTCATTCTGCTTTAATAGGCCTCTTCTGGGAAGTACCTATAGTTTAAAAATTAACATGTTTTTATTACATTTTCCCTTCTTTTCAGTTTCTATATCACCTAATTTGCCTGTAACGGACTAGATTACACGGCGAATTACAAACACGACCGTGGTCAGATACCGTAAACAATAGTCATGATGAAGACAAGCTGTGACAACTGATAATGCTTGATTGGCTTCAACCAAACTAAGCTCTTTCCACTGCAGGCAAATCCCATTCTCACACTGCCTGAACAGTGTTGGTCGCTCATTTGGTTATTAGAAGATTAGATTGTCCTCTATGCTACAAGTTTCTACATGTTGGGCACAAAACTTTAAAACAGTTTGACAGTGTACTTGTAGGCGAAATGGTCACATGATTTTCCTTTGGCTATGCGTGCAGGGCAACACACGTACGATTGGCTAAACATGGCTATTGGCTAAGCTAAATAGAACTGTATTGCTGACTAGGACTCTTCAGAAAATAGCTTACAATATACAGTAATGCCCTAAATAATCGACTCCTTAACCGCAGCAGAATTATGGGTAATTTTTTAGGATTTAGTCAGAAATATGGCTTGTTGCAACAAGCCATATTTCCGACTAAATCCTGAAAAATTACCCATAATCTGTGGTTTTAAGGAGTCAATTATTTAGGTCATTACTGTACTTAAATATGATTAACCTTTTTTTTAGTAAATATTCATTGATGAGTAGATCCAATGTTCGGATAATAAGTTCAAAAAATGACATATGACCATTTGTTGAACTTATTATTTGAACATTCCAACCAATTGATAGGAATCCTTCTGCACTTTTATTATCTGTCGTCTGCTTACATTTCCTGAACATTCCTCCATGTGAATAATAGACCATTCCAATGTATACTTTTATAACTGAATGGGAGATTCCATCTAGTAAATGAAGGGTTAAATAAGAGGGAGGACTGGACTATTGAGAGACTATGAAGGGTGAATGCTCATTTACTCTCTAAGAAAACATCGCTGTGATTCATATCCCAGCTATGTAAATTTACTCAAATATTTCCTCAATCAAACTGCACACAATACGTTTGCCGATCTTTGCTTCACGACGTTAAGGCACATCCCGTTCACCGGAAAAAAACATCTTCATATCCAAACAAGGGAATAAAACAAGAAAGAATGACTATCTCAAACAGATTTTTTTCTACTTTGATGATCCGCGTAATACTATTGTATTTCTGCACAGATACTTTCGTAGGATTTAATTGTCTAGGGGTATGACAAAAACTGAATAGTAAATCACAGATCAAAGAACCTAGTCTTAGCTCATTTGAGCCGTATAAGTTTCACATCAAATAGAAAGGGCATTTCGTGAAAAGAAATAATGTAATTTTATCTAGATCGTTAAATCTGAGTCATGTACAACTGTATCACTATTATTCAATTTGAATCTGTTCCTGGATTTATCATCTTTCTATTCCGAGTCAACAGTCTTGAGTTTGTTGAGATTCAAGCCCTGAAATAGTGGGTCTACCATTAGTGTGGAATGAGGACCCCAGAGGGTGAATTTAGTGACACTATCACACACAGTGGGCTAGCGTAACTAAATTCACCCTGCAGGAACCTCATTCAGCTTAGGCCTCAACTGGGTAACTTTTCAGGATTTAGTCGGAAATATGGCTTGTTGACATTCATCGGAAAGCTCTCACCGGATGCGAGAAAATTCACCCTCTAGGAACCTCATTCAGCTTTGGCCTCAACTGCTATGGGAGACCTGGGATCAGATTGAAGTTTCCCAGTTGAAGTTGGTGATGTTAGCGCGCATTAGTCACCAGAATGAGGTACCCAGAGGGTGAATTTGGTGATGCTACTAGCACACTGTGCATGGTAACATCATTAAATTCACACTCTGGGGACATCATTCTGCAAATGTCAGACACTACATTATTTGCAGGCTTGTTGAAATTGTCCACGTTTCAGCCACTGAGCCACATCACGACGTAAATTTTGCTGGTGGAGGAAAGACCATGCGAAATGAAGACTTCACTGTGAAATAACTCCACTTCATGTGCAGTAATGCCCGAAGTATATAACCCTTTAATCACAGCAGAATTATGGGAAATTTTTCATGATTTAGTCGGAAATATGGCTTGTTGCCATTCATCGGAAAGCTCTCGGTGAGTATAAAGTATAGAAAGGGTTAATCTAATAAAATTGTGCCTCAGAAACTGCATAAAACTTTGGACAACGGTTCGCCCTGTACGTTTTATGACCCTCCCACCTGGGACTATTTCTGAATAATGGCACATTACTGTTGCACTCACAAGCTGGGACATTGCATTATTCTTTAACTTATTCCATGAGAATAAGATCGTATAACACAAAATGTACCGTCTGTGTTACCAGTTCACCACTTTGTATTTAGACGATATCAGTGATCAGGTGATTACTGGCACAGACTCGATGCGATTAATTTCCGTGATCAGTTACGCGCAGGCAACGTTCACACCACAAAAGGAAGGATTAGTAAGAGTGATGTCATCGAGCACAAGCCTGAAAATAGTTTGTCTGTCATTTGCAGAATGAGGTCCCCAGAGTGTGAATTTAGTAATGCTATCTCATATGGAGGGCTAGTATCACCAAATTCACCCACTGGGAACCTCATTCTGCTTAGGCCTCAACTGCTATGGGAGAACTAGCATCAGATTGAAGTTCCCCAGTTGAAGATGGTGATGTTCACCCATTAGTCACCTTGATTATGCATTATATATTCTGCAAATTAGTGGATATCGAAACTGAACAGAAGGGAAAAAGTAACTAAAATTTTTTAATTTGAGACTAAATATACTTCAGCAGAATGAGGTCCCCAAGAGTGTGAGTTTTGTTATTCCAGCCCGCTGTGATGGATAGCATAACTAAATTCACCCTTTGGGGACCTCATTCTGCAAATGACTGAAACACTATTTGCAGGCTTCATCGAGAGAGTGGTTTACGATGTTCCGTTTGTGTGAGCTCACACGCATGCCAAAATAAGAATCTAAGCAGTAACAAAAACATAATTGCATGTGATTTGAGTCGAAATCAATTGATTTCTTAAGTCATTAGGAATGTACGCTTTCTTAAGTCATTAGGAACGTAATCTTCTTGCATAAGAAAGCCATTGGAGTATTATTTTGGTAGTTTCCATTGGACATATTGAATTAAATTCATATATATTACCCTCGGAAGGGAATCCCTAAACATTTTACCATCTACAGGTCCATTCACACCATGAGAAAACCCTGTGCCAATACATTCTCTTATATATGCGAGTCTCCCATAGGGAGAGAATACATTGGCCTAACAATATTTACCATAACATTGTAAGCCAGTTCATTCTCTTATATATGCGAGGCTCCATATGGGAGACTCGCATATATGAGTGAATGCACTGACACAGGATCTTTAATGCAGCACCAAAGCAGCTCCCATCACTAAAGAGGTAATCTTTTGTTCAAATTCTAGTGTAAACAATATAATTTTGTTGTTGAGAAAACAAGTATAACATGAAGAAGATACCCGACAGACAGACATACCTATGTATGACACACACATTAGAGTAAAGATACAGTAATGGCCCAAGTAATCGACTCCTTAACCACAGCAGAATTATGGGTAACTTTTCAGGATTTAGTCGGAAATATGGCTTGTTGCCATTCATCGGAAAGCTCTCCCCGAGAGCTTTCCGATGAATGGCAACAAGCCATATTTCCGACTAAATCCTGAAAAGTTACCCATAATTCTGCTGTGGTTAAGAAGTCGATTACTTAGAGCATTACTGTATTTACTGGTTATAATGGTGTTGCTACTCACTATAATGGTTTTATAAATGGGCTCTTATGTTGCATAATAATTGTTGGATCATAGAAGGGTGATTTTTGGTGTAAATTGAAAGTCACCATTTATTACTTTTCCAACTTTAAAATCTCTAGGCTGATCCATGCCTTTCATGATGGGAGTTGTGCTGGTCAGCAATAAAGATCCTGTGCCAGTGCATTTTCTTATATATGCGAATCTCCCATTGACTTACTCACATGTATGTTCATCAATGCTTTCAACGTTATGGTAAATATTGTTAGGCCAATGTATTCTCATATATATGCGAGGCTCCCTATGGGAGTCATTGGCACTGAGTTTTCGCAACATTTCAGGAAGCTCCAGTAAGAAAAGCATATTAAATGTAATATAGTAATGTCCTAAATAATCGACTCCTTAACCTCAGAGAATTATGGGTAACTTTTCAGGATTTTGTCGGAAATATGGCTTGTTGCCATTCATCAGAAAGCTCTCAGTGAAAGCTTTCAGTGAGAGCTTTCTGATGAATGGCAACAAGCCATATTTCCGACTAAATCCTGAAAAGTTACCCATAATTCTGCTGTGATTGAGAAGTTGATTATTTAGGGCTGTACTGTATACTTATTTTAAAGAAATACGTATAGATTGTTATTCCGCTGCGATTGTATGACACAATGCTCCTACTCAAGCCTGCATATATTGTGTCTGTCATTTGCAGAATGAGGTGACGCTGGCTAGCCATGCGTGCATGATAGCGTCACTAGATTCACCCTCTGGGGACATACATGTAATTCTGCAAATGTGACACAAACTATTTGCATGCTTGGTCAGGTTATATATAAATTAGAGTTTAGTTTGATGCATGTCAATTCACACTATTATAAAACTGATTGATGATTCAGCTGTATACTGGTATGCACATTCGAGCAGTGAAGTGCCCTGTATAAGACACTACATGTAGCTTGTTGAATATAACATTTTTTGTTGGATATAGAATTTTCAAGCCATTTATTCTATAATTTGACATGCACATGTATGGTCACCAATAAGTGGGGCATTGATAAATAAATTATAGCTTTAATCTTACAGTAAAATGACATGGTATTTAAGCCACCATTATCGTTCCCCATCCATCATGATTGGCTCTATGACCTGTAGTCTAGCTGGGAACTATTTGTTGAAACCTCAAGCACATGGTGCATGCCCAACCCCACCCCCACCCACCCCATTAGCACAGGGATTTTCTAACTGTCTAACGGGGAAAAATTGGGAATTTTGTTTTCCATAAGCAGCCATAAAGGCTTGTAATTGGGAAGTATAGAGAATATAGGAACAATCATTTTCATTGTGAAAGTGTAATCAAACTGTTTAATTTTTTACTGATGGGAGCTATGCTGGTTCAGCATTAAAGGTCCAACAGTCCTTCCCACGAGACGGGAGCGATTGCTCTCGCACCTGTATGCACTCGCAATTTTAAATTCACGGGTGCTCACATTTGCACTCGTCCATCTTGTCAAAAGTTGATGGTCACTGTAATCGTTGAATCAATTTTGAACTATTTGAAGGTATATTTAGAACCTTTCCCATCTCAGTTAAATTATTGTCATGTGAAAGTGTAACTGGACATAGGTCTATCCCACAATGACATTTTGTTTGAGAAAAACCCAACTTACAATTATATTACACAATTACATCCGTCTTCTGAATTGCGAACAAAGGTGTTGCATAAAATTATCCCTGTAACAATCATGCCAGAATACATCTTCAAATATGAGAATAACCCTTTCTATACTAAATACTCATCGACAAATAGTTCCCTTTAGGAAGTGTTCAAATAAAAAAGTTCAGCATATACATGTAGGTCGTTTGTTGAACTTATTATCTGAACATTTCCTACTAGTGAATATGAATCCTTCTGCACTTGTATTATTTTTTCATCTGTCTGCATATTTGTTCTTGACACCCCTCCAAATGAATGATAGACTATTCCAAAGTATGATTTTACAACTGGATGTGAGAATCAATTTAGTATAGAAAGGGCTAATAGGTTCAGCAACCTGAATGATATGAAAACATTAACCCTTTCATGACTGGAGCTTCCTGAAATTTTGTGAAACCCTGTGCCAATGCATTCTCTTATATATGCGAGTCTCCCATATGACTGATACATGTATGTATCCTCACATATATAAGAGAATACATTGGCCAAACAATATTTACCCTGACCTTGTAATTAAGCCAGTGCATTCTCTTAGGCCAAAAAAAAAAGTGTTTGGTTCTTGGGCAATTTTTTTTTTTAAATCAATGAGGGAGGGAGGGTTTTATTTTTATTTTTTACTGCGCATAGTAAGCATGGACAAAGATACCTTCCTCTGTCTAGTAATAACCAGAAAGGTAGAGGGAACTGATATGCATATAAACTCATTTAGTCTTATATAAAAATGACATTGTACTACCAGTGTATGACTGGGATTACCTAACAATAGTTTCTTTCCATTGATCTTTTCCGTTGATTAAACGTCAGTAAAACAGGCCTACCTGGCCGGTTAATAATTGAACACAAACATGACACAATGTCACAAAAATCTTCTTTATTGTTTTCAAATTTCAAAAGTAATCTAACCTTGAATATAGTTTCTTGTATTCATCTTTTCCATACACTCAGTATGACACCTGTTACCGCCAGTTATTAATTGAACACAAGAAACAAGACACAGTGTAACATAAATCATCTTTATTTTTCTCAAATACTGGTATATAAACCCGTTTTGGAGGGGTTATGGTTAGGGCTAGGGAGGGGATGGTCTTATACCCCGGAAAACTTACTTCTAGTGAAAATACTGGGGTGGTCTTATACCCGAAAGTTGGCTTATACCCGCGAGAATACGGTACCGGTATAGATAGAACGACACAAGTGTGTGAACATGATAACGTTATTGCACGAGTTTGTTGTGACGCGATGGTAAAACGAGAACCGGAGGTTCGAGTTTTACCTCGCGGCATGACAAACGAGTGCAATAACGTTAACATGTTCACAAAACTGTGTTGTTCTATGTTTATTGCACACTCTGATGATTGTAGCTTGTATTATACTAAAATTTAGATCTATATTCTTTATTTAATTGAACAAACGTGTGCTTAATGTAGACTATACTTAATAATTTAGTGAAGAAATTGTCTGTTACGGTTAACGTCGCCAATGACGTTGTTGACGTAATCGGTTTGTATTGTTCAAGAACAATACACAATTGTTTATTGAACGTTTTGAAATCTTCTGTATTTTGCTGTATTTCGCACAAATAAGCCATTGGGTGTGCAATAAATAATGCCCCTGACATTAACTACTGTTATTGTTGTCTAAAAACTGATACCTCCCCATTCTAATATGTAATCCTGAATTTAGTCCTGTGCCTTTCAATTGTATAAAGTTACAATTAGTGTAAGTTGTTCACAATGACTAATTGTAAGAAGAGCATGAGGATCAGCTAATCATTTTCTTAATTGTAGTCATCTACTTCATGTTGTAAGCCTGCAAGTCACTTGTTAACACATTACATGTTAGAGCTCAATGCACACTAATATTCAACACATATCTGCTATGGACATGTTGATAAAATCCACACACACAAACAAAATAAATAAATAAATAAATTTCCTAAGTTTTTTTGTCATAACATCAGGCATTGCAATAAAAAGGCCTAATGCGGCCCTTTTTATTCAATGCGGCGGGGCCTGAGAACCAAAACCTTTTTTGTTTTGGCCTTATATAATAGAATGATGCACTAGCACAGGACATTTAATGCTGCACCAGTGCAGCTCCCATCATGAAAACATTAACTCTTTGATAGTAGAATATTCGTTGTTGTGTAGCTATACTAGATTCCTATTGACTTATTTGTAGGAATGATCAGCACATGAATTCAACGAACAGGTTGCTTGTTGAACTTCTTAGCAAGATACATGTACATGAGATTCCTGGCTAACTTCTGGTCCATAAAACAACACTGTAATTAATTAGCAGAAATTTGTTTAGGCTAAAATATTTCCAAGGCCAGAAATGTTTACTATAGGCTAAAAAGTCTAGGATCCACATAGTTGTATGCTCTACACATGTAACTTCAGTTTATAATTGGAACTTGGTCCATTATCATAGCAGACTTTGATTCAGTATGGTTTAAATTGGCTGATTATCTTGCTGATTATCAAGATAATCTTTGTTATCTCAACCCTTGTTGGCATTCAACGATGAACTTTTGCTGTCTGCAGACTTCCAACAGCGTGACATTAAGACAATGTCTCCAGCAATTTGTTTCAACTTTGCACAAAACATCGATAGGTTCTGAAATTTGCCTCAACTAAAAAAATAGCCGATGTAATTACTTTTTGCATAGGTATTTCCCTATGCTCCCACAGCCCACGCTAATTAACAAGGCTGATAAAATGATGTTGTTCCTCTGGTGATTCATTGCGCACCACACTGTTTGGTTCTGACTGTACACCTGCAGAATATCAGTGAGATAAGAGCAGATTCCCCAGTCAGAGGAAGGATGGTACCTCAAACATGCTGCGAACAGATAGGAACACAAAGAAATCTTATTTTTATAAGACTTCCTGGATTTTTTGCCCCTGGTCATATCAGTTAGTGATATATTGTCAGGTGTACACTTGTTTGATCGGTGTTGGCATACCCAGGTGAAATGCACGTTCATCAATTCCTGATGATAAGATTGATAGCACTGGCAAAGGTTGAGCTGTGTGAGACAGGAGTGGTTCAAACACAACATAATTTCTGCTTTATTGATGACAGTGTAGCTCGTTAATTTTATGCTGAACAGTTCCAGTAAAGGGATTGTATTTCGTAGATGAAATTATTTTCATTTCAAACATTTCTCCAATAAATGTGGGCTGCAAAGAAATAGTAATTTAGGAGCGTCTGATCGGATTGAGTACCTTTAAAGTTTCCAGGCCTGTGTGTTTACAACCTATTTTGTTGTGAAATTTCCATCACAGGGGACCATTCGTGCTCTCCACTGTACACTTTTGTGCCGATGGATTCATATTCAAATCCAAGATGTCTGCTGGTGGCCATGTTTTAAAAAAATTCTGAAAAAATTGATAGCTCCCATCTAGAGATCACCCCAAAAAAACATATTAAGTTTTGTGATGATTGAATAGGAGATGTGGCATGTGGCATGTAAGGTGTGCGGAAGGATTTAGTCACACAAAGAGGAAAATCCAAGATGGTCACTCGATCAGAAGATCCATATGAAGTTTGGTGATGATCCGATGAAGGATCAAACTGTGTGTGGACGGAAGTGAATGCTCGTTTGCAGTAAACTGTTGTAAACAAAAGCTGCTCACCTCAGATTTACTATGGTACATGCATGTATATTGTCATGTTTTCCTTCAACTGTGTAAAAATCCCTGCCCGTGTGCCAACCTGCCTCGACGAGCGATGTGTTCTGCTACATTCTCGTACTAATTTGGTTTCAGTGTCGTGTCTGGTTATCTCATAAATGAAGATTGAACCTCCTATTTTTGTGCTAAAAAACGCCACGTTTGCAATCAAAAGCACATTTCCCAAACTAAACGGTGTCGTATGTAATAAATAACAAAGACATGATTTGGATGCCTTAATATCCCATTGAAAGTCGCGTGTAGCATTTGCACCATGGTTCCTGTGATTTTCCATATACGAGCCCGATTTCAAATCATGGTGCTCCAACAAAATTGAATGCCTCGTAAAATCTGTCAAACAGGCATTGAACGCCTGACATTTTTTTTCTTATTTTTATTGAACGTCTAGTAAACTTTTGCGTACACCCTGTAAACTGTCTATTACGGCCGGTAAAATCAGATTGCATGTTTCTAACTTTATCTTCATATGCCACAAATACTAATTTGACATTTCCACAACCAATATATTGCTACTTGTGCAAACAAATGTTTATTAAAACGGTCAAATGTCCCAATCGGGACCTGAGATGCATTAACCCTTTGAGTGCCAGGTCCAATTTTTGTATCAACCCATATACCCTGTGCCAATGCATTCTCTTATATATGCGAGTCGACCATAGGTCGCCTCGCATATATAAGAGAATGCATTGGCCTAACAATTTTTTATTTTATTTTTTTACAATATTTTACAATTTAATAATTTATTCTTATATTCTTTAACAGACTTATTTTGTAGGTTTAGGGGCGATGAGATCGGCCCCTGGCACTCAAAGGGTTAAAGTAATGTATTACACTAATATGCAGGGCCTGGTCCCTAATAAATATATTTATTGATGTTCGCCAATGTGTGCATGATCGGTAAAGAGTTAACGAAGTTGTCCAGTTTGTTTTGGTCATTCAAACTGGGTCAATACTGCGCCGTCTGAACGATGTTCAAGGCAATCATAACGATAAGCTCGTGTGAGCTTATTCACACGACTGATTTTACATGGTTTAACTCGATTGACACAGCAGTCAAGCTTCATTCTACTCTTGAAGTTCTGCGTTGTATTCCCCCCAACCAACCCATGATTGAGAGAAGCTTATAATAATTGTAACACTATTATATTGTAATTTCATGTCTTCTTATTTGTTATATATCACTGATCGTCTGCGAATGATATTTATCGATACACTTCAGGTTTGTCCATTAAAGTTTACATATAACATCATGCGCATTCGTTGTAGTTATTGCATAAATACTTTATGATTGGTCAAGCTTCAAGCGAGTTAGAACATAATAATTGGACGGAACCCATATTCAAACTTGACCTGTATCTTTAGCTCGGAAATAACCATACTATCTTGGGTTCAGATCAAATAATCCAAAACTGGAGTTATCGGCCAGAAACCAAAAATGTTAACAGAAGGTCAAATTCTAAGTCGAAAAAGTAACTCATTAAAAATAATTGGACGGAACCCATATTCTAATTGGCCTGTAGTTTTAGCTGGGATATACACTTTGGTTCAGATCAAATAATCCAAACTGGAGTTTAATAGCAATCACAAACCAAAAATGTTAATGGACGGCTAGAAGACGGACAGATGGATGGATGGACAGGCTGATTGAAGATGAGTCCTAACCAGAATGAGGTCCCCAGAGTGTGAATTTGGTGATTCTAGCCCGTTGTGTGGGATAGCATCACTAAATTCACTCTCTGGGGACATCATTCCTCAAATGACAGACACACTATTTGCAGCTTGGATTAGAGTTTGAATGCACTGGAGCTGCATTTCTCTGTCAACATTTTTTGTTCTGGGTGTAAATTGTATATATTTGATGAAATTCTCCAGTAAATTCTTCATAAATTTTGGGTTATCAATATCCAACATATGTGTTCTGATAGCATCACCTTAACCACATAAACAAACATTGACTAAGATAAACAGCAACCTGCTTCAGATATCCCCCTTCTACAGTAATGCTCTAAATAAAATAATCGACTCCTTAACCACAGCAGAATTATGGGTAACTTTTCAGGATTTAGTCGGAAATATGGCTTGTTGCCATTCATCGGATAGCTCTCCCCGAGAGCTTTCCGATGAATGGCAACAAGCCATATTTCCGACTAAATCCTGAAAAGTTACCCATAATTCTGCTGTGGTTAAGGAGTCGATTATTTAGAGCATTACTGTATAACAGGCGGTTTGGCAGGTCTCACATTCGCAGGCTCTCTGTCTATAAAGAGCATGATTTGAGGATGAGTCTCCATCCTAGATTAGATGCCCTATCATCACTTCACCTTTCTGACTTACATTACCTGATATGTGCGTTAAAATAAAAAAATAATTCTACAGATCAAGCACCAGGTTACTAGTACCATCTATATCAGGATGTTTGGCAGGTTCCGCATTCCGAAGCTATCAATTTATATACATGTAAAAGAGCATGATTTGAGGATGAGTCTCCATCCTAGATTAGATCCCCAATCATCACTTCACCTTTCTGACTTACATTACCTGATATGTGCGTTAAAATAAAAAAATAATTCTACAGATCAAGCACCAGGTTACTAGTACCATCTATATCAGGATGTTTGGCAGGTTCCGCATTCCGAAGCTATCAATCTATAAAGAGCATGTTTCAATGATGAGTCTCCATCCTTGATCCCATATCATCACCTCACCCCTCTGACTTACATTACCTGATATGGGCATTAACCCTTTGATGACAGGAGCTGCGTTAAAGACCCTGTGCCAATGCATTATGTTATATATGCGAGTCGACCTCAGGTCGCCACGCATATATATAAGAGAATGCATTGGCTAAGTTTCTATAAATTTTTCGTACATTCTTTAACAATTTTTTTCTTATATACTTTAAAATAACAATTTTATAAAAAAAAAATTCATTTTTTCTTATATTCTTTATCATTTTTTATCATTTTTTCTTACATTCTATGGAGTGGTGAAGTCAATTTGCTTGATATTTTTGGTGATGTCAGTAGAATGCTACATTCCTCGAGTTGGCATAGCTCCTGAATACTAACTTAATTATCAGTTTCACACACAAGAACAAATCCATAATATGTCTTTCAAATATTTAACTGAATAACACTCTAATGGATTCTGGTTCCCCTTTGATGCTTCGAATAAGATTAGCAAATAAAGAAGAAGACTTCTATTTTGTCTGTGCACAATTTACTGTTGTTGAACACTGTTGAATACAGTACCTGGTATCAAATTTATTTAACCCTTTACCCAACAGAACGGCCCTGTGCCAATGCATTCTCTTATATATGCGAGTCGACCATAGGTCGCCTCGCATATATAAGAGAATGCATTGGCTTAACACATTAAAAATTATAAAATTGTTAAAGAATGTAAGAAAAAATGGTAAAAAGTGTTAAAAAAAGATTTATTTTAGGCCAATGCATTCTCTTATATATGCGAGGCGACCTATGGTCGACTCGCATATATAAGAGAATGCATTGGCACATGGCATAACTGTAACCATCACAATGTGGTCAATGAGCCGGTTCCAATGATATCCATATTTGTATGGTTTTATTGAGACAGACCCGAGATAATTTAGGCTGTTGCAGCTTTATTTGGCCGTTTTTGGCCGGTTTGTTGGCTAAAGGGTTAATAAGCGAACATTGAAAAACCATATTTAGCAAGGCATAAAATTGGAGTCCCCATCTTATCCTCTTATATAAAGTGGATAAACATAGCTATGCTTTAATTTTGTGAAATACGAGCACTTGTAATGTTTGTAATTACAGCCAGAAATTACCGCTAGACATTTACACCATATTATGGGGGGTTTTAACTTCAATGAAAGCTGTAATTTGAAAACCAATTTTCAAACTGTCAGAAAGGAATGACAAATTTTTCTCTACCCTCTTATCTGTGTGCTCTTTATCAAACCAACAACGTTGAATCATTAGTACCGTAGACTTTACATTATTCACTGACTACTATATTATTATGAGTTGTCTAGTATTCTCCTCTGATGTTACACTCAGATTGACAGTCATAAAGCATCAAATGATCATGTAAAACTGTCTGGAATCCACTTCTCTAACCCCTTCAGGAACGAATCTTAGGCACGAATCTTCAATCATAACCATGCCTGCAAATAGTGTGTCTGTCATTTGCAGAATGAGGTCCATAGAGGGTGAATTTAGTGATGCTATTCTGCACACCAGGCTAGCATAACCAAATTCACCCTCTGGGAACCTCATTCTACTTAGGCCTCATCTTCTCCAATTAACATTGTTTTT
The DNA here is from genome assembly GCA_032622095.1 of Siphonodentalium dalli. NCBI lineage: Eukaryota > Metazoa > Mollusca > Scaphopoda > Gadilida > Siphonodentaliidae > Siphonodentalium > Siphonodentalium dalli. The sequence continues at coordinate 45,441,576 of CP136069.1, read as the reverse complement.
AATAGTAGTTACTTTTTCCCTTCTGTCAAGTTTCTATATCCCCTAATTTGCAGAAGATAAAATGCATAATCGAGGTTACTAATGGTTGAACATCATGACCTTCAACTGGAAAAATTCAATCTGATCCTATGTCTCCCATAGCAGTTGAGGCCTAAGCAGAATGAGGTCCCCAGAGGGTGCATTTGCTGCCTTGCGGGATAGCATCACTAAATTCACCCACTGGGGACCTCATTCTGCAAATGACAGACACAACTAGAGGTGTGACTGTCCCAATGGAACTACGGATACCCCCCTGTTTTAAAAATACTAAGATGTTTCACATGTCAGTAAACATTTAGTTAAAATAATAAAATAACAGTTCCCATTGCAGGTGTACAACCATAACCCTAATCTTAAACCTATTGACCGAAAAATGTAGGAATAAAAGCTTGGACAAAATTATGCATGTTGCGAAAAAATTTCTAAGTCGAAAAAGGGGAATACCTCCACACAAAAAATGTCGTACAGACGTCATAATCGCAGGTGCACAGGTTTCCATGGTATTAATATCAGTGCAAGGATTAAAAAACATTGACCGAAAAATGTAGGAATAAAAGCTCGGACAAAATTTCGGACAAAATTATGCATGTTGCAAAAAAAATTCTAAGTCGAAAAAGGGAATAACTGCACCAAAAAATGTCGGATAGACATCATAATCGCAGGTGCACAAGTTCCCATGGTACTAAATATCTGTGCCACGTTTTTTAAAAATTGACCTAAATTTGTAGGAATAAAAGCTCGGACAAAAGTATACATGTTGCGAAAAATTTCTAAGTCGAAAAAGGAGGGATAACTCCACCAAAAAATGTCCGACAGACGTCATAATCGCAGGTGCACAGGTTCCCATGGTGGTTGATGTCTGCGCCAAGTTTCACGGAAATTGATCAAAAACGACTGAGAAAAACTCCGGACAAATTTGTATCCACGGACGGATGGACGGACGGACAAGCTGACTCCAGTATCCCCCCTATTAACTTCGTTTCACTCCATGAAAACTGGTGATTGAGAATCCTAACCCACGAAAAAGTTCCTGGTCTGTTTTTGGTGTTTGAATCATCACTCGTGGTTCATGTCTTGATTGTCTACTGTCCACGAATACACAAGAAATCAAATTTGAATACACCCTAGATGTAAATTGGTTAAACTACAAAGCATGCAACTTTATTTTCTTCATTCATGGAGAGTATCAAATACAATTAGATTCTTCAAGATGCTTACCTGATCAGACAAGGATAGAGTTCTTGCATTTTTAGTGATGTTGACATGTAAAACGTTGAATTTATTCTTCTGGCACAAATCATAAGCGATACCAGCGAAAGATGTACTGCCAGTCTTCGGTACCCTGTTGTACACAACTACAAATTCATCATCATTGTAGTTGACAATTTCCTGCAAAACAGAAAAAAGTTTGATCATGAATTTAATCCCTTTTCTTTACTAACACTGATGAGCTGTTATTTTTTTTTAAATGTTCAGATAATAACTCAATAAGTTCAGCAATCTATGACCATTTGTTGGACTTGTTATCTGAGCATTTCCTACCAATGAATATGCATTAATGATCATGTGTGAGTGCATTCTCTTATATATAAGAGAATGCACTGGTTTACAAGGTCAAGTTAATATTGTTAGGCCAATGCATTCAATGAATATGTATGCGAGGCTCGCTATGGGAAACTCGCATATGTAAGAGAATGCATTGGCACTGGGATTTCGCAAAATTTCAGAAAGTTCCAATCTTGAAAGGGTTAATAATGCCATTCCAATGTACATCCACTCAGTAAAGAAAGGGCTGCTAAAGAAATAGATGGTTATTTTGATGCATTCCAAACAGTATGGATGCAAGTTGGTCTGACATTTAGTTTTTGCATTCCACACATAAAAACGTCAGACCAAATTTCATCTTAGATCATGCCATGAATTTCTACTATCGCAAATGCCAGTAGAGATCATATTCAACAAAGTACAAAATATTGGAACATTCTGAAGTTTTGACAGGGAACCTTATACAGTTGAAAAAATAACGTGGGGCAATATATTTCTCAGTTGTTACTAGTATCTGTTCCTAATAATGTACTTCATTGTAGGTGAAGGTCCCAACTCGACCTTTCATGATTTATGTGAATTTGTGAGCGATTTTGCTCTGCATTGCATGCTTACAATTATGGAATTTCACTTGGGTGATTAATTCAATGTTACCTTCACATATAGTGAAGTACATTATTAAGGAACAGATAATAATTAAAAAATAAATTCCCCACATTATTTCTTTGACTTTATAAGGTATTGTACTGGTGGAATATGATATCTACGAGTGTTAGTCAGAGTAGAGATTCATGACATGATCTAATTTCATCCATACTCCATGGAACACAACAAACTCAACATCCATTTCTTATATTTAATCAACTTGCCAAGATCTGAACAATATATAGAGAATAAGATATGGACAATAGGTAGACATATCAATGAACTGTTTTATAAAACAACGGTTTTTGATTGGGCATATAAAAATGAAAAGAAGCTCTACACGTACACCAGTTTGAAAACTAAGGAGAAGTGGACTGTTATCAACGAGAAATCATGATAGCTGAAGTTCAATTTACACCCTAAATCAACCTTCTCTGAACAAATAAGTATTATGCAATATAATAGCCCAGTTATAAAACAATTAGAATGAGTAGACACCATTATAATACAGAAAATACACTTTAAATACATATTAAGTCATAAGTCACTTCTCCCTAGGACAAAAAATAGGGAGAAGTGACACAATTTAGGGAGAAGATATCTCCCAAGTTGCCCTCTCGGCTGGTCCCTGCTTCAAGCCATTAAACAGTTGCACAAAGGACAATAGAGAATAGATCAACTTAATGAACAGTGAGCGAGTTGGTAGGCCAGAAAATGAGATTCCAAGACTAACAAACACAGTTTGTTTAAGGCCAAGAATGTTCAGAAGACAGGAAATTATTTAGAGTTAGGGGACAATAACCAGCTAATTAGACATGTTGATTTAGTAAACTGGACTGGATGTGTGGTCTCATATTGTTGTACAAGATGTCTAGGAAGAAACTGTAGTATTTGGCAGCAACATACTACAGCCCCATCCACTTGGCATTGCTTGTATATATTCATGTGATTACATTGGGAAGAGTTCCATTCTAAAGGTTGTGTCCCCCTTTTAACCCTTTCATGATGGGAGCTGCACTGGTGCAGCAGTAAAGATCCTGAGTCAGTGCATTCTCTTGTGCATGTGAGTCTCCCATAGGTATAGCACTTGTATTATCTTTTTTTCCGACTGTCGCCTACTAATGCATACTTAGCACCCCTCCAAATAGATAATAAACCATTCCAATGTACAGTAATGCCCTAATTAATCGACTGCTTAACCACAGCAGAATTATGTGCTCTCGAGGAGAGCTTTCCGATGAATGGCAACAAGCCATATTTCCGACTAAATCCTGAAAAGTTACCCATAATTCTACTGTGGTTAAGCAGTCGATTAATTAGGGCATTACTGTATATCTTAGTGACTGAGTGGGAGAATCCATTTAGTATAGAAAGGATTAATTAGAAACTTTCCAGATACAGTATATGAATCCCTTGAAGTGGATCCATGCTTTACTATCGGGAGTTGAACCATGTAGCTTCTTCGTTGCTGGACAGACCTTCTTGGCCTAAATTTACTATGCACCTTACTGAACAAGCCACCAAGTTTCACGCTGTCATAGGCCAAATTGCCCAATGGCCAATTTTTTTTCAAAAATGGCAAAAATAAATGTTTTTTGGCCAAAGTTTTTTTTAACCCAAAATTGGAAATCTAATTCAAAAACCTAAATAAATTTTGTCACGGGAGTGACATGAGATTCAAATTTATGATCATCTGCTAATTGATTAGGTGATACAGCTTAATGGGTAACAAAATGAACTGATGGTAGTGCCATGCACTATCAAACAAAGGGCCACCAAATGCAATAAAACAGTAATGAGGATTAACACTTGTGAATCCTTTGTCTGTCATAAGGCTGAATGGTAGATGGTGGTAGTATATTGTCAAGTAACAAAGGTGGGATAAAAGAAGTTCAGACACGGTGTTTGAAGGTATGAAAATAATTATATATAATATTAGATAGGTGGGGAGTTTGGAAATTATTGAAATAAATTTATGCTGTGTGCATGCCTACGTATCTTATACCAGATTCATAAGTTGATACCAGATAAGCTTATAAGCCTTAAGCCATAGGTTGATCTCTATAGATTCGTATCCCAAAGGGGGTCATCAGTGAAATCCACAGGTGTGAACAATGAACAATAGGATCACAGACTCCATGAGAAAATGTGCAGGAAAAACAAACAGTTGTATAATGTACCCCTCTCACAGGTGTGCTGTCTTAAGTTTACGGGATAATGCCGAGCATGGTATTACAATGTTATGTCAACAACGCTCTTCTTACAAAGCAAATAGACAGACAAACGTAAGCACCCATGTTTACTGCAGAAATCTGTGTTCGTTGGAGCACCTTGATTGATCGGATGATCAAAGTACAAAAAGAAAGGAGAAATATTTTATTATATAAACAACGATAATATGTGGTGGTATCAACCCCTTCCATGGCTATTCTAAATTCCACAGTCAACCTTCAAGATGATGGGACCATAACACAGGTTTCTCAACCCCTTCCATGGTGATTCTAAATTCCACAGCGAAGTTACCATCAAGATTAAGGTATTAGAATGCATGTTTCCGACTTCTTATATCGGCTATTCTAAATTCCACAGTCAACCTTCAAGATGATGGGACCATGATACAGTTTTCTCAACCCCTTCCATGACTATTCTAAATTTCACAGCAAAACCATAAAGATTAAGGTATCATCATGCTTATAATAGTGATTAAAATTCCACAGTCAACCTTCAACCTGATGGGACCATGATACAGATTTCTCAACCCCTTCCATGGTGATTCTAAATTCCACAGCGAAGTTACCACCAAGATTAAGGTATTAGAATGCATGTTTCCATCTTCTTATAGACGCGATTCTAAATTCCACAGTCAACCTTCAAGATGATGGGACCATGATACAGTTTTCTCAACCCCTTCCATGGCTATTCTAAATTTCACAGCAAAACCATAAAGATTAAGGTATCATCATGCTTATAATAGTGATTAAAATTCCACAGTCAACCTTCAACCTGATTGGACCATGATACAGATTTCTCAACCCCTTCCATGGTGATTATAAATTCCACAGCAAAACTAAAAAGATTAAGGTATCATTATGCATGTTTCCGACTTCTTTAAATATAGCGGCGATTCTAATTCAACAGTCAACCTTCAAGATGATGGGATCATGATACAATTTTCACAACTCTTCCATGACTATTCTAAATTCCACAGTCAACCTTCAAGATGATGGTATCATGATACAGGTTTCTCAACCCCTTCCATGACTATTCTAAATTTCCACAGTCAACCTTCAACATGATGGGACCATGATACAGATTTCTCAACCCCTTCCATGGTGATTCTAAATTCCACAGCAAAACTATCAAGATTTAATAAGGTATCATCATGCATGTTCCGACTTCTTTAAATATAGACGCGATTCTAAATTCCAGTCATCCTTCAAGATGATGGGATCATGATGTATTTTTCTCTACCTTTTTCATTGTGATGCTAAATTCCATAATATACAGTAATGCCCTAAGTAATCGACCCATTAACCACAGCAGAATTATGGGTAACTTTTCAGGATTTAGTCGGAAATATGGCTTGATGCCATTCATCGGAAAGCGCTCAGGGAGAGCTTTCCGATGAATGGCAACAAGCCATACTTCCGACTAAATCCTGAAAAGTTACCCATAATTCTGCAGTGGTTAATGGGTCGATTACTTAGGGCATTACTGAACATTTACATGCAGTGCAAGTGTGGCCATCTGTCCTTTTGTCCGGTGTCTGAGTTGAGGGACATCTCAATGTGCCACTCTGATCAACATGGTTATTTTGATATAAGCATGTCTGTCAGCTTTTCTAACTGTACATCCACCTGTTTGACTGTAATGTGCTTGCTCATGACTGTTGATGGTTGATGCAGATGGAATGTAAATATTTAAAATCATATATCAACAATGGTGTGTAAAATATGATAAAATATTTTCTTGTAAATCTTACAAAATCTGCCTTACAAATCTTCATAAATGGAGGAAATAGATGATATATACATATTTACTGAAGAAATCTATGTTGATTGGGAGTTCTCTGATTGATCTTTTGATCAAAGTATAAAAAAATAAACAGATATATTTTATATACAAACAATGATATGTGGTGGTCGCAACGCAACCTCTTCCATGGTAATTCTAAATTCCACGGTATGCATGCAGTGCCTGCCTGCACATCTGTGCTTTCATCCAGAATTTATAGATGATTATGTATGAATGTCTGTAAGTTTGTCCAGATGTAAGTGTGTGCCTCCAAATCTCTTACTTGGTTGCATGTACATGTATGCTTGCTTTACACGCAGTGTTCGCCCTGCCGTTAGCCATTTTAGAAAATTGCGAAAAAAAATACAAAGTGGCTAAAATAAATATGCTGGTGGCTAAAAAATATGGCTACAGGCATTTTTCATGTCCGCGGACTGAACGACAATTTATTGTAAACATAAGAAATTAACCGGCTTAGCACAAGATGACTTAACGTTAATTGAGAGAGCTGACGAGAAAGGACGATATTACGGATCTATACTATAGGGTGTCGGTTTCACGCCCTGAGCAATTAGTTAATGGTCGTTTGAAGGTCGATTCTATCACAATTGAGTAAACATAGATTTATGAAATGGCTTCTTGTGTAACAAAAGGGTTTTATTTTATGGTGTTTTGAACTGATTGCAAAATAGTGAAGTCATATATACGCTCAATGCAATAGCTTCTCACATTTCATTGACATTAATGGAGTGGACAGTGTTGAATGGGACAATGAGACTCGCGGACATGAAATTAAAGATGGAACTAAACTTAGACAAGATGCAGTGTCAGCCTGCAGGAAGTTTGTGTCTGTTCTGGTTGATAATTTTAAGGGTAGATTTCGCTGAGGATGAGGACTTGGAGATCCTCTCTAGTTTGACCAAACTGTTTGAGCCGTTAGTGTGATAAGCATATTATCATAAAGCATTCCAAGCGTTTGGTGGATTGTGTGAAACGATGCGCGATGATGACATTAATGAGGAAGAAGGGAATCAGGAAAGTGTGTTGGATCAAAAGGCACATGGACGATATATACAATTATGCGATCAGAAATAAAGAATTCTTTCTGATAGTTAGTAATTTGGCGGCAATTCAGTATTGTGTACCAGTGTCAACTGTAGATTGCGAACAAGCGTTTTCTACCCAGAATCTTATTAAAACGAGGCAACGAAATATACTGTCTGCCACATATTTGAATGTTGATGTTGTATATTGTATTGACTTATAAGTGCTAATAACTTTGAGTAAATAAATGTTTATATCGTATTACATCTTGTGCTAATTTATCCCACAGTATGTGGCTAAAAATTTTCAAAAGTGGCTAACAAAATTGCACAAGTGGCTAAAAAAAATGGCTACAAAGAATTTTGGGCCAGGGCGAACACTGTTTACATGTTGTCATGACTATGTGTATGGTTGAATGGAATTATATGAGAAATTGCGTTTCAATATGGTCATGGAATTTTTAAAGGGAGAAAAATTCAGCAAACTGCAGTGTCTGATAAATTGTTATCACGGTCAAAACCCAAGACCATGTTTGAGTCCTTTGTTTATTAATTATATTTACATTCATTTGAAATACATGAACATTAATTATAGTAATAAAGCTGTTTTACAAAATTCCCTAGGTAGCGCTCCTATTTGATAAAGCAGCCCAATTTGAATAAATATGAAACCCAGTCACCTAAGGAATATGAGGTCATGATAATCACCATCGCATAACTCGAAAGTTATCCCTCAACGATAATGAGCGCCACATAACCTTGATATATATAAGTGAGTAACCCAAATATTAATGAGTTCACTGTACCTGTCATTTGCAGAATGGGGTCGCCAGAGGGTGAATTTAGTGACGCTATCCTGCATAGTGGGCTAGCATCACTAAATTCACCCTCTGGGGACCTCATTCTGCTAAGGCCTTATATTTTCTGGAAAGTTTCTTTATTAACAAATTTCTATAGAAACTCCTTCACATAGATTCTATTTCTTTTTTAGTTCAGTTTCTCTATATCCTCAAATTGGCAGACGACACATTGCATAATCGAGGTTCCCAATGGGTGTACATCACAATATTCACCATCTGATAACTTCAACCTGAGTCTATGTCTCCTATAGCAGATGAGGCCATGCAGAATGAGGTCCCCAGAAGGTGAATTTAGTGATACTCGCTTGCTGTGCGGGATATCATCACTAAACTCACCCTCTGGGGACCTCATTCTACAAATGACAGACACTATAATCAGGCTTGAATGAGCACCACATAACTTTGATATATATATAAGTGAGTAACCCAGATATAATGATAGACAGCAGTTATTACCCATCCACTTCATTCTGAGAAATCTGAACAGACATCTTCCTAATCTACACATTAATCTAACAACCTTGATTTTTGTTTATGAATGTTATACCTGATAATGGCTGCTCGAATTTCCCAGAATTTTTTATTGACATCCGAATCATTTCACGTCATTCTAAGTAATCCCAGACGAAAATCATCACACTCAGATAGCAAAATATCACCCATTTTTGTATGCTTGAACAGATGGCGTAATTTTGTTTATTACTTCTGCCATTTACACTCTGATGTTTATATCCTGCATAAATCTCCCTGAGTGTTTCTGCACTCTGAGACTAAACTCTCTACAGTTACAAATAATGCATGAATATAACATTAAGTAGGCTGTTTTATTCCATGCTAAGTTACCGTATCAAATATACCAAGACAGGGACAAGACCAGAGGTTTCAAATTGGGAGAAATAAATTTTCCCTCTTTTGGTTGTTAGGGAGAAGTGGACTGTTATCAGGGAGAAGTAACAATGGTGAAAGTTCCATTTACACCCCAACATCACCATTCTACATGTACATGTATGATTTAATAAGTATTATGCAACACATGAGCCCATTTATAAATCATTATAGTGAATAAGAACACCATTTATAATCATTATACTTTATATATATGCTGTTGGGACATATGCATACTGGTATGTGAGAGAGAGGTCACTTCTCCCTTGGACAAAAATAGGGAGAAGTGGCACATTTTCGGGAGAAGATGTCTCCCAAGTTGCCCACTAGGCGAGTTGCTTTACCAAGAGTCTATTGTACAGTACTATTGGCATATTTGCAAATTTCCCTCCCCCAATGAAACAGGGTCTGGGGTTGTAAATTTTTATTCCATTTAGAATAAAATAAAAATTTCCCTAGACCCCAGTAGACCCCATGAGAAGTGACACTGAAAATCCCAGAACTTCCATATTAATGATGTAATTCCTAAAAGCCTCTGATTAAATCTTGTAATTTCTTGATCTTGTCGCCACGTTCAAGAATGAAAATATGCTAATAAATACACGAAATACTCATAAACAATAAACAGACTTCATATACTCTGAAAACTTGCCGAAAAGATTGTTTAGCCATTTTCAATGTCCCACACAACAGTGAGACAAACAATCTTTATTTGTGGTGAAATAATTACATTGTATGGTATCTGTTTCAATCTTCTAAATAATTCTTTAACAATCTGTAACAATTGCACATTTAAATTCTTTACCACTTTCACTACTAATATATTGTCAATCAACCCACAATGAAAGTGAAAGGTCCAAGTTTATCACAAACACGTCAAAACATGTCAATGAGTTTTAACTTTTAAAATCATTTCCTGTGACGAGATTTAGATTTGAAGTCAGTCTCAAATGACATGTGCATGGGTTTAAGGGAATCTTAGGTATTTCACAAAATTTATTTCACACCTGTTGATGTGAGGCACATGCATTTAACAGAATTACAGCCATTGAGTACATATTGCTGTAAACCACATGTTGAATACAAGCTCGAACAACATGATGATGTCACCAAATGCAATGGCATACATTATATCAAGGACCTGCATCAGTGATGACCATATATTGACAGTTCAAAGACTTTGTCACAATCTAGCCTGCATATACATGTAGTGTGTCTGTCATTTGCAGAATGAGGTTCCCAGAGGGTGAATTTAGTGATGCTATCCTGCACAGCAGGCTAGCATCACCAAATTCACCCTCTGTGTGACTAATGGGTGAACATCACCAACTTCAACTGGGGAACTTTAATCTGATCCTAAGTCTCCCATAGCAGTTCTGGTCCAAGCAGAATGAGATCCCCAGAGGGTGAATTTGATACTAGCCACCTGTGCGGGATAGCATCACTAAATTCACCCTCTGGGGACCTCATCCTGAAAACGACAGACACACTATTTGCAGCCTTAGCAGTTTATATAGTATAAATAGAGGCCATAGTCAAGGATCAAACTTACCTGAAACAAGGGTGTGGAATAACTAGAAAACACAACTTGCATCATAATCTCAAATCATTCATCAAATTTGTTTGGATGGTGCATAGTTACATTTTACTCAAGCTCTGCCCTTCTGAAATGTTTCCTTGTGCTGTACGTACCAAAGGACTGCACTAAAACATTCTTGATTAACCCTCCCATGACTGGAGCTTCCTGAAATTTTGCGAAAACCCTGTGCCAATGCATTCTCTTATATATGTGAGTCTCCCATACGAAGCTTCGCATATATAAGAGAGTGCATTGGCCTAACATTATTTACCTTGACCTTGTTAGCCACTGCATATGCTTATATATGCGAGGTTCCCTTTGGGAGACTTGTACAAATAAGAGAAGTGCACTGGGACAGGATCTTTAATGCTGCACCAGTTCAGCTCCCATCATGAAAGGGTTAAGATATTCATCATGTTCTGTCTATATATTCATTTATAAACTCACCTGAACATTTGCTGATGATAGGTGTCTTCTGGCGAATTCGATGTTATCTAACTGTAGCTTAGCAACTGTTCGTTCTGAAAGTATAATGGAACAGGATTTAGTCATAGGATGGAGACTATCAACATCAAGCCTGAGTTTAGTGTGCATGTCATCCCACATAGTGGGCTAGCATCACTAAATTAACGCTCTGGGGACCTCATTCTGCTTAGGCCTCATCTTCTCTGGAAAGTTTCTTTATTATCAAATTTATATAGCAACTTAGATACTATTTCTTTTTTAGTTTAGTTTCTCTATATCCCCAAATATTTTATTATATAAACAACGATAATATGTGGTGGCCTCAACCCCTTCCATGGTGATTCTAAATTCCACAGCGAAGTTACCATCAAGATTAAGGTATCTTAAGGTATCAGGATGCATGTATATGACTTCTTATATCGGCTATTCTAAATTCCACAGTCAACCTTCAAAATGATGGGACCATGATGCTCTTTTCACAACTCCTTCCAATGCGATTCTAAATTCCAGTCAACCTTCAAGATGATGGGACCATGATACAGTTTTCTCAACCCAACCCCTTCCATGGCTATTCTAAATTCCACAGTCAACAATGAAGATGATGGAGCCATGATGCACTTTTCTCAACTCCTTCCATGGCTGTTCCTATAGGGAGCCTTGCATATATAAGAGAATTCACTGGCTTATAACTTCTAGGTAAATATTGTTAGGCCAATGTATTCTTTTATATATGAGAGGCTCCATATGGGAGACTCGCATATATAAGAGAATACATGTACATTGGCAAAGGGCAAAGGGTTTTCGCAAAATTCCAGGAAGCTCTAGCCATGGAAGGGTTAAAATGCATGAATAGGCAGTCCCTAACATAGCCGATGGTGGTACAGGACTACAGGTATGACATCTGATCAAACTCTAACTTTTCTGACAACTGGGAAAAGATGCTGTTCTATTGTGGTATTTGGAGTAGAAAAAACAATAGTGATATAATAAAACCTCCCTCCAGCTTCATAAACCATCTACTTGTATTTGCTGAACTAGAAAACATTCTCCTTGGTTCATTGAATTCCCTGGCCATACCTATCAGCCAATATAAACAGATAGACTATGCTACATTTGCTCTCTCAACTTTATGAAAAACTATATATTGATTCAGGGAATTACAAAGCAAACAAACACTATACTCATGGATGGTGCATGTTTCCACTGTTACTTTATTCTGCTCAATCTTTTATTATCAATGTATATTTAAGACAATGCAATCCACTTGTAAAGTTTTTTCAACAATATGACTTTCCAATTGTCAGAACAATGAACAATCTATCTGTTTGTGACAGTGTTAGTTGCTGTGAGGTACAGTAATGCCCGAAATAATCGACTCCTTAACCACAGCAGAATTATGAGTAATTTTTCAGGATTTAGTCGGAAATATGGCTTGTTGCCATTCATCGGAAAGCTCTCGGTGAGAGTATTTATAATGTTCTGAGGGCAGGGCCACTCCCAGCATCAAAGGGAATGGTTTCCTGAAAATGGCATAAAGAAAATATTTACATTTACATACATGAACATATTCATCGCAGAATAACAGGTTTGGTTAAAAAAATTCTGATATAAAATTTGACAAATTCTTTCTTAATGTGAAACACTCCGGTAGGGTGATCAAATAGAAATGGAGAATAATCTTGTTCAAATTAGTTGTTTTACAAATATTATATGTAAATTGACAACACATACCATCATTCTTATGCATTAATTAAATGCAGTGACTGTCGATGGTGAAATCGTTTTCGTTAGTTTATTGCCGGCAGATGCGTCCCGAATCGAGCAGTAAATATTTACAATTGAGAATAGTTCAGACAATGTTTTCTATGGAGTGGTACGATCGATTTGCTTGAGATTTTCGGTGATGTTAGTAGAATGATACATTCCTCCAGTTGACATAGCACCTGAATACTAACTTATCAGTTTCACGCACCCGAACAAGTGCATAATATGTCTTTAACCCCTTCTAAACTATATGGATTCTCCCACTCAGTCATAAAAGTATACATTGGAATGGTATATTATTCATCTGGAGGCGTTTTCAGGAGAAATAAACAGACGACAGATAGTAAATGCACAGAATGAGTCCTATTTATTGCAGGGAAATGTTTAGAAAATGAATATTTCCTACATGACAACTACTCATCAATATTAGTAGTAGGATTTGTTATTTTTTAGGTTTATTGCATGGCCATATCACAATGTCACGTTTTATTAGTGGAAGCAGAGGGATAATTTCCTCGAGAAATCATTCCACTGTATGTAGTAACTCGGACCATAGTATACAACTGACAAACTTGCCCAGATACTTACTAGTAGTACATGAATCAAGTGCTTTGCATAGGTCACGGCTTATGATGGCCCGATACACTATGCACCTAGTCGATCATGCCATGAATCTGTACTCCGGCTTATGCTAAAGAGATCATATTTCACCAGTACAAAACTTAAAGAGCTTTTTGATGTTTGACAGGGAAGTTTATAACATTGAAAAAAACAGCGCAGGTAATATATTTCTTAGTTAATATTACCTGTTCCTTAATAATATATTTCACTGTAGGTGAAGGCCCCAACTCGAAATTGCATGATTTAAGTGACTTTGTGAGCGATTTACAATCTTTTACAGTCTTTTACAATTATGGAATTTCTCCCAGGAAATAATTCAATGTTTATTGCAATTATGGCTCACAAAAAACATGCAGTCTGAAGCTGGGACCACCCCCTACTGTGAAGTAGATTATTGAGGAACAAGTTTGAATAAAAAAATATATTCCCTGCCTTGTTTGTTCAATGTTATGAAGTTCCCTGTCAGAATGAGTCAGAACATGAAAATGTTCCCATTGATCTCTACCGGCATAATCCGGAGTAGAGATTAATGGCATGATCTATACACAGGTCCCCAGAACAAAAATTGACCCCACCCCCAATAATACTTAATCCTATAGGATTAAGTATTATTGGGGGTGGGGTCAATTTTTGTTCTGGGGACCTGTGGATCTATACATCTACTAACTGCAGCACCATTGCCCTAAATTGGAGGCAGTTAGAGAAATATGTTTTCATTGTATCTCAACCTGATCAGGGCTTATACCAGTAGTCTGATAGAGTCTAGTAAATTAAGAAAGTGCAACAGACTGATACCAAAGATATGCGAATCATTGTGGCAGAAACCACTGATAAGAAATTAATGTGGCCCTGAAGCAGATAGAACAGAACTGATACGCACATATATTAATTATTGATTGCTAATTAAACTTCTCAGATAGCTAATCTACTTTTATAATTGCAAAGGAAAACAGAATGGATGAAGATAATATTCCAAAGCAGCCCAGATTGTTAGGATACTCAGGAGAACAATCAACATTTTAATAGGTTCCCAGAATACTTTATAGATGAGGCAACACAGATAAGTCAACAAAAAGAGAGGTAACAATACTTTTGTCCTGGTATGATGTTTTTTGACACAGATACAAAGACACCATCACTAGTAGTAGTGATGAAAATTCAATTCGCAAAGTACCCGGTATGTTTTTCAGCAGGATATTGGCAATACTGCCTTAATAACCCTTTCATGATGGGATCTGCGCTGACGCAACATTCAACATTCAAGACCATGTGCCAATGCATTCTCTTATATATGCGAGTCATAGGTCGCCTCGCATATATAAGAGAATGCATTGGCTTAACAATTTTTTATTAATTTTTCTTACATTCTTTAACAATTTTTCTCATTTTTTCTTACATTCTTTAACAATTTTTATCTTTTTTTATAATTATTTCTTACATTTTATAATCATTTTTCTTATACTCTTTTAAATTTTATCCTTTTTTATCCTTTTTTCTTACATTCTTTATCAACGTATTATCATTTTTTTCATTTTTTCTTACATTCTATAACAATTAAAAAAATAATATAAAATTTGTTAGGCCAATGCATTCTCTTCGATATGCTAGGCGACCTATGGTCGACTCACATATATATGGTAAGAGAATGCATTGGCACAGGGTTTTCACAAAATTCAGAAGCTCCCATCATGAAAGGGATAATAATATGAAATTTGGCATGTGTCCATTAATTGTATTTAATATAATAGTACATTTACAGAAATATGTTTCTGGGGTTTCTCAAACTGCGCCAAGCAAAGTATAAAGCTGTTTGTACAAATAGGAATTTTTTTCAAATTTTTCAAATTTTTTCTTATACACATTCTAACACATTCTTTATCAATGTCCATTAATTGTATTTAATATAATAGTACTATTTATAGAAATATTTTTCTGGGGTTTCTCAAACTGCGCCAAGCAAATTGTAAAGCTGTTTGTACAAATAGAAAATTAAGAAAGGCCAACAGACTGATACCAAAGATATGTGAATCATTGTGGCAGAAACCACTGATAAGAAAGTAATGCGGCCCTGAAGCAGAATAAAGATAGAACAGAACTGATACGCACATATATTAATTATTGATTGCTAATTAAACCCCTCTGATAGCTACTTCTACTTTCGTAATTGCAAATCACACATGTGGAAGAATTTGTCCCATTTAGTGCGTAACCTCAAAATAATTACATATCTTGTAAGTACTATATTGATCAAGGCCGCAGCATTTTATGTTCAGAATAATGGGAAAACTTAATGTTTACAAGTGGATAACTTCTCGATATAAGTTTTAACATGTTTCCTCGTATGTGAAATGGTTCATCGATATTGCAATAATTGCTGTTTTGTTGCAGCGACCATGAGTTTCAAGGATGCTTTTCACTGAAGATATTATACCCAATTACAAGTTCTATTAAGAAAGCAGTGGTAAAAGTGCTAAAGGTGGGTTATTACGGCATGTGGAACGATTCTTTCTTATCAGTAATTTGCACTATTATTTTTCCCAGACTGAAAGCTCATGAAAGCTCCATTCACTTCCAGGTAAAGTACCTCATTTGAATCTAAGTCACCACTTTGACTTTGTAAGCCCATCTACCAAGTCTGAGTTTAGTGCGCCTGTCATTTGAAGAATGAGATCCACAGAGGGTGAATTTAGTGACACTATCCCACATAGCGGGCTAGCATCACTAAATTCACCCTCAGGGGACCTCATTCTGGTTAGGCCTCATCATCTCTGGAAAGTTTCTTTATTATCAAATTTCTATAGTAACTTCTTCACAAAGATTCTATTTCTTGTTTAGTTTAGTTTCTCTATATCCCCACATTGGCAGACGACACATTGCATAATTGAGGTTCCCAATGGGTGTACATCACAATATTCACCATTTGGGAACCTCAATCTGAGTCTATGTCTTCCATAGCAGATGAGGCCATGCAGAATGAGGTCCCCAGAGGTTGAATTTAGTGATGCGGGATAGCATCACTAAATTCACCCTCTGGGGACCTCATTCTGCAAATGACAGCCACACTAATACTTGATATAGTTTGGTTTGTTTGTGGTTTATGGTTGTATCAGCTGTCAGTCAGTTTTATATGTGGAGGAAGGACCACGCAGAAGGAGATTTTCACAAGGAAATCACTTCACCACATGTAGAAATATCCGGCCCGGCCCCATTAAATACCTACTGTGTAAACGTATCCAGACCCATCAATCAGGTTATCCTCCAGTTGCATGAATTAAATACATGCTTTAACCCTTTTATGATGGGAGCTGCGGAGCATTAAAGCAGTGCAGCATTAAAGACCCTGTGCCAGTGCATTCTTTTATATATGCACTGGCTTACAAGGTCAAGGTAAATATTGTTCAGCCAATGTACTCTCTTATTTATGCGAGGCTCCTTATGGGAGACTCGCATATATAAGAGAACGCACTGGCACAGGTATTTTGCAAAATTTCAGGAAGCTCCAGTTATGGAAGTGTCAAAGACCCTGTGCCTGTACATTCCATTATATATGCGAGTCTCCCAGTGAGAGCTTTCTGATGAATGGCAACAAACAATATTTCCGACTAAATCCTGAAAAGTTACCCATAATTCTGCTGTGGTTGAGGAGTCGATTATTTAGGGCTTTACTGTTCTATGAGCAGACAGACAGATCACACTAAGGAGCTACCGGTATATGTTGAAATGGTACATGTACATGTAGCTACCGGTAATGACCCCTGCAACTGAATCAATGGGAATCAAATAACTATAGCCACATAACATTCAGTTCAAATGATATTAGTATATCTTTACTAAATGGATTTTCCCTGCATTGGTGGGATGTTCAGGTAATATAAGCAGACAACAGACAGACGAACAAGCCTTGAAATAGTGTGCCTGTCATTTGCAGAATGAGGTCCCCAGAGGGTGAATTTAGTGATGCTACCCCGCATAGCGGGCTAGCATCACCAAATTCACCCTCTGGGAACCTCATTCTGCTGAGTTGTAAGCAGAATGAGGTCCCCAGAGGGTCAATTTGGTGATGCTAGCCCACTATGCGGGGTAGCATCACTAAATTCACCCTCTGGGGACCTCATTCTGCAAATGACAGACACCCTATTTCAAGGCTTGCAGATGAACAGATAATACAAGTGCAGGAGGATTCCATATAAAGAAGTTTAACAAATGTCCCATGGTTCCTATTCACGGACAGGAAATGTTCAGATACTAAGATATACAAATGGCCTATGGTCGTTTGTTGAACTTATTATCTGAACATTTCCTACCAAGTCAGTGAAAATTGAGAAAACTTCAACCCTTTGATTACTAAATAGTCATTGACGAGTAGACAGTCGTTTGTTGAACTTATCTTCTGAACATTTGATAACCGAATTATTCGTCAATGTGTATTTAGTAGTCAGAGGGTTGAAGTTCGAGTCTCATATTTCACATACTTGAGATTGTTTTGGAGCCTTGTACTCACTGACATGGGATTAGTTTATTAGACCTGCTGATATACACTGATTACGGGGAGCAACATATTTAGAATGGAATGGATTATCCTTGAATATTAATCTTGTCAGGTGGCCTATTAATCGCGGAGTAAACGATTAGCAGTAGATGTCAGCAATATCATCCATAACTAACCCTGACAGCCCCCCTTCACTTGATTAATTATATACTTGAGGTGAATTGGTAAACTGCCACCACCAGCGGAAACTACAGGGACGCTGACATCACCCCACCCTGGACGTCCCTGTAGCCAACTTCATGGTCCAGGCGGAAATGATCATTGAATCACCTGATCATTTCACTACACCAAAGACTCCGGAATACCATCAGCCGGAGACTTCTGGATCATATGCGTCGTCCCTTTCACCAAGAACAGCTGAAATCTTGCGGCTAGCACAAGAACAAATCGCACTAGCACAACGGGAAAGGGAGGATCGGCGAAGAAAGGAGGAAGAAAGAGATGCTAAGGAAAAAAAAGAAAGAGAAATTTTATCAGCAGAGAAACATCCAAAGAAGCGACAAAAGAAAAAGAAATAATTGAACATCAAAACAAAATTGCTAAAAAAATTATTTATTTTTTTTGTGTATTTCGTAATAAAAGCTGAAAATGAGGGGTTAGGGAAAGGGCCATTGGGCCCTTTCGAAGATCCCGGGGTTAGCCCCCCAAATCACAACTCCGCGTAAACTGTCCTCTATTCTTTATTCTGTTGGTAAACTGTCCTCTATTCTTTATTCTGTTGGTAAACTGTCCTCTATTCTTTATTCTGTTATAAACTGTCCTCTATTCTTTATTCTGTTGGTAAACTGTCCTCTATTCTTTATTCTGTTATAAACTGTCCTCTATTCTTTATTATGTTGGTAAACTGTCCTCTATTCTTTACTCTGTTGGTAAACTGTCCTCTATTCTTTATTATGTTGGTAAACTGTCCTCTATTCTTTATTATGTTGGTAAACTGTCCTCTATTCTTTATTCTGTTATAAACTGTCCTCTATTCTTTATTCTGTTATAAACTGTCCTCTATTCTTTATTCTGTTGGTAAACTGTCCTCTATTCTTTATTATGTTGGTAAACTGTCCTCTATTCTTTATTATGTTGGTAAACTGTCCTCTATTCTTTATTCTGTTATAAACTGTCCTCTATTCTTTATTCTGTTGGTAAACTGTCCTCTATTCTTTATTCTGTTGGTAAACTGTCCTCTATTCTTTATTATGTTGGTAAACTGTCCTCTATTCTTTATTATGTTGGTAAACTGTCCTCTATTCTTTATTCTGTTATAAACTGTCCTCTATTCTTTATTCTGTTGGTAAACTGTCCTCTATTCTTTATTCTGTTATAAACTGTCCTCTATTCTTTATTATGTTGGTAAACTGTCCTCTATTCTTTATTATGTTGGTAAACTGTCCTTTATTATGTTGGTAAACTGTCCTCTATTCTTTATTCTGTTACCAAAAACTTTTAAAGATGGTGTGTTTTGTAAGAGAACTTTTTTTTTTACATAATTAGCCCTTAACCCTTTACCCAACAAACCGGCCAAATAGGTCGCCTCGCATATATAAGAGAATGCATTGGCCTAAAAAAATGTGTTTAATGTGTTAAGCCAATGCATTCTCTTATATATGCGAGGCGACCTATGGTCGACTCGCATATATAAGAGAATGCATTGGCACAGGGCCCTTCTGTTGGGTAAAGGGTTAAACCTGGCCTCATATTTTTTTAGTAAGACACACGTGTATTATCATCACACCCAGTGACGTAAGAGCTTAGCACAATGATATTGATGTCAAAGCCGGAAAGTTTTTTATTACATGTATGTTAATTATAATATAATTATGATATTCAATTTGTGTTGGGCTATTTAGTGTTGACTATGAGATAAACATGGGTGATAATGGTGGTTCAACAATTTTGTCAAAATGAAATTTTAGACATATTTAAAATATAACTATATTTAATCTTGCAGGTGTCTTTACTTCCTCTTTGGTTGTGATAAGGAAATCAATAAACTTTTTTTAACATCAGCCATTTCGAGATCAATTTTCCTTGCGGAAATGTGTATTATGTGATAAAAAGGATCTCAAATTTGTAGAAATTCTATAAAAAATTTATTAATCTCATGCACTAAAATCGATTTGAATTTAGTGCAGTCAGTTAATAAATTTTACATAGAATTGCGACTCATTAGAGATCCTCTATGTATAGTTTCAGAAGTATAAAATAATAATTCAAAATCTTTTGTCTGATGCTGATTGGTATTTTATCGAGGCTTTGTCATTATGTGTATACACATGCTATGTATGTACATACTAGACTAGTAAAACACTGGTTTTGTGCAAACTGCAAAGAGATTTCAGATACTAACGAAACAATCGCACATTATTGTAATAAAAACTAGCAAATGATCAATAAATATATAGGAGATATGGCACAGTAGCATGTTATATTTACGCCTCCGAAACATGCCGAGCATTGCTCTTTGAACATGCCTGGGACTATACAACACACAAGGCGCCTATTTTTAGAAGCAAATTTTATTTTTGAGACAGTGCAAATTTTTTTGGGATTGGGATTGGGATTCTAACCCCAGCCCATGATGGCGAGCGTGCCTTGCGACTCAAAGACCGACGTCATGGGCCGGGGTTCGTATCCCACCCAATCCCAAAAAAATTTGCACTGTCTCAAAAATTTAATTTGATCAATAAATAGACCAACCAATTTTTGTATGAATGAAATATGTCCACCGAGACTGTAATATGTCCTTCATGTAACCCTACATGTAACTCTAACCCTAACCATAGCCCTAACCCTATTAAACCCTAACCCTAACATATATGGAGAATGGAGGGTGGTGCGTGGTTTCGTCTATTCTTACATGAAGGATATACCAGGAATTGCATGTCATGTGGGAATTGCATGTACAAAATTGACAAATTATGTCATTATGATTGTTTTGAATCATTACTGCAACAGATTTGAGTGTTTCTCCGAACTATTTACATGCATACTCTCTTGTTTGCTTGCAACATTGATTCGATTGGAGATTTGATGTGATTTCAAATCTTCTGCCAAAATCAATTTGAAATGAAAACCCTTGATTCGTAGAGCCGTACCGCAAGGGTCAAGCCAGGTAGCCAAAACACCTTTTCGTAAAAGCTGGGTACCCAACACACACAAAAATAGGCGATAATGACCCCATCAACTGTCCTATTAGAGAGTTATCCAGATTCCTGTATCTCAGCAAGTTTGTCGATTGAATACCATTAAAGGGTAGGCGGTTTCTGCATGCATCAGCATAATTTGCCAGTGAAATTAACCCTCCATTATTAAATGTGACAGTGTCATTATATGGCCACAGCTGCTGAAAGAAACATAATAACAAATCCAAAACTAACCATCAAACACTAGAAACATATTTAAAAGGAGGTCTGCTGTGCCGTTATATTTAATGACGAGCTAATTATCACAATTCGCTACACAAATCTATTAAGATTCAACTCACAAATTCCTAATTTGAGAAATTCTCATGAATAATAGATGGGAGTAATAATTTCATCTGGGAGCCTTGAAGCAGTAGAAGAAAACAAATTCTATTAGACATGTGCAGCAATACTACACAGGGCAGCAATATTCCATTGATATATTAACAGATAGAGGAGCCTGCAATTAGTGTGTCTGTCATTTGCAGAATGAGGTCCATAGAGAGGGAATTTAGAGAAGCTATTCTGCAGTGGGCTAGCATCACCAAATTCACCCTCTGGGGATCTCATTCTACTTAGGCCTCATCTTCTGGGAAGTACCTATAGTTTCAAATTAACATTGCTTTTAGTAACTTTTCCCCTTCTGTTCAGTTTCTAAATCCTCTAATTTGCAGAAGATAAAATGCATATTCGAGGTGAACATCACCAACTTCAATTGGGGAACTTCAATCTGATCCTTGGTCTTCCATAGCTGTTGAGGCCTAAGCAGAATGAGGTTTCCAGAGGGTGAATTTGATATGCTAGCCCGCCATTGCGGGATAGCCTCACTGAATTCACCCTCTGGGGACCTCATTCTGCAAATGACAGACAAACTATTTGCAGCTTTACCATTTGCAAGGAACAGATATCTGCACTTATCAGGAATCAAAGCAGATTTACCATCACTGGATGGCCAATGATGAATTATGCATGTTACTGACTAAACCCAAGGGGTAGCCCCTTCCTTAGGGCAACCTGCAACTCTTTAACCCTTTCGTGCCAGGGGCCGATCTCCGGCCCTAATTTACGATCTGTAAAAAAAAAAATTGGGTTGAATTTATTTTGGGTATGCTTAAGCATGCTATAGCAAATTTAAAAACAAACTGGATAAAACCTTAGGGGCATGTTATAACTCAAAACTATCACCAAGTATTCAGAGTAATAATTTTGAAAAACGTAATATTCCCTGGCACTAAACCTACAAAATACTGAAAGAGTTAAAGAATATAAGAAAAAATTATTAAAATTGTAAAAAAAATTCAAAAATAATAACAAATGATGAAAAATTGTTAGGCCAATGCATTCTCTTATATATGCGAGGCGACCTATGGTCGACTCGCATATATAAGAGAATGCATTGGCACAGGGTATATCGGTTGATACAAAAATCGGACCTGGCACTGAAAGGGTTAAAGCATTGATCATACATTTTCTGAATTTGCCTCCCAACCTGCAAGCATGCTTCAAGCCATGGCCCAACAAAACACAGAAATTCAGTTCAGCAGTGCATACTGCAAACTTAATACACTACAACAGGTGCTTATACATGTACCGGTACTTAATTGAATCAAATTCACTTCAGGAATTGTACTGATGTCTTTTTTAAATTATTCTGTTGACCAGGCCTGAGAATATGGTGTGGGACATTTGCAGAATGAGGTCCCCAGTGGGTGAATTTAATGATGCTACAACCTACAGTGGGCTAACATCCCCAAATTAATTGTCTGAAAACCTCACTCTGCATGGCCTCATCAGCTATGGGAGACCTATACTCAGATTTAACCCTTTACCCAACAGAAGGGCCCTGTGCCAATGCATTCTCTTATATATGCGAGTCGACCATAGGTCGCCTCGCATATATAAGAGAATGCATTGGCTTAACACATTAAAAATTATAAAATTGTTAAAGAATGTAAGAAAAAATGGTAAAAAGTGTTAAAAAAAGATTTTTTTTAGGCCAATGCATTCTCTTATATATGCGAGGCGACCTATGGTCGACTCGCATATATAAGAGAATGCATTGGCACAGGGCATAACTGTAACTATCACAATGTGGTCAAGGAGCCGGTTCCAATGATATCCATATTTGTATGGTTCTATTGAGACAGACCGAAGATATTTTAGGCTGTTGAAGCTTTATTTGGCCGGTTTTGGCCGGTTTGTTGGGTAAAGGGTTAAGTTCCCAGATGGTGAATATTGTGAAGTGCATCTCGATTATGCAATGTGTCATCTGTCTATTTTGGATATGGAGAAACTAAACTAAAAAATAAAATGATTCTTTGCGACTTTGTGAAGAAGCTTCTAAAGAAACTAAAAATCTTGTTGATTTCATAAATACAGATACTTTCCAGAGAAGATGAGGCCTAAGCAGAATGGGGTCACCAGAGGATGAATTTAGTGATGCTAGCCAGCTGCAAATGTCTGGTACCATATTCTCTGGCCATTATCTCAAGTAATATGGTTACCAAAATGAAAATTTCAACGGAGTACATGCTACATGTAGATTAAACTTTTGGACCTCGTTGCATGCATGTTTGGATTATGAGGGACTTTTCATTCTGCCGAACATTTGAACTCCTCTATTCGCTTATGAATAATCCAATCAAAGCTTGTTCTCAAAAGAAAAAAAAGGCCAAAACAAAAATCTCTATCTGCCTGAATTTTTACCAAGGAATGGGAAACAATTAAGTTTTTTCATTTGGCCTTATTGGAAAATCAAGCTAGCATAAACTGTAACACACTTCCTAACATTTCATTCATACTATTCTACAATCTTCACTACAAATGCCACTTGAACATGCATGCAGCATGACTTTTTGTTCTGCAAACATTTAAGGTTAGAATGGAAACAAAGAAACCCTCTATCCACCTATGAATAATCCAATCAAATCTTGTTCTCAAAAGAAAAAAAGAGAAAACAAAATTTTCTGCTTGCCTAGTTGAATTTTTTTGACCAACAATAAGTTTTTTCATTTGGCCTAAAAGGAAATATCAAGCTAGCGTAAACGGCAGCACACTTCCTAACCTTTCATTTATACTGTTCTTCGCTACAAATGCCACTTGAACATGCATGTAGCATTATAAATGAAACTTAAATGTCAATGCGAGTGCAACAAGTCCTTGGACTATGAATGGGGGAGGTTTACTTGACCTATAGTTGTTTTAGATCCATTATAAAATGGATTTCGTTGGCTATTGTGATAGCAACATTCTCTTAATATTTCCATAGTCTGTATTCTGCAAAGAATTCTTCGCAGTGAACATTTCGTACTGGACTCGAACCATGACCGAAGTTTTAAAGGGCAAGTCAGTAATCCCAGCATCATAACAGAATGGTTGTTTGGCATTTATAACATTACAATAGAGACTTTGGTCACTCGAATGGGTTGTCTATCAAATATCAAGTTTATTATTTTTCATTATCCTAATCGATTCTTATGGTAAGGTACAGTAATGCCCTAAATAATTAACTCCTTAACCACAGAAGAATTATGGGTAATTTTTCAGGATTTTGTCGGAAATATGGCTTGTTGCCATTCATCAGAAAGCTCTCACTGAGAGTTTTCCGATGAATGACAACAAGCCATATTTTCGACTAATTCTGCTGTGATTGAGGAGTCCATTATTTAGGGAATTACTGTAGTTAATTATACAATCCTACACTGCCCTACATGGCATTTCCTAGAGTATTAACAGGGATCTACTGGGACCATGATCCTACAGTAGCATGAAGCAATCTACTGATAATAAAATAATCACTTAATAATGACCCACTGCTTACCACTTACCCTTCCATGACTGGAGCATCCTGAAATTTTGCGAAAACCCTGTGCCAATGCATTCTCTTATATATGTGAGTCTCTCAAAGGGAGCCTTGCATATTTAAAATACATTGGCCTACAATATTTACCTTGACCCTGTAAGCCAGTGCATGCTCATTTATATGCGAGGCTCCCTATGGGAGAGTGACATATATAAGAGAATGCACTGACACAGGATCTTTAATGCTGCACCAGCATAGCTCCCACATTGAAAGTGTTAACAACATCACAACAAGAACATGCATTGTGGACAGTAAAGTAACTGCAGAACTGGCTAAGAGAGAACTATGCCTTGACTTGCATTCACACTTTGAGAATAAGAACTATGCCTTTACTCTTTCATGACTGGAGCTTCCTGAAATTTTGCGAATCTTATATACCTGTATGCAAGTTTCCCATTTCCCATAGGGAGCCTCGCATATATAAGAGAATGCAATGGCCTAACAATATTTACCTTGACATTGTACGCCAATGCATTCTCTTATATATGCGAGACTCCCTATGGTAGAATCACATACCGTTTTATAAGAGAATGCACTGACACATAATCTTTAATGCTGCACCAGCGCGGCTCCCACTGCGAAAGAGTTAACTTGCATTCACACTTTGGAAATTAGAACTACTAGTATGCCTCAACTTGTGTTTATACGTTGGGAGAAAGGTGCTCTAAAGTATTGGACTACCCTGTATTTTTGTATTTCCTTTTCAACACAACTGTATTGTAGTGGTCTACATATCTGCTGCATACACCTCAAGCAAACCAAAGTTTCAAATTAAACCGCCCAGTTGATTCTGCGTTGGTTGATTGGTTAAATTGTTATCTGACCTGACCCTTTGACTCATCCCACCAATCTTTCTTCTTTGTGGAAACCTATATTTCTTAATCTTATTAACTTTTCTCTTCTCATTTGGGGAGGTGTGTGGTAATAACAGTAATAACCTGGTATACAGAGATATGATGAACAACCCTCTATTACGTTATCAGCCCTTGACTTTGAATTGCGCTTCTAATAAGATGCTGGCTGCTAATAATTTCCATGGGGTGGTTTTTATATATTTAGATTTTAGACATATGAATTATTTTGTCTAAAAATATTTTATTCACATTCCAGCATCAATGCACCAAACTGGTTAATTTCCCACAAAAAATTCAAATGCATGAACATATATACATGTACCTGTATAATAAGAACCAGATAATACCTGAAGTACAAGGTATCCTCCAATTTATTAAATCACAGACATTGTTTACTTTAGAAAAGTGATAGCAAGAGGCTAAGATAGAGCTCTATAATGATAGGTAAACAAAAAAAGTTGTGAATGGGGTCCTGGTTTGAGTGCCACCCACCATTCAATAACATGCACACAGTAGGAGATAACTCCAGTTGGAGCTCAACATGCTAACCCTTTATTTACCAAATGGATTCTCGTCTCAGTCATAAAAGTATACATTGGAATAGAGCATTATTCATTTGGAGGGGTGTCCAGGAACATAAGAGCAGACAACAAAGATAGGGATTCCTATTTATTGGTGTGAATTGTTCAGATAATAAGTTCATGAAATGGCCTATGCCCATTTGTTGAACTTATTATCTAAATATTTCCTAAGGGAACCACAAGACCAAGCCTGAGTTCAGTGTGACTGCCATTTGCAGAATGAGGTCCCCAGAGGGCGAATTTAGTGATGCTATCCCGCATCAGACTCAGATTGAAGTTCCCAAATGGTGAATATTGTGATTTACACCCATTGGGAACCTTGATTATGCAATGTGTCCTCTGCCAATTTGGGGATATAGAGAAACTAAACTAAATAAGAAATTGAATCTATGTAAAGAAGTTTTTTGTGGAAATTTGATAATAAAGAAACTTTTCAGAGAAGATGAGGCCTAAGCAGAATGAGGTCCCCAGAGGGTGAATTTAGTTATTCTAGCCCGCAAATTACAGCACACTAAAGTTGACTAAACTCAGGCTTGCACAAGACAATGAGTATTCAGCAAGCCTTGAAATAGTGTGCCTGTCATTTGCAGAATGAGGTCCCCAGAGGGTGAATTTACCCTCTGGGAACCTCATTCTGTTTACACCTCAGCAGAATGAGGTTCCCAGAGGGTGAATTTGGTGATGCTAGCCCGCTATGCAGGGTAGCATCACTAAATTCACCTTCTGGGAACCTCATTCTGCAAATGACAAACACATTATTTCAAGGCTTGGTATTCAGTAAAGAAAGGAGCTAAGGTGGATTGTTGACTGGTACCACAACCCTTTAATATCTGGATATGCCAATGGGTAGTCACTTGATTCCCAATCATTCACTTTAGGATAGTAAGTGGTTATTATCTAAACATTCCTATATTTAAAATGAGACACAGAAATTATGTGGGCTGATCAGGTTCCTCTGAATTTTTGACAATGTCTTGTATAATGTGTTATTCGAAAACAAATAGAAACATTAAACCTGATTAAATCTGTAATTTATAAATTGAATCTGGTTTGATTATGAAACCCTATTGGAATGCACAATGAATCTAGTGGGACATGATGGAAAATACTATGATCCTTTGCCCTTGGTCAAGCTCTGGGAAAATCTCGCTCGGGTGGCAATAATATACCAAATTCCCCATCAGGATGAATTTTGGGCTGGAGTTTGTTACAATATATCCCCCTTACCCTTTGCTGCTTCCCTGCCTCTGGGCAAGTTCTGACTGGTCCCGCTGCTGGAAATCGTACATTGAGCCATTTTCACGGACAACTACATATTGATTTGATAATGAGATTCCAAAAGGCTAAATAGGCATAAAAAGCCTGGTGAATAGACCCAATCATAATAAAATGACAGCCTAATGGGAGGAGAATCGAGCTTCTTTATAAGTACATAATTTTGTTATTTAGTATCAATTTAGTAAACAAACTTCAGGTGGAGTGTGGAGGGGGTAATATAGGAGAGGTTCATGTAGATGTGCAGGGGAGGGAAGATATCATAGCATGCCAATAACAGTTAGGGTCTGATTTATGTATAATATACTGGGGTGGTAGGTGAATGTATGATGAAGATGAAGGTGAAAACAAATTCAGGTGGAATGTGGAGGGGGTAATATAGGAGAGGTTCATGTAGATGTGCAGGGGAGGGAAGATATCATAGCACACCTGTAACAGCTAGGGCCTGATTTATGTATAATATACGGGGGTGGTAGGTGAATGTATGATGAAGATGAAGGTGAAAAAAAATTCAGGTGGAATGTGGAGGGGGTAATATAGGAGAGGTACATGTAGATGTGCAGGGGAGGGAAGATATCATAGAACACCTGTAACAGTTAGGGTCTGATTTATGTATATAATATATGGGTGGTACTGGGTGGTAGGTGAATGAATGATGCAGATGAAGGTGAAATAAATTCAGGTGGAGTGCTGAGGGGGTAAATAGGAGAGGTACATTTTTAGATGTGCAGGGGAGGGAAGTTATCATAGCACACCTGTAACAGATAGGGTCTGATTTATGTATATAATATAAGGGTGGTAGTTGAACAATTGATGAATATGAAGGTGAAATCAAATTCAAGTGGAGTGTGGAGGGGGTAATATAGGAGAGGTAGATGTGCAGGGGGAGGGAAGATATCATAGCACACCTATAAAATTTCCCATAATTCTGCTGTGGTTAAAGGGTCATATACTTCGGGCATTACTGTAACTGAATTATCCTATTTATAATGAAAGAATTGGTTTCCAGTGTTATAAAATACACTTCAGTTACAAAAAAGGAAAGGGCTAAATATGCAAGTTTC
Source organism: Siphonodentalium dalli (assembly GCA_032622095.1). Taxonomy (NCBI): domain Eukaryota; kingdom Metazoa; phylum Mollusca; class Scaphopoda; order Gadilida; family Siphonodentaliidae; genus Siphonodentalium; species Siphonodentalium dalli. The sequence continues at coordinate 45,412,755 of CP136069.1, read as the reverse complement.
AAAACAGTAAAGTAATATCAGAAAATGCCTATCAGATTAACTGTAATGTAAGGATCTTGGGTGAGAGCATAATGAGGGTTAAAGTTCATTAAGATGGATTCAAAAGAAGGCAGAAATGCCAACACATGAAGTATGAGCATAACGATATGGAGACAAACTGTGAATTGTAATCTGGCAATCAATGGTTTGTAGAAGAGAAAATCAAATAAAACGCACAATGAAGACAAACAGATTTTCTAGGTGGTGAATTTTTAATGACCGCTCTCAGCAACTTGAGACAGAAATCATTAGCAGTGCTCAAATATTGGGAATATTGAAAGGCCTCCGGGAGCAGGTGACATGGGGCTCACCATATGATGATGATGATCCCTGTCAAACTGACCATGAGAACACTGACTTCGATTATAAAATAGAAATTTTAGGTCTAGGCCTTTGACCAGGTTATCCCCATCAAGCATGGAGCACATACCGGTACATGTACTACACCCAGTCGGTAGCCATGAGGTAGCGTACTGGCTCTTGTGCTAGCGGACCAGGGATCGATGCAGGGTCAGGCTATTCTGACAAAAATCAGAACTCGGTCAGATACCAAGTTTGTCTTGCCCCCAAAATAAGTCCAGCTATAAAGTCCAACAAGGGCCATAACCTTGGTGGGTAGTGGTAACTGAAACATGTGGTACATTTATGTGGAATTCCTCCGCTTCCACCATGCTGGTATATCACCATACCAAAGGACATCAAAATCTGTCCACTGGTGCATAAGTCAAGAAAGCTAAACATTCACATGGATCAACAAACACATGGACATACACATGGACAATGTGCAGACGGAATAATAACTTTGAAAATTGCTACATGTACATATACATTTAATGGGACCAGAATGTACTGCACTTTAACCAAGAATACTTAAAATGTATGTTCAATGAAGACTTTACAACATCCTCTTATGTGCTAGATCATGTCATGAATCTCTTCAGTAACTCTCAGCTACCCACGTCGAGATCATATTCCACCAGTACAAAGCCTTGTAACTTTTTAAAGTTTTGACAGGGAACCTTATAAAGTCGAAAAAATAACGCGGGGAATATATTTCTTTGTTATGATCTGTTCCTTAATAATGTACTTCACTGAAGGTGAAGGTCCCAACTCGAAATCTCACGATTTAAGTGACTTTGTGGGCAATTATGCTTTGCATTATGTACAATTATGGAATTCTCCTGGGTAAATTAATTTAATGTTGATTGCGATATCAGCTCACAGGACACAAAAACACAAAACATTCAATTTCGATTTGCGACCTTCACCTACAGTGAAGTTTATTATTAAGGAACAGATAATAACTAAGAAATATATCCCTGAGTTATTTTTTCGACTTCATAAGGTTCCCTGTCAAAACTATGATCTCTACGGGTGTTAGCCAGAGTAGCTCTAGATTCGTGACAAGATCTACTTATGTGCCCGAGTTGTACTTAAATATGACCCCAATTTTCTTGGGTTGATGCCAACTTGATGGGTTATGAAGACTGAAAGGCTTTTGGCTTATAATAGCTCATGAAATCGGCCCAAGGTAAAATAATACCTGTGACATCTGCAAGTTGTACAGAAATTTCACACAATAGAAATCCATTGAATGACAAGTAGATAATAAGCCAACAAGATTTATACTATCTGATCAGGAGGTAAAGCCATATTCATATGAAATGGATCTCTTTTTCAATGATATATGTATTTGTGTAATTTTATCCCCCAGGGGACCCATTTCAGTGGTAGCTGTGTGGTAGATGATAGATATTATGTTGTGAATTGTGGATTTCTCCCTGTAATTATAATGGATGAGTTTTGATGTGTGTGTGTGTGGTACTGTGCTATTAGATATATAAAATATGTTCACACATTGCTGTACCATTATAGGAAATGCCTACATGACATAATTTTGCTTTGGATAATAGTGATCTCATTAAAAAGGACTCAACTACAGTAATGCCCTAAATAATCGACTCCTTAACAACAGCAGAATTATGGGTAACTTTTCAGGATTTAGTCGGAAATATGGCTTGTTGCCATCGATCGGAAAGCTCTCACTGAGAGCTTTCCGATGAATGGCAACAAGCCACATTTCCGACTAAATCCTGAAATGTTACCCATAATTCTGCTGTGTTTAAGGAGTTGATGAATTAGGGCATTACTGTACATGTTATAAATTTGGTTTTTTAGATATTTGAGGACTGATGAATGGAGGGAGGGGGTTATATAGTGGTGTTTCCACTGCTGGGCCATATGTCACAAATTTGTCAGTTTAATTGGTGGGAGAATGTGTAGCTTCAGCTTTCAACCTACATACACCATTCACTGGGAAATGACTTCATCACACATAGAAACTACGAACCCTGATATATTTTTTAGCAACAGACAAACTTGTCAAGATACATGAGTCTATAGAATAGACACCCTGTACAAATGCATGTATTTACACTGCGAAAAGTGGCATTTTGAAGGCTGTGCTGCCCCAGACCTGCTTTGGAGACCCTATCCTTATGATCATAAAACACTCAAACTCAATAGCGGTTACCAAACTTAGACTAAAGAGAAACATCTCAAATGATTAGGGTAAAAGTCTGGCACAAGTCGCAAACAAGTCATTTAATTAGTGTGGTTAGAAGCTTGTGACAGCCAATCAAGGCGATCAATTTCTGAGCCAATTGAATCGTTACATATTACCCCAGCCCTTTAGTTCGCAGAATAACTAGTATGATTAGGGCAGCCAATCATTGCCTATTAGCAAATATATCGTAACCAATCAGTGCTAATGGTTGGTGCAATAAGCCCAAAGAATGGGTCGCATATGTTATTAATAAGCATGTTTCGTGTAGGTAATGTCTATAGAATTTATTGGTATTCATCAAGGCCAAGTATCAGAGTTAGAGAAGGCTTCTCAAGTTATGCTGTAGGATTTTGGCATGGTGGCATCATGGCATGTTTAGGTGCAATATGCCCAGGTGAAATGCAAAACCCCAACTGCAATATGCACAGTCCTGGATATAGTGTGTCTGACTTCTGCAAAATGAGGTCCCCCGAGGATGAATTTAGTTATACTATCCCGCACAATGGGCCAGTATCACCCTCTGAGGATCTCATTCTGCTTAGGTCTCATTTTCTGGGAAGTACGGTATTTATAGTCTCACATTAATATACCGGTAGTTGTTAGCGGTATAGTTACTTTTTCCCTTCTGTTCAGTTCTATATCCCCTAATTTGCAGAAGATAAATTGCATAATCAAGGTGAATAATGGGTGTACATCATCAACTTCAACTGTCAGCAGGCCTTCGATTCTGTAAAATGCAGGAGTGTGGTTGGTCACTCGCCTAACCTGAAACCCAGGCGTGTGATTTTGGTGGATATTTCGGGGGTATAAAATGACAAACGAAGACTCAAAATTAAATCAATTTTATCACCATTGTGATTCATCTTGTACACATGTATTCTCCACATTGAAGTAATTAAAACTCCATTCTCGAATTGCGTCGTAATGCTTCCGTTGGATGTAAGTTGTTATGAAATGCGGTCAGAGACCATGTAACCACGTGAGAGTTTCCTGTTGTGTGAACTCTATCGATATTTTTAAAAATAATGTTTGATTGCCCCGAACTCAAGTTTCAATTTCTATTCATCTTCACCGCCCATCGGGGCGGCTTCATTTAGAACGCAACACAATCATGGTACCAAAATTACGTTGCATTAGTGTGGGGTGCACGGTGGGATTAATTTAAATGTCATGTTGGTAACAATATCTAGCCGAGAATTACTCAGACCTACATACGAATGCGACGACATCGCTAAACGCACCTGACTATAATAATGTTCTAGCGCATGCGCAAAACTTAAAACAATTACTTCCGTCGTATACGGCATGTCTGTCAGTCTTCTCCAGCAAACAAGGTTGATCGTTATTATAAACCCTTTTTCAATCGTGCGCCTAATATCGCCGAGGAGTGTGATTAATTACTCGCCAAGATTTAATTTCAGGCGTGCTATGGTGCGCGAGCGCGATCGCACGCCTCATAATCGAAGGCCTGACTGTGGGACTTCAATCTGATCCGATGACTCCCATAGCAGCTGAGGCCTCTGTGGGCCTCATTCTGCAAACATCATACACACTCTATCCAGGCCAGTACTGATCAAAATCAGACTCAAATGGCTCCGAATTACTGAGTCTATTAACCCTTTACCCAACAAACCGGCCAAAACCGGCCAAATAAAGCTTCAACAGCCTAAAATATCTTCGGTCTGTCTCAATAGAACCATACAAATATGGATATCATTGGAACCGGCTCCTTTACCACATTGTGATAGTTACAGTTATGCCCTGTGCCAATGCATTCTCTTATATATGCGAGTCGACCATAGGTCGCCTCGCATATATAAGAGAATGCATTGGCCTAAACAAATCTTTTTTTACCATTATTTTCTTACATTCTTTAACAATTTTATAATTTTTAATGTGTTAAGCCAATGCATTCTCTTATATATGCGAGGCGACCTATGGTCGACTCGCATATATAAGAGAATGCATTGGCACAGGGCCGTTCTGTTGGGTAAAGGGTTAAAAGAAATTAGGTGGGTTTTCATTACCACCAGCAAGAATTAAGTCAGTGTCAGCCAATCGAAACATCCGTGCATCATTAAAGCGATACAGACAATTCCTGAACTTTTCCAGACTTGGCTAAGTGGGAACTGAGGCGTGACAGTTTATACATTGGCTTCATTATCAGTTACATTAGCCTTTATCTTCTAAAAAAAAAATCCTGTGATATTTTCGACATATGCATTCTACCTGCGTGCTTCAAAAGGGTTAACCCTTTACCCAACAGAACGGCCCTGTGCCAATGCATTCTCTTATATATGCGAGTCGACCATAGGTCGCCTCGCATATATAAGAGAATGCATTGGCTTAACACATTAAAAATTATAAAATTGTTAAATTTTTAGGCCAATGCATTCTCTTATATATGCGAGGCGACCTATGGTCGACTCGCATATATAAGAGAATGCATTGGCACAGGGCATAACTGTAACCATCACAATGTGGTCAATGAGCCGGTTCCAATGATATCCATATTTGTATGGTTTTATTGAGACAGACCCAAGATAATTTAGGCTGTTGCAGCTTTATTTGGGCGTTTTTGGCCGGTTTGTTGGGTAAAGGGTTAATCAAGGATAGTTTTGTAATTCAGTGACTTTTCAAGTTCAGACAATCAGCAGAGAGGGTGGATTTTTTCCAGAAATTTTTCATAGTGAAGTACAGGTAAAGAAAGGTGTCTGTTATCCATAACTTTTCCAGGCATGGAAACTATCATATGAATCTGATATGGCATTAGTGTAAACATATTCTATGGCAATTATAACAACGCAAAGGGATTGAGACACAAGTTTTTCAACTTACAGAATAAGGCTCTCTCCCTACACAAATTGACACACAAAATTAACATAAAATAAGGATTACACACAAATATGACAATTTATATGCATATTATCAACAAAAACATGTATGTAATTTTTATTTAAATCTTAGCTTTCATTTATGTGGTTCATATCTGGGGGCGATTTGGCATCGATGGACAGATGTTTGCACATAATACACTAATCCTAGTTGTTTATGGTATCTGATGTCTGACAAATATATTTAGCTTTTTACTTTTGCTCTCAATCTGGGCTAGATAAACTAAAAGATACACTCAATTGAATAAGAAAATTAAAATCAGCAAGTTTTTGTCCTTGTTAAGACATGAAGGTGACCTGGGTTTATTTTTGTGAGCACTGAATCCCATAAACCTATCATTGCTTAGCCGATAAGGATGATGTGAACAGCCTCATGTTACTCATTTTATACACTGCCTAACATCATAAAACCCAAACAGACTGAAGAATTCTTGAAGTCTGGTGATAAGCCAGTTTTAGCTTACAAGATTTACTGATAAGAAGTGGATGACTGGAGAAAAACCAGAGTTCTGCAGCACAACTGTTTCCTCTGACTGTATGTCAGTTTATATACACACCAGTGTTAAGGTGTGATTCCCATGGAGTTCGTGGCAAAAAATATGTTAGCTTATCTTGTTGAAGGTTAAAAAGACTGGTTAGTTTAAACAGTATTTATTCCATGAATAAAACAACAATAGGAATTGCATCAAAATTAGTAAATAATATCATGGACCGATTCCACATCAAGCATTCGACATCAAGCGTTTGGGCTTAAGTGAGTTGTTTCCCAGGGAATCAGTTTTTATCCATATCACCTACATGTAGCGAGAGAGTGATGGTCTGCTTTATAGTCCTACAATATACAGTAATGCTCTAAGTAATTGACTTCTTAACCACAGTAGAATTATGGGCAACTTTTCAGGATTTAGTATGGAAATATGGCTTGTTGCCATTCATCGGAAAGCTCTCGGGGAAAGAAGTCAATTACTTAGAGCATTACTGTACCATTTCAATTCAGATGTGACTGTTGGTTCATGTAATAATAATAACGCATCACATTCAAAGGGGTTTCATACGGTAGAATTGTTGGTTGTTGTTGTTGCTGCTGAAAATGTTGATGGGAAGAGATACCGGTAGATCATCAGTAATGATAATAATATGGTATAAGTCTGAGTTAAGAATAAGAAAGTACAGTAATGCCCTAAATAATCGACTCCTTAACCACAGCAGAATTATGGGTCATTTTTCAGGATTTAGTTGGAAATGTAGCTTGTTTCCATTCATCGTAAAGCTCTCATTGAGAGCTTTCCAATGAATGGCAACAAGCCATATTTCCGACAAAATCCTGAAAAATTACCCATAATTCTGATGTGATTAAGGAGTCAATTATTTAGGGCATTAGTAATGCCACATTTCTGTAAGATAAGAAGAGAGGTGACTAAAGAAACTAAGAATAACATAGAAAGGAGTAGTTATATCACATGTAGGGTGACTGGTTGGAGTTGCACTAATATTTACTTACACATATGTACAAGAATTATTGAAAATTTTCACTCCCTATTTGTTCTGTCAATCTATGATAAAATATTTTAAAATTTTTAATCCCATGCCTCCTCTTTCATCTGATACTTTTATAACTTTCAAACAAATAATTAGCGTATAGTGGTAGAGTATGTCAATTACAGACCAAAAGTTGAAATTTGTTCATAATTTCATTAACACTTTGGACTCCCCAACCCATAATTCCACCACATGGAAGCTGGAAAACTTAAAAACAAGTCGGAAAATTCTATGAGAGTTGGGTACAAATTTAGCCTGGTCCAGGAAGGTTGATTTAGTTGAATAGATTTATAATAGACACAATCCCCAGCCTCCTCAGATATTAAAGACCCTGTCAGGGCTCAAAATATGGTGCTTGACATTTGCAGAATGAGGTCCCCAGAGGGTGAATTTGGTGATGCTAGCACACTATGCGTGATAGCGTCACTAAATTCACCCTCTGGGGACCTCATTCTGCAAATGACAGGCACACTAAACTCAGGCTTGGCTCTCGCTGTGTTTTCCTCATGGTACTAGTACAAAGGACTGCAATGGCTGTATGTTGGTCTAATGAGCCAAACACCTTACCAACTGAGCCAATAGGGGGCCCCAGACCCACCAAGAGATCCATAAGTGATTAGTTAGTACTGTATAGACCACATGCTTAAATGAATGGTAATGCTGAAAACAGACAGCTTTCGTAGATATAAGAGGACCACCAGCTGATAGGGTATAACACATCAATGTTCAGTGAAATTACACCCAGCACCGGGGTTAAGAATGGAAGAGATTATACTGATGGCATTATCAATGTGCTAATTAAGTCATTACCGCAGTACAACTAACAATGAAATCTGTACAACCTCAAAGTGCTCCCTCACGGCGGTACACTTCATGGTGCAGATGTTGCTTATATCACAGGTTGCTGAATAGTATATCAGACTAGTGTTTCACATACCCACTATACCCAAGAGGTGTATTCAAATATATGTTCTTCTACCTGTATGTTCGTGAACCTCTAAGACGTGATCTACAAACAGGTTGTGAACATGTTCTTGGCACATATTGTTGATACAAACACCCAAGAACGGAGTGTATAGCTCTGTTGGTTTGTGGGCAGACCTTTGAGCTACATCTCCACATGGTCAAGGGTTCAAATCTGACATAGGCTGGGCACACTGTTGGATTGGGAGCTGATGCTAAATTTCCGTCCCATGTGCAATGTGCGTTTGTTAAAGATCACTACCGTGGCAAAAAAGGGAGATTCAGCGGAAAACAATCCTGGACAAATTGAGTTGTGGATCTACTCAATCCCAGAACGGCCCTGTGCCAATGCATTCTCTTATATATGCGAGTCGACCATAGGTCGCCTCGCACATATAAGAGAATGCATTGGCTTAACACATTAAAAATTATAAAATTGTTAAAGAATGTAAGAAAAAAATGGTAAAAAGTGTTAAAAACAGATTTTTTTTTAGGCCAATGCATTCTCTTATATATGCGAGGCGACCTATGGCCGACTCGTATATATAAGAGAATGCATTGGCACAGGGCATAACTGTAACCATCAGCATTGGCCCTCAATCTACAGACCGACAGAGAACTGACCAGGAACATGCCCATGGTTCTGGATTCTAACTCCCCACATTCGGGGAGTAAGAATCTAGACCTGCGAGCATGATGTCACAGTGTTCTGGGCACCTGGTCTTGGTAACCTGTCATTTGTGATCATAGACAGCACATATAGCAAGGATTCTAATCTAATAGGGCCGAGATTATGTGGAAGGCCAGAATATTTGGTCCATTTTATGATTTTGGGTGGGTGACACCAACTGTAGGAGGCAGTGCCTCAGACACCATTTTCACCCTCTGGGGACTTCATTCTACTTATGCCTCATCTTCTGGGAAGTACCTATTGTCTCAAACTAACATTGATTTTAGTTATTTTTCCCTTTTTTGAGGAAGATAAAATGCATAATTGAGGCGACTAATGGGTGAACATCATGATGTACCAGTGAACGATATTAAAGAATCTTAGCAATACATAGACTATAGACACCAACTTAGACAAATAAATTGCATCATAAGTTTGTACTTGTATAGTGCTTGGCACCATACAACCCTCTCCCCTCCCACAAGAGTGGGACCGGTTAGTCAGTCGGTAAGTTGCATAGTACATCAGACCAACAGAAGAGGTCCAGCAATGCAAAGCTTATTTGATTCCCAGTACATGTAACATACATGTATACAAACAAATGAATTGGATTCAAGTAACTACTTACAAGCAGGTAGTAAGTTAATATCAAGACATTTATAAAGCTGTCACCAAATTGGCAAATAATTATCTAATTAAAGTTGGGTGGATTCAGCAGTTATTATAATGCCTCAAACCAGATCCACATTAATACATTACATAAATCAGAGCAAATAGATATTTCAGAGTAGTTTAACCCTTTCTATACTAAATGGATTCTCCCACTCAGTTGCAAATGTATACATTGGGATGGTCTATTGTTCATTTGGAGGGGTGTTCAGGATAAATTAGCAGATGACATTCAGATGAAAAGATAATACAAGCACTGAAGGATTCATATTCATTGGTAGGAAATGTTCAGATAATAAGTTAAACAAAAAAACTTTTTGAACTTATTATCTGAACATTTCCTGAAAGAACTACTGGGTATTGTCAATGAGTATTTAGTATAGAAAGGGTTAATTAATTTTAACAAACTTTCCAACAAAGAACTCCTGATACAGTAATGTCCAAAATAATCTACCCCTAAACCACAGCAGAATTATGGGAAATTTTTCAGGATTTAGTCGGAAAAATGGGTTGCTGCCATTCATCGGAAAGTTCTCGGTGAGAGCTGTCCGATGAATGGCAACAAGCCATATTTCCGACTAAATCCTGGAAAATTTCCCATAATTCTGCTGTGGTTAAAGGGTCATATACTTCGGGCATTACTACACAAGACCAAGTCTGGTTTTAGCGTGTCTGACATTTGCAGAATGAGGTCCTCAGAGGGCTAGCATCACCAAATTCACCCACTAGGGACCTCATTCTGCTTATGCCTCAACTACAATGGTAGACCTAGAATCAGATTGAAGTTCCCAGTTGAAGTTGGTGATGTTCGCCCATTAGTCACCGCCATTATGCAATTTTTCCTCTGCAAATTAGGGGATATAGAAACTTCCCAGAAGGGAAAAAGTAACTAAAAACAATGTTATTATCATATTGGAAATGGTTCTAGTTGAAGCTGTTAGATAATTGATCATCGATTGGAATTGGCCTAAGCAGAATTGGGTCCCCAGAGGGTGAATTTGGTGATGCTAACCCATCGTGCGGGGTAGCATCACTGAATTCACCCTCTGGGGACCTCATTCTGCAAATGTAAGACACACTAAACTCAGGGGTGTACAAGACACCTATGGTTAGAAACAACATCTCTTGTTGAAAGTTTGTCATTTTAAGCTTGTTAAAAGCTCGTTATCATAACATAGATGCTTCCCTTGGCATTCTCTCTGGCCCATCAACAGCCAGGTAAATAACACTCTTAGAATTACCTGTAATCATGGATGTAAGAGAGGAGCAGTAGCCTACACAGAGAGGCAAACAGGTGGTAATTCTATCAGAACTCTATTCACTGATCTTGTGTCATTTAAGAATCATTGGGAGGGAGGGGCCAAATTTAAGCTTCCGCATAATAGCAAATATTGCCCAAGATCTCCACCAAAGCAAAATATTCTGGCAACTTGTCTTAATATTTTAATTACAGTAAGGTTTAACTATATTTTTGTATTGTGGCAAGTAGGTGATATTTTCATTATCTTTGGCATTGCTAGGTCCCATCAAGCAGTTTTGTTATTTTTGACAGAAAATGGTAGGTGTAATCATATATATGTACTTTGGCTTCCTTGAACAATTTGTCACTGAGTTATGTGTATGCCCCTTGGTTTGCACACACAAAACGCTTAATTTTACCCATTTGTTTTACTAAAATTGACCATTTTCATAGTATTTTAACTGAAAACACAAAAAAGAGCTAATTAATACTCTTTAGCCTTACAGATGCACAATATGAATTAACACTTGCAATGTACTATTTCCTTGGCTTCGTGGGTAAAAAATATTTGATTCGAGTCGAGGAACCCACCCATCAAAGCTCAGGGTGATCAGATATCGATGTTTGAAATCTATATTTTTTCACCACTGATATTGTTAAGTGGCCAAGTAATCAGCCGACGAGAAGATGGCCACAAACCAAATGGCCTACATGTATGAAGATGGAAAACCCTAAAATCAAGTAGCTTTTTTGTGTCAGATATTTGACAAACCAGCAAACTTTTGTTGAACAAAATGTTGATAAATAACATGTTTTGGGCAATTTTATACTATAGTTGACTGTGGTTAGCATTATTTTTGGGCAATTACTCAATTCTGATAACTGAAGCGTCATTTCAAGAAATGTTGTTGTTGGAATCTGATGATATGGGGACCATCAAATCGGAGTGAGTACCTTTAAATGCACTGTTTCTAATCTGATATTTAAAATTTCATGTGTTTTCATTTTAATGTTAATATTTAAAAATAGAGGAGACAATGTGAATGCAATTTGTTCCCATGATCTGTTTTTGGGTGCTAAAAACTTCAATAATGCTCATGGTAATTTATAAAAAAAAAAAAAAAAATGAATTTCCAAACTCTCTGGATGGAAAAGCATGGAATTCCACTTAGTGCACTCAACTGAAGTGCAGAATTACCAAGCAACAAAGGCATCCTGGTGATATCATTTTCACACTGATTAAATTTGTTCAACAAATAAAGTCCTATTTTTCACAGACATGTCTCCCTGGCAGGAGATGACAATGGTCGATAGTTAGCAGTAATTGATGATCTCTGTCAGAGAGCTGTTATCAATAACCACTCAGTCACCACCGGGAGGCGTCTCATTAAAGTAATATGGTCAACAACGCTCCGAGAATCCTCAAACATTTTCAATAATATTTGAGAGATTTGAAGAGTGACCGAGTGTGTTCATTAAATTCTGATTTAGAAACTAGCATTCAAGTTTACACAAGGTTACTTCACAATTTACCGAAATTCACTCAGTCAATGCCGTGAGTCATTTAATATGGTCAACCACGCTCAGAGAATCCTTGAAAATTTACAATAAGAGTTGTTTCCTAGGCTAAAAAGTCTAGAATCTGCACAGTTGCATACCCTACTGTACTCTACACATATAACTTCAGTTTACAATTGGAACTTAGTCCATTATCATGGCAAACTTTGGTTGGCTCACGATTAAATTTGATGATTATCAAGATAATCCTTGTGCAGTTATCTCAGTAGTCTTTGGCATTCAACAACAATTTTTTGCTGTCTGCAGACTTCCACACTGTGACATTAACCCTTTACCCAACAAACCGGCCAAAACCGGCCAAATAAAGCTTCAATAGCCTAAAATATCTTGGGTCTGTCTCAATCGAACCATACAAATATGGATATCATTGGAACCGGCTCCTTGACCACATTGTGATAGTTACAGTTATGCCCTGTGCCAATGCATTCTCTTATATATGCGAGTCGACCATAGGTCGCCTCGCATATATAAGAGAATGCATTGGCCTAAAAAAAATCTTTTTTTAACACTTTTTACCATTTTTTCTTACATTCTTTAACAATTTTATAATTTTTAATGTGTTAAGCCAATGCATTCTCTTATATATGTGAGGCGACCTATGGTCGACTCGCATATATAAGAGAATGCATTGGCACAGGGCCGTTCTGTTGGGTAAAGGGTTAAGGGAATATTTGTCTGCAGCAATTTGTTTCAATTTTGCAAAAAATATCGGAAGGCTCTTAAATTTGCCTCCGCTAAAAAAAATAGCCGATGAAAATTTCTTTTTACCCAGGCATTAGCCTCTGTTCAGCCAATAGCTGACGCTGATGTTCATGAAATTCTGATTAAAACACTAGCATTCAAGATTCCACCAGGTTACATGTACATCACAATTTACTCAAATTAACTGTCAGCACAACAAGGGAGTCATTAACACTTTCTTTACTAAATCGATTCTCCCATCAGTTGGTATAAAAGAATACATTGAAATGGTCTATTATTCATCTATAGGGGTTTTCAGGAAAAATAAGCAGACGGCAGATAATACAAGTACAGAAGTTTACAATTTACTCAAATTAGCTCAGTCACCACTGAAATGTGAGTCATTACAGTACATGTAATATGGTCAACCACGATGAGAGAATCCTCAAACATTTTACCATGCTAGCTGAGAGAATCCTCAAACATTTTACCATGCTAGCTGAGAGAATCCTCAAACATTTTACCATGCTAGCTGAGAGAATCCTCAAACATTTTACCATACTAGCTGAGAAAATCCTCAAACATTTTCAATATTAATAAAAGGTCGCTGACGATGTGTCCTCCAAAAAAGTGGCTTTTTTTTAACTCTGTCAAAATTCATCGGACCATGACCAAATTTATACTTGAAATTTTAACCACATACCAAACATCAAGAGATTCAGTTGAATTTTAAAAACAATCAGATAACCAAAAGTAAAGATATCATTCGGAAACCAAAATAATCAAAAAATTTTAAGTCGACAAGGACCATAACTCCTACAAAAATGGGCAGACCAAACCCATATTGGAACTTGACCTGTATTTGGATCCAATCACACAAACTAAAATTATCATCTGCCAACCTCAAAACGACAAAATTCTAAGTCGAAAAGGGGCCATAACTCTAGCAAAAATGGGCGAACCGAACCCATATTCGAACTTGACATGTATTTTAAGATCATAAACTCACATACCAAATTTGGTTTCGCGGTCCGATAGCCCAAAAATAAAGTTCTTATCCAGAAACATTCTGCTTAGGCCAATTCTAATCGATGATCAATTATCAAAAATATTCAACTGGAACCATTTCCAATATGATACAGTAATGCCCTAAGTAATCCCCGAGAGCTTTCCAATGAATGGCAACAAGCCATATTTCCGACTAAATCCTGAAAAGTTACCCATAATTCTGCTGTGTTTAAGGAGTCGATTACTTAGGGAATTACTGTAGTATCCCATGTACATGTACATGATGTTGCAAGAATGTTTTCCAGTAGCTCTAGACAGTTAAATAAGGAACAATGCTGTGTGTTTATCATCAATAAGAGATATGGTTAGGGATGGAGCATAATGTGTAATCTTACTCAAACTCTCTATTAAACATGTCTTCATTAAAGGCTTTGGTAACAACTGTACACCATTTTTCATTCCAAGCTATTTACCATGTACATGTATCTGGTTTGAACAGTTGCTTGATATAAACAATGACTAAATTTCATTTCACACAAGGCATGCTACAGATTGTCTTACAACAGGGCATCAGTATCTCTTGCAACTCAAACCTCAGCAGTCAGGCTTACATAGACTTAAATGTATTTTAAAATATCTTATATTTAGATAACTTCTAATTTGTCCTTTTTTTCTTCTTTTTTTTTTTTTTTACGATATCTTGATAATTACACATTTTCTTTTGACGCTTTGTTAACATTTTAATATTTTGTACAGCATGTAGAACATTACCTCACAGCATGGCTCAAGTGATATACTCAGTACCTGATCAATACAGCAAGAGATAGTCAGACTGATAAAACTGTCAATGTGATTTTGCACAATCTCTCCCAAAGAGGCTCCACAAATTTTTGATAAGGATGCTTTTTTTCCTTCTCAGTCAATTTGCTTTGAACAATTCACTGATAACATTGTCAAAGCTTGTTTCATGTGAGGCATGTTGCAGATTTGCTAACACCAGGGTACCCAATGTGTGCCACAAACTACTCCTGATTAAACTGTCTGAAAATACCCACCTGAAGGCAGTGATACAAGCCAGATACATGGCACAAACAGACTTTACCAACATGCTTTTTTTATATCTATGTTGGCAAAAGAGTAATTACAACTGCAAAAGAATCTTCTCTAAATACCAAAGCTTTCTGTATAAAAAATATGCAATTTGGGTTGGGACTATCAGTACTTTATACAAACCAGTATACCTACCAAACCATAAAGAATTTTTTAACCAATTTTGTCAATATTTAACTTAAAATGTATTCTATAAAACTGTGAATAATTTGAAATACCTTTGCTATTGTTTCATTACATTGCATAGTCAAATTTTTTTAATAGCAGTACTTTTGTTTTCCTTTATATATGGCACAAACCTTGAAGCCTTTTTTCCCATATCTTTCTTGGTTTTGATAGAAATTCAAATGGCAGAAGAGTAATTACTACTTCTGGAGATTGGAGAATCATCTCAAAACACTGGAGCTTTCAAACAATGTATAAAATACACACAATCACAAGAAGGACTATCTAAACTTATCCACCATACCATAAAGAATTTTTCAACCAATTTTGTAAATATTTTTCTGAAAATGTACTTTGTGAATAATTTGAAGTATACTTTTATGATTGTTGCATTACATCGCATTGTCGATTGAATTTTGAATTCCCTTACCTTTGGTTTCCTTAAACAATGGTGTGAAGATTGTGCTGTTCATCTAATTAAAACACACTGGAGGTAATGCTTGCAGATGGCATGCGATGCGGGCAAATCGCAAAATTCGCAGAAAACGCTGCAGTTGAATTACATGTACATCGATGTCCTAATCTGGCATTTCGGAACCGTATGCAATATGATGCGTACATTGTGAATCGGCTATTACAATGATGGTATAGAACGAAGACACTGGAAGCATAGCAGTTTTCAGTCTACATGTACATGTACGTATGGTAGGACAGTATTGGACTGTGATCATGCACTGTTGTACCATGCTGTCATTCTTCACAAAAATACGCGAATAACCTGAGAAACAATGAGTTCAATGCCGTACATGCAGAAAACGCCCAAGACGCCATGCGATCTGCCATGTGGAAAGGTCTTGATAAGGATGCTATTTTTCTTAAAGATAATTTGCTTTGAACAATTCTCTGATAACATTGTCGAAGCTTGTTTCATGGGAGGCATGTTGCAGATTTGCTAACACCAGGGTACCCAATATGCCCCGCAATCCACTCCTGATTAAACTGTCAGAAAATACCTGGGACTGTGACAGAAGCCAGATACGTGACACAAACCATGAATTTGATGTTTTTTTCCATTTCTTGCAGAAGAGTAATGACTACTGATCACTACTGCCTGAGAATTGACTCAAAATACCAGAGCTCTCCTCTTTCAACCTCCATATAAAATACATGTATCATCACTAAATTAACACTATGGGTACCTCATTCTGCAAACGACAGACACACTATTTGCAGGGGAAGGGGAATATCAAAACATAGATACTGGTACCAAACAATTGAGTTTTCACCCAATTTTGTCAATATTTTCTGAAAACTCACTTTCTGTGAATTTAAAAGTATTTTTATATGGTTCCTTTCCAAAGCGTAAAACATTAGCACTGCTTTCGATTTCATTATATCATCTATTTAATGATCGTGATGTCTTTGTAATGTGTAGAAACTTATAGGTTGTATGGTGGGGGCTAGCATGCAATTTGGCAGAATATGATCTCTGTGGTGGCTTGACGAATTCCAATTTCATCATTCAGTACATGAGAGGCCATGCAGAATGAGGTCCCCAGAGAATGAATTTAATGACGCTATCCCACTCTGTGGGGTAGCGTCACTAAATTCACCCCCTGGGGACCTCATTCTGTAAATGTCCCACACCATAATTTGAGGCCTGCATGTCCAATGTCATGACTTACACCAAGGTACAGTAGCAGACATTTCAGTTGAATGTAGTTGATGTGTACTGAGAATGATTAAATTGTAAAAGTAATCTCATTTAACCCTTTACCCAACAAACCGGCCAAAACCGGCCAAATAAAGCTTCAACAGCCTAAAATATCTTCGGTCTGTCTCAATAACACCATACAAATATGGATATCATTGGAACCGGTTCATTGACCACATTGTGATAGTTACAGTTATGCCCTGTGCCAATGCATTCTCTTATATATGCGAGTCGACCATAGGTCGCCTCGCATATATAAGAGAATGCATTGGCCTAACAAAAATCTTTTTTTAACACTTTTTACCATTTTTTTTTACATTCTTTAACAATTTTATAATTTTTAATGTGTTAAGCCAATGCATTCTCTTATATATGCGAGGCGACCTATGGTCGACTCGCATATATAAGAGAATGCATTGGCACAGGGCCGTTCTGTTGGGTAAAGGGTTAAATTCTCTAACACATGTTTATTACTTGACAATCACACCAACTGTCTTGAGTGCAGTTATTAGGCATTGTTTATGTGGTGCAGTTTTCAGGTTTTCTAACACCAGGGTACCATAATATTCCTGCCAACCAACAGTAATTAGAGCTTATGAGAATACTAAGCTGACAAAGTGACATAAGATATGGCACAGACGAAGAGTCTTTCTAATATCCCCACATGGGGAGCCTCCTATATATAAGAGAATACATTGGCCTAACAATATTTACCATGACCTTGTAAGCCAGTGCATTCTCTTATATATGTGAGGCACACTATGGGGAAACTCGGGTATATATAAGTGAATGACTGGCACAGGATCTTTAATGTTGACTTGACTTGAAACATATTTTATTTGCAAAATATACAAAAGGGATTGGGGCACAAGTTTTTGCAACTTATGAAGCCCCTCTCCTAATACAATATTGTAACACACATGTGATCAAGATGACGGTACAAACTTATTTACATGGTGAGAAGGTATGTGAGATATAGTGTGTAGCGCCTTCCAGAGATGATCCAACACGAGGTTGCTTCTTAGCTGTGAGAAAATTTGTATTTGAAGAATGTCACTACTTTATTATTAATTTTGGAATGATTGCACCAGCACAGCTCCCATCATGAAAGGGTTAAAACTGGATTGCATCAAAAGGAAATCTGGATCACATGGAAAAGAAGCATATAAAAACACAAGAGACCCAACAGCAACCTCAGATAAAACAAATAATTCACAAAGTTTCATCCAATGTAATACAAAAACTCACATACCAAATCTCATTCCATTCAGTTCAGACTTACTGAAGTTACCATATCATCCGGAAAAGAAAATTGAGCGCAAATTGCAACAAAAAGGACCATAACTCAGGTGAAAATTTTTGGGCGAAATCTGAATTTGAACTTGATTTGCATTTAGTGCTAGTAAACCCACATATCAAATTGAATTCCATATCAGTTGAGACTATCTAAAGTTATCATGTGGAAACCAAAAGTAAATGGACAGACAGACGGATGAACAGACCAACTACATACATGTAGTCAGGGTTCGCGCTGCCACTTGCCAAATTTGCCAATGGCAAAAATAATTCACATTTGGCAAAAAATATTTTCATTTGGCAAAAGTTTTGGCCAGTCATTTTTTAATTCCTCAATAAAGTTGAAAAATATCTGTCAATCAATAACATTTCGCATTGTTTCGCAAAAGTTAACACCTCCATTAAGATGCAGTTAATCTGATATCATTAGTATCGATGGGTGGAAGGATTACCTGTATTTAGTGTGATGGTGGTGTTTACATAGCTAATTCTCGCTTCTATACCATTGTATTGTTCGGTGATTGGTTTATTGTTGTATGATAAACCACACTAGAGATGAGAGTATAATTATTAACTAACTGCTTTTCTATCGATATCAAACAGCGAGTGTCGAAACATAAGACTCAATCAAGTGGCAGAAAATGATACTACCAGGAATAATATTTGGCAAATTCTAAAATAATTTGGCAAAAAATGCATGTAGTACATCCCGTTTTTTTAAAACGGCATATAAAATTGGTCATCTCAGCGCCATAATGATACATGGTATATGCTTTAACCCTTTGAGTGCCAGGTCCGATTTTTGTATCAACCCATATACCCTGTGCCAATGCATTCTCTTATATATGCAAGTAATAAGGTCGCCTCGCATATATAAGAGAATGCATTGGCCTAACAATTTTTCATCATTTGTTATTATTTTTTACAATTTTTTACAATTTTAATAAATTTTTTCTTATATTCTTTAACAGACTTATGTTGTAGGTTTAGTGCCAGGGAATCTCACGTTTTTCATGGGCATCAAAATTATTACTATGAATACTTGGTGATAGTTTTGAGTTATAACATACCCCTAAGGTTTTAACCAGTTTGTTTTTAAATTCGCTATAGCATGCTTAAGCATACCCAAAACAAATTCAACCCAAAAAAAAAAAACAATCAAAAATAACAACAAATTTTTTTATTTATTTTTTTTATTTTTTAGGGCCGATTTTACAGACCGTAAATTAGGGCCGATGAGATCGGCCCCTGGCACTGAAAGGGTTAAGATCCTGGAAAAATCCCCATTCAAAGTTAACCACTTGACCTCCCTCATGAAAGTAATTAAAGGGTTAACTTCACTCCTTTATTTCTTGATTATAGGGATTGGTATAGAGCTCTTAATGTCTACTTCAAGATTGGTTGGACTCTAATGAAATCTCTTCAACACCAGGCCAATATAAAGTGGCTATTTAATGTTCATTACCCAGCATAGGACCAGGAACACAGGTGAGGTGAGAGATAAGTCATATCAACATGCCACCTTATCAAAGGTGTAAAAATCGGAAATGGGACATGAACCATTAACATATACCAGTGGCTACTATATAAAATAAACCATCAATGCTTGATGAGATTACAGAGGTTCCATAAATTGAATGATCTAGTTGCAGTGAGTCTACCAAGTGTAAAGCATGGAATATTTTCAGCAGAGCTAGGCTCGCATAGCAATCAAGGGCAATGGAGGAGCTTTGTGAATTGGGTATGCAGGCCTTAAAATCCATAACATTTTGCGACAATCAAAATATAGCGTTTCTACAGGGAATTGTTTTACGAGAATCAAACTAAGAATCATGATTCTGATTTTCGTCAGATTTTAAGCCCTGGTGTGGTAATTCAGAGGTTCTATATTGTAAAAGTTTTGAAAAATGACTTTGGTGTATGCCTTCACTATTATTCGACAGCTTCAATATGGTTAATTTCAACCCAAAATTCATCCCATGAATCCGCTATCATTCTGCGGGAGAGGGTACTGATATTACAGCGTAAAGTTTTCTTTGAACATGGAACTTGTTGCCACTTGTTGGAGATCCCCGATTCTTTGTAGAATGTCAGAGAATGAGATTAATAGATTATGGCTGTGAAGGTAGATCAATATGTACCACTTATCACCTACAACAGCAAAGAGAATGAAACAAGAAAGCCTGCAAATAGTGTGTCTGTCATTTGCAGAATGAGGTCCCCAGAGGGTGAATTTAGTGAAACTATCCGCACAGCAGGCTAGCATCACCAAATTCACCCTCTATTTAGGACATAACTGCTATGGGAGATCTGGGATCAGATTGTATTTCCCCAGTTGAAGTTGGTGATGTTCACTCATTAGTCACCTCGATTATGAATTTTTTCTTCTGCAAATTAGGGGATGTAGAATCTTCCGAAAAGGGAAAAAGTAATGAAAAATAACTGTGACTGTAGAATCTTCCCAGAAGATGAGTCCTAAGCAGAATGAGGTCCTCAGAGGGTAAATTTTGTGATGCTACATGTAGCCCGCTGTGTGGGATAGCATCACTAAATTCACCCTCTTGTGACCTCATTCTGCAAATGACAGACACAATATTTACAGGCTTGGAAACAAGCAGTGGAAGTGGCAAATATAATGAAACAAACAATGACCTGATGGGCCTCAATTCCAGAAAAGAATACCCTTTCAGCACTGTTCAACGTAACAAATTAATTCCCAGGTAAGGTAGAGTAACAACACTGGATGAATCAACCTATTCAAAAGGACCCTAATTGATTCAGGTAAACTGATTCAGACTCTGTCATTCTCTTGATTTTCCTAAAAACCCACAACAAAAGGGTGGCGTGAGATCACAATATCTTGCCAGACGAACAGACTTTTATCTCATTTTCAGAACTAATATATTGATTTTTGTCATGAATTTCTGAACTTTGTATTCATATTTGTTTATACCTATAGAATTTATAATTATAACTTCGACATAATGTCCATTTGCAGCAGGTTGTGCTTTTTGACATGAGCTACTAGTATGTGGTAAACAATATGCACAAGTTTGTATATAAATACATGGTTAATCGGCATGCATGTGCATGTAAATTCGACATTTTATCATTTTAGGGGATATAATTATAGTGGGCCAATTGATTTAACATCTGCGTTTACACATGCAAAATTATTGGATACTGGTGCAAGTTGCACCCTGATATATTCATTAGTTGGGTTTTTCTCAGACAAAGTGTCATTATGGGATACCCTAAGTGCCCACTTATATTTTCATATGCACACAATTAAAGTTAAAGTGAACATGGATGCCCCTAAATTAATTAAACTGAGTCAAAAAATGGTCCGCACAATAAACTAAATATTTCAATATTACATTATTGGTTCAATGATTACAGTGTACATGGTCAATTTTGACTGACGAGGGGGGGGGGGGGGGGGGGGGGGGGTGCAAATTTTAGCACCCGCCAATTGAAAATTGCAGGTGCAGATGGGTGCCAGGGCAATTGCACCCGTTTCCAGGGAAGGACTGTTTGGATTATATCTGCAGTCTATATGTACAGTTACAGTAATGTCCTAAATAATCAACCCCTAAACCACAGCAGAATTATGGGAAATTTTTCAGGATTTAGTCGGAAATATGGCTTGTTGCCATTCATCAGAAAGCTCTCGGTGAGAGCTTTCCGATGAATGGCAACAAACCATAATTCCGACTAAATCCTGAAAAATTTCCCTTATTTTTGCTGTGGTTAAAGGTCATATACTTCAGGCATTACTGTATATTTGATAAAACATTGTGTTGGATTGAGGCTGATATCTTCATATACTAGTAGATGAGACAGTAGACGTGACTTCATCAACACCATGCTTGTTCAGAATGCACAACTTTTCTCACATATATGGCAGTGAGCTGATATTATCAGTTGTCTACCAAATTTAATGTTGAAATCTATCAGCCACCCATAATAAAATCTTGGATGTATGCAAAGTGAATGTAAATTATGCTTTCATGCGGAATTTATGACAAGATGTAGAGTTATGAAACATTAAGCTACAATTATCATTCCATAAATAGAGTTTTTATGAGACAATAGGGGGATAACAATTGCAACTGACACACGATTGAAGAGAGATGACACCTGAATTAATGTCAGTATATCAACAAGCCTAATTATAAGCATATGGTCAAGGACATTGTGCTGAAAAACAAATTTAGTGGGTTTTTTTTTTATTACATTCCTACGGTACGTGTAATTTACATGTATCTTAATTTCTCGAGAGATTATAAACGATAATTTCACTAGAAAATTATGTCACTTTAATTAGCACGTTATGTACCGGTATTCATACACACAATCAAAATGTATGCGTAATGGGTATAATGGGCATTATTATTAGGATTTCTGGTAAATCAGATGCTCATAGTGGAATATAATATTAAACAGAATAATCACTTGATTGAACTGGTGACATGAAATAATTCAATTGAGCAGGGACTATTTTGTTAAACCCTGCCTCTAATGAATTATTTCACATCACCAGTTCAATCAAGTGGTTACTCTCTATATATTTTTCGATAAATTTTATATCGTTTTGTTTGTAAAGGTTCAATTTTTTAGTCAGCGGTCACATAACAATTGAAACTGTAGATCATGGAAAGAAAATTTAAAGCTGTCAGCACTCTGAAATGTTTAATGTTACTGCATAATATTGATGAAGAGAAAGCAATGAATGAAGTTTTTAAATACAGTAATGCCCTAAATAATTGCCTCCTTAAGTTAACTGTGGTTAAGGAGTCCATTATTTAGGGCATTACTGTAGTTTCATGATAATATAATGCAATATAACTTTTCCGGATATTCCATTTCAGATTCCAGAATTCCAATGAATTAAAAAGGCACGTTTTTGTACGAGGCACTGTACATTGTGTTTGATGTTTTTTTATGACTTCAATGCATCTTTCAATGAGATATAATGTTCGCAGAAAGGTAGTTCAGGTACTGTACCTATTGACCTATTTTGATACTGGGAAAAATTCAAAAGGGAATATTATTAGTTGTACATGTAATTTGGTGCACAAACAGCCATACAGCTTTTAAAAAAACTCATAAGCTAGTAATTCCCTTGCGGAATGTTACCAGAACATGTCACTTCCATAGTAAAATTAATGGAACACTATCAAGTGTTTATAAGTGTAGACCATTCTCATACTTCCCACCCTCCCCCAAAACCCAACCCAATCTACAGGTATGACTGTGTAGCTACGGTACTAGTATCAGCTGAGCCAAGGCAAAAATGATATGTTCTATTTTTTAGCTGAGACAAATTTCAGAACCAGCAAATGTTTTGTGTGAAAATTGAACAAACTGTTGCACGCATTCTCTTACCATTGTCACTTTTGTGCTGTGTGAGTCTGCTGACTGCAAAAATTCATTGTTGAATGCCAAGGAAGACTGATGACAATATTGATAATCAGCAAATTCAAGCCAGACTCAACTGAAGTCTGCCAAAGTGGACCAAGTTTCAATTGTAAACTGAAGTTATACATGTACTCTATATGTATGTACAATGTACATACTAGTACATGTACATGTATACCGTAGAGCATACAGCTATGCAGATCCTGGTCTGTTAGGCTGAGGACAAAGTTCTAGCCTGGGCAAATTTAGCCAAGGCAAATTTCTGCTATTACATGTAGATGAACAGGGCTGTGACTGTGATATCAACACCCATTGCATAAGCAGTACAGACCAGATACATGTTACAATGTAGTTTATGTACTAGCACAGAAAGTCTTGTAACCCATTGACAGAGCCGATTAACATGTACCCTGCTGGACAAAACAAGTGTCCATTGGCACCGCGGTGTATTTGCTGTTCAGCCGCGGTGTCAGAATTTGTAACTGCAGTTGAGCACCGCGGGCGAACGGCATGTACACTGTGGCCAAACGGCAAGTACACCTTGGCCGAAAGGCAACTACAACGCGGCCGAATGGCATGTACACCATGGTTAAATTTCTGGTTTGTATCATCTTTTATCAGTTTAATGAACGTACACCGCTGCAACTACACCATGGCTGAATGGCAAGTACACCGTGGCCCAACTGTAGTTAGCCGGTGGAGCTGCAGTGTAGTTGCATTTCGGCCGCGGTTAAGTGGACACTTGATTTGTCCAGCAGGGTAGGCATCGCTATATCAAAAGCACTGTTACCTTTAGTGACATTATATTATATTTTGTTCCTTTGTGTTTGTGGATTCAATCACAGTCCATCGGTGTACTAGTACCATATACCAGTATTAATTGTATATTAATGATTATATACATGTATCTTCAAACTTTTCTGAAATTCATTGTTCTGGAAAAGGTCAGCTAGTTTATTATGATGCTAGTACCCAGTAATTGCAAATGTATCAATGTCAACGAATCATTCTACTATTGTCATAGAAACATATAAAGAGATGAAAATTTTCATTTGAAGAAGTGTGCCCAAGGCCAAAGAAAACATATTTGTTGTTCAGGTTTTGAAATATTTTATTAAAAAGAAATAAACACTTTTAAAAGTCTCAGAATTAGAATGGGTTATTTTCTGTCAAAGCATTGGGTTTATCACAGTTTATACAAATATAATCAAATTTGATCTCATCTCAATCTTGCAGACAAATAATAAAAATTTAAGCCTACCTACAATACATGTACCAGCCCTAAATGTTTCTGTCTTGTAACCCAAACCACACAATTAATTTTGTTCATCCCTAGGCTTTATGCCCATGCAAAAGATGTTGGATGCCAAAATACAAAGGGAGCAAGACATCCATGGAGGGCATACATGTACGGTACATGTACCGTATCAGAGCAAATTCAACTGCCTACAATATCCCATGCTCTTGGTGTCAACTGAAGGTTCAGCACGATTTTTCGAAGGACTTGCGGCCCTCATTTATCATAAACATGCTGGTCTGAATGAAAATTCCAACATACTGGCAGATCTGTGTATCTACAATGGTACAACCCTATAAACTAGGAAGTAAAGAAAATTACAAGCCAATTTCATTGAATTTTCATCAGATTTTGTGAGTCCCTAGTTCAGACATAAGAACTATAAATCAATTGATTAATAAAATCTAATTCTATTCGGATACCATGGCTCAGACTCTTATTCTAATTCCAATGGATTACGATTACAGATGAGAGACATTTTGGAGTTAGCTTGCGGTCCACTGGCAACCTTGAGTTCAAAATTACTGTGACCTCTCTTTTATTAGTCTGGCTCTTCAAAACGGTGAGTCTATCCAATACTGAGTTTTTCAATTGCCGATCTTGTTTATAAAGCTGGCTGGAAACACATGAGTAGAAGGCCTTGTTCACACGCACACAATGCTATTTATTTAGCTATCCAGATATCTGCTTAGTGTTAACAAGAGTTTTGTGTTGGGACCTCACATGTTTAAATGATATGCGCTCTGTCATTATCCAATTGTTTGACACACTTTCTCACTTGTTTCCACTTGAGTTAACCTCTACTCCATTAACCCATAGTATGCAGCTTAATATGGCTGAAGAGGTCACTCTCACCTAAAAAGTGCTGAACTTGTGAAGGGTACACCTGCTTTGAAAATATTCTGAAGGGCACACAGGGTTTGATATCGGCACTAACGCAGTTACTTCAACTACATGTATGTTCCTGATAGTCTGGCATCTTGTGTACCCTTCAGAACTTTTTTTGGTGAGAGTGACCCCTTCAGCATTATTATGTCAGCAACTTTTTTATAATCATCATTGTTTGTTGAAACCGAGTAATCTGATATATAAATATCATATTGTTACAATACCCAGTCGTTTCAAGCATTACCCTAGAATACGGTAACCTCTATTGTTATTCACAAATGATCATGTATGGTATATACCGCTATGACCTTTAATGCCTGTCAGAGTTAAGTGTGAAGCTGATACCTAAAGATAACAGTGTGAAGGATGTATCATTTCATCTGATATTTTCTAGTTGAAATTTTAAGCCTATAGTCAAAACATGTACATTAATTCCAGCTTAAATCATAGCCCAGTGCTAAAGTAGAAATTGATCATTATAAATGCACCAAACACGTACATGTTCTTGTAAACATTTTGCATCTTTAATCGTTTGTATTGGGAGAGGGGCTTCGTAAGTTGAAATAACTTGTGCCCCGATCCTTTTTGTATTATATTCAAATAAAATATGTTTCAATTCAAGTACATGTACATCACAGTGTTGCAACCTAACCCAACCAGGCCCATCCTATATGTAATGGCTGACATATACATGTACATTTATTAGTTTACATACTTTGACAAAAATAGGAATCATTATTACAAATCAACTGATGGTACCGTACAGGTACATCTAGTGATGTACCTAAATTAGTACATTATATTGAACAGGTACTAGTACTAGTATATAATGGTGATATACTAGTACTACCATGCCTGTTGAAGAGCTATTGTGTTTCCAACTGATCCCATCCCATGTTCCCAACAGCAAACTATGACATCATAATCCCACAACTGTTAGCAACAGGGTTATTCTAACTCAAGCTAGGGAGATACACTGTAGCTCTGTTAAGGTAGGTACATCTATTTTGGATTATCCCCCCTCCCTCACCCACCCCTCCCGATGCTGGTCTTGACTATACCAAAGGGAATAAAAGAGTCAAAATATGTGAACCAGTGCATAAGTTATAAATCAAACAAATGGATGATGAAGCACTTGATTATATGCCCCATCTATGGAGGGGTGGGAGGAGACATAATGAATCCTTACCCATCCCGCCAGGTTAAGGCGACCCCATATTTCCTGATAGAGATCAAACTGCTTCTAGGGCTAATAGATGTCCAAGAGCTGATAGATGTCATACTAAAGTAAGACAAGTATGAAAGCTATCAGTATTTTGATTGGATGGCTTTGACCAATAGTCAAGCAGATAATTGGCTCCACTGAATAAGATGTAAACTGCCTGCCTGTGTAGTTTATGGGGACTAAACAGGGGCAGATAATTCAGCTGAGGATTATATCAAGAGTTTTGATTGATTTCTCCCATCAGGGAGTCAATTCTATTGCCCTGATAGGAATTTGCTTTCATTGCTTGATCTGTTATCTTTTGTGGTTTTATGTTTTCTAGATAAATATTTCAATATGTTCATTAAGTCCCCACTGTGAAGACCACCAAAGGTCCCAGACAATAAGGACATGCTTTAGAAAACATTACATTAATTGATTTTTCAATGAATGCAATACTTGGCGATTGTTTTTAAGCCTTTTATTAGTTTACTCACTGATTCAATCAATATGACTGGAAGTCTTCATAAAATTATATGAACAAGAGATAGGTGTCCTCCTAAAATTGGTCCTTAAAAAACGATGTACATGTACATGTACAACTGCCAGCCAAGTTAATTTTTAAAATACGTGAAAAAAATACATATGATACATACATGTACATGTATAAGGGTACATGTATGTACCTTATTTTTCAGGAGCTTGTTACCCCAAACAGCAGTCTCGGTTACAGGTACATGTAACTACCGACCCACATATAAATAGTGGGTCTGATTACCTATATTAAACCTTCTATTCAGTATTTCCCGATTCATGTGATTCCATAGCAGAATCAGAACTCACTATTAGTAGCTCCAAGATAAAAGTGCACAATCGAAACGATATTAATGTACTGGTATAACGCTAATGTAATTTCGGGGAAACTGCACACTTTCGAGAAATGACATTTCGACAAGAGTACGATAGACTCAGTATGTCAGTATGACGCTGATCGTATGTTTACATACATGTAGACTACCGGTACATGCACCATAACTGACAATCCAGGTGCAGGAGTCGATTTAATGTTTTAAATTTGTATAGCATTTTGCAGCACCGGGTAGATTTTGTATAGTGTTCCATATCAATAAATGTTTTTTCATTGTAAATTGATTGGCAGAAATTGCAATGCGGATTCAGTTAAATCGAGCCCTGATGTGATCAATTTACTATTGAATGCTACAGTAGAAGATGCAAACCATTTTATGGGTATGATAAAATCATTTCGCTACCGCCTAGCAATATGTCATACATGTAGGAGTCACATATTGGTGCTGCGGGGGTCACTCTCTCCTAAAAAGTACTGAAGAGTACACAGGTTCTGAAAATATACTGAAGGGTGAAAGGGTTTGCTAAAATGAGCAGAAGAGTAGTGTTACTGGTGACAACTTCCCCCAAAAAATAGATATTATACTAAAACAAGTGCATCGCTAGGGCGCGGCGAAAAATACACTGTGATAATTCCAAAACAAACGGGCCATAACTCTGGTGAAAATTGTCAGGCGAACCCAAATTCGAACTTGACGTGTATTTTAGGCTATTAAAATCACATATCAAATTTCATTCCATTCAGTACTAAAGTTATTATCCGGAAATGAACATTTAATGCAAATTCCAACAAAAAGGGCGTTAACTCTGGTGAAAATAGTCGGGCTAAATCCGAATTTGAACTTGACCTGTATTTTGTGTTAGTAAATCCACATACACAGTACCAAATTTCATTCCATTCAGTTGAATCTATCTAAAGTTATCATCCGGAAATGAAAAAGCGAACAGACGGACAGATGGATGGACAGACCCATAACATATAGTAATATGGGAGTATAAAAATTCTTTGTGAGTTATAATTTTCTGTCCTTTAGTAATAATATCTGTCAATTTCCCAATCAAAATTATGATGTGAATTGGTTTCGTTAAATGTTCCGATACAAGAAATTGTTTGCTCTTAATTTTCTATTATGTACGGTACAGTGTTTTATTCTGGGAACCCACAGAAAAGCCAAATGTTCTTATTATTTAATAGTTAACCATCTTGAGCTACAATCACAGGGTTAAACATGTGTATACTGACTGCATCCAATTCACATGGGACACATATTAACTATTGATATGATGAATTTCTTTCCACTTCGAAAACACTTCATAAGCTACCTGTACATGTACGGTACATGTACATTAGTGAAACGCTGCTTAGTATGGTTGAATCATAAATTTTCCTTCCTACTGTACCGGAACATACATTTTAACATCTAAGAACATAGAAAAAAATATGGTTTTAAACCACTACAGGGCTTCAATGAAAAACAATGCATGTTTTGGTATGGTAATATAGTGGAAATATTGTACCGGTACATGTATTGAACTTCTACTGTAACATGTACATGTATGTTAAAACTAATGTGATTCCTTTTTATCTTTTCAGATTTAATATTAATTCACACATTCCAAACCATATTCAAAGATTCCTGTAGAGAATAAAGGCATCCTCTAGACATCATTCATAGAATTGATTTTTAATAAAACATGATATTTCCTACTGGGGTACATGTAATTTCCCTGAATCTCTCTAAATTTATTTTAATGTTCTACCAATTTGTTTCTGTATTCAGCTATTCAAGCAATTGATGTACCGGTAGAAGAAATAATTTACGGTATTATATTATCACTGATATACCGTATATGTACCCTGCTGGACAAAACAAGTGTCCACATACTTATTTCGTCATTGGAATAATCTACTTTATATGTAATCTTTAATAATGTTATAATCTATTATAATGTAACATATGTATGCTAAATAGTGATATACTATATGGGCGCTTTATGCCTGATACAAAATAAATAATAATAAATAATAATAATAATTAACCGCGGTGCGGTTAGCATTGCCACCACGGCTGAAATGCAACTACACCGCGGCTCCACCGGCTAACTACAGTTGGAGCACGGTGTACTTTGCCATTCGGCCATGGTGTAGTTGCCGCAGTGTGCGTTCATTAAACTGAAAAAAGACGATACAAACCAGAAATCTAACCATGGTGTACATGCCATTCGGCGCCATTGTAGTTGCCTTTCGGCCATGATGTACTTCCGTTCGGCTGCAGTGTACTTGTCGTTCGGCCGCGGTGTACTTGCCGTTCGGCCGTGGTGCTCAACTGCAGTTACAAACTCGGACACCGCAGCCAAATGGCAAATACACCGCGGGTGCCAATGGACACTTGTTTTGTCCAGCGGGGGTACCATACTAATGTCCCTTTTATTTTTATATTGACAAGTAAAGCCCATGATTAATTATTAATAGAGACTCAAAGAACTCTTATACTCAGTAACTGTAGTACATGTACATGTACATTAAGATTATGTCCAAATCTAGAATATTATTGAAACATTAGAATTCAAGTTCAATATTTACACAGGGCTGTACAGGGGTAGTTTAAATTGTAGAGCACCAATTTGTTTGCATTTTCTGGGCCAACAATAGTCTGCATATGGTGAAAGGACATGTACTCTAATACTGCGATGAAAATGCCCAGTTAAATCCATGGGTAAAATAAGTCGACTGAGAATGTTCCGTACTGCCACACATAAAAGTAAAGAAAACTGTTCCTAATTTATATCTACCGGTATTCCAGACTTCATTACATTCAAGAAAACATTTTTATACAATGAAATATTCATGACCAACCTTCAGCGGCTAATATCTGGACCTGGTCTACATAATCATTATTCATAACTTATGAATGATAAGTCAGAACTGAGTGTTATTTGACAATGTGATTGTGATGTATATACAAACCAGGCACAATCAACCATGTGTCTCTTAGTGATGTTCACTTCGATATCTCTCAAAATAAAGAAATAAGAATAATTTTTCCAAACCAAAAATGGTTCACTAGTGGTCAGCGTTAGCTACTAGTAATAAATAAAATTATCATCGTTTTATATCATTCCTAATTCAAAATTAATAATGTTAGTACATGTATTAAGCCATTTTAGGATTATATCAATCCCTATTGGTTTTATTGTGTGGGAGATACATGTTCACAGTTGACATTGGCTTTAATCTGTGGATCAGGTGGGAATATTTCAGAGGGGAAATTTGGGCATGGGGAAAGGGGCCCTAAAATGGACCCGCTGCCTCTCTAGTGAAAACCCTGCATATCTGCCAATTCATGACAGATTTTAATAAGAATAACAGACACACGAGTCAATCCACTTTTTCTGTCACTAGAAGTAGCGATAAATCATTTTGACCAAAGAGACACTATTCATTCACAAATTACCATGCCACCGATAATGGTATGAATCCTTACGTGCCATTAATTATGTCAGATGTGTTTCTTCTGTGTTAACTTACTGGTAAGTGAATAAAGAGCGTTCCGCCACATACTGTAGTGGTATATACTGGTGATTTTTTTGGCATTGCATGGGTCCAAAATATCAACTTCAAGTGCGATTCATATTCAGATAAATTAGAATTTAGATAAATTCAATCAGTTAGTAATCGCAAAAATTAATTTACAATACAAAATCATTCTATGATTTGTACGAAGATAATAATGCCAACAACTTACTGGTAACAAAAATAACACCACTATTAGTTTGGCAGCATGAAAACGAATAATAGTTCAGTGTTATGGGAACGTGAATCATATTTTAAAGTTGACACTCACCCAAACGTGATCTTTCTTGGTCAAGTCTGGAAATTTCTCCAACCAAGTGAAGACAAACTACTGCCACGAAAAATAAAAACAGCGATCCTGTTATAAGAGTTTGACGCACATGCATGCCTCTAAAACAACGAATCGACATCACAACATCATGTTTGTTTATTTCAGCACAAGTTAGAAATTATAATCCCAACAGAACAAGCCAGATTGATTTCTCAAATTGCTCTGTCAACACTGGCACTTGCTCGCTGTTTTGTTCCTGTGTGTTCTAAAAATAGATTAAATCACGAGGAGATGATCCTTTTACAAGGCGATGCGACAATACTGAGGCGCTGGGATTTTATCGATAAATTAAATCATTTCGTAGGCCTATCTGCAGTGCTCGCGCAACACGAAGCCGTGAACGTTTTGACGGAAGAACCATAGCAGTTAGTGTAGTGGAAACACACGTCACCTATCTGCAATGTTCATACAAAATCAAATGCTGCTCGCGGCCACAGTGTCCCCGATAGTGCGATACGGTTGCTTCACCTTGGACGTTTGGATGTGAAATACATCATAAGGACAAAATACTTGAGCATTGTCTGAAAGTCGAAATATATATATAACCTCAAATTGTCACAAAATTGACAAAATAAATCAACAAAGAGCCATAACTGTGATAAAAATGGGAAGACCGAACCTAAATTCGATTTTAACTACACTTTATAGTCCAGATAGTCCAGATACCAAATTTGAAAACAAAACAGATAACTTTAACTAAAGCATTACCAGGAGACCAAAATAATCGGCGAATTATAAGTCGACAAGGAACATAACTCCGACTAAAATGGGGGTCCAATTCCAAAATTCGTTCCGTACTTGACCTGTGTTTTCATGTGGCTAACCCACGTACAAAAATTTGAAAACAATCTGACAACTAAAACTAATGTTATCATCCGGAATCCAAAATAATCGGCAAATTCTAGGTCAACAAGGAGTCAAGGACCTAATATAACACCGGCAAAATGGGCGGACGGAACCCAAATTCGAACATGAGCTGTATTTCCAGATGCATGGTTACTCCACATACGAAATTTGAAAACAATCAGATTACTAAAACTAAATCTATCATCCGGAAACCATCTCGGACGGACGCAATCACGTGTGTGCATGTTCAGGGCGCCGATGGACGGTTCGACGGACGGACGGACACCGCTGATTTCTATAGTCCCCTGAATATTTTTGGTTTCGGGGGACTATATTTATGATGACGTGAAAGTTTTGCATGACGGATCTAGATGACATTGTAGTGGGAAAAACACGTATACAGTGTCTCATCATTTATAGGATAAAGCGGGGTAATGTTGACCCCCCCCCCCCAGAAAGATTGCGCAAATAACACACGACAATTAATTAAGCATGCATGGTGCATGGAGTGGGGAATTACATTTTAGAATATTGAGAACCACACGTCCATGCCATTAATTTATAACGTATTTCCATATCTAGATTGACAATTTTCACGAATCAATTTTTTGACATTTTTGGGGTCATGCAGTTGTCCATAATTACCCCGGCTGTGTGGTTATATGGACACGTGCTCCGTCAAATTGCCTACCATGCAGTTGCGAAAAGGGACTCAGTCCATGTCATATATGTGAATAAAATACTTAGTTTTTTATTTTGGTTTTGTTTTCATACTCAAACAGCTTGACGATACACTTTGTAGCCAACAGTATTTTGCATATATGTGCAATTCATTGATTCCAATACGTACAACATCATAAACAAATATATATATCAACACAGAGACCTATATAGCCAGTGAGTGGGAACAACGACAGAATATGTAGGCCTACCTATATAGCACTGACTATAATACCATGGCGAGTGGGTTGAGATATAGGGAGGTGACGACGTCGTGGGGACACTCATATATATGGTGCTGTGTTGAAAATATAATAAAATATATCCTCAAATTTATGATTCACGTTTCTTTTTCTGTCAGTCTTTAAGATTTCATAATGCAAATATGAGTCAACACCTATTTTTGAGGTAATATGAGTTCGTATGTTGACACAGGGTGCATGTTCATATATTACACAAAGTGCACCCATTTCATGTATCTAATGGGACATACTGGTGCTTAACTGATAAATATATTGTCCTATTTTTTAGTGGGAATTGCAATTTCCACATGAAAATCGAATGGCGAAATGCATAATAACTCAAACAAATCACGGCAGGGGGACTCATGGAATGTCCATATTCCCCGTATATATATAGTGTCCATATTACACCGCTTTACCCTATATAACTGCAGTGCTCATACACGAAGAAGTGAAAGTTTTGATGGAGGAAACAACTATACCGCATAGTTATTGTAGCACTATATATGCCCAGATCTGATTAAAATCATACTCAAACGCTCAGTCCACTGAGCGTTTCAGTATAATTTTAAACAGAACTGCATGCACAATCATGCAATGCCATGCATGATGTGTCCCAACCTGCCGGTATATATAATTATTACTGCAGTGCATGTTCGTGCAACATGGAGCTGTGAACTTTTTAAGGGAAGAACATATAGCAGTGTTATTGTATAGTGAAGCATATATTTTCATGGTGCGTGTCCCATGCATATATATGCAGTGTGTCATTCCAATATAATGGTAGATCCGTTCTGTGTCATTTTCGAACCCATATATATTCAGACTGGTATACGTTTTTCATGACTGACTCAAGAAATGAAGCTTAATTGTTATCGTTTTCTGTCCCATTTGCATATATAGACTGCTATATGTATGGGATGCCAAATTGACATTTAACAAATAATTGAGCTTCAGCGCAATTAGATCTTCCCTTATTGCGCTTAAGCGCAATAAGGGATTCATTTTAAGCGCAATAAGAAAATTCCTTATTGCACTTAAGCGCAATTACATCCTTATTGCGCTTAAGCGCAATTAATATCACCCTCATGAGATCACCCCTCTGCAAATAGTAGAATTATCATATATTTGCCTGTTAACAGGGATAGATATTGATTGGTTAGATGTTATGCATGGCATCTGAATAGGCCTACATACATGTGGACAGTCACCATGTGACCAATAAACTCCACCCATTGCACCATGGACTACACCATTTGAATTATAGGGATTTTATGTAATATTCCTTATTGGGCTTAAGCTCAATTATTTATTAAATGTCAATTTGGTATCCCATATATATGTGTATAATTATATTGATAGCATTCATCCATCCCTCCAATCATATTTATTGGGCACATACCAAAATATGACATATCTGCATGAAAATGCCATCGCCATAGTCGATTTCTTCGTGCTAGAGGCCACGCAAATATGACATATTTGGATATCTGGAACTCCCTTGCACCATGCAGCGATCGTCATTAGTGACGTGATGTGATGTAAGCGACGTGTCATATCTTTATTTTTTTTCTCTCCTCTTGTGTGTAAAAGTATCAGCTTTTTTCTTTTGTTTGCTATTATTTTTTTTCTATATCCTTTCTAGCTAAATCATCATCCATATGGACTAATTAAATGTCATACTAAAGTAGAGAAATCTAGAAATAAATATATATTGGCTTAAATCGATATATATTATACATATAGCGAAATTAACGGCACCGTTTCGAAGTTATAAATTCGTTTAAGTGCTATCATTGGTAATCGGACGGCCCGGATGAGGTGGTCAACTCATTACGGTCGTCATCATCGTCCAGCTATAGATATATTATTACGGTGAAGCTGTGAAGCTATATAGTTTTAACTCTATAATTATGACCGACAGGCGCGGGGTGTATAAGTCATAAATACACTACTTTTAATTGCAAGGGACAGCTCACGGCTCCAGAACACACTGCCATGTACTAAATGTATATATCATTTTTATAAAAAATAAATTAATTACCAAAATCCCAAAAAAAAAATCTATTGAATGTAAATCATATATATACATCTCTGTATAAACCATTCACATATATTGTCAACCATTAAAAACTATCTGTACATTATCATTCAGATTTATTTTTATTTTCATATATTAAAACCCAAATAACACTGTATACAAATTCGTCAATACATGTTTTCATCTACGCCCGTGCCCAGGGGATGTAGGGCGGGCCATATAAATGCAACAACCTGACATAGCTAAGACAAACTCTCACAGTGCGTTTGGTCTGCATTGGAATCTCTATAGGTTAGCACATTGAATCACATGCTTTGCCTTGCAATTGTTTAGCGGCTTGAAAAACTAACAAACTAACAATACAATACAAACTAACACCATTTTAACATCATAACACGGGCCCCGTTCCTTTTTTCAGCGCACCACACGACACGCTCAGCAACAACAAAGCAACAACAAACACCAAAGGGACACACCGGGACTCCCCACATACCCCGTATTAAAGCTCGTGGGCCTTTCCCCTAGCAACCCAATTCAAATCAATCCAATTCAAGATATAACATTTAACTCAATTATATTCAACTTTTGCCGTGTTCAGACATGATGTTTTTCTGTGTGCTATATCTCCAACAACAACAAACCGTGGGGTGAAGGAGAAGATCACTCGATCTTTTCGACCATCCCGGGCGCTTCGCGCCCATCTACTCACTTTATTTATATTAATTGCACACATGTCATGCATGCACATGTATGCATGCATATATATATATGGAATGTCGGAATGGCTATCGGAATACATAGCGTCGTGCAGTGATCCTTACAAGTTTTACTTATTAAGATAATAATTAATTTTTATTTGTGACCCGCCCTCTCTATATTTATAATAATGTGATGATAAATCTTAGATGGAAGCCCTATAAGTTCACCGAGAGCTGAGCTGAGTATAATGCTTATGTCAGTCTGAACATGCATGCACATTGGTTCGAAGGGGTCCGTGACTACCCGCCCCCGAGACAACCCGCCCCCTTTCACTCTGAGACAACCCGCCCCGGACAACCCGCCCCCAAAAATCAATTAGCGGTAATCAGTGGCTAATTAGGAGGTGTGAGGGGATTATGAGATGTTTGTTTAACGAAACTGGGTTGTTTTTTTATAAATTTTTATTTGATTTAGCAAAATGGACAACAATAAATACACATGTAATATAATATAACTTATGAACACACAAATGCATCAACGATAATATGTTTATTTATTAGGAAGTTTAATGAACAAAACATAATTATCTTTTAATTTGCGAAACAATAAACACAAAACTCAACATTCCTCGTCTCTAAAGTTATAACATTGCGCACAAAGGTACCTCTGAGAATCGTAACCAAGAATAACACAAGAAATGCGCAGTTATAGATGTCATTTTGTGCGACATAATTATGTGATACCCAGTTCCATCGGCATCGTTAAAAGGCTGTTTGTATACTCACCTCCAGTTAACATCAGTGAGATGAATCCCGACCACTAAGTGTTGTGATAATACACTGTGATAATGAACCATTTGCATCAAATGTTTGTTTTGAAAGCACCCCTTTTAATTAGTCTTCACTTACCTTAAGTGCCGTTCAGTTGTCAAAACATTGACATAATTGACATAATTAATGAATAAACACATGTTTTGTTGATCAAAATCTTTAATAATATATCATCAAAGAACATAAAAGAACATAATCACTATTAACAATTTCGGGACAACCCGCCCTCATTTATCGGGACAACCCGCCCCCAAAATAGCATAGGGGCGGGTTGTCTCGGGGGCGGGTAGTCCCGTTCCCCTTCGAAGTAGGACATAGACGGATAGATATATTTTATCATGCAGATCATCACAATGTACTTCCTCCGAAATTGCATATAGGCTACTGTAACCATTCGATTGTTAATCATCATCCATGGCTAATATAGGCCTACACGTACTTCAATTGCGTGCGTTTACACCAATTGCGTGCGTGTTAAATTAGTGATAACAATTGTAACCCGATTTACAATATTCTCTTTCTCTAACGATAGTCTTAGTTCCCTTCTCGAAATGCATATTAATACCATTTGTATCGCCAATCTATATATTTGGCATACACTATATATATAAGTCAGCTACGGTACCGGTCGGGACCGGTAGGCCTATATATCAGAAACTTCAAACTTCATTGATTATACAACATAAGAGACTATAATTTGGGGGCAACTAATATGTCTTACCCGTGGTGTGTATATAAATATTATGTATATATACACACCACGGGTTGTATAGGCCCATATTTTTTGTTCGAAATTCCCCTATCATCTATTTTCCCACAACCAAATCATCTTATTATCTTATTCATCTTTCACTTGACAAGAAAAGTAGTCACTTCAAATAAAACGTAGTCAAATCCACTACCAATGAAGGTTGAATCTATGTATAAAATAGAAGTGCACAAGGATTAACGGACGATTGTGACATCGACGATCGTATGGATACCATACACAACATATACATAGGATATAAAAAGTCTTTTTATATCAGATTTATGTGACCAGTACAAAATCATGAAAATGTCCAGTCGACATTTCGAAGAAAATAGACCGATCAATAAAGTTACCCGATCGTTGCAACCAGAGAAATGCAATGCTTTTTTGTTTCGTATTTTTTATCTCAGCAATTTTTAACCCAACAGTAAAGATTTATGAATTATAAATGTTCTGATCGAGTTTGTATTTATTCGTAGTATGGAAATTGAAATTTAGGAGCTTTCAAAGCATACGTGTTTGTGTATTAACGAATGAGCATAGCTCTACAGTCCAAAAAACATGGCGGGAGAAAGGTACATTTAACAGTTTAAAAACTTTATCAGAAAACGTGTTAAATTACCACATATGAATTAATTTAACAGGACGGAACACTCGGAGAATGATTATCAACATATAAAGAAGTTAAATTAACGTAGACTGTATATTATTGCGACTCTCTGCGTTGATGTTTAGTTGCTGAATTCTGTTGTCATCTATTTTCAAACCCTGATCACGTTTTCTTAATCTTATGTTTTTCTTATTGTTTTGGATTGGTGACGACCGACATTTCAGTTAACCGATTATTTAAATCCTCGTTCATGTTTCTGAACCTTGGGTTACCAATACCTATCATCACATGATAATTCGTACACTGATTCCTTGCAAACGAACACAGTGACATCATGAAAATTAAAATGATTGATATGGCTAATGGCAGTAATGCCGCTATGTTGATATTCCGGCAGTACGGTAGCAGTAATTGGGGAGCGGGAGTACTCGGGATGGAGACAATTCAATGCCAGAATACCTATCACTCGGATCTAAGACATCTAGCTCCGGCCATATTCCGCAACGACTGTCGCAGGTGCAAAACATAATTGGTTTCATCAGATTAGAGTGATTGACATAATAACAGCTTAATTAAGGGGTCACTATGAATACCGAACACAACCGAACATAACCGAACACAACCGAACACAACCGAAAACAAGTCCAAATAAGGGTTAAAAGACGGAAATATATGAAATAAAGTTTATAATGATGTGTGTGTATATGTAAGCTAGTGATATGTGAAGTTTGATGCAATTTGGTCGATTAAAAGTTACGTTAATGAAAGTTTTATGTAATTTCACGCCGAGTCAGAGTCCGGCATGATGGTGGCTAACTCTATGAATACCGAACACAAGTCCAAATAAGGCGTATACATGGGAAATACATGAAATAAAGTTTATAAAGATGTGTGTGTATATGTAAGTTAGTGATATGTGAAGTTTGATGCAATTTGACCGATTAGAAGTTTATTGGTAGGTTTATGTACAATATTAGCTGTCGCCACGTAACCCAGAGTTCGGCAAGATGGCGGCTAACTCTATGAATACCGAACACAACTTCAAATAAGGCGTATATAAGGGAAAGATATGAAATAAAGTTTATAATGTGTGCGTATATCTAAGCTAGTGATATGTGAAGTTTAATGCAATTTGGGCGATTAAAAGTTATGTTATTGGCAGTTTTTATAATAATTTTATGCCGTGTGTTTGGCATGCATTCACCGTTAATAAATTAGCTTACAGGTAATCAGTTGGCTGGCTATCACCAAAACAGGATATTTTGTGTTATTGTCTCTTTGTTACTGAGCTTCAGGTAGAATTAAATTATTTTATTTTTTTGCGTCATTA
Organism: Siphonodentalium dalli; assembly: GCA_032622095.1. Classification (NCBI taxonomy): domain Eukaryota; kingdom Metazoa; phylum Mollusca; class Scaphopoda; order Gadilida; family Siphonodentaliidae; genus Siphonodentalium; species Siphonodentalium dalli. The sequence continues at coordinate 45,372,972 of CP136069.1, read as the reverse complement.
AGGACCATACCATTGTTCGCCGCCGCCATTAGTCTCAAATGTGCCGCATCCCAATCAAGAGAACCTGACCTGTACAGACAAAGTGAGCAAAAGTAACTCAGAGAGGATTTGGTGAAAAAATTTATATCACTTACATTCAGCTGTTTTCACCCCAAATGGAACCAACGATCACAAAGATCGCACCCGATGCTGCAAATGTCATGGCATTCCTCGGCACAAATACCACATGAATATAGTATTGACTTTGAAGACATGTTGTATGTACTCAAATCAATGATCAGAATGGCGAGATGTATATATGGGTCATTTGGGGGGGGGGGGGGGCTAGACCCGCCTTCACCCCTCATATTTTTGCCATTTATTAAGAAAGAAGCTAAAAAAGAAAAGGATTTTGATGATAAAATTATTTTCTTTTTTTCTTGGAATTTGGTTTTTCCGTCGAATGGCGAGATAGAAAATATGAGATCGGCATGGATATGACACCATCAACTCATTTAATCATCACCCATATATTGTTTATTCAACCATTTTGGTTTCTATGAAACCTGTGAAACCTTGCTTGAATATCACTGTCAAAACATCCCTGAAATCTTTTCGGTAAGCCAGAGAAATCCGCGATCGCACATCGGTAATTAATCAGCAACAAAGGCTCTACTGCGTAGTGCATATGTTAGGGGAAATTAATTATCACCTATCGCTGATGTCTTAATCATCCCTTATTTCGACTTGTGTTCGATATTCAATATATTCATAGAAATCCTCGCCGAACTCTCGCTTGCGTGCCGACTTCACATACCACTAACTTACATATACATGTACATACACATCATTATAAACTTTATTTTATATATTTCCCTTTTATACTTGTGTTCGGTATTCATAGAGTTAGCCGCCATTTTGCCGAACTCTGGTTTGCGTGCCGACAGCTAATATTGTACATAAACCTACAAATAACTAAACTTTTAATCGGCCAAATTGCATCAAACTTCACATATCACTAACTTACATATAAATATACATCAGTACAAACTTTATTTTATATATTTCCCTTATATACGCCTTATTTGAACTTGTGTTCGGTATTCATAGAGTTAGCCGCCATCTTGCCGAACTCTGGTTTGCGTGCCGACAGCTAATATTGTACATAAACCTACAAATAACTAAACTTTTAATTGGCCAAATTGCATCAAACTTCACATATCACTAACTTACATATAAATACACATCAGTACAAACTTTATTTTATATATTTCCCTTATATACGCCTTATTTGAACTTGTTTTCGGTATTCATAGAGTTAGCCACCATCTTGCCGAACTCTGGTTTGCGTGCCGACAGCTAATATTGTACATAAACCTACAAATAACTAAACTTTTAATCGGCCAAATTGCATCAAACTTCACATATCACTATCTTACATATACACACACATCATTATAAACTTTATTTCATATATTTCCGTCTTTATACGCCTTATTTGAACTCGTGTTCGGTATTCATAGAGCTAGCCGCCATCACGCCGGACTCTGTCTTATGCGCAGACGGCGTAAAATTACATAAAACTTTCATTAACATAACTTTTAATCGACCAAATTGCATCAAACTTCACATATCACTAGCTTACATATACACACACATCATTATAAACTTTATTTCATATATTTCCCTCATATATGCCTTATTTGAACTTGTGTTCGGTATTCATAGAGCTAGCCGCCATCACGCCGGACTCTGTCTTATGCGCAGACGGCGTAAAATTACATAAAACTTTCATTAACATAACTTTTAATCGACCAAATTGCATCAAACTTCACATATCACTAGCTTACATATACACACACATCATTTTAAACTTTATTTCATATATTTCCCTCATATACGCCTTATTTGGACTTGTTTTCGGTTGTGTTCGGTTATGTTCGGTTGTGTCCGGTATAGGGTCCTGCGAATATTCGATATTCGATTCGAGATTCGATTCAAAAGTCAAATTCGATTCGAATTAGAGTCGAAATTGCCAACTCGAAATTTCGAATATACATTGATGGAAAAGTAGGCTGTTTACGGACAAGTTCACACGTCGATCTTAGTTGTTTTTGTGCCATTTAATTACAAAAAATGATGTATATATGCACCTTATAATTCTTATTGTACATCACGATTATATATATTAAATATAAGTATAGCCAGCAATTAGCCACTATAGGACTACAGAATTCTGAACGCCTGAATTCTAGCTTTGAACATCGTAGCCAAAAGCTCGGAGATCACCGATGGACCGACAACACGCGTGAATAATAATAGCTATGAGACTGAGCAACCGCTAGCGTTATCCGCCGTCTATCCGTCTCAGATTATGCATTATGTAGTATAGCTGAGAATTGACACAAAACGTGTTCCCAGCATCTAAAAGTGCATTTTGGCAATGTTTTGTTTTGGAGTTTACTTTCAATTTCGGAGCGTTCTTCGACCCTTGACAAAATGTCGTCGTTATTCATGTTTATTTTAAACATGATACAGCTGCAGGTAGTGCAGGGACTTACACGTGAGATGAATGCAACCTGGTGTATAAATCGCAGGCATCTGGGACAATGACCCATCTATGGAATCATCTGTCCAAGAAGCATCCAGCACTACATAATCAGGCCACCCTGCGACTGTTGTTGCAACTTCAAGTTTATAACAACGGGTGATTCCGAATGTCGATTTGCAATTTTGCATGTACGTGCAAACTGTACAAATTTCGCGTGATTTTAGTTCTGATAATCCGTATAGTGATTTTTTATTAATCGTCGTGACGGCCGCATGGACGTTTTTTTTTAATCTGCCTTTTTTTCTCGACAATTATCATTTGAAGTTAATAGTATTGTAAACGACGGTTCATCGCCGCATAAGTTATGATGGAACTTCGTGCATGGAGTTGATAGAACGTTTCACAAAACGTCTAATCGTTGACAAAACATGTCCAAATTGAGAATGCAACACACAGATATGATTCGATTCGATATTCGATTCGATTTCCAGAATTCGATTCGATTTCCAGAATTCGATTCGATATTCGATTCGATCAAATTCTCCAATTCGCAGGACCCTAGTCCGGTATTCATAGTGACCGTAATTAAGATGTTAATTTAATTTAGGGTTAACTGTTGTGCATGATTAAAGGGTCTTAATATGATGACATCCTGTTCTATTGATCATTGAAACTTTATTACAGAAAAAAGATAAACATTAAAACATAAGACCAAGATAAACGATGACAATTAACGGATAAAACATAAAATAGTATGTCATAGCACAATTAACTACAATTTCTTTAGTCTGAAGTTCTAATCTACAATGACTTTAGTCTGTTTTGTCGCTGGTTGGCTGTGACCCTCTTCGAAATGTTCTCGGACTCATTCTGAAGAAGTGGAACCAGCTTGTAGATGTTAACAGTTAAGGTCGGTGTGCCACATGTTGATTCTGTGGTGCCATCCTTCAAAATCGTTGTTGGTTCAAACTGTTGCATACATCGCATTTGATAGTATGTTAATTGTCTTTTACGGATCTTGTCATTGCAATCAATGGGGTAATACATTGTGAATTATGACAGAAAACACCCCACCCGATGGTTATACATGTACACCTACCAACATAGCGGTATACAATAAAGGTTCATGGTTATATGTATGTCTGTCTGCCTGAATGTATCTGCTTACCTGCCAATCAATTTGTCTGTCTGCGTATATGTACATTGTATGTCTGCCGCTCTCACTTTGATCCATGTCGCATGTATGTCTGTCTGACTATGTATTCATTCTTATACATGTATGTCTTCTTCACTTGTTCATTCCACTTGTGTAAATATTTGAATTATGATGTATAATAATGTTTGTTCATAATCTCTATTATTAACGGAAGATAATAAAGGATATATCTATATATATATATATATACTAATCACGCAATTAGTTAGAACTATCAACACTAGGAGGACAACTAATTGTGTTTATACCGGTACAATATTTTCCCGTAACAACACTGTCACAGGACAATTAATTGTGTTTATACAATATTTTGTCATAAAAACCCTATAATTAGATGACTGTTAATCATGTTTATACAACATTTTGCCATTAAACGCTGTCTTAATCTTATTAAGTTCCTTTAATCATGCACAAATATATTCCTCCAAATTAAATTAGCACCCTAATTACTATTGTTATGTCAATCACTCTAATTGACGGCTGAAATTAATTATGTTTTTACACCTGAGACACATGGCCCGGAAACATGACCGGGGCGAGCTCTCTTTGGCCTGAATCACCGAGGTACCCTGGTCTGAGCTGTCTTCGGCCCGAGTCGTCGCATTACTGCGGCGCCTGAGCATTTCGGCTGTATTTTCACTGTTAGGAGCTGAACCCAGGAGTGAGAATATATATATAGGTTATCACCACCATTTGGGTGTCTGAAATCCGTATTAAAGCTACATTCTCTGGGTGAGCCTGCAGGATGAGTCGATAAAAGGCCCAGAGAAGATAGCGAGACTTGAACACAAATGTCAAGAACCTACAGGGTGGTTATAACCAATTTAGCTTACAATTCTTTCAACTGAATATTGAATAAAAGGTACTTTGAAATTTTGTTTTGCGTATGAAATTGCACAGTTGACGTCGTTGAGCATCACTGCAAAGAATTACGCCATCAATATATAGGAGTATTTACAAAAGAGTTGAATCAAAACAGTGCTGTTCTTGTAGAATTTTTAAAGTGTATTTCATCATTACCACTGGAAATATGCATATGTCGGATTTTGTAAATAGAATAGAAATATTTTATGCCAATTGCCTGTATAAATCCATGTTTTTTTTTAGAAACTTAAGTGAGTTTCTCCACAACTCATGTGCATTTGCTGTTGCCATCCAGGATATGGCTTTCTGCCATCCAGGATTTGAAATCGGATATCACCTAGTGGAGGTGCTAGATGTTATCATACAGTTACAGATACTCCTTTTGCATGTTGAGATGGTCTTTAAATGATGTTATTTCTTGGTACTATAAGCAGTCATCTAAGTTTTTCTTTTTTTACTGTTGACAGGACATCCAACAGAGCCCTATGGCAGATTATCAGCGGTGCCGGAGAGTGTGTACCTAAGGTATATTTCTACTAGTAACACTATACAGTAAAACCTATCCTAAACGAACACACTTTTTGTTTAGTTTAGAGAGGTGTTCATTTATTAACCATTCTATGACTAGGGCACCTTGCGAAAACCCTGTGCAGCCCTTTTTATTCAGATTGTTTGGCTTCGGCAATCTGCTACGGCAACCCTTTACCGTGGCCCAGTTTGCTTCAGCCAATTATGAGGGCTGCCTGTGCCAATGCATTCTCTTATATATGCGAGTCTCCCATAGGGGGCCTTGATTATATATGGAAATATTTGGCCTAACAATATTTACTTTGATTTTGTAACTTGTAAGCCAGTGCATTCTCTTATATATGTGAGGCTCCCTATGGGAGACTCGCATATATAAGAGAATGAACTGGCACAGGATCTTTAATGCCAGCACAGCTCCCATCATGAAAGGGTTAAAAAATCTTACCATCACAAAACATGAATCCGCCAAGGCGCAAATAATGAATTATTACGGTAATTGATGCAACATTAATAAGTAACACAATATTAACCCTTTACCCAACAGAACGGCCCTGTGCCAATGCATTCTCTTATATATGCGAGTCGACCATAGGTCGCCTCGCATATATAAGAGAATTCATTGGCTTAACACATTAAAAATTATAAAATTGTTAAAGAATGTAAGAAAGAATGGTAAAAAGTGTTAAAAAAAGATTTTTTTAGGCCAATGCATTCTCTTATATATGCGAGGCGACCTATGGTCGACTCGCATATATAAGAGAATGCATTGGCACAGGGCTAACTGTAACTATCACAATGTGGTCAAGGAGCCGGTTCCAATGATATCCATATTTGTATGGTTTTATTGAGACAGACCGAAGATATTTTAGGCTGTTGAAGCTTTATTTGGCCGGTTTTGGCCGGTTTGTTGGGTAAAGGGTTAAAGACTGATTTTATTACGATCTTGTCCAAATTTTTCAATTTTGTCACTGATCAACAAATTGGTGATTCCATGTTTTGTGCTAATCTCTTTCTAGGAAAGCTTGAACAGAATAGATAGTATATTGTTTGATACACTTAAAATTCTTCAATCCTGAGGTTCCCAGAGAGGGATTTAGTGACACTATCCCACTAGCAGGATAGCATCACCAAATTCACCCTCTGGGGACCTCATTCTGTTTTATAAGCCTCATCTTCTCTGGAAAGTTTCTTTATTATAAAATTTCTATAGAAACTTCTTCACATAGATTCTATTTCTTTTTTAATTTAGTTTCTCTTTATCCCCAAATTGGCAGACGACACATTGCATAATCAAGGTTTCCAATGGGTATACATCACAATATTCACCATTTGGCAACTTCAATCTGAATCTATGTCTTCAATAGCAGATGAGGCCATGCAGAATGAGGTCCCCAGAGGGTGAATTTGGTGATGCTAGCCCGCTATGTGGGATAGCATCACTTAACTCACCCTCTGGGGACCTCATTATGCAAATGACAGGCACACTAAACACAGGCTTGTACATGTAGCTCAGTGAAGCTGTCCTAAGTGGTTTCTGTGAGCTTTTCCTTTATATGCTTTAACCCTTTACCCAACAAACCGGCCAAAACCGGCCAAATAAAGCTTCAACAGCCTAAAATATCTTCGGTCTGTCTCAATAGAACCATACAAATATGGATATCATTCGAACCGGCTCCTTGACCACATTGTGATAGTTACAGTTATGCCCTATGCCAATGCATTCTCTTATATATGCGAGTCGACCATAGGTCGCCTCGCATATATAAGAGAATGCATTGGCCTAAAAAAAAACAAATTAACACTTTTTACCATTTTTTCTTACATTCTTTAACAATTTTATAATTTTTAATGTGTTAAGCCAATGCATTCTCTTATATATGCGAGGCGACCTGGTCGACTCGCATATATAAGAGAATGCATTGGCACAGGGCCGTTCTGTTGGGTAAAGGGTTAACCCTTCCATGTCTGGAGCTTCCTGAAATTTTGTGACACCCCTGTGCCTATGCATTCACTTATATATGTGAGTCTGCCTAGCATATATAAGAGAATACATGGGCCTAACAATATTTACCTTGACCTTGTAAGCCAGTGCATTTTATTATATATGCGAGGCTCCCTATGGGACTCACATATTAAAGTGAATGTACTGGCACAGATTCTTTAATGCTGCACTAGCACAGCTCCCGTCATGAAAGGGTTAAATCTGGATTGCATCAAAAAGAAATCTGGATCACATGGTAAAGAAGCCCATAAGAACAAAAGAGACCCAACAGCAACCTCAGATAAAATAAATAATTCAGAAAGTTTCTTTCAATTTAATACAAAAACTCACATACTAAATTTCATTCCATTCAGTTCAGACTTACTGAAGTTATCATTTGGAAAAGAAAATTGTGTGCAAATTTCAACAAAAAGGGCCATAACGCAGCTCTCGTCATGAAATAGTTAAAGTTAAATGTTTGAGCCGGCTGATTTCCAAAACTCCTGCTAATCGCAAAGTTTTCTGCATCAACTGATCTTACCGGTAGTTCGAGGATAGTTCCAAAATATCATCACTCCTACCAATTCCAACCAATCCCAACTCACAATATTCATCATTTGGGAACTTCAATCTGAGTCTTTGTCTTCCATAGCATATGAGGCCATGCAGAATGAGGTCCCCATAGGGTGAATTTGGTCATGCTAGCTCGCTGTGTGGGATAGCGTCACTTAATTCACCCTCTGAGGACCTCATTCTGCAAATGACATGCACACTAAATTCAGACTTGGTTTGTTACTGAAAGCAAATTGTTTGTTCAGGGATTGGTTTCTTAGGAATAAAACTGCCCAATCAAAAGTTTCTTTTCAATTTTTCATTTTTCAGTACATTTTACTGTGCAAAAGAAAAATGTTATTTCACTCCCTATCAAATTGAGCTGTTATGTTATTTTCAAAATCTATTATTCAGGAACTTGTTGCTGAAGAACTCAGTGAGAACAAAGAAAGAATATTTAATGGCCTGCTGCAATATAAACCACAGAGGTAAAATAGAAATGTTGAGTATTCTTATAGGGGCCTGGGATGGGGGGGGGGGTCACAGGGGCAGCCCCAAGCTCTGATTCAGACCCATGTTTGGCATTGATGGGCCTTTTTGTAAGCCCTGCAAAGCTCACAACCCCAGCTTACGCCAAGCAAAGTGCAAGATGAATCATTAAAATGCAAAGATAAACAATGGAATGAAGTTTCACTCCACAACCATGGATAACTTTGGTACATACATGATTCTGTGGGTTTATAGGTTTACATGGGTCCGAGTCCTCCGTCCGTTCAGCCAACCATCCGGGTAGATATTTCAACCAGTGTTTGTCAGATCTCAATTATATTTGGTATGGATGTTCACTACTATGAGGACATTCAATGGAGTGTTCTATCATTTTGTTTGGGTTTTCTGTTTTAGAGTTATTCATCTTTGTTTAACTGGAGATGTTTGTTTTTTTTGTCAGTCTGAGCCAGGCTTGCCACGATTATTCGATTAATCAACTAACCTTCGGCAAGTGCGGTAGTCGACGGTTATTTACTTTCGTCGACTAATATCGCCCGAGGGGGTGGGTATGGTTGTGTAACTGTATGTAAGCAATACTTTTCATCGATGTCATGCCTGGAAGTAACTGTTAACTGCGTATGCAGCACAATTCCGTTGCGGCGTCCTCTGCCTTTGATGTTGCCGCCGACGTTTGGCGGTCATCTTGAATATTAATTTACTATTAGTGCTACTGTGCTAGATACATTTCCGAAGCAGCTGCCGGTTACGTATATAATATAAACTATTAATTTGTTTCATTATTTCTTGCAATTCTTTATTGAATATGTCCAGGTTATACACTGCAGTAATTGTGACTGCATCCCCGTCCCCCAGGGTCCCCCACAAAAGCTCAAATATCTTCCACTGTCTACCTATGTCCTCGTTAACTTCATTGTAAGTGCACGCCTTTCGCCGCAATTTTACCGATTAATGTGATGCACGTGACCTGCCGAAATACGTAGTGGCGGATTGGGAGTCGCGATCGAGATTAGCTTTACTGTCACGTCGTGTATGCAGTTTGCTCTAACTTTGCCAGAAACGTCGGCAATATGGGCACTTGGCAGTACTTAATAGTAAGGGCCTGTTAAAAACTACATCAGGACGAATGAGACTACATGTATGAGGGCATGAGTATTCCGTTTTGTATACAAAATAAAACAGTGTAAAACACGGAGCATCGACAGTTTATAACTGTCTTCAAAATGGATGTAAAGAAGTCATCGTAATTTCGCATTTATCAATTGTTTACCTGGATGTAATACAGGGCGCATATATTACCGATTAATCGACTAACCGTCGATTATAGCTGGCGATTAGTCGATTATGAAAACTCATAGTCGTGGCAACCCTAGTCTGAGCAGATATCTCCACCACCGGTTGTCGTATCTCAATGAAATTCTGTATGAATGTTCATTACAATGAGGAGTGAGGACATTCAATGGAGTGTTCAATCATGTTGTTTGTGTTTCCGTTCTAGAGCTATTCATCTGGAAATCTTGGTTTTTTTGTCCGAGCAGCTACAAGTTGTCAGTTCTCAATGAAATTTGGTATGGAGGTTCGCCACTATAAGGACAATCAGTGGAGTGTTTAAACGTTTTATTTGGGTTTTCCGTTCTAGAGTTATTCATCTTTGTTTATATCTCAACCATAGGTTGGCGGATTTTAGAAATTTGGTATGGATGTTCAACACTATGGGGACATTCAATGGAGTGTTGTCAACATTTTGCTCAGGTTTCAGGTTGTCAGGTAAGAATTCAATCGAGAAAATAATGTAATAAGAAATAGTAGCTCATAATTACCATTTAGGAATAGGGATCTTTGAATCGGGGATTTTGCATCGAATCGAATCTCGATATCGAATCTCCTCCCTGATATCGACATCGAATTGAATCTCCAATCGAATCAGTTAGTGATTGACATTGTTTACCAGTGTTTATTTCGGTGTCTCATGACAACAAAATGCAAAATTCACTACATACTATATAACAATGTTAATCTCCATACACATCAGTTGGAACTTGCATTTCATTTTTAGCTCACCTGAGACGAAGTCTCCGGTGGAGCTATAGTCATCACTCCTCGTCCATCGTCCGTCCGTCTGTCCGTCTGTCCATCCGTCTGTCCGTCCGTCCGTCAACAATCATCTTCTTCTCCAGTATCATAAGGCCAAATGAGTTCATATTTGGTGTGGATGTTCCCTGCTTGACTCAGACTCAGATTTGTTAAAATAAGGCCACTGAGTCAAATAGTTGCGAAGCTAGGGCCATAACTCTTTCCCGCCATAGTAATTCTTAAAACAACTTCTTTTCAAGAACCATCAGGCCTATTTAGCTTATATTTGGTATGGAAGGTCCTTGAGTGACTGGGGGTCAGATTTGTTCAAATGGGGTCACTGTGTCAAATAGGGGCAGAATCAGGGACATAACTCTATTCTCCCTAGTAATTATTAGAATGACTTCTTCTCCAGAATCATCAGGCCGATTTAGCTAATATTTTGTATGGTGGGTCCTTGTGTGACTGGGGTTCAGATTTGTTCAAATGGGGTCAGTGTGTCAAATAGGGGCCGTGTCAGGAACATAACTTAAAAAAAATATATATATATATTTTTTTTAAATATTGTTAAATTTAAATCCTTGCTCAATTCAAAAAACAAATCACAATTCAAAATGAACCAATACAAAAATATTTTTTTCATTTTAACCCCTGATTTTTTGTATTTTTTTTAGACACAAAACACCCCATTCCACCCCTTTCCCTCCTCACCCCTCTACACCCCTGTCCCCACTACCACCCCCCCCCCCCCAATCTGCGCCGCCCTGCACCCACTGCAGTCAAGACAAAATTAATTAGAAAAACTGACACCTTGTAACATCCATAAAGTATGGTATTAGCCCCAGACAGAAAGAGTTAATAACAGTCATCAATTCAGATGTTATCTAGCTGGCTGACAGGTAGGTGTAAACAGTCATGCTCTGTGTGTATCATTAACATATCATATCAAAACAAAACGCTGTATGTCTGACATTTGCAGAATGAGGTCCCCAGAGGGTGAATTTAGTGATGCTACTCTGCACAGTAGGCTAGCATCACCAAATACACTTTCCTATTCTGCTTAGGCCTCATCTTCAGGGAAGTATACAGGTCTTAAATTGACATTTCTACTTACTTTTTCCCTTCTGTTCAATTTCTATATTCCCTAATTTGCTGTCAGAAGATAAAATTGATAATTGAAGTGCCCAATGGGTGCACATCACCAATTAACTGGACAACTTCAATCTGTTCCTAATGTCTCCCATGGCAGTTGAGGCCTAAGCATAATGAGGTCCACAGAGGGTGAATTTGGTGATGCTAGCCCACCTTTAACAGGATTGCAGCACTAAATTCACCCTTTAGTGACCTCATTCTGCAAAAGTCAGACACTATATTCAGGCTTGGCTGTTCCACTATTATATTCTTAACCACCACCTATCCAGTTGTACTCATTATACCCTGATTTGCAAAGAAAACTTTGGGGGGGGGGGGTATATTGGATTGAATTTGTCTGTCAGTATGTCCTCCCGTCCATCCCTCTGTTGGGATGTTTCCATCCGTCCATCAATTTTGTTCTTCTCCACATACATATTAAAGACCGAAATGGTTTATATATTTTGACTCACATTCAGATTTGTTCAAATGAGTTCATCAGGTCATATAGGTGAGAAGCCAGGGCCATAACTCTTTCCCTCCATAGTAATTCTTCAGAAACCATCAGGCCTATTTAGCTTTTGGTATGGAGGGTCCTTTGGTGAGTGGGGTTCAGATTTGTACACGTGAGGTCATTTTTAGAAAACTTTTGAGGAAAATCAGTTTTCTTCAACTCTTAAAATCTACCGTTTGAAATTTCTAGATGAATAGATCTCATAGATGGGGATTCACATTTGTTCAAATAAGGGCAGAGATAAGAGATTTAACTCTCAACCACCCACCCTACCTGTATGTATGTTGTTTGATACTGGTATAATATTATATAGATTCCTATTGATTTCTAAGCTGCCTGGGTGGAGGCAATGAGGCTGTAGATTTGATTTTTCAACCAGTAACAGTCCACATTTTCCTACTGCGGGTTAAACTGTTCGACCGAAATCGCCACAAATGTTAACAGGTCTATTTTGCTGATATTTAGTATGAAGGGTTCTTTGGTGTCTGGTGTCTGGTTGGAACTACCTAACTGATTAATCTGACATACATGTATGGTGTTTTGGGTCCATGGATAAATGGGCTTCAAACATGTCTAAATGGTTTTATAAAAAGGTGCTTGTGAGATTGGAAATTTCAAAAAATTGAGAAAGTTTGAGATGTCGGTTGTGAAATTCCAACCCAAGACTTGGGAGTCTGGAGCCCGGTCGGGAGGGGACTTGTTGAGCTGGAGGAGGGGGGTGATCAGTAGTGAACAGTGGGCAATTTCATGGTGGATATTCACCTTGAAATTACACACTGTACACTACTGAAGCCTCTCTAGCCACATATCGTGTTTAGATCTACTTTTTTCAAAGTGCTTATGAAAAGTTCTGACTATTGTGGTCTCCAGTGTCCCAGTCTCATCAGTCTTTGCAGTCTGGTGAGCGACCCCACAGTCTTTGACTGTCTTGTTTAGGAAAATCATGACATAGGCAAGTCACTCTCAGTCTAATGGATGGTTTGGGATATGTTGCGTTCAATATCTATCTGGCTGTGTCATGGCGAACATGACACAAGAAGTGACAGTAAGACACATAAAGACAGTTCAATCAACGACACACTTGGACATGGGTACACAGTTCAGCTATATAATTGTTGTAGTCCGATACCAATATTAGTTATGTTATTGTTAAACTTTTCAACCCACAATACATGTAGATCAAACACCTTATCAAAGTATTTGTCTTCACGAGAGGGTCCCAGAAAACAGACATAAATTACAAGTGTTAAATGTTATCAACAAGATTCAACGGATCGAAACTTGGTTCAACACGCTCGATTTCCCGGGAAGCAGAAATTGAAAATAGGAAATTTCTATGAATTCTGTTGGCAGTGTCGCAGATAACTGGTCGCACATAATGATGTCCATTTAAGAACGTAATAGACCGATTGTTCTAAGGTTTCTGTTCATTCCACTCTACTATTTGTCGTGCATAACGGCGGCTGAATTTTATTCATATAATCTGAATTGGATATCCAAAGTTCTAAACATATGGTAATCAATTGAGTTCCGCATCTATAGCGATCACGCACCGGGTAGACAATTTATATAGTGTCGATATAGATTAAAAATATATGCGGCGATTGGTCACGCTTTGCGATCGAAGCGCATAATTTGCATAATGCACATCTATTCTGATCGGCATACATTCATAATTACCTATGTTGGCTAACTTGGCAACAATGAGCTTCAAATTATGTGATTTCAGATCATTTGTCATGTGTTATCTAGACTCAAAAAACGAGACTACACCAAAGTAACACCGATTTGAAAATATCCGAATCAGCGATTCGGTGTCGATCTCGAATCGGGTGCCCGATGTCGACATTGAATCGAATATTCGCAGGTCCCTATTTAGGAATGCCATCTATTATATATTTTGGAACTTCTGTCTGTATGTATGTATGTGTGTGTGTTATACTCAAAAACTGCTGGACCGATCCAACTCAAATTTGGTATGTAGGCCTACTTTGATCCCGGGAACAATACGGGCAGGTCCAATTTCACGTGCGACCGTGTCCTTGATCTTGCCCATATACGCTCATATAGGGATGTTTCTGTACCGATCGAACAAAAGTTTATCCAGACGCTGTATATTCTGCCCAGACAATCACAAAGAAATCCCTAAATAGCCCGGACGAAGTTGGGCACATCGGCTAGTTATGCTATAAATCTTAAGTTTAGTCAATCAAATGCTCTGATCAGAGATCGTGTTTTATAATATATTTTTATATCTTGTTTTATATAAAATTTATCTAATCTCTTATTCTGTCTTAATGACAGAACTATGATCTCAGCCAAATTGATCGGAATGAAGGTAATTATTTGTGGTTTTCATCAATTAGTTTGGGCACCCAAAACTGTTTAACTGGTCCAATTTGATCAATCTCTATTAGAACTGCATGTTCAGATTCATTCAGATGTAAAAGGGTTAACAATTTACGATGAGAGTGTATAATGTATGTTTCTTTTGTTTTCAGAAATCCTTCTGGTCAAGTTCTAAAAGAAGAAAAGAAACTAGAGGGTGTTCAGCTGGAGTTTAATCAAAAACTAGCTTTATTTCTGGTAAATACATGTCTATTATATCAGGGTTTCTGCCAGGGGAAAATAAATGAGTCCGTATTCAGCCCTATTGGGGAAACAAATAATGCGACATGGTTACCATTGTTCGTCCCGTGGGGAGAAAATCTTGGTATTTGTCACTGAAAAGTAGTATTTTCCTTGCACCTGAGATACTCACAAAGCAATCCAAAGCTACGTATATTATGCAAGTTGATAATTTACATTGGTGCATTGATTCTGTTGATGATAACCAGAGCATTAATCATGTAATTACGCCCGTGAGACCACCATCTGCATGATTGAAGACTAAATAAATGAACAGGCTACAAGTTACAGAGTTTACAAATTTATAAGATTCCGACAGGTATAATTAAACACTAAAAAAAGTCTATGCATAGACAAATAAGGAGAATTGACTAAAGTATTTCTAAGAATTTCAAAAGGTAGCTTCAGTGAAAATGAAACCGAAAGGATATATTCTGTCTATCATAAAACTATTTGTGCACTGTGATGTCATACTGCAAAAGATATTTATAGCAGCGTATTATGAAAGGTAGCGAAATCGTTCAAACTCGGAACAGTAGCTTGTTCAATAGTCTACATTAGTCCAACAACTGTAGTTAGGACCACTGCTCTGAAACGTTTTAGCTCCCATGTCATGAAATATAATTGAGTATTGGCGGGAAATGTGAACACTTGCATCGTTGTTTATGCACTTGTGCTTTGGGCTCCAGGCGGGATAATGAAACTATTAGGGGAATTAGGCCATTCCACTGTTGCTGAGTCGTAGTAATGGAAACCCTGATAATATTGTCAGTGTTCAGCAAGTGTTAATCAACTTTAAGAATGAAAGTTCATAGGTAGAATCTGAATTGAATTCTATTTTATGAACCACTCATTCCTGTATATGCAATTTGTCTTTCTGAAATATTTCTAATTATAATTAATTCAGCGGATGTTCCTGCATAAGTTTTTTTTATTTATTTTTGAACAACTACCCTTTGAAGTGTAGTTCTTGACTGTACAGAAACATGAAAAAGAGTTAAGAATATATGTTTATGTAAAAGCATCCTAGATAAGCGAACTTGGTTAGCTCTCTGAATGTATGTTTATGTAAAAGCATCCTAGATAAGCGAAGTTGGTTAGCTCTCTGATAGCTGACCATGTGAGTTCATTCCGGCTTAGCCAGAATTAGTCTCAACTTTAAGTTGTCCAAACCAAATATGTAGTCTTTGGCAATGGTAAACATGTTATTGGATCAGACTTTGAAAGGGATCTTCCCCTAGTTAATGAGTGTTTGTGCCATACTTACATTTACCTTTGTGCCCTATCTCATATTCGTCAACAAGCAATTGTTGTGTTTACACTACTGTGAAAAAGACTTTCAATGCATTATATCAACGATAAATGAGAAATATGTGAACTTTGACCATTTAGTATCTATGTTAATTGTAAACAGATATAGAATGTGTCAATTCAACCATATACAGGTCTATTAACCCTTTGTGAAAAGCCTTCTCTTATATATGTGTGTCTCTCATAGGGAGCCTCGCATATATAAGAGAATGCATTGGCCTGACAATATTTACCTTGACATTGTAAGCCAGTGCATTCTCTTATACATGTATATGAGAGGCTCCCTATGGGAGACTTGCTTATATAAGAGAATGCACTGGCTCAAGATCTTTAATGCTGCACCAGCGCAGTTTCCGTCATGAAAGGGTTATGTGACTACATAGGGTTTATGTTTCACTGGATATACCATGGTGTAATGACAGGGTTTTGATAATCAGCTCTTTGCATAATGCTCGTATGCTTTCTTTGGCTTCAGGAGCTAGATGAATCAAAGTCATATGAAACCTATTGTTCATATTTCAAAGATGATTACAAAGGACAACAACAAACAGTTGAGGTATGTATTCATGTTTTAACCCTTTACCCAACAAAACGGCCAAAACCGGCCAAATAAAGCTTCAACAGCCTAAAATATCTTCTGTCTGTCTCAATAGAACCATACAAATATGGATATCATTGGAACCGGCTCCTTGACCACATTGTGATAGTTACAGTTATGCCCTGTGCCAATGCATTCTCTTATATATGCGAGTCGACCATAGGTCGCCTCGCATATATAAGAGAATGCATTGGCCTAACACTTTTTACCATTTTTTCTTACATTCTTTAACAATTTTATAATTTTTAATGTGTTAAGCCAATGCATTCTCTTATATATGCGAGGCGACCTATGGTCGACTCGCATATATAAGAGAATGCATTGGCACAGGGCTGTTCTGTTGGGTAAAGGGTTATAGTATTCATTTAGCATGGAAGATATCAGGCCTCAGAATATGGTGGCGGACATTTTCACAGAGGGTGAAATTAGCGATGCTACTGCGCTGAATATTCGCCCTCTGGGGACCTCATTCTGCTTAGGCCTCATCTTCTCTGGAAATATCTTTATTAGCTCAACTTTACTTTGTAAAGTTTGAGCTATTGCCATGGCTTTGTCGTCCATTGTCTGTGTGTGTGTGTGTGCGTGCGTGTGTGATTCGTCTAAAATTTCCTTTAGCACGGGCTACAGGTCGTACCTTTGGTCGGATCATTATGAAATTTGTTATGGCTGTTGACATTGACATGTAGATGGGAACGAGTCATTTTGGGGTCATTCGCCAAAAAAACATGGCCACCAGCGGCCATCTTGGATTTCAAAATTCAATCCATTAGCACGGGCTACAGGTCGTACTGTTTGTCTGATCATCATGAAATTTGTCATGGATGTTAATATTGACATGTAGATGGGAACGACTCATTTTGGGGTCATTCGGCCGAAAACGTGGCCGCCAGCAGCCATCTTGGATTTTACTCTTTACATGACTAAATCCTTTGACACAGGCTACAGGTCGTATCTTTTGTCGGATCATCATGAAATTTGTGATGGATGTTGACAATGACATGTAAATGGGAACGACTCTTTTTGGGGTCATTCGGCAAAAAAACGTGGCTGCCAGTGGCCATCTTGGATTTTACTCTTTGTATAACTAGGCCTTTCAACTTTCCACATTCATAATCACTCCATTGACTGTAACACATGAAATTATTCCCTTTCCAAGTTGAGCTACAGTGTCATTGACACTTTCATTATCAAATTAGTTCTTTAGAAACCTGTTCAGAAAGTCTCTTTTTTTTTAGGTTAGTTTCTATATATCCCCAAATTGGCAGACGACACAATGCATAATCGAGGTGCCCAATGGGTGCACATCACCAGCTTCACCATCTGGGAACTTAAATCTGTGTTTAGGTCTCCCATAGCAGATGAAGCCATGCATAATGAGGTACCCGGAGGATGAATTTGGTGACTCAAGCCTGTGCAGGATAGCATCACTAAATTCATCCTCTGGGACCTCATTCTGCAAATGTCCAGCACCATATTTTGAGGCCTGGAAGACAAATGTTTTAAATTCTGACATAATCGCTATCTAGTTGGAAGGTCGTCAAATTTTCGACTATATTTATACCAAAAAGTTGTGCATGCTGTCATCCAAATATCAGTATCTGCATGCTTTCCAAGGTACACAAAGAGTATATCTTTGATGATGTGTCATCGCATTGCATTTAACATTAAGTAGTGTCATGGAAAGTCAACAGACTTTCATATTTTTTTACATTTACTCACTACGAGTGCCATGGGTCCCTTTAGTGGTGATGTTCATACAGACTTTTATATTTTTTGCACATTTACCCACTGGGACTGGCGTGGGTCCCATTAGGGGTGATGTTTTTGCAGACTCATTTATTTTTGCACATTTACCCACTGGGAGTGGCATGGCTCCCTTTAGTGGTAATGTTTGTACAGACTTTTATATTTTTTGCACATTTACCCCCTGTCAGTGCATTGGATCTCTTTCAACACAATGTTTTTTTGCTAGTCATCCATTAAGCATTAAAATTATTTTATTGCATCCAGCAACTTCTGGCGACAGAAAGACACAGTCAGGCTCTTATGTACAAAATCCGAGACTATTACTACACAGAAAGGCTGTATGTCACGCAGTGCATCAAGACACTTCTCAGTTACTGGAATAACAGTGAACATCAGTATCAGGTCAGTCATTTTTAGCACACCACCATTAACCCTTTACCCAACAGAACGGCCCTGTGCCAATGCATTCTCTTATATATGCGAGTCGACCATAGGTCGCCTCGCATATATAAGAGAATGCATTGGCTTAACACATTAAAAATTATAAAATTGTTAAAGAACGTAAGAAAAAATGGTAAAAAGTGTTAAAAAAAGATTTTTTTTAGGCCAATGCATTCTCTTATATATGCGAGGCGACCTATGGTCGACTCGCATATATAAGAGAATGCATTGGCACAGGGCTAACTGTAACTATCACAATGTGGTCAAGGAGCCGGTTCCAATGATATCCATATGTGTATGGTTCTATTGAGACAGACCGAAGATATTTTAGGCTGTTGAAGCTTTATTTGGCCGGTTTTGGCCGGTTTGTTGGGTAAAGGGTTAATGCTTTGTTTACTGAATGGATTCTTCCATCAGTTATAAAAGTATATATTGGAATGTTCTATTATTCATCTGTAGATATGTTCAGGAAAAAAAGCAGACGACCAGTCATGTAAGGGTTAATGTAGTTTCTCACCATTGTAGGAATTGATAAACACAAGGAGCCACGGATATATACATAAATATATAAGTAATTATTCATGTGTCATTCACCTTCAGTTCTAATTTTAGCTCACTATGTATAGATCAGGTTATTTGCTTTTTTTACAATTCTATTATTTTAATGTATTTAACTTTTATACACTATATATTTAACTACGCCCATATTACCATTAGGCATCAGTAATTGTAACATGAATTTCTGGAAATGGTTTGCCTATGGCACTTGTTCTGATTCACCGTGGGAATTTTGGCTCAATTGAAAATTCAAAAGACTGAAATATACAATTTAATAAGTTGATTCTGTTTTAAATGATCCGAAAATCTGGGTTAATTTATACATAAGCCATTATGATGTGGCTAGATGGGAGCTATCAAATTTGAATAATTTTTGATGAAAAACATGGCCAATGCCAGCCATTTTAACCCTCATCCAATATCACCAAACTCCATATGGATCTTCTGGGTGACTTCTAGATGGGAGCCATCAAATTATTCTGAATTTCTTTAAAAAACATGGCTGCCAGCAGTCACCTTGGATTTTACTCTTTGCATGACTAAATCCATTGGCACACCCTACAGACCGCATACGCTCATCACCGAACTTCATATTGATCTTCGGGGTGACCACTATATGGGAGCTATCAACTGTTTTTTAATTTCATTGGAAAACATGGCCGCCAGCAGACATCTTGGATTTTACTTTATATATATCTCTCTCTCCATGATGACATCTAGTATTACTTAGACAATTTAGCTTTCCGCATTCCTAATTGCTCCATTGATTGTAACACATGAAACTATTCCCCTCCAAGTTAAGCTACATTGTCATTGACACTTTCATTGTTAATTCCTTCTTATTTAGTAACTTTTATAGTAAAAATAACAAAAATGATAGTTTAATATCAATAATACCTTTTGGTAATAATGTTAAAGTAATAAGATTGTTTACAATTTTGAATGTTTCTATTTTCAGGCAGAATATTCCAATCTTGTACTTTCTTATGCTGAATCTGATGACAACAAGCTCTATACAAAGGTATTAGTTTCTTCTGGTTATGAAATCGACTGTTTAATTGGATAGCGGATTCAAAGTACTCATTATACGATATAATAAAATGTTTTAAAAGGGAAGATTAGGCCACACAAAGTTTATTTTCTGGATCTCGGAGCACTTTTTTTCTCAAAATGTGCAGGCAGGTAGGTTTTTATATTTTACCTACTAAATTACCGAGCAGGCCAGGGGGTAGTCCAAGTCTTCTTGTACTAAAACCAGCTAAGATATTGGGATGGCGATGCTGGCGTTTAGTCCAAGCCCGCCCTATATGCTCGCTTATGACACGGCTTAAGCGTTAGTGACCCGCTCAAATAAAACCACAATTATATGAAATAAAATATCACAATTGCGACAATAAACGGATATTTTCCGCAAAAGACATGCTATTTTATCTGAAACCCACATCAGTGGTGAATTTAAAACGGTAATTTAATGCGAAAAGAGACATTTACCTCAATGTTTACAATTTTTTTAAAGTATGCGAACTCGGTTGACCTCGCGAACTGTGTTCGGCATTTTCCGTTGAAAATATTCCGTAGATTTTGGACAACAACGCAAATTACGATGAATTCTCCATTGTAATCGTAATTATGTGTGTCAATAAATAAAATAATAAATAGATTAATTAAACATTGGAGATATAAATGTAATACACTAAATAAATGAACCTTAAGTTTGAAAAGTCCCACTAAAACGGAAGAACTATATTTCGAAACTGTGTGATTCGGTTCTCCGATTATTTTATCAACACATATGTCAAAATGCACATCACACGCATGGCAACTTGGCAAGTCAGACACAAGAGTTCTAATTTGCTCCAATTTTGACAAGTTGCTTGCGAAAATTGTCAACAAAACTACCGTTCTGATCCTCCATTATGTCATTAAGTTTTTAGTGCGGGAATTGTTCTGAAAGCACATAGAAAACTGGACTTTCGGGCGATCGGTTTTCACCATTTTTGTTCGGAAAACCCGCGCTATATATAGAAACGGAAAGTAGAATTCCCAGAACAAACTGCGGATTATGCCGAACTTATTCGGACCACTTCGGCTTTCGGTTAAAACGTAAACAAACAGATAAACAAATCGATGTTTGTGTCAATCAACCGGAATATTCTATGTGTAATTTAACATTAAAGTTAGATTATTATACACCATTATGATCATAAGATGTAAGCCTTTCCGATGTATATAGCATCATGTATTGATTTGCTAGGTAAATCGAGTAAAATACACCACAAATTCCCGCCACAGATCGTGGGCGTAACTCATGTGGTAGGATTGGTATGCAAGCGGGCTTGGACTAAACGCCAGCATCGCCATCCCAATATCTTAGCTGGTTTTAGTACAAGAAGACTTGGACTAGCCAGGGGGGTGTTGGAAAAAAAATCTGACACGACAATTTGTTGACATAGAAATACAAAATAATTATTTTTTAGAAGAATATTAGAATTTTCACCACTTTCTGTCTGTGTCGGTGTATATGATTAGCCTAGTTTGACATGGCCATGATTGCTTATGCACTTTGTCCATGCATTTTATGTTCTGAGTGACCTAGACTGACATATAACGGCTATTTAGTAATTTTACAACAAGAAACAATCTATACTGATTGCCTAATGCAGTTATGATGTAAAATTACATTATCTCTATGTTTTAAGGCCGAAAATAGTTGAAAAATATGGAGGACAATTTTTTTAAGCTGTGGAAAAATTAGCTTTTGGGTCCTCTTGACCACTCACCCTAAGTACCCGGAATTATTTTTTTGACACCCCCCCCCCCCCCCTGAGCAGGCATTGTTTTTACTAACACTTATTACGACAAAATGTCCGAGCAGGTAGGTTTTTATGTAAGTAAGCGAATTATCAAAAAAAATTGTTGGGTGTGAAAATGACTTTCATGATTAAGTGTTAATAGAATTTCAATGTAACAGTTGTACAACCAACCCAAGTACTTTCAGTTTTAAAAAAACAATAGAAAACTTTATTTTTATCATAAATAACAAATGGAAATATCAAATTCAAGTTAGAATGTGTTTATCTAGATTTATGGCCATTAGTGGATAGATATTATTGACATTGTTTTGTGAAGCAGAGCGGCTGGATGATTTGTAATTTTTATTTTCGGTGGGCCCTGAAAGGTATCCAGCTGGTCATATTTTTATGAGGAGGCCGGTGTCCGAGAAACAGAACATTAATTTTGTTTGGCCTTACCATTCGTAAGCAATCTGATGTAAATGGCTAACAGTTTGTCATCGTGTTTCTGATTATTTACACATATTTTTGGCAAGGTAAGAATTGTTTAGTTGTTCTCGTGGGATCCAAGTGGCTTATTTGGTACCTTTGGATACATGTATAGCGCTTCATAGGCTGTCATAAGCCATCCAGCGATGACTAAGCTGGTTCTGTTTTCAGTGCCGCTTGGCTATGTGATGTTAACCCTTTCATGACGGGAGCTGCGCTGGTGCAGCATTAAAGATCGTGTGCCAGTGCATTCTCTTATTTATATATGCGAGTCTCGCATAGGGGGCCTTGCATTTATAAGAGAATGCACTGGCTTACAAGGTCAAGGTAAATATTGTTAGGCAAATGCATTCTCTTATATATGCGAGGCTCCCTATGGGAGACTCGCATATATAAGAGAATGCATTGGTACAGGGTTTTCGCAAAATTTCATGGAAGGGTTAAATTGATTGATGTATCTGGGGAAGTTTATCAGTTATTTACTGGGAGTTAGTGGTTTCATTTTACAGTGGAGTGATATCTCAGTGAAATTATTCCCCTTTCCTCCTCCAAAAAACTAACAACATTGTGATATATGTATGTCATAGCAGCTGAAGTGATGATAAATCCCAAGCAACAAACAGCCCCTCCCCTGTAATTTAAGTTATTATGTAATTAAAAATCTCATGAGATATCATTAGCATGTTCAATGTCATTCACAACTCCATTAAATGTTAGAATTTATAAAAATAGTGTTCATTTTATTTTTTCTAGATTATGGAGCAGTTTGAAAACCTGACATTATCAGAAGTACCGGCTGTGATGAAGAATGGTCCATTCATGGTTAGTAATCTGTTCATTTACTTAAATTAATGTGAAAACCAAAGGTTTTTTCGAAACATGGCTTCTGAAGGTTATCTGTTTTGAAGTCTAAAATTGTTGAAGTCCACACCTCTCCCCATTTTCAACTCATCAGTTTGTTGTAATTCTTGTCCATTCAACTTACCCCAAAAAAACTTAAATTTTGTAGCTGCTTTAGAAGATGTCTCCGACCAGAATAAAACTGGTAAGAAATTGGCAAGATCTGCAGTCGTCGGAACGAACAATTGAGCATAATCATTTCATCAGATTTAAACCAAATTTGGTATGTGTCTCTCCCAGCAAAACACAGGTCAAGTTCGAATTCGGGTTCTGCCCGCCAATTTTCACCAGAGTTATGTCCCTTTTTGACTTAGAATTTTTGCCAATTTGAGGTTTCCGGATGATAACTTTAGTAAATGTGTACTGAATGAAATTAAATTTGGTATATGTAGGTTCACTAGCACAAAAGACAGATCAAATTCGATTTCGTGTTCTGCCATGCCAATTTTTATGCGCAAACAACGGTTGTATCAAGCCGATGCTTAGAGGCGGACATGACGTCTACCGACCTTTTATTCGACTTGTTTTACTTAGAAAATTTCTCATTTTTTCGGTTTCCGGATGATATCTCAAGTTTGGATCCTTTAATTGCAAATACCGTTTTCATGTGGATCAGTCATATCACGATACAGGTCAAGTTTGAATGATTTTTCTCAGAGTTATGGTGCTTTTCGACTTTGAAAATTCAATTTTTCTTGTAATTTTCTTCATTTTGTGCCAATTTGAGGTTATATTTTGACTTTAAGAGATTTTTTAAGATTTGGTTATTTGTATGCATGTCAGTAATGAGACAATGCACAAGTGTCTTATCCATATAGTATACTTCTACAAAGCCTCCGCTCCAAATGAAGCCACCGGTTCGGGGGACACTGTGGCCGAGCGGCCTTTTTTATTTTCACTAAATCTCCCTATTTCTGAGGACAAATCTCCCTATTTCCAATTTTGAAAGTAAACAGGTCTGGCATGAGTACCAAATTACCAGGAAACTCTTTTCTTGAGATTTTGAGGAATGAGAGGTAAAATCTTATTGTCTTAACATCAGCTAATTAATTAAAGCAATAACCATTTTTTTGGATTCCCATTCAGTTTAGTGGTACTTAATCCGATCAGACGGTCGCCATATCATCAACAACAACAACATTTCTCCTAAATACGCTTTAGTTATCAGAATCGATTAATTGCAACAAAATAATGCTATCCACTGTCAACTATGGTATAAAATTTTTACCCCAGAAGCCAAAGAAATAGTAATTTGGGAGCATTAATTACGATAATGCATCTTTAATGCATACATTTTATAACTGTAGAACAGTACCGTACTGACCCGGCTCAAGGCCCATACCCGTGTTTAAGCCCACCCATATCTTTTGACCAAATTCCATGCACAGGGGTATATTCGTGTTTAAGCCCACCCCATATTTTGTTAAATTTCAGCGGTGGTAAGTAATTATTTGCTAATGATACTTCCCAAATAAATAATTCCAATATATAACGGGAAGAATATTCACAAACGATCGGTGACGGCGAGAATGCCACGAAAAATGGAAAGTTATACTTCGTAGGTAAGTGATAATAATATATAAAATAAAATAAAGTGAATCTTAAAATCTCATTTGTTTATTCAATTATACTTCCTGGGGGAAACCAAACGTCGACAGACATCAAACCCACTCGCTAACGGCGTATATCTGAGAACGCGGTAAACATCAATCACTTCAAAGAATCACGTGCGTGCATCGCACACATGTCAACAACAGTACTGTAAAAACATATTCTTTGTATGTCGGTATGTTCCTACATGTGGCCAAACACAAAAAGAACTCATTCCCTGGTTATGTAAACACACGGTGGGTATAATAATGGGGCAGAAGGGGCACTTGTCATTCAACAACAACAACAGCACAAGATGCCTTCAAAAAAAGAGATACCGATGTCGTATTGGTACCCGGTGGTTAGTATATAATAATCATTATTAGCTCAACTTTACTTTGTAAAGTTTGAGCTATTGCCATGGCTTTGTCGTCCGTCGTCCGTGTGTACGTGTGTGCGTGTGTGCGTGTGCGCGTGTGTGCGTGTGTACGTAAGGCGTCAACAATAGAGGCTACAGGTCGTACCTTTGATCGGATCATTATGAAATTTGTCATAGCTGTTGACATCAACATTTGTACCGGAATGATTCATTTTGGGGTCATTCGGAAAAAAAACATGGCCGCCAGCGGCCATCTTAGATTTCAAAATTCAATCCATTAGCACGGGCTACAGGCCGTACTGTTCGTCTGATCGTCATGAAATTTGTCATGGATGTTAATATTGACATGTAGATGGGAACGAATAATTTTGGGGTCATTCGGCCAAAAAACATGGCCGCCAGCAGCCATCTTCGATTTTACTCTTTGCATGACTAAATCCTTTAGCACGGGCTACAGGTCGTACCTTTAGTCAGATCATCATAAAATTTGTCATGGATGTTAACAATGACATGTAGATGGGAATGAGTCATTTTTGGGTTATTCGGGCAAAAAACATGGCCGCCAGCAGCCATCTTGGATTTTACTCTTTGTATGACTAAATCCTTTAGCACGGGCTACAGGTCATACCTTTTGTCTGATAATCATGAAATTTGTCATGGCTGTTGAAATTGGAATGTAGATGGGAACGAGTCATTTTGGGGTCATTCGGACAAAAAACATGGCCGCCAGTGGCCATCTTTGTTTTCAAAATTCAATCCATTAGCACGGGCCACAGGTCGCACTGTTCGTCTGATCATCATGAAATTTGTCATGGATGTTAATATTGACATGTAGATGGGAACGAGTTATTTTGGGGTCATTCGGCCTAAAAACATGGCCGCCAGCAGCCATCTTGGATTTTACTCTTTGTATGACTAAATTCTTTAGCACGGGCTACAGGTCGTACCTTTAGTCTGATCATCATAAAATTTGTCATGGATGTTAACAATGACATGTAGATTGGAACGAGTCATTTTGGGGTCATTCGGCCAAAAAACATGGCCGCCAGCAGCCGTCTTGGATTTTACTCTTTGTATGACTAAATCCTTTAGCACGGGCTACAGGTCCTACTTTTAGTCTGATCATCATAAAATTTGTCAATAATGTTAATAATCACATGTAGATGGGAACGAGTCATTTTGGGGTCATTCGGCCAAAAAACATGGCCGCCAGCAGCCATCTTGGATTTTACTCTTTGTATGACTAAATCCTTTAGCACGGGCTACAGGTCGTACCTTTAGTCTGATCATCATAAAATTTGTCATGGCTGTTGATATTGGAATGTAGATGGGAACGAGTCATTTTGGGGTCATTCGGACAAAAAACATGGCCGCCAGCGGCCATTTTGGATTTCAAAATTTAATCCATTAGCACGGGCCACAGGTCGTACTGTTTGTCTGATCATCATGAAATTTGTCATGGATGATAATATTGACATGTAGATGGGAACGAGTAATTTTGGGGTCATTCGGCCAAAAAACATGGTCGCCAGCAGCCATCTTGGATTTTACTCTTTGTATGACTAAATCCTTTAGCACAGGCTACAGGTCGTACATTTAGTCTGATCATCATAAAATTTGTCATGGCTGTTGAAATTGGAATGTAGATGGGAACGAGTCATTTTGGGGTCATTCGGACAAAAAACATGGCCGCCAGCAGCCATCTTGCATTTCAAAATTTAATCCATTAGCACGGGCCACAGTTAGTACTGTTCGTCTGATCATCATGAAATTTGTCATGGATGTTAATATTGACATGTAGATGGGAACGAGTACTTTTGGGGTCATTTGGCCGAAAAACATGGCCGCCAGCAGCCATCTTGGATTTCACTCTTTGTATGACTAAATCCTTTAGCACGGGCTACAGGTTGTATCTTTAGTCTGATCATCATAAAATTTGTCATGAATGTTAATAATGACATGTAGATGGGAACGAGTCATTTTGGGGTCATTCGTTCAAAAAACATGGCCGCCAGCAGCCATCTTGGATTTTACTCTTTGTATGACTAAATCCTTTAGCACGGGCTACAGGTCGTACCTTTAGTCTGATCATCATAAAATTTTTCATGGCTGTTGAAATTGGAATGTAAATGGGAACGAGTCATTTTGGGGTCATTCGGACAAAAAACATGGCCGCTAGCAGCCATCTTGGATTTCAAAATTTAATCCATTAGCACGGGCCACAGGTCGTACTGTTCGTCTGATCATCATGAAATTTGTCATGGATGTTAATATTGACATGTAGATGGGAACGAGTAATTTTGGGTGTCATTTGGCCAAAAACATGGCCGCCAGCAGCCATCTTGGATTTTACTCTTTGTATGACTAAATTATTTAGCACGGGCTACAGGTCGTACCTTTAGTCTGTTCATCATAAAATTTGTCATGGTTCTTAACAATGACATGTAGATGGGAACGAGTAATTTTGGGGTCAATCGGCCAAAAAACATGGTCGCCAGCAGCCATCTTGGATTTTACTCTTTGTATGACTAAATCCTTTAGCACGGGCTACAGGTTGTACCTTTAGTCTGATCATCATAAAATTTGTCATGAATGTTAATAATGACATGTAGATGGGAACGAGTCATTTTGGGGTCATTTGGCCAAAAAAAAAGGCCGCCAGCAGCCAACTTGGATTTTACTCTTTGTATGACTAAATCCTTTACCACGGGCTACAGGTCGTACCTTTACTCTGATTTCGGGGTCATTCGGACAAAAAACATGGCCGCCAGTGGCCATCTTGGATTTCAAAATTTAATCCATTAGCACGGGCCACAGGTCGTACCTTTAGTCTGATCGTCATAAAATTTGTCATTGATGTTAACGATGACATGTAGTTGGGAACGACTCATTTTGGGGTCATTCGGCTGAAAACATGGCCACCAGCAGCCATCTTGGATTTTACTTTTCTCTTCATGTCTATAAACTAGTATTAGACATTCAACTTTCCACATTCCTAATCGCTCCATTGACTGTAATATATTAAATTATTCCCTTTCCAAGTTGAGCTACAGTGTCATTGACACTTTCATTTAAAATTTTTAAACTGCTATTTTTCACGTTTTACGGTATAGACTATAGTCTATAGTATAAACATTAATCTGTGTCAACGGTTTGGGAGCGATGACTCTAAACATTAAAACACGTGTTTTTTTTGTATACGTATTTACAACGTCATTTCGTTAATTAACTAGACTCACTGGCTTTGTTAAATTGGTCACTATTGTATTGTAACATCTTTGTAGACAACGGGCCATGAATAGAACTGGGTTCATTGTTATCCTAATCGGATTAAGTCGCTCTCTTATATGTTGCATAATATTTCCCTGTACAATTTTCTGACATTTTTTAATTATCTGAACATTGATATAAACTATAGATAATAACTATAGATATAGACTATAGATAGTGGATTTACCCAACTGTCTGAAATGGCAGAAAAATTCGATGACCCATGATGCTTACAAACTGTCATTTATGGGAATTTTGGGCAATAAAACAAGACAACAAGTAATATTTTAATATACACATAAAAATGAAACAAATACTTTATCAAAGTAACTTATACTTAACTTTATTTAATCTGGAAGACGTGTATATTTTACCGAAACTGCTGGATCGACTTTATTTTTTCTTCAGTTTTACTGTCCCGATTTCTTGGGATTTTTGGTTTGCAAAGGGTCATATTCGGGTTTAAGCCCACTTGGATTTTTGAGCTCAAATAAAACAAAGGCCCCCTGGGCCTAAACGCGGGTCAGTACGGTAGTAGTTTTTATCAGAGAAAAAACATATTATTTTCCACTTATGAATTTAATTTCAGAATGAAAGGCAAGAGTTAGTTTGGGCTTACCAGAACCTGAAGGAGCAGGTTAGTGCGCTCAGCTACTCAGCTAACTGACTGAGCTTCTACTTTAACCTTTTATTTTAATACTGGGTGGATTCTCTCTCCCATTCAGTTCTACAACTTTACATTGGAATAGTCTATTCTTTATATGCAGAAATGATGAGATGACAGCGAGAGAAGCATGCTATAGATTCATATGCAGCCAAAATGTTTTGTAAAATAAAAATAGTTAAAACAACACAAGTGTGTGAACTTTTTAACATTATTGCACAAGGTTGTTGTGATGCGATGGTAATTGGAGAACCCTAGTTTTTAGTTTTACCTCGCGGCACTATAGATGAGTGCAATAACGTTTAAGACATATTATGTACTTGTTCAGGTGCGTGAAACTGATAAATTAGTATTCATGCGCTATTACAACTGGAGGAATGTAACATTCTACTAACATCGCTGAAAATTTGAAGCAAATCGACCATACCACTCCATTGAAAACATCGTCAGAATTACGCTCAATTGTAAATATTTACTACTCGATTCAGGACGCATCTATTGGCGATAAACTAACGAAAACGATTTCGCCATGGAGAGTCACTGCATTTAATTATTATATAAGAATGACGGTGTGTGTTGTCGATTTGGATATACTATTTGTAAAAATTACTACTTTGAACAAGATTATTCTCCATTTCTATTTGATCACCATACCAGAGTGTTTCATATCACTTTAACATGTTCACACAACTATGTTGTTCTATATTTATTGCACACTCTGAAGATTGTAGCTTGTAATATACTAACATTTAGGTTGATATTGCTGTAACTTGTGATTTATGTAGACTATACCTCATAAATTTAGTGAAGACATGTTCTGTTACAGTTGAAATTGTCAATGACATTGTAAATGTAATTGGTTTGTATTATCCAAGGACAATAAACAATGGTTGTGCAATAAATAAACTAACTAATGCCTTTATTAGTTTATTTTTCAACAGATATTTAAGCATTTGGTAACATGAATCAATCATTCTTACTCTTTGCCACAGTATCTTCCTTGAACTACTCAGATAATTATATTGCACATTGATCAAGTATACTGTAATAATACATTTGGAACACCTGCTTAACCCTTTACCCAACAAACCGGCCAAAACCGGCCAAATAAAGCTTCAACAGCCTAAAATATCTTCGGTCTGTCTCAATAGAACCATACAAATATGGATATCATTGGAATCGGCTCCTTGACCACATTGTGATAGTTACAGTTATGCCCTGTGCCAATGCATTCTCTTATATATGTGAGTCGACCATAGGTCGCCTCGCATATATAAGAGAATGCATTGGCCTAAAAAAAATCTTTTTTTAACACTTTTTCTTACATTCTTTAACAATTTTATAATTTGTAATGAGTTAAGCCAATGCATTCTCTTATATATGCGAGGCGACCTATGGTCGACTCGCATATATAAGAGAATGCATTGGCACAGGGCCCTTCTGTTGGGTAAAGGGTTAAGTGTCTTGTAATGTAATACTACATTAGGAACTAAGTATTTTACTTATGTGAATGTTTAGTTATTGATTTTGTTTTGTTTTTCAGTGTGCAATTCTGGAAATTCTTCTGCTGTATTTTAGAGATTTTGAAATTGGTCAAAAAGAATTCATTAATTTGTTCCAGAAATTCAAGGTATTATAAATACAGGTCTGTTAGGAATTGCAGCTTGTCTGGATAGTTGGAAATACAGCTGTAAATTTGTGAAATCTTTTCCTGAAATCAATTTCCTGTAGCAGTTTTAATTTAACCCTTCCATGACTGGAGCTTCATGAAATTTTGCGAAAAACCCTTTGCCAATGCATCCTCTTATATATGCGAATCTCCCATAGGGAGCCTCGCATATATAAGTGAATACATTGGCTTAACAATATTTACCTTGACCTTGTAAGCCAGTGCATTCACTTATATATGCGAGACTCTATCGTGTGCTGTGTTTTGTTAGAAAGTGCATAAAAAGCGGCAGAAATTTACCCCTTTATTAAATGGATTCTCCCAATGATTTATAAAAGAATACATTGGTATGGTCTATTATTCATCTGGAGGGTTTTCAGGAAAATAGATAGATGATACAATACAGTTCAGAAGGAATCCTATTTATTGGATGGGAATGTTCAGATAATAAGTTCAACAAACAACCATATGTCGTTTGTTGAACTGATTATTTCCTGAGGGAACTTCTGTTCAATGAGTATTTAGTAGATAAAGGGTTGTAATTCAATAGTTGGAACAACTGCAAGATTGTAAAGATCAATCCCCTCATTATTAATTACACACCTGTTTAATACTGTCCGAAAAACATTTGATCTTCCATTTTGGACTGTGTCTTATTTTCTAAGCTGTTCCACACATGTATGTGGAATGGGACAATGTTGATTTGACTCAACAATAAAACAGGAACTTTAAAAATAGAAAAAATTAAGATGTGGCAGGTGTGTGATAAACACAGAAATGCACACATGTGTTACTGGCCGATGGTTTATAGCACTCTTGTGTTTGTGGAATGATAACCTCAAGACTTTCGCTTCTTGTATTTTTATGCCATCTCACTCATCGCGCTCACATCACATGCTGTTCTGTGTATTTATTTTGCATATAGCATTTTTTTTTATGTACAGTATCAGTTTACAGGATATATGGATTTAGCCCCTATTTAATAGATTTTCCTGGAATGATTTGTTTTTTATTACTTAATAATTTACCTCAAACAATGATAGAGGTAATGTTGTTGCTATTACTGTCGGAGATTCAAGGTTGTCATAGCTACCACTTTACATCTGCTTTCAGAGACATGGCTTTGGCAGACGACAGACTTATAGACGATTGTTAGACGCTTCAGCAGAAAAGTATCTACAAAGAATAAGGTTAGTCCTAAAGAATCATATATAGCAAGGTGTAGCCACACATACATGTGAAAAGTAACTCCTGTTGCCATTGCCAAACGAAAGTCACTTGACTCATGTGACCATTTTGCCTGCACATGCACATTCATTCTGTTTAGAAGTTTTGGGTTCATTGTGTGGCATACGGAATTTGAAGCAAAGCAAATAATCAAATTTTTTAACAATCGAATGAATGACCAACTATGCAGGCAGTGGGAGAATTTGAAAAATGAAAAACTGTATAATCGTGGATGAAATTTCCAACATTAATGCACAAATAAAAATTTGATAACAGTATGATTTGGCAACAAAAAAGTCGTTTGAATATACACTATTTAACAAGGAAAGTATGCGCAGATATAAAAACTAGAGTGAATAAAGAATTCTCAATGCTGCAAGTGACTGGCTCAGTCACTGATTGGTAGAAAATATCTACTTTTAATTATTTGATTGACAGCTGTGGACAACTGTGGAAAGGTCCATGGCTGTAGGAGGTTGCTTGCTGAAGGCCATGATCAGTTTCATGTCCAAATTGTAGTGTGCAAGATCAGAATGGATGACATCTTCACAATATAACTTTCATGTTTGTGTGCTATAAACCACTAAAATTTAATGTTTGTACAATTACCCATATTCCTATTCATATGTCCCTGAA
Organism: Siphonodentalium dalli; assembly: GCA_032622095.1. Lineage (NCBI taxonomy): Eukaryota > Metazoa > Mollusca > Scaphopoda > Gadilida > Siphonodentaliidae > Siphonodentalium > Siphonodentalium dalli. The sequence goes on along the minus strand of CP136069.1, from coordinate 45,340,178 downwards.
AAAATGTGATCTTCTGTGCTTTTGCCAATTCAGCTAACATGTTTCTACATGATTCCAGTTACTTAGAAGTTTTGGTCCTTCTGCAAATACTTGACATGGAGAACTTTATAAAGGCATCACAGGAAGAGAAGTAAGTTAGCCAAGGCCTCTTTAACCCTTTACCCAACAGAACGGCCCTGTGCCAATGCATTCTCTTATATATGCGAGTCGACCATAGGTCGCCTCGCATATATAAGAGAATGCATTGGCTTAACACATTAAAAATTATAAAATTGTTAAAGAATGTAAGAAAAAATGGTAAAAAGTGTTAAAAAAGATTTTTTTAGGCCAATGCATTCTCTTATATATGCGAGGCGACCTATGGTCGACTCGCATATATAAGAGAATGCATTGGCACAGGGCATAACTGTAACCATCACAATGTGGTCAATGAGCCGGTTCCAATGATATCCATATTTGTATGGTTTTATTGAGACAGACCCAAGATAATTTAGGCTGTTGCAGCTTTATTTGGCCGGTTTTGGCCGGTTTGTTGGGTAAAGGGTTAATATTTCCCAGAGGAAAACTTGATTTTATAATGAAATTTTAATACATTACTTTTTTTTTTTTCTTTTTTTTGTTTACAAACTATTAATAGTATTTTTAATAAAAACTGTTTTCAGCTTCCATATTTTTTTACCATTTGTTTTTGTTGTTAAATCAGTGGTTAAAATGAGATATATTAGGCCACACAAAAAAAATATAGTGTTTCTCAAGTTTTTTTTTCAAAAAAAACCCAGCAGGCAGGCAGATTTTTATTTTTATTTTTTTGGGCTGAATTTTACCGGCAGGCAGGTTTATTATGCCGAATTTTTATGTATAAAAATGATGGGCAGGCATGCTTTTATGATTAAAGATTGACTTAAGACAAGGTTTGGCTGTTCGTAACATGGTGTGTAATGTATATTTACCTTGTTTGTTCATGATCATGATCTGTTTTCATATGTTGTTATGTACCCTATGGATGCTGTATTAAAATAAGAAGATATCTCATTTATAGCATGAAAATTTATTGCAGAAATAACAGGTGTTTAACAATAACAAGAATATTTTGGTTTAAAACAAATCCAGTCTACCTTATTCACAAGCTTATTCAGGAGATCGGCAAGAAAATCGAGAAAAAACTCCAGAGAGATCCTTTACGCCTCGCCAATTTTGGTTTTTGTATGAATGGTTGTTCCATTACAGCAACAAGTTGTCCAGAATATTCTAACATTTTTGAGAGTTCAAGCACTGGCAGTTTGTGTTTACTTTTTCTGGGATCATTGTATCCAAGAAAAAATTGAAGTCCATCCGGAATGTGACAACATCTCTCAGTTAGTTTATTAACACGAGGGTCCACATACTAAAGGCTAGTAAAGCATGTTGCACACAAGCTGTACAAAATTCCTGCTTACATGCCTTAACATTCGACGAGAATCACCTAATCGATTCTCGTGAAACTTTTCCATTTTCAGTGCTCTATGACTAACTTGATTCGGCATTTGATTCTTGCAAAATGAAATGTATTTTGAGCCCTGGCCTATATTGTCAACGGGGAAACACTGGGGGAAAGGGAAAATCCAAGGTGTTTATCTTCAAGGAAATTGATGAATTTTTGTATCATTTCGTCCTTGCTGTTGTTGTTTTGTTTTGAAATTGGGTAAAACAGTTTTATTGTTTGAGTCCATGAGAACAGAAAATGCGTTTTTCCCACCGTTTTCTACAGACACTGGTGTGGCATCTTCCAATGCAATCCGCAAATAGCGGCCGAATATATCTGCAACCTGGACCAAATTTAGATTCTGGCAAACGAACTAAAGGTCGTGTGAATCCTGCGACTTTCCAACAGAAATCCCACTAATATACGCATCACAATTAGCAATAGTTTCACAGTGGTTCTCTATGAACCCATTGGCACGTCGGGAAATGTTGTCAGACGAATTAACTTCCGTAATTGTCCAGGGACAAACAAATTTAAGTCCCCTTCTGACACATACTTATCATCGCCATGCTGGTTATTTGTTTACCGCGTGTTCGCTGGCTCGTTACGGGTGAACTCGATTGGCAATTCGGAGCAACAAGGAATGCTTTCATTTTAGAATTACTGCCCTTGCATTGCTGGTGGAGACGACTTGAGCTTATTGTGTTGTTTGCTGGTATCGACATCGCCAAGATTTTGTGCGGCGGCATGTTTTTATATTTTTATTTGTTGTAAGCTATAAAAAGTAGCCAGCGGGGGGTATTTTGCAGACGCGGCGATACTTGAGAAACATATTATTTTTTTTTGTATGGCCTTATGTTAAAGATTACCATTGTTGTTATGAGATTTAGTTAAAGAATAGAAATACCTACTTTTTATACACATTGACTTGATATGAATTTCGTATTTTAAAAAAAATGCTTGTGCAAAAAAATGTGTCCCTATTGTGCTTACAGGAACTTTTCATCACCTTAATAATTGAAATGTTAACGTCAGAACAATATTTCTGAAATTTATATGTGGCTATGATGTTCTTTTTTCCAGAAAAGTTGAGCACCTGTGTTCATGCAAATCCTTTTTTTTCAAGTTTTTCAGAACTAGCCCTTTATAAAGACAAAACTGAATTTATACAGCTGAGTAAGCTATTTGAGGAGCTGGGAACAACAGACGTATGTCACGGTCCACTGGTTCTGGCTTGGACTGTCATCAGATCGCTTTATCTGTCCGAATCGGAAGCCAACTTTAACGTCATAAAGAAAATGGGCAATGTCTCGCTACAACTCAGATCATTCGATTTTCTGTTCAATCTGCTGGATTCAGAACCATTTAATGGGAAATCAGTAAGTTTTTTGGAGTCTGCTTTTTTTTAACTGTTTGTTTACTGAATAGATCAGGGACCAGTTTTGGCTTTCTAATTGGGAGAATTGGGAGAATTTACTTCTCCCTGTTTGGTTATTAGGAGACGTGGACTGTTATCAGGGAGAAGGAGCATTGGCTGAAGTTCAATTTGCACCCCAATATCACCCACCTATTATCCAATAAATATTATGCAACACGAGAGCCCATTTATATAATCATTGTAGTGAGAAAGGACACCATTATAAACAGTAAATATACTTTTATTATGCTGTTGGGGCATACTGCTATATGAGAGAGAAGTCACTTCTCCCTGGGACAAAAATATGGAGAAGTGGTACATTTTAGGGAGAAGATGTCTCCCAAGTTGTTCTCCAGGCCTGTCCCTGGAGGAATCAATTCTTCCAGTCCATTTTAACCTCATCATTGCTATGACGTCCATAACTATGCATTTACTTACGGACATACTTCAGCACACTAGTAGTATGCCATTATTCATAACTGGAACTGTGATATTCCCATTATATTTTTTCCACTGGAAAATGGCAATAATGTCAATAGCTCAGCACATGATGTCATAAATTCATTTAGCAGTGAAAATATTAAACTATATAATTAAATTGCAGGCTGTCAATTCACAGAATACTATAAAACCATTGAATGTCACACAATTAGCCATTAAGTTTATTTCTCAATAACCTAAATTTCTTAATTACTCTCCACTGTAGCTTGACAACCAATCAACCCACTCGTCCTAACATTTGCAAAAAAATTAAGCTAGCAACAGATGACATGTATCAGCGTGTGATTGCGTGATCGCTTGCCACTTGACAATCTAAATGATGAATTAATGAGGCAACTTGAGCAATAACTAATTAGATGTCTGACATTGGTATTGTGTATTGACAGGACATCATTAAATTTCAATTGCAGAGTACAAATAAGTATCCTTATTAATAAGTATCCTTAAGTTTAAATTAAATTCCTTTAGATATAATCGCTTTTTAGCTCACCTGAGACGAAGTCTCCGGTGGAGCTATAGTCATCACTCCTCGTCCGTCGTCCGTCCGTCCATCCGTCCGTCCGTCCGTCCATCAACAATTCTTTGAACATCTTCTCCTCTGGAACCGTAAGACCAAATGGGTTCATATTTGGTGTGGATGTTCCCTAGGTGACTCTCATTCAAATGAGGTCACTGGGTCAAATAGTTGCGAAGCCAGGGCCATAACTCTGTAATTCTTACAACAACTTCTTCTCAAATTTCATTGGTCCGAATGGGTTCATATTTGGTACAAAGGGTCTTTGGGGGACTGTTATTCAGATTTGTTCAAATGAGGTCACTGGGTCGAATGTGGGCAGAGCCAGTGACATAACTAAACAAAAAAAAGCATGTTATAAAATTTGAAAAAGTGACACCATTATAACATCTGCAGATTTATGAAACTTTAATCTTTAATCTTCTGAAATTACAGAAATATTCCATTACCCATCCCCCTCCCACATGGCCCAGATGCACCCACACCCTGCAGTGGCCTACACCCAACCAACATCCCTTCCAATGGATATCATTTCCAGCTTCCAACATTAATACCTGTTCTATTAAAGTTGCAGATATCGCTTTGTGGATAGACAGAGAGAAACACAGGTCATTAATCAAGGAATACAATGTCACTGACAGCTTGTATAAACATACTGCTAGCAATTTAAACAAACTGCCTGAATTTAGTGTGTCTGACATTTGCAGGTCAGATAATCATTAATAAGAGGTACAATCTATCATGTATTGTTCAACATGGCAAATAGGAGGTCTGTCATTTGCAGAATGAGGTCCCCAAAGGGTGAATTTAGTGATGCTATCCCACACAGTTGTTAGTTACATTTCCCTTCTAGGAAGTTTCTATATCCCCTAATTTGCAGAATATAAAATTCATAATTGAGGTGTCCAATGGGTGAACATCAACTTCAACTGGGGAACTTCAATCTTATCCTAGGTCTGCCATAGCAGTTGAGGGCCTTAGCAGAATGAGGTCCCCAGAGGGTGAATTTAGTGATGCTAGCCCACTGTGCAGGATAGCGTCACTAAAGTCACCCTCTGGGGGGACCTCATTCCGCAAATGACAGACACACTATCACACTATTTCAAGGCTTGATTGTATAATACATTGTGTTGCTTGAGGCCAGGCACATACAATGTAGGAATAGGTGCACTATTTGCAGGCTTGCTCCTTTGGTGATTGTGGTTCAGATTTGTTCTATCAGGGTCACCAGGTCAAGTAGGTGCAAGGCCAGCTACATTACTCCTTCTCTACATAGTAATTCATGATGTGTCTTCTATGCAATAATCAAATGGCCTATTTTGCTTATATTTGGTATGAAATTACCTTTGTGAAAATGGGATCACAAAGTCAAATAAGGGCAGAGCCAGAGACTATTTCACTACATAGTAATTCTTAAAATATGTTTGCAAGAACTGGTTGGCTTATTTAGCATGGAATGTTCTTCCTTGACTGCAATTCAGATTTTTTTTAAATGGGGTCACTTGGTCAAATAGGGGCCAAACGAAGAATAGTTTCCCTCTTAATATGCTTCCTTCACAAGGACCATCAGGTCTATTTTACTGATATTTATCATATGTATGAAGGGTTCTTTGGTGTCTGGGATTTAAATTTATTCAGATGGGGTCACCAGGTTAAATAGGGTGGGACCAGGGACATAACTATATGTCTCTATAGTAATTCTTAAAATGTCTTCTCAAGAGAGGTTGGACTATTTAGCTTACATATAGTATGGAGCAATCAGGAGGATCCTTAAGTGACTGAGATTCAGATTTGTTAAAATGAGGTCAATTTGTCAAGAAATGGTGGGGCTATACACTTTTGTGTCTAATAAAATCATTGAAATGCCAAATTCATTAAAACATCTACCTTGGAACCACCTGACTGATTAATCTGACTTACATGTATTGTGTTTTGGATCCATGGATAATTGGGCTTCAAACATGTCTAAATGGTTTTGGAAAAAGGCGCTTGTGAGATTGGAAATTTCCAACAATTGAGAAAGTTTGAGGTGTCAGTTGTGAAATTCCAACCTAAGACTTGGGAGTCTGTATACCGGTCAAAGGGGACTTGTTGAGCTGGAGGAGGAGGGGGTGATCAGTAGTATACAGTTGGTAATTTCAAGGTGGATTTTCACCAATCTACATATGTGAAATCTCTCTAGCCACATATCCTGTTTAGAGCTATTTCTTTTAAAGTAATTATGAAAAGTTCTGACTGTTGTAGTCTCCAGAGTCCCAGTCTTATCAGTCTTTGTAGTCTGGTGAGCGACCCCACAGTCATTGACTGTCTTTTTGGATATGTGCTTGGTTTCATACTTTTTGGATATGTGCTTGGTTTCATACTTTTTGGATATGTGCTTGGTTTCATACTTTTTGGATATGTGCTTGGTTTCATACTTTTTGGATATGTGCTTGGTTTCATACTTTTTGGATATGTGCTTGGTTTCATACTTTTTGGATATGTGCTTGGTTTCATACTTTTTGGATATGTGCTTGGTTTCATACTTTTTGGATATGTGCTTGGTTTCATACTTTTTGGATATGTGCTTGGTTTCATACTTTTTGGATATGTGCTTGGTTTCATACTTTTTGGATATGTGCTTGGTTTCATACTTTTTGGATATGTGCTTGGTTTCATACTTTTTGGATATGTGCTTGGTTTCATACTTTTTGGATATGTGCTTGGTTTCATACTTTTTGGATATGTGCTTGGTTTCATACTTTTTGGATATGTGCTTGGTTTCATATCTTCTGATTGACTGATGTGAAGCATATTCTGAGATGTTCCATAAAGTCTTCGTGTTAGAAGAACTATTGCATAAAATTTTTTGCTCTATGTTACAGGTGATTTCTACCACATCGCAGTATGTTGTGTATATACTTCTTCATTCTGTTTTACTGGTGTTTGAGGAAGAAACACTTGGAAACACTGAGGTTAGTGATACAAATTTAGCACTTTCTTGTTCAACTCTTGAATAAATTTAGCTCATCTTATCCAGTTTTACCAGAAATAATTATTAACCCTTCCATGACCAGTTGGAGCTTCCCATAGGGAGCCCCACATATTTAACCCTTTACCCAACAAACCGGCCAAAACCGGCCAAATAAAGCTTCAACAGCCTAAAATATCTTCGGTCTGTCTCAATAGAACCATACAAATATGGATATCATTGGAACCGGCTCCTTGATCACATTGTGATAGTTACAGTTATGCCCTGTGCCAATGCATTCTCTTATATATGCGAGTCGACCATAGGTCGCCTCGCATATATAAGAGAATGCATTGGCCTAAAAAAAATCTTTTTTTAACACTTTTTACCATTTTTTCTTACATTCTTTTATAATTTTTAATGTGTTAAGCCAATGCATTCTCTTATATATGCGAGGCGACCTATGGTCGACTCGCATATATAAGAGAATGCATTGGCACAGGGCCCTTCTGTTGGGTAAAGGGTTAAGAGAATACATTGGCCTAACAATATTTATCTTGACCTTGTAAGTCATTGCTTTCTCTTAAATATGCGAGGCACTCTATGGGAGACTTGCATATATAAGCTAATACACTGGAACAGGATCTTTAATGCTGCACCAGCCCTAACTTCTGTCATAAAATAGTTAAGTTTCAGCAGGTGTTCAGTTGACATGAGCCAAAGAAATTTCTGTTGGTTATTTAGATTTTTGAAGTGGTTGACTTGTTTTATTTTCATGAAATACCTGTTTTTTTTTTATCTTCAGTCAAGAAAATTAATTTAATTTCTGCCGTACTATGGGTTCATATAATCCTTAGTTACTAGATATCCTTAGTTACTAGATATCATTAGTTACAGATGCTTGAACCTGAACATTTCATATTTGATCAGAAACTTATTCTTGTTAATATATTATTCATGAAAGCCGAGTGTATATAACACTTCTAGCTAAATTGTTTTTCTATTTCAGATGTTATTTGAAATTGCAGCAAAAGTGTTGAACCAAGAGTCGTTAGCGCAGGATGTTTGGGAAAAAGTCAGTGGGAGTATTTGGTGAAATACATGGTTCACGCTGATCAACATTTTACTTTGCCAAATTCTTTTGGAAATTGTCAAATGATATTGGGCCGAAATTAACCCTTTACCCAACAAACCGGCCAAAACTGGCCAAATAAAGCTTCAACACCATAAAATATCATTGGAACCGGCTCATTGACCACATTGTGATGGTTACAGTAATGCCCTGTGCCAATGCATTCTCTTATATATGCGAGCCGACCATAGGTCGCCTCGCATATATAAGAGAATGCATTGGCCTAAAAAAAATCTTTTTTTACCATTTTTTCTTACATTCTTTAACAATTTTATAATTTTTAATGTGTTAAACCAATGCATTCTCTTATATATGCGAGGCGACCTATGGTCGACTCGCATATATAAGAGAATGCATTGGCACAGGGCCGTTCTGTTGGGTAAAGGGTTAAGGGGTTTACGGAAAGTTTATACTTATGCATTAAAATGGCTATTCTATTGATTTATAATTGCAATAGATCTACATGCTGTGCATGTCAAGTTGACATAAATAGACAACAGATCCATCACTGTAGCTAATTTTTTAGAAGATTCTTGCTCCTTCCTCCCCTGTGAAATAATAAACCAATCATCATGATACATTAACTTACAGACACCTTTAAAGAAACGGGTATAAACATTGCCATTAGACACTATTCCTTTGATTGTGACATATGCAATCAGATTAACTACTTTTGGAAACTAATACCTGGACTATTTGGAATCAAGAACTCTCTTGCCAAATATTTTGACAAATGAAAGTATTTTTTGCCAAAAGTTAATTATTTTTGCATTTTTCAAATTTGGAAAGTGGCAGTGCGAACCATGGGGAAATAATTTCCTTTCAATGAAATTCACCTGCACATATAATACAATGCTCCCAAAACCCATGTTAAAACATATATGGTTATGCAACATCAATGGTGCATTTTTTACACTCACTAGTGTTAAAAGGATTTGTCGATTAGTCGGTGTCAATGAATTGTTCACCAAAAGTCGACTCCAGAATCCCAAGTTTATTAGTTGCATTAAATTGAGAATGCAGAACACGCACTATATTTTAACAGAACAATAGTACAATACAATATACACATGTACCAACAACGACAAAGACAGTGTTATAAGTTAAAACAAATTACAGCACTATTTAGTAGAATTACTTACACAAACAATCGACAATGTTGCTAATAAATAAACATTGTTGCGCGATGGCTGATCAAAGATAACAGTTTCAGCTGCCACGCAAGCCTTGAAATAGTGTGCCTGTCATTTGCAGAATGAGGTCCCCAAAGGGTGAATTTGGTGATGCTAGCCCCCTATGCGGGGTAGCATCACTAAATTCACCCTCTGGGGACCTCATTCTGCAAATGACAGACACCCTATTTCAAGGCTTGAATACAACACTAATGAGCAATAAAAAAAAAACAATCAAACGCAAGCCAAGACACCCAGTATTAATTAGATGGATATAAATTTAGTAGCACTGGTTTCTGAGAGCACCACTTCCGAGTCTCAATGTAACACCCGTGAAAAATGGGAACTCATTAACAGCAGTTATCTCGCAGTGATTCAATTATATAAAATATAATTTGATGATCTACTTAAAGGTAGATACTTACTACATTGTTGACAATGTTGGGTATATCAAAATATATTATAAATTGGCAAACTTCTTGTGTATTTAGTACTCGATAGCCACATAGTAAAATGTAATGTTTCCATGGGAATTTTGACTGTTGATTAGTCGACTACGAAAATACCCTAGTCGTTTCAACACTGACACCCACTTATGGTTAATATTCTACTAAATTTTAGGTTTCATTCATTTCCATGGGAGAGAGATAGTTTTATTGGTTATTTATCTTTAAGTAAGAAGGCATGTAATGCCCAAACATATACCTTACATATTATTTTCACAATGATACAGTTGACATTGATTTCTGTGTGACATATTGGTTAGTTTCATTTAACATGATACTGATAGAGATTCATTCAATACTTATTTGTGAGATAGCTACCTTCTTTCTAAGATTGGCCTCATATTTAACTGAAAAAGGAGCTATCTACAAATGATCGTAACATCTGTTTTTTTCTTTTCAGGGGTTTGAAGAAGGACTTGGTACTCTCATTCGATCATCGCTGGAGTTCTTCCCCTTGGATTATGAAACCTTTATGAATTTTACCATATCTATGGCACATTCCTGTAGAGAAAGTGCAGAGGAGGTATGAAACTTGAACATCGGCTTGAAAATATGGTGCTGGACATTTGCAGATTGAGGTCCCTGGAGGGTGGTAGTCTGTCCATTCGTTCGCTTTTGGTTTCTGGATGATAACTTGAGATAGTCTCTACTGAATGGAATGCAATTTTGTATGTGGCTTTACTAGCACAAAATACTGGTTAAGTTCGAATTCGGGTTCCACCTGCCAATTTTCAACAGAATTATGGCCCTTTTTGTTGGTATTTGCACTCAATAAAAATAAATACTCAGGTTATCATAACTTTTGTGTGGAAAATTGCTCCTTATATACATGCAAACATTGAACTAATATTTACACATGTCAGTTAAGCATAATAGCTGTAAATAAACCATACAAAGTATATTTCTATTGTCTTATGGTTCTCTACATGCCTAACATGAAGAACATTACATACTGCACAAGTTACACAGGTGAGAGCAATTTGTACAAAATGATAATATTGTTATATTCCCAATCTCTATTTGGAATTTGTGTGGTAATTTGAAAAGTGTTCATTTAAACTAGGACAAAACTATATTTGACTATGGGTGTAGGGGCATCACAAGTATTAACACTTCCATGACTGGAGCTTCCTGAAATTTTGCGAATACCCTGTGCCAATGCATTCTCTTATATATGCGAGTCTCTCACAGGGAGCCTTGCATATATAAGTAAATGCATTGGCCTAACAATACTTACCTTGACCTTGTAAGCCACTGCATTCTCTTGTATAGGCCAGGTTCCCTATGGGAGACTCGCATATATAAGAGAATGCACTGGCAGAGGATCTTTAATGCTGTGTCAGCGCAGCTCCCATCATGAAAGGGTTAAAAAAAATCTAATAGGGAGTGGAGGTGGTGATAATCTAGGTATTTTTATGGCCTGAACCATACCAAGCATTAGAATTTGCTTCGTGCGACTAATGAATTATCAAACATTTATGTCTACTCTTTGCTAAATATTATTTAAAGGCATATATATTGTGTGTCTGCTTCACTCCCTCACTTTTCAAGTGAGCATACTCCAATCGAGGTGGAGGTATGGGCTTGGCTCAATTGTTATACGCTCATTATTATGTTATATCATGGTTATATGGCCCTTTTTGTTGGAATTTGCACTCAATTTTCATTTCCGATGATAACTTGTTATATGCTTATTATTATGTTATATCAGTGGTTATATGGCCCTTTTTGTTGGAATTTGCACTCAATTTTTATTTCCGATGATAACTTAAATAAGTCGGAACTGAATGAAACTGAAAATTACACCAATTTTTTGTTGGAATTACCACAGGCATATTTTGCCATGCCCTAGCAATGCTCTTGTTTTGTCTGGAAATCAGAAAAATAATATGACGCTAATATGATTCACTTATGAGTGAGTGACATGTAATCTTTATCTTTCTACAGGTAGAAAATATGTTTCAAAGAATACCAGTTTATACAGAATTTCTTGACAGGAATTGTGCTGCGGACCTGGCGGCCACCCATGACCCCATTGTGTGGAGGTTAGCCAGGGATAAAGTTGTATACTCGTCTGGTTAGTAATAAATTAGATCATACCATGAGTCTCTACTCTGGCTACACGTTTAGATATAATTTTCCACCAGTTCAAAACCTTGAATCTTTTTGAAGTCTTGACGGGAAACTATTTAACAACGAAAATATATAACACGGGTAGCCAATACATGTTCCTTTATAATCTATTTTGTCTTATATGAAGGTCCCAGCTTGAAATTACATGATTTAGGTGACATTTGTGGGCTGATTTTGCGATAAATATTATTTGATTACCCAGGGAAATTTTTATGATTGTAAGTGACGCCAAGTGATATTTGCTCAGTTGCCTAAATCATGCAATCTCGAGCTGGGACCATCACCTAATGTGAAATACATTACTGAGGAACAGGTACTAACTGAGAAATATATTACCTGAATTATTTTTATGTATTATTATCTAATTTATATGTTATAAAGTTCCTCATCAGAACATTAAAAAGTTTTCAGGTTTTTAACTGGCGGAAGATGATCTCTATGTGTGTAGCCATATCAGAGATTATTGACATGATCTAGGTAGTAAAATGTTTTTTATCAGCAAAATTAATAATTATAATTTCAACTTTATATATTTAAAATAGTTATTGTGATGGATTGATGTTAATTAGGTGTGACATTGATGAATCAGAGTTTATGTTCAACTGAGTCACACAACATTACTGTCAAACATCCATAATATATGTTCTGCCAACAGTCCTTGTTATTTATGAAAATTTTGCCATTTGAACCAGAAGAACAATCAGCACAAAATGTTAAAATCTCTTATCGTTCTCTCCATAATGGTGTTCAACATAGATGCAGACTGCTTAGAGACGATAAAATGGTTGTCTCTGTTTCCTTTACGTTGGCGGTTCAAGATGTGAACATGGGATGTATGTAACACATTAGGCGACCAATCAAAGATGGTGCATCATACTGGAGACAGAAAACAGGTCCCTATATACCAATGAAAACTGTAAAAATGTGTGAAACACAGCTGAATTTAGTTGCACAATATATGGAATATGAAGAAAATCATTTTGAAGTTTGAAGTATTAGCCCTTTCATGACAGGAGCTCCGCTGGTGCAGCATTAAAGATCACGTGCCAGTGCATTCTCTTATATATTTGAGTCTCCCATAGGGAGCCTCTCGCATATATAAGACAATGCACTGGCTTACAGTGTCAAGGTAAATATTGTAAGGACAATGTAGTCTGTTATATATCCGAGGTTCCCTACAGGAGACTCGCATATATAAGAGAATGCATTGGTACAGGGTTTTCGCAAAATTTGAGGAAGCTCCAGTCATGGAAGGGTTATCAGTTTACCAGAATAATTCAGTTAACTGCAATCATATTGTGAAGGCAAACCTATGAATAGTATTCTTCATGAAAAAGCATGCAATAACCAGACCTAACGGCTGGTTTGAAATAAAAGCCACTCAGAAATAACGGTCAGTTTCCAAGCCTGCAAATATTGTGTCTGTCATTTGCAAAATTAGGTCCCACAGAGGGTGAAATTAGTGATGCTATCCCACACAGCATTCACCTTCTGGGGACCTCATACTGCTTAGGCCTCATCTTCTGATAAATATCTATAGTCTCAAATCAACATTGTTTTTAGTGAATTTTTCCCTTCTGGGAAGTTTCTATATCCCCTAATTTGCAGAAGATAAAATGCATAATCGAGGTTACTAATGGGTGAGCATCACCAACTTCAACTGGGGAACATCAATCTGATCCTAGGTCTCCCATAGCAGCTGAGGCCTAAGCAGAATGAGGTTCCCGGAGGGCGAATTTGGTGACACTAGCCCGCCATGTGGGATAGTCACTAAATTCACCCTCTGTGGACCTCATTCTGCAAATGACAGACACATTATTTGCGCGATTGCTGTATGTTTGAAATTTTGTTATGATCTAAACCAGTTTCTACAAAACGGGATCGTCTATCTATCATATGAGTCAGCTAGTTGTGACCAAAGTCTAAAGCTACCGTTTTTACAATCTAAACCTCCCCAACATTACAGTCTGGAACCCTGATTACATCTTCAATGGCTATTTTATTTTCCAGGTGAATTCATCATGTCGAAGGGAACATATGGAGAACTTGTAAAGCATGGAGGTGAGATGATATTTTTTAAGAGACGCTGTAGCTTTGAGAAGAAATATTTAACCCTTTCTATACTATATACTCATTGGCGAATAGTTTCCTAAGGAAATGTTCAGTTAATAAGTTCAACAAACGACCGATAGTTGAAGTTAATATCTGAACATTTCCCACTAATTAATTGAAATTATTGTCTGTCTGTCGTCTGCTCTTTTTTTCTGAACACCCAGCTGAACACACCTCCAAATGAAGAAGAGACCATTCCAATGTATACTGTTATAGCTGAATGGGAGAATCCATTCAGTATAGTAAAGGTTAAACTGAAATTTAACCCTTTGAGTGCCAGGGGCCGATCTCATCGGCCCTAAACCTACAAAATAAGTCTGTTAAAGAATATAAGAATAAATTATTAAAATTGTAAAAAATTGTAAAAATCAAAATTGTAAAAAAAAAATTGTAAAAAAAAAAAATTAAAAAAATTGTTAGGCCAATGCATTCTCTTATATATGTGAGGCGACCTATGGTCGACTCGCATATATAAGAGAATGCATTGGCACAGGGTATATGGGTTGATACAAAAATCGACCTGGCACTCAAAGGGTTGAATAGATTTATCTTTCAATACTTTTCCATTGAATTTACCATAACAATAATTGGAGATCTTCTTTGAGAGACTTCTGACACTTTGGCCATTTGGATTGCTTGATCCAGGGTTTATGCCGCATTGATCAGGTTTTGTCACAAGGAAATGATTTTTTCTCAATTTATTTTCTATGAACTGGAACAAAAAAACATGGCTATTTTTAGAACATTACAAGTTTTTTTTATCGCTGATTATCTTCTGCATTGGCTGATGGTCGGCAATTTTACTTCTGGTCACAGCTGTAATGTGCGTTTCAGCTGAAAGGAAACAAAGGGCCAAATGAAATTACTGCTATAGGTGCATAGCCAATGTCGTTTAATCCGATTACTAATTACAACTATTTAGTTTGCCATATGTATGTACAATGGCAGTGGGCATTTGCCATTTGGTCATTTAACTTGAGGCAATAACATTGCTGTCTGTAGAAATGTGCTTTGATATTTTGTCTCGTTTGCGTGAAATAAAATTTAGTGCGACATCCAGTCATCAATAAAAAAATATAAAAAACGAAAACATTTGAGTAACCATGTGGATCGATATTTTATTCGTTTGTTAAATGTGTCCCCATCCAAACAAATCATGATGAAATTGCCTTCTGTGTGAAATAAAATTAGTGCGAGATGAAATTGTCAATAAAAATAAAATAAAAATGAAAACATTTGGGTGACCATGTGCTTCAAAATTTTAGAGTTGTCCTTCTTACATAGCCTTCCGCTATAAACATAGTTTATACTTTCAAAGAGCATGTCCAGTGTGGTTTTCATTATGCTGCGAACATCATGCCCTCATGTGTAGACTGTTTCTAACTTGGCCTTATGACACACAGAACAATGCCTATAGGGGTTCCAATTCCCCCAATCGCTGCTAGTACACGTCATATAGTTTACTAATATTAATGTATGGCATTATCACAAGCACTGGTTGATCTGATCTTGTTATTGAGAAAATTGACCATTGCATATTCATTCATATCCATTTCTATCAACACAACTAAAACATATTTGTTTATTCGCTGGAATCCATATCTATATCTAAATCCAATTTAAATATTAATCTAATCTGAAAATTATAGTGAAATATTTAAATTCTTTATGTAGCCATTATTGATGTATTCTGTCAGTCAGGAGTGCCGGGAAGATGTCCATCATAGGCCACGGCACTCCACACAATACCTATACGAATTCACTTATATTATAATGTATTAATGTTTAATGCATTGTGAAATAAAATATTATCCTATCCTATCTTATTTTAACAGGGAAAGGATACTTTGCTCAAAAGCTTGGACAGGACTTCCAGCAGTGTCCATTGATAAAGTGGAAAATCACATATGATGGCTGGCAAATTGTCAAATGTGAAATCGTGGACCTATTACAACAGATAACACAGGGTGCTGGTAAGTTCATATAATGGACAATGCAGGGTGCTGGTATGTTTATAAAACAGATAACGCAGGGTGTTGCTAAGTTTAGAAAATAGATAACGCAGGGTGCTGGAAATATTTATAAAATAGATAACACAGTATGCTGGTAAGTTTATAAAACAGATAACACAGTGTGCTGTTAAGTTCATAGAGCAGATAATGCAGGGTGCTGGTTAGTTTATAAAATAGATAACGCAGGCTGCTGGTAAGTTCTTAAAACAGATAATGCAGGGCACAGAAAAGTTCATAAAACAGATAATACAGGTTAATCTCAGGTTTTAATAGACATGTGATTCTCGCTGACGTCCGATTTATGGGCTACACAAGCACTGATACAGGTAAGATACATCCTTTAATTATTCCTTCGATCGGCCCTTAACTCTTTGGACACTGAGACATATATCAGTGTAGTCTATGGATCCTTGTTTTAAGAACATGTTTGGCATACAAACTTAAAAAACATGGCGTGCAATATCCACAAGAAACCGGCTTTGTCTATTCAGTATTCATTTCTTTTCTTCTTAGAGTGAAAAATGCAGTTTCTTTGTCATCTTTGATTGGACATGAGTGACATTGGTATATTCATAAACCACATTAGGATATATGATATCCACATGCTTCAAGTTTGTCCAGTCATGTTTTCTAGAGTTATGGCGTTTGGAGTGGTATATGTATGCATTCACTTTTATTTAGTATTGTACATTGCAACTTCTCTCTATGTCTTCGTCGGCTCAGCCGAGTTAAGACATCTTTTGATTTAACCATTTGTATACTAAACACACATTGATGAGTAGTTATCCCAACCCAGATATTAAGTTTTAACAAACCACCACAGGTATTTGTTGAACTTATTATCTAAACATATTCCACCAATGAATATGAATCCTTCAGCACTTGTATTATCTTTTTGTCTGATTGTCGTCTGCTAATTTATCCTGAACACCCCTCCAGATGAATAATAGACCATTGCAATATATACTTTTATAACTGGGTGGGAGAATCCATTTAGTATAGAAAGGGTTAAGCTACCTCAAAGAATTAATACACCCCAGCAAAATCCTACTTTGTGTAGGGGATACGTGGTGCGGTTCATTTATTACACCCCAACTCTCCGAAGAGAATAGGGCATATACTGGATTGAACTCATGTCCATCTGGACATTTATTTGTCTGTTGTTCTGTCCATCCCTCTGGGCAGATATCTCAAACACTGGTTGTCAGATCTGAATGAAATTTGGTATAGATGTTCACTACTATGAGGGCATTCAACAGGGAGTTCAATAATTTTTTTCTGGTTTTTCCATTCTAGAGTTATTGATCTTTGTTTATCTGGAAATGTTTTTTTTTGGTCTCTCCGAGCAGATATTTCAAACACCAGTTGTCGCATCTAAATGAAATTAGGTATGGATGTTCACTACCATGAGAGCAATTAACTGATTGTTGAATTGTTTTTCTCTGATTTTCTGTTCTAGAGTTATTCATCTTTGTTTATCTGAAAATAATGTTTTTTTTGTCTGTACAAGCAGATATCTCCACCACCAGTTGACGAATCTCAATGAAATATGGTATTGATGTTAACTACTATGAGGGCAATCAATTGAGTGTTCAAATGTTTTTTTTATGTTTTCCATTCTAGAGTTATCCATCTTTGTTTATATGAAAATGTTGGGGTTTTTTCCCGTCTGAGCAGATATCTCAACCATACTTTGGCAGTTCAAATTTGCCACTGTGGGGGTATTCCAGCACTGCCAGTGCAATTCCTTGTTGAGCCTTGGATATGACATCTTAGATTGCTCATAGAAGTAGCTTCCAAAGCCAGACCTATCATGTTTTCATTTTGTTCTCTTTCCAGTTGTGTGTTCCTATTATCTTTACTGATTTGATGCTTACAACTTATAGTAAGGAGGTATTACAGTCAGGGTACCGATAATACGTCATCAATTTATGTGCATGTTTTAATTGTAAGTGTGACCATCACAACGGGTAACAAAGACTTCATTTAAAGATGCAGACACTCAGTCAATTAGTTATGTTGTATCATACAGCCACCCCTTGTCAAGCCTCTGACATAACTCCTCAATTGGCTGATTTAATAGATGATTACTGTACTCATTTTGCTTAATCTGGTAGATCTGCACTGCACGATTGCCGTGTCTAATAATCCAAATTGTCATTATTTTTGCAAATTTTTTTTGCAACTTTGTCCAAGCGTATATTCCTGCATTTTTCAGTCAATTTAGTAAAAGTTTGCGTACATTTAGTACCATGGGAACCTGTGCATCTGCGATTATGATTTCGATCAACTTTTTAAAATGGACTTATCCCCCATTTTTAGCAAAAAGTTTGTACGAGCGTGTATTCCTTGTGTTTATTTTTTTCAAAAAACAAATATGTTAATGTGGCTACCTTTAATGTAGACCAATTAAACTGCAGGGATATCCTTAGTCCCATTGAGACAGTCCCACCTCTAGTTGACATGTGATCCACTAAGAGCCACCTGATATGTTCACAAGTTATCACCATTGCTCCACAATGGAGATGGTATCATAGTTACCTCGTTTAGTACACAATTTCACCAACAACTCCCCTCTTTTTATATCTGAAGATTCCTTCAATATTGAACCACAATAATACAGTCCTATTTACATCTCACAATTTATGGACCAGCCTGGAGGGCAACTTGGGACACATCTTCTCCCTGAAATGTGTCACTTCTCCCTTTTTTTGTTACAGGGAGAAGTGACTTCTCGCTCATGAACTAGTATGCATACAGTAATGCTCTAATTAATCGACCTCTTAACCACAGCAGAATTATGGGTAACTTTTCAGGATTTAGTCGGAAATATGGCTTGTTGCCATTCATCTGAAAGCTCTCCTGCCATTCATCGGAAAGCTCTCCCTGAGAGCTTTCCGATGAATGGCAACAAGCCATATTTCCGACTAAATCCTGAAAAGTTACCCATAATTCTGCTGTGGTTAAGAGGTCGATTAATTAGAGCATTACTGTATGTCCCAACAGCATACTTAAAGTATATCTATTGATTATTATGGTGTACTTACTCACCATAATGGTTTTATAAATGGGTTCTTGTGTTGCATAATACTTATTTGATCATAGAAGGGGGTGATTTTGGGGTGTAAATTGAACTTCAGTCATTGTTACTTCTCCCTGATAACAGTCCACTTCTCCCTAATAACCAAACAGGGAAAAGTGACTTCTCTAAATTTGAAACCTGTAGGCTGGTCCCTCGCTCACATTTTAAACAACAATTCCTTTCTCTAGCATTCTAGTTGTGACAAACCCCCAAGTTTGGAGTTTGGGATGATACTCGGGAAGATTTGAAAGGGCCGTTGGCCCTCTCCTACAACCCACTTTTGAATGCTGTAATTCCGCTGAAGAGCGTTTGTAGGGTTTTTAAGTATATTACTATCTGCCCATGCATGATGGGTGTTTGCCTACTGTGCATGGGGTGGATGCCAACGAAGCAAGAAGCAAAGCCCCCCCCCCCCATTCCGAATCAGGACCGGCGATGAAGACTTACCTTGTTTTCTTTGTGAGTTTTGTGCATTGATATATATATTATTTTGAGTTGTGAATAGTTGTAATTTATTGTCCTATTTAGTGCTTGCATGGACTCCAGTTGCCTTAGTCTGTTGTATTCCGGGCTTGTACTCCGGGCTCAACGCTAGGAAGAGGGTGCAATGCCAGCCGGTTGACTTAAGGTCGGTTGGGGCTCCTCAACTCTTGATGGTGCAATGCCCGCCTTTCACTCCTGTGTGAATGTCAGAACCCATTGACCTGATTGTGTAATGCAGTCGCGGACTGAGGAAGCAGCTGAGGCCAGACTGTTGGTTGGTGTGTCTCTGAAGGTTTGGAGTGCCAAGTAGTGTTTTCGATTATTATGTCCCACCCGTCCTCCCATCGGTGCGGGCGCGGGTGAAAGCATGTATTTGCAAATTTGTTGTGACAAATTCTTCATTGTTAACCCTTTCTATACTAGATGGATTCTCCCACTCAGTTTTAAAAGTATACATTGGAATAGTTTATTATTCATCTGGAGGGGTGTCCCGGAAAAATAAGCAGACAACAGATAATAAAAGTGCAGAAGTGGTCCTATTTATGGTCCTTTGTTGAACTTATTATTATCTTAACATTTCCCGATGGATAACTACTAATCAATAGGTGTTTAACCATTCCATGTCTGGAGCTTCCAGAAAATTTGCGGAAACCCAATGCCAATGGGAGCTTCGCATTTATAAGAAAATACATTGGCCTAACAATATTTAGCTTGAAACTTGTAAGCCAATGCATTCTCTTATATATGCGAAGTTCACTATGGGAGACTCACATATATAAAGAATGCACTGGCACAGGATAATTAAAGCTGCATCAGCACAGCTCCCATCATGAAAGGGTTAATATAGAAAGGGTTAAGCAGAGTGCTACAGCAATGCCCTAAATAATCGACTCCTTAACCACGGCAGAAATATGGGTGAGTATATGACCTCACTGAGAGCTTTCCAATGAATGATAACAACCCATATTTCCGACTATATCCTGAAAAGTTACCCATAATTCTGCCGTGGTTAAGGAGTCGATTATTTAGGGCATTACTGTAGCTGTGATTGTGATACGTTCCACTACACTGGTTGTGAAAAGATATCCATTTCAAGGAGTGCTGTTTACCAGAATTTTTTAATAGGAATGTAAATCTTTGCAACCGATTATGCAATGCATCATCTTTTCCTTTAACATAAACACTATACACATACAGATACATATAATAAAGATTTATCATGCGGATCAGACAAGCTATTATGGCCTGTGAAGTCTTCTCCTTGAGGGGGGAATGTTTTATCAGTAGAAAAGTATCACCTGAGGTATAGCAGGCGGGCTATTCTTCTGTTTGTTCAAGAGGAGAGAGAGAGAATGAGAGAGAGAGAGAGAGGGGGTGTGCATTGGTAAAGCAGACGGGACATTCTTCTGTTTATTTAAAAGGAGAGTGAGAGAGAACGAGAGAGAGAGGGGGTTTGCATAAAACATACATCAAACATTTTATAAGACAACTGTCAATATCTTGTAGAAGTCGTAAAGTTGCCAATATATCACAAATTAATCCTTTCTGTTCTAAATGGATTCTCCCATTCAGTTGTAAAAGTATACATTGGAATGGTCTATTCATTTGGAGGGTGGTTCAAGAATAATAGCAGACAACAAATAAAACAAGTGCAGAAGGATTTCTATTCATTGGTGGGAAATGTTCAAATAATAAGTTCAACAAACGCCCATGGCTATTGGTTGAACTTGAGTAGAAATTTCACATCAAGTCTTTTTCTCAGCCTTTAAAAATATCTTGTTTTATAAGTCACAATACAATGATTTTATAGCAACAAATGAGGTGTATATATCCTATTAACTGAAAATTATTCATAATTTTGAAATACTCTAGGAAATTGGACTCCGGAATCTGAAGAGGGTATTGTTTTGGACTGGATTGACTTTGTAAGTCTTGTCAGTCTGTCCATCTAGCTGCCTGTTCATTCAATATTTCTCAGCCATGGGTTATCGGTTCTGAATGAAATTTAATGGGGTGGTTGTCCATCAGGAGTGCTTTCCAAAGAGTACCTAAATTCTAATGTCGTTTAAATTTTCCATTCTAGAGTTATCCTTCTTTATTTGGAAATAATGGTTTTCCATCTGTCTATTAGCAGTGAATATTAGATATATTATAGAGATGAATTTTGTTTGGATGTGTCCGCATCCCATACTGTACCTATCATATGTGAGTTTACTGAAATTTGTGGGCCCATAGTGAGTTCGTCATTCAACATACACAACCAAAAAGACTTAAGTGTTCTAATAAGAAAGAAATTTTTTTCTTTAAAAGAGAACCCTCCAAAAATAATGTAAATAGACCAAAAATATTTACCCAAAGCCTAGAACACCCGACCCAAAATGCCGTCGGGGTCAGGTTATCCCTGGGTTGCTTCTCCGTGGATGTATGCCACCACCTGTGGGGCAAGCTCTTGTTCACAATGCTAGGACGGATATCTAATACAGGCCTTGAAATAGTGTGTCTGTCATTTGCAGAATGAGGTCGCCAGAGGGTGAATTTAGTGATGCTACCCCGCATAGCAGGCTAGCATCACCAAATTCACCCCCTGGGGACATCATTCTGCTTACAACTCAGCAGCATGAGGTTCCCAGAGGGTGAATTTGGTGATGCTAGCCCGCTATGTGGGGTAGCATCACTAAATTCATCCTATGGGGACCTCATTCTGCATATGACAGGCACACTATTTCAAGGCTTGATCTAATATCACTGGCTGGAAGATGAAGAAAATCTGGTCTTCATCCAGAATGAGTTTGGGAAATTTATCTTGAAATCAATGAATATATTTGAAAAATATTCTTTGCAATCCACAGTGATACCATACCTCATGATGGGCCTGTAATAAGAGCCCTGTTGTTTAACATGCAGTTACTAGTATTTGAGCTGCAGTGTCATGTTGTTTGATTAAAAAAGTTTACAGTCCATACAACCTAGTATTGTGGACTGTTTTATATTATATCCTATGTGCAGCTCTATTGTGAACCAGTATGCACATATTTCAAAGGCTTTTAAGACACCATTTGAATTTAACTGGCAAGATAAAAATAGTGTGCATGTAAACATGTAATGATACCGGACCTGAATTCAAGCCGCATTTTAGCTGCATTATAAAGTTGCTTTATATATAAAGTTTATCTATGATCAGGAGTAGTGGAGTTTGTTGCACAAGTTGTTTATCATCTTCTTTATGCACTGTGTGTTGTTAAAGGGGTACTGTACACTAAATCTGGCCATTTATGAGACCATCTTCTGTTATACTCAACAGAATATATGCAACAAATGAATGAATTTGAGCCATGGATGAGTGAAAAATACACTCATGTGCTCTATGGACGATGTAAACAACATGGTAATAATAATGAAAATGAGCTTATGACTCGAGCCGTTTATTCATTTTCGTTATAATTATCAGATTGTTATACGTGGTTCTTTGTGTATGTGAGTTTATTTAATTCTCATTCTTGACTCTCTCTAATTTTTTTATTGGATAATTTCTATTGAGTATAATAGGGGATGGTCCCAAAATGGCCAGATTTAGTGTAGAGTTCCCCTTTAACTCTTTTAGTGCTGAAACAGTTGACTGACTAATATATTTATATGTGTTTATAGTAGACGGTGGATAAATATGGATCATATCAGTTTAGTTAGCAAGTTCTCGTGATCTGTTCAGTTTGTTCCTTTACTGGATTATTGATTATAGAATTAGTTGTCCCCCAAAATCTTATTTCGGGGACCATAGAAATCAGCGGTGTCTGTGCATCGGGGGTCTGTTAGTGTTTCTGTCCCAGATGGTTTCCGGATGATAACTTTAGTTTTATTTATCAATAAATATTGTTTGCAAATTTCGTATGTGGATTACCCACATGAAAATACTGGTCAAGTTCGAGTCTGGCATTGAGTCGTTTGGCCTCATGAGGGATTTAAAAAGAAGGTTCATCAATGTTGTTAACATTTTCCATTCAAGAGTTATCTCTCTTTGTTTATCTGAAAATATTGGATTTCCGTCCGTCTGCTCATATATCTCAACCATGGGTTATCAGATCTCAATGAAATTTGGTATGCAGGTTTGGGATCATGAGGGCTTTCAAAAGAGGGTTCACTGATGTTGTTCATTTTTTTTTTCAAGAGTCATCCCTCTTTTTTTATCTGAAAATGTTGGATTTCCATCCATCGTTCGTTGGAATTGTCAATTAATTTGTTCGTTCATCACATATTTTTTTGTCATTTGGTTTCCTACCTGCCCATATTTCAATTTTCACCATGGGGATATCCCAGTACCCGTGGTGCAACCTCTTGTTTGACATTTATTTTGGTTTCCGGGTGATAGCTTTAGTTATAGTTATCTGATTGTTTTGAAATTTGGTATATGGATTACTCATATGATAATACAGATCAAGTTCAAATTTAGATTTGGTCCACCCATTTTTACCGCAATTAAGGTCCTTGTCGACTTATAATTTAAGAATCTGGGCTATGTCCGATGAATTTTGCATGACCACTTATAATTTGAGAATATGTCCTATGAATTTTGCGTCCATCATTGCTTGTTTCAGAAATAGTTAACATAGACAGTTGTAAGCAAAGTTTTAATTCAATGGTTGTTCCCAGAATCAAATTTTTCATTTCTAAAAAAGCCACCGGTAAAATAAAGCCACCTTATTTGGGGGACATATGCCCTAGCAGCCTTTTATTACATTAGTTATTCTCTGGTGATATAGACCATCGTGATAACATGAGGAATTTAGACACATCATCTCTATGGATTTATAAGGAGAAACTTCCTGGATACGAATTAGGAAGTATGGAACTGTATTCTATTCATCCATCTAATGAATCCCTCAAGAAATTCAGGATTCTTCTCTGGACATGGAAAACTGCTTATAGATAGGTATGTCCACATAATTCCATGATATTAATTTATAAATTGGGAATTTTATTTCAATATATATTTTGAAGTTCCACTGATCTCATCTGGTTCAACATAGACCACATTGCTTCAAAAGAACAAAATCATATTTAATACCTTCTCATGCACAAACATGTTTGGTTCAATCCTTCCTCTCATTTCCAGATTTAATAATGAAATATATTCAAAAATTTTAGATAATATTGATTATTTCTAACATTGGATATTTCTCCTGTTGTGTAGTTTACGAACTCAAAATACAAGTTATTCCATTTTGTGAATCAGAATGGAAAGTAATTCTTAAAGTGATGTGAAACACTCCGGTTGGATGATCAAATAGAAATGGAGAATAATCTTAAGCAAAGTAGTTATTTTCACGAATATTAATCCAAATTTACAAGACACACACCGTCATTCTCATATATTAATTAAATGCAGTGACTCTCCGAGATAACTCATTTGCGTTAGTTTATCGCCGATTGTTGCACCCCGAATCGAGATGTAAATATTTACAATTGAGCGTAATTCAGACGGTGATATCTATGGAGTGATATGGTCGATTTCTTTGAGATTTTCGCCGATTTTAGAAGAATGCTACATTCCCACAGTTGATATACCGCATGAGTACTAACTTATCAGTGTCACGCACTCGAACAAGTCCATAATATGTCTTTAATTCCGGATCACAAGATTGTAGTATATACCATTAATAATAGTCGTTGAGTTCAGTCATGGAACTCCTTTTGCGAGCAATGTGAATTTTTATGTCACATTGACTGGCATTGATAGAAATATTAAGTGTGTCTACCAATGTTTTGGCTGTAATGAAAAATGATCATTACAGTACTTCCAGATTAATCATGATCAGAGATATTTATAGATTTATGTAATATCTCTGTCATGTCAAAGTTCATTGTCATGTCAAAGTTCATTGTCATGTCAAAGTTCATTCAACTAAATAAATATAAAACTGGAGGGTTATCCTTAACTATTTTAAATGTTATCAACATGGACCAATGGTGGTTTTCAGACGGCACTGGAATTTATATTGAAGAACTTGTAAATTTGAATGTATTTGAGGAAGAATATGCTGATAACTTTGATAGGCATCAGAACTTTTACAATGCTAATATAATTGTATACTTTCTGGATTTGAATGAATTTGATGAAGAACATGCTACTAACTCTGATAGGCATCAGAACTTTTACAATGTTGTATACTTTCTGGCAGCAGTTCTTATCACATCTTATCATCTTAATGTGTGAATTTACTGAATGTGCAAGAGAGAATCAATGCACACCCAGGGGGGGGGGGGGGGGGGGGGGGGGGGGGGGGGGGGTCGGAAAAAAAATTCAGGCACGTACAGCTGGCACACCAGGTAAGAAATTTTGATGAAAAAATATTTGTTTAAGATGGCACTGTCTGGGGTGAGATATTTCCATCTCAGATATCTCACTTTTTCATGGCCTGATATTCAAAAGATTAAATGCCACAGATTTGCATCTTAGCTAATCAATAGGTTATGTTGAATTCAAAGGGAGATAATGTATATTCAGAACAAAAATGTTTTTAAAAATCGAATTATATTCAGTTCTAGTTGAATCCTAGCAAATTTTGTTTTTATATAGTAGGCCTACACTCATTGGTTTATTAGTTCAAACAATGAGATTTGTTTTGGCAGGAAAATTTCTGTCTTGAAACCCAGGGAATATCCATACTGATTTTTCTGGTGTTTAAAAAAAAAAAAAATAGTAATTTTATTACTTGATAAATAATTTTTTTTTTAAATTAGTTCAGTTTGTTGGTTTACTGGATTATGTAAATTAGTTAAGTTAGTTTTTCTCTGGTGATATAGCTTAAGATAACATGAGGAATATGGATGTGTTATTTTGTTTTATGGTGCCCATATCAGAATGAACATTGGTTTAAGGAATATGGATATATTATCTGTATGGCTTCAAAAGGAATTCGAAAAAACGTCAAAAAGTTTCCCCTCCCAGATATGAATTAGGGAGTACCGAATTGTATTCTCTTCATCCATCTAATGAATCCCACAATAAATTCAGGATTCTTCTCTTGGAAAGCTGCTTATAGATAGGTATGTCCACATGATCTCATGATACTAAAGGGACATAAGATCTTCACAGTGGGTAAATGTGAAAAATCACAAAAGTTTTCTAAAAACCATCATCATGGAAAATTGGGAATTTAGTTTGAATATATGTTAGTTCTATCTAGTTCAGTATGAGCCATATTGCTTTAAAAGATCTAAAATAAAACACTTTTATGCACATAATTTTTTTCCAATCATTTTAACTAACATTTCCAAATTTGATTAGCCTTGAAATATATTCTTGATTTGAAGATAATTATTGGTCATTTCTAATAATTTTCACTGAGATTAATTTTAGTTTCACAGTTTAGTTCTCCAATTCTGGAGTTTATCGACTCAAATACAAGTCACTCAATTTTGTGAGTCAGAAAGAAATTTATTCTTAATGCCGGATGACAACTGTAATGTAAGTCAGTTCGTAAAGTCACGGAACTGCTTGTACCATTGAGAGGGTAACCTATATTTTAATATCGTATTCTAAATGGTATTTACGTCCATCATTGTATTAGGCTAGAATTGAATATAATATTTAAGGAATTTCAACTTAAATATGACATAACCTCATTCTGAAAATGTAGTAGTAGATATATTGTAAGATGTGATAAATATAAATATTGAAGACGATACTCAAGTTTATGGTGATAATTTTGTTGATCTCAGTTTGAATGAAGAACAGTCAAATAAATATAGACTTGGGTTTTCCAGTTTGTTTTATAGTTTCATTGGTAAAACATGTCTTCTCGATTAAATATTGAAGACGATACTCAAGTTTATGGTGATAATTTTGTTGATCTCAGTTTGAATGAAGAACAGTCAAATAAATATAGACTTGGGTTTTCCAGTTTGTTTTATAGTTTCATTGGTAAAACATGTCTTCTCGATTAAATATTGAAGACGATACTCAAGTTTATGGTGATAATTTTGTTGATCTCAGTTTGAATGAAGAACAGTCAAATAAATATAGACTTGGGTTTTCCAGTTTGTTTTATAGTTTCATTGGTAAAACATGTCTTCTCGATTAAATATTGAAGACGATACTCAAGTTTATGGTGATAATTTTGTTGATCTCAGTTTGAATGAAGAACAGTCAAATAAATATAGACTTGGGTTTTCCAGTTTGTTTTATAGTTTCATTGGTAAAACATGTCTTCTCGATTAAATATTGAAGACGATACTCAAGTTTATGGTGATAATTTTGTTGATCTCAGTTTGAATGAAGAACAGTCAAATAAATATAGACTTGGGTTTTCCAGTTTGTTTTATAGTTTCATTGGTAAAACATGTCTTCTCGATTAAATATTGAAGACGATACTCAAGTTTATGGTGATAATTTTGTTGATCTCAGCTTGAATGAAGAACAGTCAAATAAATATAGACTTGGGTTTTCCAGTTTGTTTTATAGTTTCATTGGTAAAACATGTCTTCTCGATTAAATATTGAAGACGATACTCAAGTTTATGGTGATAATTTTGTTTGTTGATCTCAGCTTGAATGAAGAACAGTCAAATAAATATAGACTTGGGTTTTCCAGTTTGTTTTATAGTTTCATTGGTAAAACATGTCTTCTCGATTAAATATTGAAGACGATACTCAAGTTTATGGTGATAATTTTGTTGATCTCAGCTTGAATGAAGAACAGTCAAATAAATATAGACTTGGGTTTTCCAGTTTGTTTTATAGTTTCATTGGTAAAACATGTCTTCTCGATTAAATATTGAAGACGATACTCAAGTTTATGGTGATAATTTTGTTGATCTCAGTTTGAATGAAGAACAGTCAATAATTTAAACACTGATGATATTATTGTAACAGTTTACTTTTTGGAAATCTTATACTAGTATATATATTGTAAGATGTGATAAATATAGACTTGGGTTTTCCAGTTTGTTTTATAATTTCATTGGTAAAAGTTGTCTTCTCAATTCAATATTAATGATGATACTCAAGTTTATGGTGATGATTTTGTTGATCTCAGTTTGAATGAAAAACAGTCAAATAATTTAAACACTGATGATATTATTGTAACAGTTTACTTTTGGAAATCTTATACTAGTATATATATTGTAAGATGTGATAAATATAGACTTGTGTTTTCCAGTTTGTTTTATAGTTTCATTGGTAAAAGTTGTCTTCTCAATTCAATATTAATGATGATACTCAAGATTATGGTGATGATTTTGTTGATCACCAAGATATTCCCGGTTAAGAAATCTTGTTCGCAAATATTTTTGAGCCTAAACTTGATTAAGATGACATTGAGGTGAAAAATTGTTCTTCCCTCATAGAAATCTTAGTTTTTCACAACATGAAAAAAAAAAATTAAATGCCACAGATTTGCATCTTTTCTGTTCTATAGTTATAATTTAATTTCAAATCTGTGAGTCAAAATTAGGTGACATGTTCTTGAGCAGAAAAAAAAAGTTAAAAAAAACTAAATTGTTTTGAGCTGTTGTCAAACGATGGCCAAACAAACAAACAAAAACTTATAGCTGTTGTTTTCATCTAGTACACTCAATTGTATTTATTATTAGATTAAAGTTTAGCAAAGGAAGCCTAACTGTCTTAGTATAGTGTTGGTCGAGTTGAGTTCTCGTAAGTTGCTTGTTAAGTATGATAACTTAGGTGATAAGTATGTGGTATACTAGTACTATGTTTTATAGTTTAGTGGTTTTACTGATTTCGCTTGGGTTAAGCTCTTCAGGTGTTTGTCACGATCATCAATCGATAATTTTTTCTGAGTAAGTGGGTCGAGGTCATGTGCTCTCGCGTTTATATAGAGAAATTCCGGGTGACCGGGGTGATGACCTTTGGTCTGACCTTGACCTTTTTTGGGTAAACCCAAAATGTATTTTTGGGCAAAGGTTACATGTACTTTTAGGTAAGTTCACATTTTGTTTGTCTATGACGTCACAATAGATTAGGGTATATATAAGGGTTATTAACTAATTCGGACTGACTTTATTAGCTTTTAATTTTGGAAGTCGTAGAAGTTCATATTATTAATGGAACTTCAGAGGGGATTTCCCGTTTTGGTACTTTTCTGTGACGTCATAATGCGTAGGGGGAATTATTATTTATGTGGTAACGGTCACATGTACTTTTAGGTAACATGAGTTCGCAATAATTAGAGTTCATGGATAAATACTGGGGGGATATTCCGGTTTGGTACTTATCTGTGACGTCACAATACGTTCGGGGAACGTACTGTGAATTGAGGTTGTTTGTGTACACTGGTGGTGTTTGTGGTGGTTGTTTTGCCTGTTGGATATGTTATTTGCGTTGCAAGTTTAGTTCTTGTAGATATTCATCCGTAGTGGGCATGAATAGATGTTTAAACTTGGTTTTCCGTATCTATTTGTGTAGAAAGGCGCGTGGTGTCCATTTTCAATCACGTGATTGTGTGTTGTCTAATTGTTTGTGCGTGGGAGTGTATGTGAAGGTGAAGGTCGATCGTCAAGTGTATTGTGACGTAGTGTGGTGTAGGGGAAATCCTGTTTTGGGATTTTATGGGTTTTTCCTAATAATGGTTTGTTGTGGTATGTGTGTTTGGTGTATTCTCTGTTAGTAAACGGTTTGTTTGAGTACAGATGTAAGGTTTTTAGCTCACCTGAGACGAAGTCTCCGGTGGACCTATAGTCATCACTCCTCGTCCGTCGTCCGTCCGTCCGTCTGTCCGTCTGTCCGTCCGTCTGTCCGTCCGTCAACTTTTTTTTAAACATCTTCTCCTCTGAAACCATCATACCAAATTGGTTCATATTTGGTGTGGATGTTCCCTAGGTGACTCTCATTCAGATTTGTTCAAATGAGGTCACTGGGTCAAATAGTTGCGAAACCAGGGCCATAACTCTATTCCTCCATAGTAATTCTTACAACAACTTCTTGTCCATAACCATTGGGCCAATTTAGCTAATATTTGGTATGGAGAGTCCTTGGGTGACTGGTGTTCAGATTTGTTCAAATGAGGTCACCCGGTCAATTACTTGAGAAACCAGGGCCATAACTCATAGTAATTCTTACAATGACTTCTTCTAAAAAAATATTTGGCCGATTTAGCTTATATTTGGTACAGAGATACCTTGGGTGACTGGGGTTCAGATTTGTTCAAATGGGGTCACTGGGTCAAATAGGGACAGAGCCAGGGACATAACTTTAAAAACAAAAAAATTAATTTTTGCATTTTGACCTTTAATTTTTGTTTAGGACACATCACAGCCTCATATTTCTTACCTAGATTTTTCTTAGCATGTTCTTCATCTGTATGGATTTTGGTATTGTTTATTTAACCCCTTCCACTCTTGTTTTGATATAGAATTCATCCAAGACAGGATTACTCAAACATTTTTCATCTGATCAACACCAAATTTGGTATATGAATTTTTGACACTTATATACAGATCAAGTTAAAATATGGGTTTGATCCGATATATTTTAACAGAGTTATGGCCCTTTATAATTCACACCCCTTTGCTATGCACTATTAATTTTTAAGAGGACACTCTAGCCTGTATTATTGAAAAAGCCAATTTATCATAGTGTGGTCACTGGATCCTCTTGCTGAATACTGCTTGCTTCAGACCAGTTTACCATCTGTCATTACAAGACATGACATTAGCTAAACAACTACCAGAGTCTACAAGGAATAGTCCATTGTTCATTTCTCCAAGCCTGGACATAGTGTGTCTGACATTTGCAGAATGAAGTCCCCAGATGGTGAATTTAGTGTTGCTACCCCATACAACAGGCTAGCATCACCAAATACACCTCAATTACCTTATTCTGCTTAGGCTTCATCTTCTGGGACAATTTTTTTTTAAACATGTTTTAAAATTTGAAAAAGTGACACCATTATATATAACATCTGCAGAGTTATGAAACTTTACTCTTTAATGAAATTATGGAAACATTCCACCCTCCCCCACCTACCCCCTCCCATATGGCCCAGGCCCAACTCTGCCATCAACCAACATCCCTTCCAAGCCATATCACCTCTCAATTTAATACCTCAGATTCTCACCACAGAGGCATATATATCTGTAAAGGTACAGGTCATTAATTATATAAACTGGCCAGATGACATGTATTATTCTAATCTAAACATATCTGTGGCAATTTAATGACTGACATTCAATGATACTGTGAATGGCTTTGATTTCTTCAAGTCTGGAAATAGTGTGTCTGACATTTACATAGTGAGGTCCCCAGATGGTGAATTTAGTGTTGCTATTCCATACAGCATGCTAGCATCACCAAATACACCTGCCAGGGACCTAATTCTGCTTAGTCCTCATCTTCTTGGAAGTATCCTAAGTATCAAATTGACAGTTTGATTTAGTCACTTTTTCCACCTGTTCAGTTTCAATGTCCCCCTAATTTGCAGAAGATAAAATGCATAATTGAGGTGCTCAATGGGTGTGTATCACCAACTTCAACTGTAGGACTTCAATCTGTTCCTTGGTTTTATTGGCCATTGAGGCCTAATCAGATTGAGGATGAATTTGGTGATGCTAGCCTGCCTTACAGAATATTGTCATTAAATCCACATTTTTGGGACCTAATTCTGCAAATGTCAGACATACTAAATTCAGGTTTGGCCATTTCATATTATTGTTTTAATCACCACTTATCCAGATGAAATCATACGACTAATATTCAAAGAAAAATGGGGGGGGGTATATATTGGATTAAATTTGTCTTCTATCTGACATTTGCAGAATGAGGTCCCCAGAGGGTGAATTTAGTTATGCTACCCTGCACAGCAGTCTAGCATCACCAAATACACTAGCCAGGGTCCTCATTCTGCTTAGGCCTCATCTTCTGGGAAGTATATAGGCACTTAAATTGACATTTTTACTTACTTTAGCTCTTCTGTTTAGTTTCTATATCCCCTAATTTGTGAATATAAAATGCATAATTGAGGTGCCCAATGGGTGCACATCACCAACTTTAACTGGAGAACTTCAATCTAATGCTATGTCTCCCATAGCAGTTGAGGCCTACACAGAATGAGGTCCCCAGAGGGTGAATTTGGTGATGCTAGCCCGCATTGCAGGATTGTGTCATTAAATTCACCCTTTGGTGACCTCATTCTGCAAATGTCAGACACTATGTTCAGGCTTGTCTGTTCGAATATTATGTTCTTAACCACCAGTATCCAGTTGAACTCATTATACCATGATTTTGCAAAGAAAACTTGGGGGGTATATTGGATTGAATTTGTCAGTCTCTATGTCAGACTGTTCTCCCATCCATCCATCTGTCATTATGTCTCTATCCGTCCATCAATTGTTTTCTTCTCCAGATACATATTAAAGACCAAATGGGTTTATATATTTAGGTGTGGATGTCCCCCAGGTGACTCACATTCAGATTTGTTCAAATGAGTTCATCAGGTCAAATATGTGAGAAGTCAGGGCCATAACTCTTTCCTTCCATAGTAATTCTTAAAACAATTTCTTCTCAAGAACCATCTGGACTATTTAGATTATGTTTGGTATGGATGGTCCTTCGGTGACTGGGGTTTAGATTTTTTCAGATTTGGGGTCATTTTAGGAAAATCAGTTCAGTTCAGTTCAAATGAATGGATCTCATAGATGGGGATTCACGTTTGTTCAAATAGGGGCGGAGATAAGAGATTTAATTATCAACCAGCCACCCTACCTGTGCTCCGGCGGAGCTATAGTCATCACTCCTCGTCCGTCCATCGTCTGTCCGTCCATCCATCTGACAACAATTATTTGAACATCTTCTCCTCTGGAACCATAAGACCAAATGGGTTCATATTTGGTGTGGATGTTCCCTAGGTGATTCTCATTCAGATTTGTTCAAATGCGGTCACTGGGTCAAATAGTTGCGAAGCCAGGGCCATAACTCTTTCCCACCATAGTAATTCTTTTAAACATCTTCAGAACAATAAGACCGAATGGTTTTCATATTTGGTGTGGATGTTCCCTAGGTGACTCACATTCAGATTTGTTCAAATGAGTTTACTTGAAATAGTTGCGAAGCCAGGGCCATAACTCTTTCCCTCCATAGTATTCTTAAAGTGACTTCTTCTCAAATACCATCAGGCTATATGGGTTCATATTTGGTATGAAGGATCCTTGGGTGACTGGGGTTCAGATTTGTTCAAATCAGGTCACTGGGTCAAATGTGGGCGGGGCCAGGGACATAACTCCAAATTTTTTGTTTTAGATTTAACTCTTTAGATATCTACTTCTTTTAAAGTGATTATGAAAAGTTCTGACTGTTGTGGTCTCCAGAGTCCCAGTCTAATCAGTCTTTGCAGTCTGGTGAGCGACCCCAGTCATTGACTGTCTTGTTACATTAAATGGAGAGACGACGTATGTGCTTATGTGCACTAGCAATTATGTTGGAAGAGTTCTATTGTAGACTATAGATGGGCATTGTTTGTCCGATTTCGTCCATGTTCTAGAATTATGTCTTCATGTGCTTGGGGGCTTGCGTAGGGTATGTTCTCCGATTTGTTCCGCTTCCAGTGGCTATATGTTAACCATCTATCCTTGAGTACGATGTAAGTTGACTGGCCTGTCGTCAGACCCTCATATATTTAGGGGGTCATTTTCTCTTTGGGTAACGCTGGTAACTACGTGGAACAGGTTGTGTATGAAGAAGAGATTAATATTATTCACCATAAGGTGTCTGACCTGTTCATGCCCTCTGGATATTTAGTCCTTAGTTGGATAATCCAGTTTTGTATTGTTTCGCCGACATCGAGTATTGGTTGTTCTCGATGTCTGAGTCAGTGTGTGAGCATTTGATGTATCCCTAATGAGTTGATGGATTCTTGGTGCAAGAGTTTAAAAATATAGTTGGTGGGGGTTTATTTTTTTATAAACTGTTTGTTGAGTGCTAATGTCAAGTGTTTGATGTTTATGTCCTGTCGGGTTTCTGAGGGGTGTACCACTAAGTTATTGGCCAGTATTAGGGAGTTGTATACTGGCCAGGGCTTTGGCAATGTTGAGTATATTTGTTAGATTGTTTGTGCTTGTGCTTGGTGCATCAATACTGTGACGTATTGTACGTCTTTTGGCCTTTAGAGGGCGTTTGCGTGGTAGGGTATCTTTGTTCAGTCTGAGTTCAGTGACTGAAATAAAGTAGGGGTCGTTTTATTTATTATTAGTTCAAATAGATTCATTTTGGCAGGAAAAGTTGTTTTTTGTCTTTAATTACAGTTAAATCTCTCCAAAGCAGACCCTCTATAAACCGAATCACTCTCCATTCCGACCAAATTGTCTGGTCCCGAATTCCCTCAAGTGCATTCTCACTAAAAATTTCTTGTCTATACATTATACTCTGAGCAGCTGTTTTGTGACGGCTCATTCATTGTTACAGGATGATTAAAACTGTATTGGTGACAAATTGTCACTGACAATACACTACTATCGTGTACGTTTATCTAATTAGTGTTCAGTATGGACATCGGTCGTAAAAATAAGAGTCCAATTCAGCGCAATGATCGATGTAAAAACAAAATGTCAGTGCTGTAATCTCTGAAGTCACCATTGCGCAATGTGTTAAATAAGCATTCAGTTATCTAATCAGACACCTTTTGTTATAATCCAGTTCAAAGCAGTTGCTGAACAAAACATCCCTTCTGGAAGATTCTGGAAGAAGTGATCCAAATTACACAAACAGTATCTTTCTCAAGATAATAATAAACCAATGTTTGTACTAGCTACATGTAAGTGTCCAAACTTGTATTCCTTCATTTCCTGGTCATTTGTTTTAAGGAATTATTTTGTCAAAAAAAAATTGTTTTTATCGTAATAATACTAATTATATATGTCTAACAGACCCATTTCGCCAAGAAAATTCAAAATCAAGCAGGTAATAATTTTATTATTATGATATAAAAAAATAGCGGAATTATCCGAAGTGCAAGTCGTGACTGATTGGTGCAACCACATGACTACAATGCGGTCACTTGGGCGATCAGCTGCACGGTTAGTTTACCTGATTTACTTACCGGTGACAGCGGTGGGCAGAGCTTGAAATAATTCCGCCAATCACATAACGAGTTGATAAATTACATATAAATATCGCAGTATCCGGTTAATCACCTTTATACAATAAATGGCCATCATTGATTAAACCTGTTTGAATGTGCTTATTATGAACTGGTTTTGATAGAATGTTAGATTATATAATGAATTATGATGGCTAATTGTACTTTGAAGCAATAAAAATCGTGTGATATGAGATTAATTTATGCAGAAATGCAATGATTGGATGATAGTGCGAAACTAAATTGAACTGTTTCTGAAAGACTACAAGTTTGGCCTTCTAGCTTCTTCTTTGTTGTATTGTACAAATTTCGGAAGCTAGTTTGTACACTAGTGCATGCCGTTGTGCACTATAGGAGTACAATTAAACACAAATGGGGTGTGAATAAAAGGTGCGGTTATTATACTAGTACATGTATCATGATGGCTCATATTAGTCATGTTCCTCTCTTATTTCTTCACACAAAGTCTTTTGTGTGGAGAAGTGCACGATCGCGGACCGCTTGCTAAAATCCTTCCAGCCGAGATACGATCAGATAGTACGTAAACAAAAGAATTAACTCAAATACACAATAGACTTTTTTTTTAATTGATGGCTAGCCGGGCATTGTTTTTGTGTTTGTTTTTTGTTTTAGTTTTATTTTACGTTTTGGTGGCAGATATTGACTTTCAAGAGAGGAAGTTTTTAATTGTTGTAGCCTAGAAAAAATCCAATGAGTGCCTCTAATAAAGAGTGTCCATGCTTTCGTCACGGAAGACAATAAAGAGCGTTCTGATTTATGAACGTGATCTATTTCGAGGTGTCATGGGTGATTTTGTATGCGGTATTGTGACATTTAAATATAAAGAACGCCCATCCTTCCGTCTTCCAAAAGTTGTAGACAATAAAGAGCGGTCTAAATTACCGACTGGGTTGTCTTTTTTGAGTTACTAAATAATGGTGATCTGAATGTGGCATCGTGGCATTCAAATATATGAATGATTTAGAATTTGGTAATAACTTACAAAGAACAACAAATGAAACACCTGATAGATAGTTCCGCCCAGTGTTTTTATAACGTCTGTGAGCTGCCATTACCACTCACTTTGGGTCCCATTTTGTAGTGCAAACAATTTCGCTGGTTGACACTGCATGATGAATAGTCGCTGATAGATTTTCAAATTTAGCACTATAGTAACTTTGATTCAACAAACCAAACACGCGATGGAATGTTATTGCTATACGATAATGACTTTCAAAGTGAACCACGCTATCTTGATTCACTGAAATAACTCATATTGAAGAACTTATAAATTTGAATGAATTTGATGAAGAATATGCTGATAACTCTGATAGGCGTCAGAACTTTTACAATGTTAATATAATTGAATACTTTCTGGATTTGAATGAATTTGATGAAGAACATGCTACTAACTCTGATAGGCATCAGAACTTTTACAATGTTAATATAATTGAATACTTTCTGGATTTGAATGAATTTGATGAAGAACATGCTACTAACTCTGATAGGCGTCAGAACTTTTACAATGTTAATATAATTGAATACTTTCTGGATTTGAATGAATTTGATGAAGAACATGCTACTAACTCTGATAGGCGTATCTTTTGAAAGATAATAGCCAGGTTCAGCCACATGAAAATGGATTTGAGTCAGGAGGTTCTAGACAGGGTTGTTCAAGTTAGAGGAAACACAGATCAGACAATTTGTTTCTTTCATTCACCATGGGATTTTAATTTTTATTGACAAGAGTTTTAGAAAAAATACCACTGATCGGAGGCAGAAAAAAAAATATAAAAAAATTGCATTTTTTTTTATTTGAGGGCGGCATTTTTAGAGGTAGGTCGCCGGATCTGTAAACAATTATTTAATAAATTATGGCCATTTCGGCATTTGTATTACATTATTTACGTGGCATATTTGGGATTTGGTGGAGAATTATAAATAAATTGAATGATTGGTGCATGCGGTGTGCCTAATCAGAGATTTGGCGATCGTGTTGATTGAGATTGTTATACGAAGATCGAAGGACTACATTTACATGTAAATTATGTATTAGTTTTAATAGGTGTATTGAACAGTGCTACAAGATGCCACCCCGGAACGGAATTAGAGAAATTTTGAGAAATTTTAACAGTTGAAAATTCAATGCCTATCTATACGTGAAACTACATGCCTGAAAATTGAAGTTAGACACACCTTACGACTGACGAGGTTCTATAGGTTCTGACATGTTTCTAGCAATCAATCAGACATGATGGTATCATGCATGTAAGTCATATAAAATGAAATTTTCCACAGTAAAATAACTTCATTAATTTGGATATTGAACATCCGTTATTAAAATAATGGACAATTGTTTGTAAAATAATGTATTTCTCAGGAATAACCATTCATTATCCTATAAACTGGACTCAATGAACAAAGGAGTGACATGCCATCTCAATATTGTTGCATAAAAGATGAAGAAAACCTGGTCTTCTAATCGGAGCCTGATTTTGGAGATTTATCATGAAATTGATGAATTATAATTTGAAAATATTCTTTGCCATCTAGTGATATTAGCAGGGACCAGCTTAGAGGTTTCACATTTGGAGAAGTCACTTCTCCTTGTTTGGTTATTAGGAAGAAATGGACTGTAATCAGGGAGCAATGGCTAAGGCCTAAAAAAATATACATTTGTTTCCGCTAACGAGCTGAAAAAAATTAGGGTAGGTAGGTAGGCTTAACTCTTTTTTTCAGTATCTTTAAAAATAATTGTATATAAATACTTGTCAATAACCCAAACTATGCACTTCTTAGCCCCAATCAGGTTAACCCAGATGACAGAGGAACTAGAAACTCCAATTCAATCTTACATATGCTTTAATATTTACATATATACCAGTCTATATACTAATATAGTCTTTGATAATCCTAATATTTCCCATATGGTCTGGCGACAATTGGAGCCAGTCCAGCGCCACTGCACTGTTCACATATTGGAGTGACCGTCTTGTACCGATCTCTTAATGATGGCTTCACAACACTACCTTCTCCTCTGCATTCAGTGAAGGATCTAGGTATTTTTTGGGGACACCTGATTTTGGGCAATGATATGACGACGGCATAACCTGAAGGCCTGAGCGGAGGAAGGTTTGGGAGGGATGACCCCCTGCTGATGGTGGGGGTTCTCCCCCTGGAAATTTTTTGAAAATCCATTGCATTTAGAGCTAATCTAGGGCACTTTGAGTCAGTATTTTGAATTTTACTGAGAGGTCAATTTGATCAAGTTTCTTAAGCATAACTTTGGATTTTTTTTATATATGTATGGATTGGAAATGCTTATAACTTATTGTCAGATATCTTTTGGTTCAATGGATTATGCTTATCCTTCTTGAAATGAGACTTGCCATTATCACTCTAATTCATATAATTGGCTATTTTATAAAATTCAAGTAAGACACATACATAATATACTACATGTGGTACAGAAACAATGTCTATTAAGTTTAGTAATTACTATTTATAGTACTAATCTCTATATTAATTATTCATTTGGTATTATGAGATCCCATCTGATAACCAGGTTGATTCGATCAAATTGTTAATGTTCCTGTACTGTATTTGATTGAAATACTGAAGTCTGAAGGCTGAATGATAACAAACCTGAACTGAAACTATTTGAAGTTTTCACAGATGAAAGCTAGATAAAGCCCAACATACTTTACAGTATGATTCCAACTGTTAAACTTAAATCTTTTTGTAAACTTAAATTTCTTATGTCAATATATCGAAATGTTTTGCATCTTGTTATGATATGAATTGAATAACAATTTAAATAATTTTTTGTTTTTATTTTTTGTTGGTAAATTTTTTTTTTTTTGCAATGGCAATAAAAAGTTTAGGGTCGGGGGTTTAAAATAGGGTGTGTCGGGTTAGCGGAAACAAACGTCTTTTTTGTTTAGGCCTAAAGTTCAATTTACACCCCCAAAATCAACCTCCTATGGCTCATGCAATACAAGAGTCCATTTATAAAACCATTTAATCATTTAATATACTTTAAATATCCTGTTGGGACATATTCATGCTGGTATATGAGAGAGAAGTCACTTCTCCCTGGGACAAAAATAGGGAGAAGTGACATATTTTAGGGAGAAATTTCTTCCAAGTTGCCCTCTAGATTGGCCCCTGTGTATTTGTTATGTCAAAATTAGTCATCGCCCAATTTTTAAATGTTTAAAAGATCTAAAAACAATTTCTGTTCTGGTTTTTAACAGTTGACATAATTATGTTAAACGCCAGCCTAACCCTTCTTGAAATTTTGCAAAAACCCTCTGCCAATGCATTCTCTTATATATGTATGGCTCCTTATATATATCTACCTTGACCTTGACAGCCAGTGCAATCTCTTATGGGAGACTCGCATATAGAGTTGAATGCATCGGCACATGATCTTTAATGCTGCACTAGCGCAGCTCCCATCATGAAAGTGATGGCCAATTTTAACACCATCACAGAAATGTCAGTTCCTCACGATTCGGAAATTTAAAAGAATTGATTCCTCGGAACTGCAAATTATACTGATTGTTCTGGTGTTTTTAAAAAATAAAATAGTAATTTTATTACTTGATAGATCAGGATAGATCAAAATTTTGACTGTTGCAACTTACAATTAGGTATTTTTAACTAGGATGACTTAGCTTGTGTCTGTATAATGTTATTACCTCCTACTTTTAAATGAATTGATCTTATCTTATTCATTGTAAACTAGTCATTGTATTAGCCACTGCAGGTAACTTTGAGATTTAAAGACAGATAATTCATACCTCAAAATTAGGTGACATGTTTTTGAACATAAAAAATTATTTATAAAAACTAAATAACCGGTAAATCAAACAGTAAATATTAAAATCAGAAAAAAACAATGCTAATATTGTGATTTTGTACACCCACTGTTTTTTTAGTTCATATAGATTAAAATTGGTAGAGAACGTGGATTTTTTTTTGAATAGTGTTATTTTTATGGTAGTGTAAATAGATTTTATGGTATCTATGAGAAATTAGCCAACTACAGTAATGCCCTAAGTAATCGACCTCTTAACCAAAGCAGAAAGAATTATGGGTAACTTTTCAGGATTTAGTTGGAAATATGGCTTGTTGCCATTCATCGGAAAGCTCTGCTTTGGTTAAGAGGTCGATTACTTAGGGCATAACTGTAGATGAGAGCTCCAGCTTTTCAAGGAATCCATAAATTTGAGGATGTAGCTTCAATTCTGGAAGATTAGGTTGCTGAAAAATTTACCATGATGATCAATGTTAAATAAACCAACTCTGCACTACCTTAAATACAATAAGGAGTTGTGTTGTAACATGTTTACATTTTATATCTATGTATAAACTATCAGTTATTCTCTTTTTTTTTGTTGCCAGCTACATGATACTAGCATACTTCTGATGTTAAAGCTATTATGTGGTGGGATGGTCTTACGGCAACACATTAAAATGTACATGATACAGTGTAATGAAGGCTTGCATATGTAACTCATGATTAATGGGATAACATAATAATGACACTTAATTTCACTATGTCTATTTAAATGTTCAAAGTCACACATTCTATGTGTGTTGGTGCAGACACCAACCAATATTGCAGTTTTATACACCTGTTTTTAAAAACGTGACATATTATGTTATTGGTCTGTCCAACCATCTGTCAGTTTACTTGTTTCTTTTCTGGATGATAACTTTAGTAACTCTGAACTCAATAGAATGAAATTTGGTATGTTAGTTTACTAGCCCAAAATTCAGTTCAGTTCTAATTTGGGTTCTGCCTGCCAATTTTCACCAGAGTTATGGCCCTTAGTTGGAATTACGACAGTCATATATTGACACACAGCTCTCGTTATAGGATGCTATTTTCTAATTCTCTCATT
Source organism: Siphonodentalium dalli (assembly GCA_032622095.1). Classification (NCBI taxonomy): domain Eukaryota; kingdom Metazoa; phylum Mollusca; class Scaphopoda; order Gadilida; family Siphonodentaliidae; genus Siphonodentalium; species Siphonodentalium dalli. The sequence continues at coordinate 45,298,709 of CP136069.1, read as the reverse complement.
GTACAACATTACTGGAAGGAAAGTATGCTGACATTTTGGCTTATATAGCTTTGTTAAATTTTTAAGCAGTGGGCTCAATATCATGGTGCGACAAGATCACTAAAAGAAAAAAAAGTCATGGTGGTTTCATGATTACCATCTACTGATCGTATGCCAAAGAAAATAATTGAGGGAAGCCTTCCACCTTCCTTCATAATTTAGCTGAACATATACCTGGGTTGAAGGGACTGCTAGCACCAAAAAAGGGAATAGGCAAACAGCTTTTATAATATGACAAAATGTACAGATCTTCCTATGAAAAGTTACATTGGGTCCCAACCCCCAGGTATCATTTGCTAGAAATTAATGTTCTCTATTTTGAGTACTTGCTTGATTCCCTTAATCATAAAATTTTAAATATTATTTTTTAATAATACTATTAAATTATCATGACCTTGACTTTCAAGAGGTGTTTAATGCATTTTCCAAGTACCTGCAGGCCCCATGCCGATAAATTTAAGCGTGAAATCCAATCCTATGTACCCTTTTCAAACCTCAGCAAAGTTGCATACTAGTATGGTCGTAGTACGCGAAATGATGGGTTAACCCGGAGTAAATTGGTAAAGAAGCGATGTTGGTGTCAATAGACGCAGGAGAGTCCTCCGTATAACATATCTAAAATCCGCTTTGGGGAAACTTTGTTATCCAAGATGGCGTCCAACTTGGTTGCCTATATGATATCAGTTATCGAAATAAGTCAATATACGATATATTGTGGCCTAGGAATTACGCAGACATGCTAGTGGGTGTGAAAATAGAGTACGAAAGCGAATAGAGGAACACGGTCAGAAAATAATACTCGCGGACATGAAATGGCCGTCAAAATGGCTGCAACTTCAAGTCATGCCACTACCAAAGCAACATATTGGATAACCCTATTCGTAAAAATACGTATTGGTCATATACAAGTCTGGTATTAAATATCGTTAAAGGTACACAGATCAATTAAAACAGATCCATCTGAAGGATTTATTGGTGACTACAACACAAGTCAATCCGGTGTTGAAAGTTCGGGTTTTCTCCTTAGAATACACCCAACAGCCGGACCAAACATAATAATATTGGGCATGCAGCACACGAAGCAATGTTTCGCCACACAGGGTGTGGTAGTTTCATTCGGCATGATGATTAATTATGGAATGTAACGCAAAAACTGAAGCGCATAGCCTTGTAGAGTGCATAATAGTTAAATTCCCGAATGTTTCAACACTCTCAGTGATAATAAACCATACACGTATGTAGCAATGCTTATTATACTGTAAAGAAACACTATTCTATTCACTAGATTAGCCCACCATCTCACAATGTCAAAGAGACGGTACATCGTACATTCAGTTTAAGACTAAAGTTCATGCTTCTACCAACCCAGTTTCTTAGTAGACAGTGTTGTTAAAATGACTTCAGTCAGTACTGTACAACTGGAATATGCTACCACGCAATGCACAATATTAATGTTCAGTATGTTGTTGTTTTAAAATATCTTGCCAATGCCACACACAAAAGTGTGCTAAATATCAGGTTATTAGCGTTTATAGCTGTTATTTCAATGTTGAGCACCCACCCAACGCTGCTATTTGTGGTTTTGTGTGGAGCATATGTGTGTAACATTAATGATAATGTGTAAACGCGGTTATGCGGTTGCAGACAACGTAATAAGTTTACTGTATATGCGGCATTGATGAATATAAGTAAATATAATTTTCACGTATAAACCCAGTCTCTGCCACAGAGTATGTAGGCAATTTTGGTAAATTTTAGAATTTATTGAATATACTATATGGTACTCCTTTGTGGTTTGATAAATTGCGTTCATAATATACCAACATGCATTTTTGTGATACAACCGAAATATTCATGTTTCATCGCTTGATTTTAGGCAACTATGACCAATATTTCCAGACCCGAACAATAGGATCTACATATTTTGCCCAGTACTCTATGCATATCTCTCAAACTGTAGTGAATTTTAAAAGTTTTGGTGTTGTAGATATCAAAATAAATTATAATTGGTCACACTCGTGATACTGCTTTGAGTACATATATCTCTGCCTCTAGAAAAGGTCACAGATTCAATACATCCATACTAAATCCCGTTTAGCTGTTTAGTTACACATATATATTACACGATTCAAGACAAAAATTACAGATAAAACTGCATTGTTATTCCGTTTCTAGTCGCCCAAAAGTCAGGATTTAACCTTCGTATGAGACCCTGCTTTCCTTGCTCTCTCTTGAGATACATTCGAGAGAATTCGTGCATCTCTAACAAAAAGTTTCTTCTATACTCGGCAATCATCTTTCCTTGCGTAATTCGAGCGTTTGTTCACTCTTATAGGACTAGCTAATCAATTTTGCAAAAATGTAATTTTCATTCGATTTTGTCCAGTTTGGCGGCCATTTTGGGACAGACATTCTACATATATGGTTTACGACAAAGTACCGCTATTGCATATTTCAATTTATTACAAATTTGGCACTAATGGATGCACCTACCACAGAACCTCGACATTTCCCGATACCAACTGCCATTTTGGACGCCATGTTGAATTGAGAAGTTTCACGAAAGCGGATTTTAGCAGATTTTGTATATGTTGTTCAGCAAACTAGTCCGCGCGTTTTGAGACCAAAACGGCTTCTTTACCAATTTATTCTGGGTCTAACCGCCTAATGACCATACTATACTCTTCATGTTTTCTGATGAAAGTCAATCCTTCAGCTACATTTGGTGGTATTCCAACTATTCTTTGTTGCCACATCTATAAGTGAAGTGTGAATGCTTTATTAAGCTGGAATAAGGATGGCGATGTATGGTTTACAGTCCATACAATTTTCAATTGTGGATTGTTTATATTTCTGCCTAGTGCAGCTGTATTAAAGTAAACAGATATACGCTTATTGAAAAGCTCCTTGGAGATAAACTTAATTTAACTGGCAAGATAAAAATACTGTTTACTAAATTGCCAAAGGTATATGTAATATATGTAAGTTGTAACACTGGACTTGAATTCAAGCCCACTTTTTAGCTGCAGTTTCATGTTGCTGGTATATAAAGTTTGCATATGATCACAATAGCACACTTCGTGCCCCGCATTATGCACTGCCTTGTCAGTTAACTCTTTTTGTGCTAAAGCAGTTGACTGTTTAATATACTGTATATAGCGGATAGCAGCCATTTTGAGTGAATCTTCTTAATAATCTTACTGGATTATGTAAATTAGTTCAGTTAGTTTTTCTCTGGTGATATATATCAAGATAACATGAGGAATATGGATTGGATGTGTTATTTTATGGTGCCCATATCAGAATGAGCATTGGTTTAAGGAATATGAATATGTTATCTGTATGGCTTCAAAAGGAATTCAAAAAAACTTCAAAAAGTTTCCTTCCTAGATATGAATTGGGGAGTATGGAATTGTATTATCTTCACCCATCCAGTGAATCCCACAATAAATTCATGATTCTTCTCTGGACATGGAAAGCTGCTCATAGATAGGTATGTCCACATGATCTTGTGATATTAAAGGGATGTAAGGCCTTCACAGTGGGTGAATGTGAAAAATCTCAAAAGTTTTTATAAAATCATCATGGAAAATTGGGAATTTTATTTCAAAATATATGTTAGTTCTACAAACTTCTTATTCAAACAATTGTTCCAATGATTTTAACTAACATTTCTAAATTTGATTAACCATGAAATATATTCTTGATTTGAAGATAATTATTGCTCATTTCTAATAACTTTTTCACTCAGATTAATTTTTAGTTTAGTTTTTCTGTTCTGGTGTTTATCGACTCAAACACGAGTCACTCAATTTTGTGAGTCAGAAAAGAAATTTATTTTTAATGCCGGATGACAACTGTATAGTATATACAATTAGTCAGCGAGTAAAGTCTTGCAACTGCGTTGAGGGGTAACCTAATATCATATTCTAAATTGTATTTATGTCCACCATTGTATTGGGCTAGAATTGAATATAATATTTAAGGAATTCCAACTTAAATATGACATAGCCTCATTCTGAAAATTTTATACTAGTATATATATATATGGTAACATATATGATAAATATAGACTTGGGTTTATCAGTTTGTTTGGGAGTTTACCAGTTTTATTTATACATGTAATTGCGTTCGTAGAACATGTCTTCTCAATTCAATATCGATGATTATACTCAAGTTTATAGTGATGATTTTGTTGATCTCAGTTTGAATGAAGAACATACAAATAATTTAAGCACTGATGATATTATTGTAACAGTTTACTTTTTGGAAATTCTAATCCTAATTATATTTGGTGGTGGTCATGTTCAGTTCGCTATACTTACCTACCGATATTGATGATCATAATAAATGTGCAGCTGAGAACAGATTATTGCATGTTCACCAAGATATTCCCGGGTAAGAAATCTTGTTCACAAATATATTTGATTGAGTCTAAACTTGTTCTATAGGTATAATTTAATTTCAAATCTGTGAGTCAAAAGTTTAAAAAAACTAAATTATTTTGAGCTGTTGTCAAAAAAAATAAAAAATACAAAGCTGTTATCATCTAGTACACTCAATTTTTGGTTTATTATTTCAAATAGATTCATTTTGGCAGGAAAAGTTTTTTTTTTTGTCTTGAATTACAGTAAAACCTCTCCAAAGCGGACCCTCTATAACCCGAATCACTCTCCATACCGACCAAATTGTCTGGTCCCGAATTCCCCCAAGTGGATTCTCGCTAAATATTACCTCTGTAAACCGGAAACCCTCTATTCCGAACTTCAGACAGTTTTTCTAGTCCAAAAGTGAACAAATATATTTATTTTTACCTCTGAAATTTGATTGCACGTGCGGTAAATTTTACATACTTAATGCTGAGCTTGTGTTGGCTCTAGTGCAAACTGGGGATTCTTTATAAGTTTAAATTTCTGGTCTATACATTCAACTCTGAGCTACTGTTTTGTGATGGCTCGCTCATTCATTGTGACAGGTTGATTGAAACTCTATTGGTGACGACACACTACCATCGTTCACGTTTAGCTAATTATACCCCCCACTTTCGAAGAAAATGGGGGGTATACTGGATTGACTGCGTCTGTCCGTCACACTTTCTCCCTCCGTGTGTTTGTCCGTCTGTCTGTCCGTCCGTCTCTCCGATCTCATAACTCGAACAACTATGAACCGATTTCAATAAATTTTTGTATGCAATCTCCTTAGGACCGCCTCTCCGCATGATGCTAATTGCGGTGTGGTCCGACTTTCTTTTTTTAAGTTACGCCTTACTTTTTGACTTATTTTGACTTAGAAATTCTGTCCGACTTAATAACTTTAACAAATATGAACCAATTTAAATAATTTTTGGTATACATGCTTCTCACAACACCCTCTCTACATGATGCGGCTCAGGGTTGGCTCAGACTGTTTTTCCTAACATTACACTTCATTTTGACTTAGAAAATTTTGGGATTTTTTTTGTGGATGCTATCACACTCGACAAAAGCCATCTTAGATGTTAAGGTTGCGTTTCATTTTCTACCTTTTTTTGGGTGTCTGCAATCATTCGAACAAATATGAACCAATTTGAATATTTTTTTCTGTACAAGCTTCTTGCGACACCATATCGATATTATTAATCCAAATTGTTCTTTAAAGTTAAAAATCTTTTTTGTTGGGTTTACGGATAATGCAGGTTGAATTTGCCGTGGTGGGGGTATGATAGCACGCGAGTGCACACCTCTTGTTAGTGTTTAGTCTGGACAGTGGTCATAAAAATAAGAATCCAATTCAGCGCAATGATCGATGTAAAAACAAAAGGTCAGTGCTGTAATCTCCGTGAAGTCACCTTGCACTCAATGTGTTAAATAAGCATTCAGTTATCTAATCAGACACCTGTTGTTATAATCCAGTTCAAAGCGGTCGCCGAACAAAACATCCCTTCTGGAAGCTTTTGGAAGAAGTGATCCAAATATCTTTCACAAGATAATAATAAACCAATTTTTGTAATAGCTAAGTGTCCAAACTTGCATTCCTTCATGTAGGGGTGCCACGATTAATTGCATAATCGATGAACCATTGATAAAGCCGATAATCGATTACCATTTCCATAGTCTATTAATCTGCATTATTTATTTCAGACATTGGAAAATGCCGGATATTACTGAATACCGTGTTTGTTTTAGACAGTTTAATCTACAACCAAGGGTTATCAACATTTGATCACGTATCAATTAGATTCCGACAACATGAGTACTACTAACTTATATTGCAAACAGTCAGCAGTTCATTTGATGATGCGACATGGTTACTCTCCGGGTCATTGCATATTCTACAAATTGGCGGCACTGCAGCTTTGAACTTATGGCGACATCATTGTAAATTTATACTAGAAAGGCGGCATTATGTCTTTGATATATGCCGACTGCCACCGTGTTCAATGAACTGAATATACTCGCCCTTGAATCTGATTGGACCAATGGGGGAGTTGATTGACATTCTCAGGAAACCTAGGGCATTTTAATCAGTGATGTTATCCACTATGGCATTTTAATTAGCGATGTTCTCCACGATATCATTTGCGACTATACTTTGTTTGTATAAGTACACTTAGATGTTACTAGTACAGGCTGTCGCGTATCATGCGGTGAATGCTGAATGAAACTCAATATTATCAAATACTTAACTTGTTCTAAGTCCTGCAATTTGCAGGTGGGGGCACACCTTTGTGATTGTTATCCACGCTCTGGATGTTTGATGAAACTTATAGGAACTTTTTAGGAACTGCCGGCCATCCGTCGTGCATTCCTACTTTTATTTTGATTGTATGTTTGGCTATTCATAGCACTGAAATTAATCGCTACGTTCATTCTAATGAACTCACAAATATTGTAACCATAAAATCGCCGAGAACTGTGCTGGTATTCAATTTATTGGTCATTAACAGTGGTCTATGATGCACTTTGTTAATTTAAAAATTACATTGGCCGATGCCTGAAACAACCAGTGACAGTGCAGTTAACCAGCACCCTGACAATAGGCCATATTACGGAATACTTCCACTGATGTTATTAGGTACGATTAATTGATTATAGTCGATTATTGATGATCGATTATCAAAATCAATAATTGTGACACCTCTACCTTCATGTCCTGGTCATTTGTTTTAAAACTTGGCACATATATTTACCACTATAGAAACCTTGGCGCCTGAAATTTCGAGATAAATGCATTTATTTCCATTTTTAGCTCAACTTTACTTGTATAGTTTGAGCTATTGCCATGGCTTGGTATCCATCGTCCATGTGTGCATATGTGTGTGGAGACATATGTCAACTATTTCCGTTAGCATGGGCTACAGACAGCCATTTTGGATTTCAAAATGCAACCTATTAGCACAGGCTACAGGCTGTACTGTTATCTGATCATCATGAAATTTGTCATGGATGTTAACATTTCAAATTTCAATCCATTAGCACAGGCTACAGGCTGGAGTGTTTGTCTGATCATCATGAAATTTGTCATGGATGTTAATATTGACATGTAGATGGGAACGAGTCATTTGGACAAAAACATGGCCATCGGCAACCATCTTGGATTTTACGCTTTGCATGTCTAGCAACAGGGGTGTGAATGCACCAATTAAGTGGGCCCAAAATAATGCTCCCAACCCCTGTTTCGGTGAATTCACCGGCTAATTCGGGCCAAAAACGTTACCAGCCCCTGTTCCCGGTAACCCAAGTATACCTGTCGTATAGTGTGCAAGCAGGGAGAGCCCCAGGGGGATGGCCCACCACCGTCACCGGCCCTTGAGCTGCTCACCCCCTCTGATGAAAATCCATTTAGATATTTGAAATGCGTGGACATACACAATGACTGAACGATGAACTCTTGTGAGTGGCTTCTTTTGGGGTTGACTGAAAAGTGCGGCCGACCGTGTCGGAGGATGTTTTGCAAGGTCCCCAACGTGCATATAGCCAAGGGAGGGGGCACTTGTACATGCCGAGGCTGTGGCAAGGGCATTAAAAACATCCCTCGCCGCTTGTAAAGACTGGTGTGGGGTACACCCGACTAGCTAGATCGCGACGAAGGCAACATGACATGGCCGAGTTTCGGCGCATAGTGGCAATAGACACTACCGAAATTTCATATTAAAGAAATGATAATGTATGTATATATACCTCAGTGGTCACTATGGATGATCTTATTGACAAGCTACTTGCATCACTACCTGACCCCGCACCTCAGGTGCAATTTATTGACCTGGATGAGCAAGCCTCTCCCCTGGTGAGGCTTCCTGATGTACCGTGGGTTGACATGATGAATGATGCCAATGACGAGTTTGAAGTCGATGGCTCAGCCGCGGTCTTCTCTACATGGAGGGTTGAAGCAGAAGACCTGCTTGACATTGGTGACAAAAAGATCGTGGATGGTATTGAGACCAGGGCTGGCAATATTGCCCTGAACATTCATATGACAGTTGATGGAGCAGAACAACTCGTCAGAGAACTTCCCGAGAGTTCATCCTCAAAAGTTAAGTTCTTGAGGCAGCATGATTACGGCAACTGGGTGGTTGAAGACAAGTTCGACCCGGTTAGAGCTGAGGGGAAGAAGGGACATGCCGCAAGCCCCGGTATGCTGACGGGTATTGACTGCCCATACTATGAGAATGCCTACAATGTCACCGCGGTTGTCTATGGCATCTACCTCCTCAGAGACCTCAAATGTGTTGCCCAGAGAGTGGTCGAGCACTTTGAAGGTGCCCTGAGAAGCCAGAGACTCACCCCCCACAAGGAATTAGAAAATTTGGGGTTGGGAGGACCTAGTCCACGAAACAGGGGCCATGGTCGAAGATCCTCAATCGTGAGATTATCCTGCGGGACATAGCCGGAGCAGGAAATACCAGTTTGGAGTCAATGGTGTAAGAGGAAAAGTAGAGCTCATCTGCCACAATGGCCAAGCCTGGCCCAAAGACCTTCACTTTCCATGCTCCAGGCATGTTCACATCTACAAGGGTGACGTCTGCAAGCAATCAGAGGGGCAACACAGGATGAGCCGATTGCAGTCTGGCTGCTGGGGGGGGGGGGGGGGGGGGACAAGACAGACAGTTCAACGTCGACCAATTCGTGCTGCAAGATTGCAGTACCTACATGACACTGGAGACTCGCCAAAGCCTCCAGGAAACCTGTAGAGTCCCTAGCTAACTGGGTCTTCGGAGTTCAGGTTATTTGCTGCGGGGATCAAGGACAGCCACCACCGATTGCAGGTGAAATGCCTCACCACTGGCTGCACCAAAGGGCAGACTACTACGAAGAGGCCGATGTCAACTATAGAGCAAAAGGTGAAGCCATCAAAGCCCTGAAAAAGCGCATACGCCTTCAGAGTGACAAAGTCCAGTGCCAGGAGTTGCAGAAGGCTCTCCTCAGCTGCCTGGGGTGGGATCGGTTTGTGGAGCAGTTGAGGCCCAGTGACCTAATCCTCACCAGCCATCAGAAGGTCCGTGACCGGGCACAGGAGCTGTCGCTCCGACGCCTTAAGGAGCCTTTCCTAGATGTCCCAGTGCCATCATTTACCACCCCAAGGACAGCCGAAAGCAGAACATTGACATCGTAATCCCAGGTACTGGCGACCCGCCGGGCAGAGAAGAGCTCTTTTTCAACGACATCGTCGAGGTCACGATTGAGGTAGCTGAGGCGGCTATCCAGACCCCAATTGGCGCCTGGGCTATGCTCTCACCGTGTTCTTATAATCCATGACCCACAGAACGTCTGGATCATCGATGACTACCTCCAGTTGTCCAATATTTGCTACTTAGCCGTATCACGCGTGGAGTATATGCAACAGCTCGAAACCAGTGTGTGTCAACCAGCTGGACAACATCAAAGGGCACTGCAGAGGAATTGTGAGGCTGACCTGTCTAGAGTGCGAACGAAAAAGAGGGGCTGCAGCACTGTTCACGGAACAAGACACCTAGTGTCTAGTCCTTCTGACAATGCCATATGGTGGCAGCTGGGTGTTGGGAGGCACTACAAGCAACTCTTCCCGGACAAATCCGTGTGCTGGCCCGTCCACTAAATAGTAGAGCACAGGCTCGACGGGATTGGTGACAGCGTTCAAGCTGGTACACCTGGAGGGACCACACAGGATCAGTTGTGCATCGGCAGCCACATTCCAGCTCGCCAGGCTGGTAGAGGTAGCGAATGCCCACTCTCGAGGGGAGCTTTTGCTCTTTGAGCCCCATCGGGTGACGTGGAACCGCAGAAGAGGATTTTTGTGTCACTGACTTTATCCTGATGGCATCAGAGGGCTTTTTTCCTGTTCAGACGAATCACTTCGTTTTTATACGCCCATTTGAAAAAACAATGTATTATGTTACTGGTCTATCCGTTCATCTTGCCGTCCAACTCTCCGGCTAGCCGTCCCTCCGTTCTCTTTTTTCGTTTCTGTATGATAACTTTAGTAAGTCTGAACAAAGTGGACTTAAATTTGATAATACAGGTCAAGTTCGAATTTATGTTCTGCTTTTTATTGGAATTTGCACTTAAATTTTGTTTCCTGATGATCGAAATTTGGCTTCCAGATGATAACTGAAGTCTGAATTGAATGGAATGAAATTTGGTAGGTGAATTTACTAGCACACAATACAGGTCACGTTCAAATTTGGCTTCCACCTGCCAATTTTCACCTGAGTTACTGCCCATTGTTGAAATTACCACAGACTTATTTTGCCAATCCTTAGCAATGCTCTTGTTTTTAGTTCAAATAGATTCACTTAGCTAGAGACCATAGATTTTCTCTTTAAAAAATGTGTTATTTTTAAGGTAGTGTCCAAAATGGTATTTATACTGTCTTCTCCTGCAAAATAAACCAGAATTTGCACAGATATGTGCTCCAGCTTTTCATTGAATCCATAAATTTGATGATGCAGCTTCAATTCTGGAGGATTAAATTTCTGATAAATTTGCCATGATGATCAATGTTAAAATAAACCAACTAAACTACCCTAAGTATAATAAGGAGTTGTGTTGTAACACGTTTACATTTTGTATCTATCTATAAATCATCAGTTATTCTCTTTTGTTGTCCTCAACTTGATACAGCGTACTTATGATATTGAAGCTATTATATGGTGGGACTGGTCTTAGGACAACACATTAAAGTGTACATGATACAGTGTAACGAAGGCTTGCATATAACTCATGATTAATGGGAGAAAAAATAATGACACTTAATTTCACCATGTCTGCTTAAATGTTCAAAGTCATACATTCTATGTGTGTGGGTCCAGACACCAAACTATATTACAGTTTTATACACCTGTTTTTAAAAAGAACTGGAAGGATTAGGTATTGTTTATGATGGGTTATCATTCTGTCTATGATTTTTTTCATTTCCGGATGATAACCACAGTAATGTTCTAAGTAATCAACTTCTTAACCACAGTAGAATTATGGGTAACTTTTCAGGATTTAGTCGGAAATATGGCTTGTTGCCATTCATTATGACAACAAGCCATATTTCCGACTAAATCCTGAAAAGTTACCCATAATTCTGCTGTGGTTAAGAAGTCGATTACTTAGAGCATTATTGTAGTAAGTCTGAACTGAATGGAATGAAATTTGGTATGTGAGTTTACTAGCCTAAAATACAGGTCAAGTTCGAATTTGGGTTCCACAAGCCAATTTACACCAGAATATTTTGTCGGAAATATGTCTTGTTGCCATTCATCGGAAAGCTATCCCAGAGAGCTTTCCGATAAATGGCAACAAGCCATATTTCCGACTAAATCCTGAAAAGTTACCCATAATTTTGCTGTGATTAAAGAGTCGATTACTTAGGGCATTACTGTACTTGGTGGCATTCCGACTCGGTTACCACATCTATATATGATGTGTGAATGCCTTAGTTGAATTGAGGATGTTGATTTATGGTTCACAGTTCTTACAATTTTCAATTGTGGACCGTTTTATATTTCTCCCTGCAGCTCTTATTACAGAAAACCGATATATGCCTATAGCATATGCGCCTTAGAGACCGGCGCATTTAATTTTACTATATTTTACTACCCATATTATTAATAGAACTTGCGGATTGACCTGTCATATTAATAGAATAAACTTTGACTTATCGCCGTTATCGGATGGTACTGAAATCTATAGTGAAAATCTTGTGTATTTTTATGAATTTCATGAAGAACATGCAACTAACTTTGATAGGCATCAGAATATGCACAATATTAATTTATTGTATACATTCTGGCAGCAATTCCAAAAAATTAAAATTTATAATAACAATTAATTAAGCTAATTTCAGATAAAGTCCAACTTTTTTAGTTTTATTTGTTATTTTATCTTTTAAAAAAAATTTGATTGTCAGATGACTGAGATGTTATAAAATAAAGCGATATTTGAAAATTGTAAATTTTTGGTAGTCTCCCCACTTCTCCCTGAAGTCTCCCTAAATTTCCTGAAGTCTCCCTAAATTTCCTGGAGGGAGACTTCAAGTCTCCCTGTTCTGGACCCCTGGGCTGAGGCCTGATTCTTATGATATCTTACCTTATCTATGTTTTTGTTTATTAGATAAAGACTATAGATGTCATTTTTAGCTCTTTCATCATCTCTTTCATCATCACCGTCATTCATATGAGGAAATCATGGCTATTCCCATCGTTGATGATGATGGTAGCAAAGTTTATTCTGAAGAAATAATTGACATTCACGGGGATGATGCTTGGCGACAACTGATCCTTTATAGCATAACTATCATAGCTGTTATTATTGCTTTCATCTTGCAAATTCTTTGCATAATTTTTGGATGGTGATGATGATGTTGAACCCAGTGATTTTAATAATGGATAGTCAATTGCTGCTATGTTTTCTTAGTGCTTGTCAACAGAGATGTTTGAGAGGTATTCCATAGTTTTTACACCATATCTTTATCTGAACAGTTTTTGATGTTAGTTACCTGAATTGAATTTATCAAGCTTATGTATTGCACTTGTTTCCCAGTTCTGATAAATCATTGCTATATGTAAGCCATGCGGAACTGGGCACAACTGTTAATTTTCTCATGTCCGGAATTAAGTTGAGCAATATTCAACATAATTTCTTGATATTTGGTAAGTGGTTCACAAATGAGAAGATGCCGGCCAAGTTTGATTTTATTCAACTTAGAAATAATAATATCTGTTGTCTAAATGATAAATTGAGCAATCTGCAAAAGAATCTCTTGATACTTGGTGTGTGGCTCACCTTTGAGAACGCGCAGGTCATCGTCTATTTGGAGTCAAATTTTGCCAGAATTTGTCTTTTAAAAGCCAACATCCCAAAAAGCTACCCCAATTCGAGGGAATTGAAGTCTATGACTTTTATTATTATTATATATGTTGATTTTGTAGATGGTGATACGTCTTTTGATTGGATGAATTGCGATCACTTATCCGATACTAGTTTTGACAATTGCACGGCGAGCGAATTATTGCCCGTGCTATATTCTTTGAACTATTAACTGCCTGCTGTCATCATGATTAGGGTGAGGCCAAAATTGTGCCTGCTGACATGATTGGTGCGAAGCGAGAATTGTGGCAATCAAACTTTTGCCCGGGCTAGTCTTCAAACTATTTATCCGCCTCTGGAGCTTGGCGAGAATTGTGTCATATACTAAAACGCCTATTGCCTACCTTGGAGTGGAAAAGTAAGCTTATTTCCTCGATGGCGTCTTCTGAATAGCAAGCAGGACTACTCACCATCGAGGGAAAATAGTTCTCGCTATTCCACTCCAAGGAAGGCAAAGGTGTATACTGATGTTTCAAATGATATTTTCGGTGGTATTTCCTTTGACAAGATATGAGAAAGTAGAAACAAATGTTCTTCATGATGATTGATATCCATGGATTGTTTATGTTTAATTTGACTTCTCTTTTTGACTCTCAATACGATATTGTAAATCAAGCTGAATATTTGTTGCTAAAACATGCATTCTGATTGGGCTATAGCTGCTAACTTTAGCTCTCAATTTACCAGCACCACCTAGCTGATGGGTGAACAAATTTTGAACAGCATGGCATCATTGACGATGAAATGGCTTGGGCAGAAGTAGGTTAATCAAGTTCAACTGAAAAGTTGTTTACTATCGATACAGTTAACAGGAAATTGTTCAGGCGCTGTTCCGAGTTACAGATATTATTATTTCTAAGTTGAATAAAATCAAACTTGGCCTGCATCTTCTCATTTGTGAACCACTTACCAAATATCAAGAAATTATGTTGAATATTGCTCAACTTAATTCCGGACATGAGAAAATTAACAGTTGTGCCCAGTTCCGCATTTTTTTCTTCCAAAATGCATGGCTTACATATAGCAATGATTTATCAGAACTGGGAAACAAGTGCAATACATAAGTTTGATAAATTCAATTCAGGTAACCAACATCAAAAACTGTTCAGATAAAGATATGGTGTAAAAACTATGGAATACCTCTCAAACATCTCTGTTGACAAGCACTAAGAAAACATAGCAGCAATTGACTATCCATTATTAAAATCACTGGGTTCAACATCATCATCACCATCCAAAAATTATGCAAAGAATTACCCTATGGAACGTAGCTAGAGATTTGATCACCAAAAAAAGCATTTATGACTTCATAGCATATAATGCCAATAAAAGTGCATTTTGTGCTGTTTCTTTAAAATAGCAATGGAGTTAAACATACCCTGTTCTTTGGATAAGCCAGCTCATTAAACTGTTTTCATACTCATATCCCCAAATATCCAATGGAACAGATCTAGAGTACATTCATCTCCTATTTATTTTTAACATATATAATTTTAGGTATGGTGTCTATGAGCCAGATTTCAAGAGTGACGCTTGGATTGAGACTTGCGAAGGAACTGATGACATCACTACCAAGCAGTGCAAAGAAATACATGGGAATAGTGGATCACTGCTACCAGATACTACAAAGGTAATTCTGAGTCGAAGACAAACAATTCTGTCCCTCGATGCAAATTTATATTTCATTTTTCTCTTTGATAAAGACATTTTCATCACTTGTTTTGTCATGACAATCACAAATACTCTTTGTCAAATGCTAGTAATTGATATGATGTAATGTCATTTTCACATAATGTATCGATCCGTTTATCTCTTTAGATTTCATAGAATTGGAAAACCAAAACAAAAAGTTAATGTTTTAGTCCTTACTAAATGGACTCTCCTGTCCAGTTATAAAAGTATATATTGGACTGGTCTATTATTCAGGGGTGTTCAGAAAAAATTAGCAGACAAACGGATGAAAAAAGTAATACAGGCACAGAAGGATACCTGGTGATTGATTGGCAATGTTCGTTTGTTGAACTTACCCTCTGAACATTTCATAAAGGAACTACTCGTCAAAGAGTATTTGAAAGGGTTGAGAAATAATACTTTTGTAGATTGATTTAGCATCCAATATAGAAGCTTTGTAGATAAGTTATTCCCATTCTCAGTGGACTGATGCTTGGAAAAATTACCAAGAAAATATTTACTTGTGAGTTGGTGACAGAAAAACACAGGGAATCAACTGTATTGCCACTATTGGGCTCATTTTGTGACGTGTCTGGTGAAATTTGAATTACGAAGTGTTCAATAATTCTTAAAGTTGCTAATAAATTATAAAAATAAAAAGTGCTTTCCCGTCCTGATATGAAAAGTAAAATGCCTAATAAACAATTTGGAATGTTTTGCTTAACTATTGGGTCTTAATATTCACTTTAGCTCTTTGGTAACTGATCGGTAGTTAAGTGGTACCTATTGATGTATTTGTATGCAGTCCTTTGCAGCACAATTGCACTCGCACCTGTCCGCACCAAATATTTTAAATTGACAGGTGATAAAATCTGATCCCATCAGTTCTGTCAAATTTGACTGTAAACATTGAACCAATAAGGGAATATTGAAATATTTTATTTAGTATTTTGTATAGAACATTTTCATTCTCAGTTTAATTAAGGTCATGCATGTTCACTCTCAATTTAATTATTTAATTATTAAAGGGTTAATTGTTATTGTAGGTTCTGCAGCTTTACCCCGGCGCCGCTGGATCTTTTAGCTTCCTGTATTGATTGCCTGAACTGTGTCATCCATGAATACCCAACGGAGGTAAGTTTCGTTCATTTCTAGTAATAATTTATGTTATTCACAGTTTACATAGTGAATGTTAGTAAAAGCATGTGCGACAAAATATGTACAGTAAAATCTCTCCTAACTGAAGCCCCATCGGAATGGTTTATAGAAAATCACGCTGTCACCATTACCAAGAGTGATCAAAATGCAAATACTCCATTGTTAACTATAAACTAAATTACAACGTCAGTTTCTATACACCACATGTGTAGCCCCAGCCCTCGTGGAAATTGGGTGACGTGACTTATGCATCCATGAGTATTTCAATGGTTGTATCATATTTTAAGGTGTGGCATAAGCTGAGTCAGACAGGTGTGCTGCCGTATCTCACTGAGAATATTGACAACATGGAGGAAGTTATCAAGTAAGTAGCTAATATATGGCCACTGGTGGGACAGATAGTAGATTTTTTTCTCATGAATGTTCCAGTCAAATTCAAATTTGGCTCCGATCCGACAATATTTTTGTAGTTATGCCCATTTGTGACTTAGAATTTGCTGAATATTTTGTTGTCCAGTTAATGCTTGAATTATAGTTATCCGATAACTTTCAAATTTATTATTTAGATTGATCGCTTGAAAAGGGAATTTTATTTTTCAATTTTTAAAAGACATTGGCCAAAAAAGCCATCTTTTTTGGGGAAGTGTGCCAAAGCTGTCTTATTTTTTCTTTAGGAATAAGAATGCAAATCTGTTTTTAAAAGAATTCCATTGAAGTTTTTGTTGTCAGATGTGTGACTGGAAGAGATAGCGCATGTTTAAACCTTCCATGGTGGGAGCTGCGCTGGTGCAGCATTAAATATCCTGTGCCAGTGCATTCTCTTTTTATGCAAGAGAATGCACTGGCTTATAAGGTCAAGGTATATATTGTTAGGCCAATTTATTCTCTAATTTATGCGAGGCTCCCAATGGGAGACTCACATATATAAGAGAATGCATTGGTACAGGGTTTTCGCAAAATTTCAGGAAGCTTCAGTCATGGAAGGCTTAATCATAAAACACCTCAAATATTTCAGTGGACAGGGATTGACTTCGGGACAGTATGGGTCAATTCTGGCAGGTTACGAGTGTAGCCAGGGCAGATATCCTCTCACATGTTCTATACTGGACCTAATCTCGAACAGTGTGCCGCTCTTATACAAAGCAAAAAAGGAAGAGAAGCTGGTCGCGCCTGTTCTATATATACTCAGAGAAGTGTTTCCCGTTTATCACAAGTGGAGATATTATTCGTCGTCTCGTCGGGAAGAAATTGGCCAGAAATGTTTAGAGACCTTCCACAAAATTCTCAACTACATTACTGTGAAGGACGCACCTGTTAGTAAGAGGCCCGCTCTACAGGATATCTGTCTCTATAGTCTGCTTTACACAGAGGCGGGACGAGCTCTGTTAGACCTGCTCTCTACAGCCGTCGAAGGAATAGACCAGTTCCTGGCCCAACAGGGCAGGTAAGTTAGCATGGCTGGAGATAATGTATGGAGAACTCCTGAATGGCATTTTTTCCAAATTGTTTTTACAGTTTTTTGGATTTCATTTATAAGGAAACTTTTATTTGTGTTGTGCTAAATTTTTATAACAATTTATACTGATTTTAATATTGGTCATTCAAATAAGACTTTTGACATAATAATGTATGGTAGAATATTTTGTGGCTGCGGGAGCAATGGGGAAAAGTCAAGATATGTATGATAACACTTCTTACTGTTAGGCCACACAAAGCTGATTACCTGTTACCGAACACTCTTTTTATCAAAATGGGCAGGCAGGTTTTTATATTTATTTTTCCCTACAAAATTACCTAGCAGGCAGTTTTTATACCTAATTTTTATGACAAAAATTCACCAGCTGGCAGGCTTTTATGATTTTACTCAGGAATAAATAAATAAAAACATTGACTTTTTGTGATTACTGTCAAATCCTTTAAAATCTTTGTCTATTATTCGTTGATTTTCTGGTTTGACCCAACCACGAAATCAACATCCAATGAAATTAATTACTAAGGGTCGGTATAGAAAATCTTAATATACAATATGGAAACGAAGTTTGGGCATAAAGTCTGTCTTCAGCATGTCATAAAATGGGTTGACTAAAAACAACGAAGACGAGAATTAACATAACTAATTTAATTGGTCAGTGGCCAATTCAATTGTTTACACACAACATTATCTGATCCCTGCTATAATAGTTTGTATAAACAATGCTCAATGAATTAGTCTATTAATAAAAGGTTTCATTACGCTCAAGTTACATAAAACAATAAATGACAACCTCACCAGAGTTTGAAATGAAGCTGGTACAGTAATGCTCTAATTAATCGACCCCTTAACCACAGCAGAATTATGGGTAACTTTTCAGGATTTAGTCGGAAATATGGCTTGTTGCCATTCATCGGAAAGCTCTCGGGTCACAGTATACTGTTAATACACTTTCTATGTAACTTTCTGTTGTACAGCCTAAGTACATACAAAACAGAAAGAAAACTTTATTATTATGAGAAATAACAGAAGGAAATATCAAATACAAGTTAAAATGTGTTTAGTTAGATTTATTGCCAGTTGTGGACATTGCGTTGTGAAGCCGAGTAGCAGGATGATTTATAATTTTTATGTTAAGTGTGCCGTAAAAAGCACCCAACAGGCCATATTTTTATGAGGAGGCAGGTTTCTAAGAACCAGAACCTTTAATTTTGTTTGCTCTTAGCTTTTTCAGCACCGGCCCCTATCTCAAAACAGAAACTATCAGAATATCTAACAATATTTTTTTTCTTCCGTAGTATGAGTGAAGGGAGCGGTGTTGAAGTGATTCATCTCGTCCAGCTATCATTCTCAGTACTCAATCGACTGTTGATGCTGAAGTCTCCTGGTTTAGCGGTGTCACCCGTGGAGCATGCTTTGTCATCCCAGCCAGCCGGTCATCAAACAAGACACATCGTCGCAACAATAGCACTGTATATCTTCCACAGACATAACACTAAATTGCCGATTTTGTCCACTGTTCTGCTGAAAAGACTTGCTGTGGTAGGTGTCATCACTTTTTCCCTTCCATGACTGGAGCTTCCTTAAATTTTGCGAAAACCATGTGCTAGTGCATTCTCTTATATATGCAAGTCTGCCATAGGGAGCCTCGCATATATAACAGATTGCATTGGCTTAATAATATTTACCTTGACCTTGTAAGCCAGTGTATTCTCTTATACAAGCCTTGAAATAGTGTAGCTGTCATTTGCAGAATGAGGTCCCCAGAGGGTGACTTTATTGAATCAACCCTGCATAGTGGGCTAGAGTCACTAAATTCACTGGGGACCTCATTCTGCTTTTTCCTCAGCAGAATGAGGTTACCAGAGGGTGTATTTGGTGATGCTAGCCCACAATGCGGGATAGCATCACTAAATTCACCCTCTGAGGACCTCATTCTGCAAATGACAGACTTACTATTTCAAGGCTTGCTCTTATATATGCGAGGCTCCCTATGGGAGACTCTCATATATAAGAGAATGCACTGGCACAGGTCATGAAAGGGTTAACAATGGAGGCTGGAGCTATACCAGGAACGATATCTGCATTAATTGAGTTCCTCCCTCGAGGTTTATCCTCTCCCTCAATCTAATCAATTTAACTGAGTTACTCGAATATGGCGACAAGTATCTCGCTCACAATGTCACATATAGTGACAGTAAAGTAACAATGCTTAACGTGTCTCTCACCGCTGTTATTGTTAAGGAAGAATCACATAAAGGCATCAACAAGAGCATGCACATAATCCGGAACAAGTAACAACCTCCACAGCATCTCATATTCATGCACAGGTCTGAATTCAATGTGTCTGACATTTGTAGAATGAGGTCCCCAGAGGGTTAATTTACTGACGCTATCCCACATGGTGGGCTAGCTTCGCCAAAGCCACCTTCTGGAGACCTCATTCTGCTTAGACCTCATCTTCTGGGAAGTATCTATTGTCTCAAATTAACATTGTTTTTAGTTACTTTTTTTCCTTCTGTTGAGTTTCTATATCCCCTAATTTGCAGAAGATAAAATGCATAATCGAGGTGATTAATGGGTAAACATCATCAACTTCAACTGGGGAACTTCAATCTGATCCTAGGTCTCCTATAGCAGTTGAGGCATAAGCTGAATGAGGTCCCAAGAGGGTGAGTTTTGGTGATGCTAGCTTGCTGTGCTGAATAGTGTCACTAAATTCACCCTCTGAGCACCTCATTCTGCTTATGCCTCAACTGTTATGGGAGACCTAGGATCAGATTGAAGTTCCCCAGTTGAAGTTGGTGATGTCAGACACGCTAAATTCAGGCTTGTACATACATACAAAAGTATATCACACATCTGTTCATATTTATTTGCGACTTGTACCAAATGTAGCTAACACAATGTCGAGGAAACTTGGATCTTAATGTTAGCTTCTGTATTATGACCGATTTTGATCAAATTTGAGAAATGATTCAGACTGACACCACATTCTTCCTCCTTCAGATATCTCCCATGTCGATTCTGGCCTGCCTTGGAAATGACGCTGAACCTGTGAGGGACAAGTATCTATCGAGACTGAAATCTGTGGCTGAGAATGTGAGACTGAAGGTTGTGATATTGGAGTTGTTGTCTGTCAGCGTCGAAACTCAACCTGGGTTGATTGAAATCTTTCTCAATGTAGAAACATCCGATGCTGCAGCAGGCAAAAAGGTCAGTATACACCAAAAAGTCTTATAGCTTCTCATTCCATAAATCCAAAATTCTATAGCTGATTTTGTAATAATAAAAACACATGTATATATGGTATCAAAAGTATTTTAGCTTCGCATTTCAGAAATAAAAAAAACTATGCTTCATTTTGTAATGATAAAACACATGTATATAAGGTTTTGCAAAGTAAATTCTGTGTTTCTGAGGCCAAAATATTTTTTAAAACATCAAATCGCTGTTTTTTTTTTTTCTGGAACACAAGCCAAAAATGCTTCAGGTCTAACTTCAGTTGTCTGTTGCAATATATCCCAAACAGCTTGTAAAAAGTTTGTTGATGGATTCTTTACAATTTATTTTGTCTTAAATTACCAAATCAAGTATCACTAACACATGTTTGACAAATTTGACTGAGATTGCTGTCGTGATTTAACACATGATTGAACACAGTTACCAATTATAGTTATGAATCGGTTTTCTGAACTGGTAAAGTGTCTGTTTGATATCATATCCGCTCATGATTGTATAAAAAATATACCACAATTATTTTGTGCAGATTGAAATTTCTCGAACATAGCAAACACAAATAAAAATGTTGCATGCATGGGGTTTCAGGCACGAAAAATTGACTGCATGGCCAAAGCTCGGTTAATTGACTCAATACCATAGTGATGGCGAAAATGTTTTTTCTATGCGTCGAACCAAATATTATACTCTGCGAAAATATTACATAATTAGTATTTTCGAAGGAGTTATCTATCTAACTCATGAAATGAGGTATAGCTGATTTCAGTCTGATAAATAAAAATACCTTTTACTTCAATTGTTATAAAACCATGTATTTAAAACTTAATTCAATTTTTAGCTCAACTTGACTTTGTCAAGTTTGAGCTATTGCCATGGGTTGGCATCCATTGTCGATAAAAATTTCCCACATTTCTCATCCAATCGACACCAAACTTTATCCTCAGTTGACCTGCAGATGGGAGCTTATCATATTTTTTTAATTCTCTTAAAAAACAAGGCCGCTAGCCTGCGCTAGCCTGCGCTAGCGGCCATTTTGTATTTCATATTTAAATCTATCAGCACACCCTGCCATCCACAATTATTGGCAATCTGTTCTCATAATTATTCTCGCAAAACTTTTCAATTTTCAGTGCTTTATGACTAACTTGATTCAGCATTTGATTCTCGCAAAATTAAATGTATTTTAAGTCCGGGTTTGGGATCACCACTAAATGGGAGCTATCAAATTTTAACGGTTTTCGATAAAAAATTACTTAAACATTTAAACTTTCTGCATTCCTTATCGCTCCATTGCCTGTAATGTATTACATTATCTCCTCTCCAATTTGAGCTACAGTGTCATTGACACTTTCATTACCAATGGCCAGTAAAAAGTTTTAAATGCCTAATATGCAGTGTGATGTCCCTTCTGTTTCACAGGACTTATCATTGGGTAAATCGAGCTGCCTGCAAACAGTTCTCGAACTGATCGAAGAGAAGAAGCAGGGAACATATCTGTGTCCGCCAGATCTACTGTGTGCCTGTACACAGTTCATACATGCTTTATGGCACGGCCGGAGAGAGACTGCAATAGATGTACTCAGGAGGAGGTAACTCTAATCAAATTTAAAAACAACATTCCTGTTTGGAGCTTCACATGGAGCTAAACGACTGAGTTGAGACATATGTTATTGTTAGAAAGATCTCAAAGATACAGTAATGCTCTAAGTAATCGACTTCTTAACCCTTTACCCAACAGAATGGCCCTGTGCCAATGCATTCTCTTATATATGCGAGTCGACCATAGGTCGCCTCACATATATAAGAGAATGCATTGGCTTAACACATTAAAAATTATAAAATTGTTAAAGAATGTAAGAAAAAATGGTAAAAAGTGTTAAAAAAAGATTTTTTTTAGGCCAATGCATTCTCTTATATATGCGAGGCGACCTATGGTCGACTCGCATATATAAGAGAATGCATTGGCACAGGGCATAACTGTAACTATCACAATCTGGTCAAGGAGCCGGTTCCAATGATATCCATATTTGTATGGTTCTATTGAGACAGACCGAAGATATTTTAGGCTGTTGAAGCTTTATTTGGCCGGTTTTGGCCGGTTTGTTGGGTAAAGGGTTAAGCTGAGAGCTTTCCGATGAATGGCAACAAGCCATATTTCCGACTAAATCGTGAAAAGTTACCCATAATTCTGCTGTGGTTAAGAAGTCGATTACTTAGAGCATTAATATATCTACTGAATGAGTTATGCATGTATTAGATTTTTGGGGCCAATCGCTATCAAGATATTGTATCTAAACAATGTTTTTGCTCTCTTAGCATTACTATCTTGATATATAAATGCGATTGTGTGTGTCTCTCTCTGTATGTTCCTTCTAGGCATCCACATTTCTGTTCTGATTGCGATGAGAAATTTGCCATGTGTATGTATATTGGATCTCCAGGTAACATGGGCTGGGTCCTGACTCTGCTCGATGTCGCCTTTTGACATCATACCTGCATAACTAACAGAAACGCTCTTTCACATTTTTTTAATGAGATCACAGATGCTATACATCACACATGTTTAACACAAGTTTGAATAAGGTTACCAACTGCAATAATGAATTGGGGGGGGGGGGGGGACTGGAAGTAGTTTGTTAAAAAAAAAAAAATGAGCCACAATTATTTGGTATTTCCTGACAGATAGAACACAACCAAAATGGTTGCACATATGGGGTTTCAGGACTATACCTGTGTGCCTGTCATTTATAGAGTGAGGTCCCCAGTGGGTGAATTTGGTTATGCTATCCCACATGGTGAACCCGCTCTGGGAACCTCATTCTGCTTAGGCTACTAAGGGAGACCTAGGATCAGATTGAAGTTCCCCAGTTGAAGTTGGCGATGTTCACCCATTAGTCACCTCGATTATGCATTTTATCTTCTGTAAATTAGGGGATATAGAAACTTCCCAGAAGGGAAAGAGTAACTAAAAACATTGTCAATTTGAGACTACAGATACTTCCCAGAATATTAGGCCTAAGCAGAATGAGGTCCCCAGAGGGTGAATTTGTATGCTAGTCCGCTATGCTGGATAGTGTCACCAGATTCACCCTCTGGTGACCTCATTCTGCAAATGACAGACACACTATTTGCAGACTTGTCGGGACCATGCGGTTGAGTATGAGAAACAGAAATTTGACTTGGCATGGCCTAAAGGATAACTTTTTATTTTAATTTTCTTTCCATATTTCTTTTCCACAGAGAGAACTTCTGGTCCAGTCTTTCTGCGCCTCTTATGAAGAATATGTCCAAACTAGATCCTGAAGATGAAAACTATCAGGTGAGATTCAATATTATCTAAGAATCTTTTACCAGTCTAGATAGGCAAAAATATTCAAAATTAAAGTGAAAGTTTTGGGCTGGAATTAGAAAATCATTATGTTATTTATATATTGATAATGTGGCCTTTTCAAACAATCCACTGGTCTAATCTGGAAAAAAATGTGATTTGGATGTAAGGCCACAATTAAAAATACCTTTGTTTCCCCTGACACTACCTTATATTTCAAGAGTTATAGTAGGTAGGTAGGCAATTTACTTGTTTTACTTTACAAGAGGCCACTGGATAGGTTTATTCGGCCATTGGTCCCAGAAGTACACAAGCCTTGAAATAGGGTGTCTGTCATTTGCAGAATGAGGTCCCCAGAGGGTGAATTTAGTGATGCTACCCCGCATAGCGGGCTAGCATCACCAAATTCACCCTCTGGGGACCTCATTCTGCTTACACCTCAGCAGAATAAGGTTCCCAGAGGGTGAATTTGGTGATGCTAGCCCACTATGCGGGGTAGCATCACTAAATTCACCCTCTGGGGACCTCATTCTGCAAATGACAGACACGCTATTTCAAGGCTTGGAAGTACATGTGCCTGAAGAAACCAAAGTAATCATTTGTTCAGATAATAAGATACCTTGGATGATATTGAGTCGAAGAATTGGGCCAAATTCAAAACTGGTGTTTTTTTTCCACAGAGCCAACATGATGCCATGTCCCAATATGTTTTAATGTTCAATATTTAAGATTTAAAAACCAGAGCTATTAATCTTGATATCATGACAATGATGTATATCTGTCATTGTAGGTAACATAAAATGGGTTTTCCATACATCTTGAGAATTATTTCATCCTGTCTAGAAATAAAAAAAATAATTCTAGGAGATGCCAATAAAATATTTTAGTCAGGAGGTTTTGAGGGTAGGTAGCGTCAGGAAACAAAGCATATTTTTATGGCCTAACCTTTGCGTTCAATTTATTTCCAGTTCACACAGAATACAATAAAAATGGTGGCATATGAAGTGAAGATAGGAAACAAAGCATATTTTATGGCCTAATCTTAGCTTTCAATTTCTTTCCAGTACACACAGAATACAATAAGAACGGTGGCATATGATATGAAGATACTGGCTCATGAGGTTTATTCCACTGAGAGGTAGGTTCCTTAAGATAGAAATCAAATTATATGTGTTGTCAGATTAACTATAAATGACATGCAGACTCATATTGGATATTGTTCATAGCTGTGACCTAATTAAAGATTTTGACATTCCTGCTGTTTCTGTGATTTATCCTTGATTGGGAACACTATGGAATGGTACATTTTCATGAGATAGAATATGCAGATTTGATTTGCCAGAGAATACATCTTTATCTTATAGATCAACTTCTCTTAATTTGCAGCAAGTTTCCAGAAAAACTGAAGAAAGTTCTTAAAGACTTTGACAAGAAGAATCAGCTCAAATACTGGTCAAAAGTAAGATTTTATATTTATTAGCATTTTATTATTATTTTACATTTATTAGCTCTTTATTGACACATATGAGTAGTTCCTTTATGAAATGTTCAGTATAAATAAGCTCAACAAACAGTGTTAAACTAATCTGAACATTTCCCCCCAATGAATAGGAATCCTTCTGCTCTTCCAGTATCATTTCACCTGTCTACTTTTATTTTATGAATAATAGACCATACCAATGTGTAATTTTATAACTGTATGGGAGAATCTATATAGTAAAGAAAGTGTTAAATAGTTATGAACGTGGTGTGAAAATCATGGCTTTCTACTTATGTCAGACCAAGCTAGTGTTGAACCGATTAATCGACTAGTAGACGTCAGATAATTGATTTCAAAATTACCAATTGACTAATTGCCCTTTGACCAGAAGAATCAGCTCAAATACTGGTCAAAATTAAGACATATTTATATTAAAATCACTATACTGAAATGTCATCAACATGGTGTGAAATTCCTGTTTGACCTCGCAATTAAACTATAAATGTCAAGGTAAATTAAATCGACCACAATAAAGTATATGTTCTGTCAGAAAACTTAGTCACTCATTCTACATATAGCATACACTTTGCAAACCGTATATTTCAAAACTTGGTTACAAATTTTCCATGTTATGCTCTATGTTAGGACATCACAAACAAGTTTCTGAGCACAAACTGTAACACAACGGCAGTTGTGGTTCTGTATGTCAAGATGTTAACCCAGGAAATAATTACACACCACAGTGATGTTGCCACCTCCTATTGTACGGTGTCAAATGTCCGCCATGGAGGTGACGTGTAGGCTCCGTATTGGAACATGTAATTAGAAATGAGAACTGTTTCTATAAAGACTAGATTTATATCCTAACATGTGAACTTGTTTTCGAATATCCTTTACATGTCAGAATAACCTGGGGAATACCCCAAATTTACATGACCAGTCGTGTGTGTAAGTGTTTGACCTGATTACCAAACAATAACAAAATAGTAAAATGAAACATGAATTAACCAACTTAAAAGTGCACAGGTGATCTGTGGCTAATTGACCTGGCACCACATACATACCAATTCATGCATGTGTCACTGGCGAAAGAACTCCTAGGGTGTTTCTATGCCTACTGAAGAATAGACGATTCCAATATATATTTTTATACGCCCTTTTTGAAAAAAGGTCGTATTATGTTATCAGTCTGTCCGTCCGTCTGTCGTACCGTGGAACTGCGGGTAGTTTATGCGGGTATATTATTCTCGCATAATATACCCGCATAAACTACCCGCAGTTCCACGGGCTTATCGGGCAAACATATACCCGCAATTTGTACCCGCATTCAACCTTCTGACCTACGCTACAGAGGCCCACAACCTCCTGACCCTTGGATTTTGACCAATCAAATCAACGCTCTACTAGCACAGAGTATAAAAGGACGGGCATCATCCACATCTTTCCACACCATCCTGGTCCTGACGAAGATATACCAATATCGAAAGCGCTAGACCATTTTATAAGGATATCCCGCTGATTGAGACACTCCCTGGAGGTTCACCCTCGCATTTACTTTTATCTTACCAAAATCTCAACCAGCCGGATATGGCCTCTAGCTTCTCTTTCACCAGTGTCACTTCCTGTGACAATCTGAACGCAGTACTATTGCTCGCAAAGAAAGAGAAATTGAGTGGATCTTCACTCTCCACACCCTCCAACCATGGGGCATTAACAAGAAGGACTTTTAACAGTCGCCTCCTTTTAATATATTTCTTAGTTAATAAACCTGTTCCTTAATAACAATTTTTACATCAGGTGAAGGTTCCAATTGAAGATTACATGATTTAGGTGAGATTTGTGAGTGGATATCACGATAAACATTGAATGGATTACCCAGGAAAATTTAATGATTGTAAGCAACACAAAGTGAAAAACGCTCACAAAAGTTTCCTAAAAAGTTGCAATCTGGAGCTGGAACCTTCACTTACTGTGAAGTGCATTGTTAAGAAACAGGAACAATCATTGAAATATATTACCTATACTATTATTTCAATGTTATAAAGATCCCCGTCAGAACATCAATGAGTTCCCAAGTTTTGAACTGGTGGAATCTGATCTCTACTGGCATAGGCTGGGCCAGAGTAGAGATTTATGGCATGATCTAGAATTGAATACCATTCATGAACCAATTCAGAAACTATAACTGCATGATTACTCTTTGTGTTCACCTATGTTGCTATATTTTGAAGTGCTCTACCACTAATGATAGTAAAACTCATACCAATTGTGATTTCTTGTACACAGTATGTGAGAGACTGCCTTCAGTTTGAAGGGGAGGCCAGAGAGCTAAGCAAGGAGAAACTGAAAGAAAACCCGACCCTGCATCTACTATCAGCATGGAAGAACATACTCATAACACTATCCAAGTATCAGGTACCATAATCTTCTTATTTCTTGCTGTGTGGTCTTTTATATATCTATAACCCATGAATGAAGAGAATGGATGGTATACTGGATTACATGCATCTGGTCCATCCGTCTGCCCATCTTCTCCATCCGAGCAGGTGTTTTTCTCGAACTTGGGGAAAATAGTAGCCACAGATCAACACAATGTTGTGTTTCAAAAATATGTTGTGTACATGCTGGGAAATACGTATACAGAGACCACACTATGGTCACCACAATTTTGCAATATACTAGTTAGTAATTTTACTGTATTAATACTGAATTTAAAAGAGCCTACAATTGTAAGTGTAATTGAAGTTGACCTAATTTTTGCCATAGGTTGGCATCCGCTGTCTGTGCATGCGTGCATCAGTCAACAATTTCCTTTAGCATGCCGTACAGGCCACATCTCTCTTCTGATCATCACCAAACTTCATATGGATCTTCAGAGTGACCTTTCGTTGGGAGGCATAATTTCCGAAATTTGTTAAAAAAACATGGCCACCAGCAGCCATTTTTTATTTTACTCTTTGCATTATTAAATCCTTCGGCACACCCTACTGACCACATCTCTCATCCGACAGGAGCTATCAAACGATTTCGATGAAAAACATGGCCACTGGATTTTACTCTTTGCATGACTATATCCTTTGGCACACCAAAGAAGGGCACATCCCTCATCCGATCATCACCAAACTTCATATGGATCTTAGTAAAGAAATAGTTAATGAGTGATATTTATGTTTTGTAGGGTGACACCTTGGTTATCAGCAATGAGTTGAAGGAGGAGATTCTGTTTGATCTAATGGAGGGTATGCAAGCTCAGGTAAAGGAGATTTCCTTAGTTTATATGCTTATATTAGTGATCTTCTTTCATATGTCTGAATTTATGTGGATATGAGCAGCTCAAATTGCTATGCATAACAAGTGATTTTTATCTGCTTCTTCTTGAATACCTTTTAAAATCTCAATATTTCTGATGTTAAGCCTTAGGGCTGCATGCAGATACTGCTTTTCACTTGATTGAGATTTTGAATTCAGACTTTAATCAAATATCTTCTTAGTCCAATATGCAGAAAAATTAATTGTCAGATTTATTACCCATAATCAAATACAAATCTGTTGTTTTTACCACACCTTTGGCAAACATTCTAGCCAGCGACCTTTTATCAATTTTGCATTATGATCTGTTTTTGCCACCCCATTGATAGATAGTTTTGTTGCGACATGTTATTAATATTCCTCTCTGATTCAACAGTTTGAGGGTGGCTTGTCTCTACTGAACATGAAGCTGGCTTCTGTGGGTACTGCTATGTTCTTCACACTAATGAGCAAATGGTACAGGTGAGATCACTAAAGATTAAATGTTAAATAAATGTAATATTTGTGACTTGTTGAGAATGAGAATGTAACTTTAGATCAAGCCTGCAAATAGTCTGTCTGTCAATGAGGTCCCCAGAGGGTGAATTTAGTGACGCTATCTCGCGCAGCAGGCTAGCATCACCAAATTCTTTCTCTGAAATTCTGCCGAGGCCTCAACTGCTATGAGAGACCAAGGATCAGATTGAATTGCCCCAGTTGAAGTTGGTGATGTTCACCCATTATTCACCTCAATTATGTATTTTATCTTCTGCAAATTAGGGGATATAGAAAATTCCAAGAAGGGAAAAAGTAAATAAAAACAATGTTATTTTGAGACTATAGATACTTCCCATAAATAAGGCCTAAGCAGAATGAAGTCCCCAGAGGGAGAATTTGGTGATGCTAGCCCGCTATGCGGGATAGCATCACTAAATTCACTTTCTGGGGACCTCATTACTTGCAGGTTTATATATATAGACATAATTATACCCCCACTTTCGAAGATAATGGGGGGTATACTGGATTGACTGCATCTGTCCGTCCGTCTGTTGAGCCGTCCGTCCGTCACACTTTCTCCCTCCGTGTGTCCGTTCGTCCGACCTCATAACTCGAACAACTATGAACCGATTTCAATAAATTTTTGTATGCAATCTCCTTAGGACCGCCTCTCCGCATGATGCTAATTGCGGTGCGGTCCGACTTTCTTATTTTAAGTTACGCCTTACTTTTCGACTTATTTTGTCCGACTGTTTTTCCTAACATTACACTTCATTTCGACTTATTTTGACTTAGAAAATTTTGTGATTTTTTTTGTGTGGATGCTATCAAGTTAGGGTTTACGGATAATGCGGGTTGAATTTGCCACGGTGGGGGTATGCTAGCACCTGAGTGCACACCTCTTGTTCAATCATAAAATGCTAGTTGGCCAATACTGGAATATATAATGAGTGCTTTTGATTGACAGATGCCAGTCTGATTGAAATACAGACAATTGAACAAGCTACACGTTCCAGAGTCTGAAACAAATTGGGAATTGCATAACTTCAAGCATTACGTCATTGTCAGCCGATCACAACATTCCACAGTAAATGTATAATCGAGGTGACTAATGGGTGAACATCACGAACTTCAACTTTGGAACTTCAATCTGATCGTTTGTCTTCCATAGCAGTTGAGGCCTAAGCAGAATGAGGTTCTCAGAGGGTGAATGTGGTGATGCTAGCCTGCAGTGTGGGATCGCATCACTAAATTCACCATCTGGGGACCTCATTCTGCAAATGACAGACACACTATTTCTAGGCTTGTTAAAGTCATATAATAATAACATTATCACAACAGGAAACTATACTGATATCCTCATCATGTTGAGTTTAGGTGATGAGATCCCGATCTGATGAGCTGTAGTGATAATATGTATCTCCTATAAGTATCTTGCCCACTAAACTATATGGTATATTCCCAATCTTAATTCTCGTAGTAGAAGGGTTAAAAACCCGAAGTGACTCTCAGGTTCGTTTTCTTGAAAACGGTACGAAAATTCTCCGGTACGTTTTTTTCCAAAATGGTACGCAAATCTCAAGGTACGAATATCCAACGGGAATTCCTGGGAATTCCTCCCAATGACGCAGTGCGTCTATCTTTAGTATTACCTGAGCCACGTGATCCATCTTTGTTATAAGAGCCGTGATTGCCAGGTAAGTCATTCCTTTTTTCCTTTCTAATCGTACAAGATAAGTGCTCTGGAGAAAAAACATAAATTATTTCAAATTGAAAATTATTTTCACTTTGTCACCGACGGAACGTTTCAACTTTCAACATGCGTTCTTGTTTAATTTGCAAACGGCAAAAAGCCGTTTTCGATGATCATGCCCCATGTGTATTGTGCGCGGGCTGCACTCAAGAAACGCCGTGCCGCATTTGTGCCACATGGATGTCATCCAACTGGACCAGGATCAGGTCGTTTGCTGCAAGCCACCAGGATGTAAGCCCAGGTTCAGGTTCTTTCCCTGTAGCTCCTCTGGCAGTTGCTTCTCCTCGTTTCGAGGGTCCGACCTCTGAGACAAGGTCACTAGTTGATAGTGCACCCCTCAGTAGTTTTGCAACTCGGGGCGAAAGTTATACCAAACGGGGAGCTGATGGGGCACCCCATACAACCACACATCGTGGGCTCCCTGGACTTTCGTATGAGACGCCAATTTGCTCCCTCGGGTCGTCCGTTGGCGGGTTGGCGTGCCCCGGTACGGAGGTGAGTTTCGCCACTAACACTAGAACCACCCCGTACATTGCTACTAGTCGACATCTCGGGGTCAGCACGGCTGGGGGTTCACCCTGTCCATACGTCATTAGTCCCTACATGCCTTCTGTCCCAGCTGGGTTTGGAATGGGACCGCAGTTCTCAAGCATGCCTCCTCCTTATTATCCGCAACCACCTCCGTGGGCCTGGCAGTCAGGTTTCTGGCCGCATTCTGGACAACAGCAGCCATTAACTTCAGGTTTAAATCCAAATGCAAATGAATTTGTTCCCCGACGCCAGTCGAAGAGCAGGCGGCATGCTTCGGAATCGGCCCCTCTTAACCATCCATCGCCAGTTCGGTCAGTTGGATATCGGGATCCGGACGAGCTGTCGCTCCATCCCCGAGATGAAGAGGCTTTGGACATTCCTCAGGGGTCCCCAAGTTTCAGCGATTACGAGGGAGACTCAGGAAGTGGTACAGACTCTGAAGACGAGGAGTCTGTACCATATTTTGTGGACACAGTTGCTTTAATATATAAGTTGTTGCCTTCTTCAATGTGCCCTCCGGCTCCTGAGAGGTCGAGTAGAATGTTCGAGTCAAGTGTGGATACCCTGTGGGAGCGTCCTCCAGAGGAACGAACACAATATGTTCCCAGTCGTCTCCCGCAGTCGCCTCAGCGTATGAGAGGATTAACACACTCATTAGAGGCTCTCTGGCTAATCGTTCAAGGATGGGGCGTGACCTTGTGCCGTTTCCGCCGAAGACTCGAAGTTATGGATTCAATTTTAAGTACTACTCCTCTACCTCTCAGCCGGTTGTTTTGGACCCTCTTCCACATTTGGAACCCGATGCAAGTAGTCTTGACCTTTATCAACCTAAAGGTATCTTCCTAACCAGACAAAAGTTTTCGTGTTTTCGTCAGTCAGTTCACCAGGCTCTTCAAGTCTTATCTTTTACGGATATGACTACCTCTGCCATCTTTATGGCTCAATCTGCGGGTTCTGACCAGTCGGGCCGAATTGGCGAATTAACAAAGGTCCTTTCCTGTAGTATCGGACACGCAATTTCTGTTCTGACCACATTGTCGGCCAATCACGATTTGTTATGGAGAGAGGAAATGATCAAACAGTCCAGTCTCTTACAGCCTCATCATAAGGATTTTCTCCTTTACCAGCCCATTGGGACGGGCACTGAGTTTAATGACCAGATTGCAACAGCTCG
Source organism: Siphonodentalium dalli (assembly GCA_032622095.1). Taxonomy (NCBI): domain Eukaryota; kingdom Metazoa; phylum Mollusca; class Scaphopoda; order Gadilida; family Siphonodentaliidae; genus Siphonodentalium; species Siphonodentalium dalli. Next base: position 45,265,765 of record CP136069.1, on the reverse strand, counting down.
TGACATGGTCTCTGCCGAGGCTGACCTGTTTGATCGTCGTCCATCCCGCACGGGATCCAGGGGCTTGACACAAAGTCGTAAGAGGAAGAGTTCGAGGGTTGCCTTCTCGGGTCCAAGCAAGAAACAGACTGTTTCTGTTGCCAGGCCACAACGGTCTTTGCGGGATCATGATTTGTTAGCACAGCTTCCTCATCCGACTTCCAACATACAATCAAATTCTCGTGTCAACAGAGAACGTGAGTTACAGGAGAATGTGAGTCACATAGTGCACCAAGTCAATGATATTTTGCAATCATCAGGCAGTCGCCCGGCTTCAAGCCATACTGTTCCTGCTGGACAAGGCTTACAGCAGTCTCGTCGCTTTCAAAGCGTTCCACGATCTCGGGGGTCAAAAGGCACTGGCAATAAGCCAGGCAGGCGTCGTTTTTGACGCCGTAACTCCACAGCCTGTTCAGTTTCCGGTGGGGGGGCGCCTTTCTCATTTTGCATCACAGTGGGAGCCAATTTTCATGATCGATCCATGGTTGGTTAAAAGAGGTAGTAACGTCAGGCCTCTTTATAGTTTTCCGGGAGCCCCCCCCACTCACGTCAGTTCCAATTTCGACTCCCGTGCCTCGGGACCCACTGAAGGCCAAGGCCTTGGAGGCCGAGATTCAAATTCTTCTCCACAAACAGGCTGTGGAAATCGTTCAAGATTGTCAGACACCAGGTTTTTACTCAAGACTCTTCCTTGTTCCCAAGAGTTCGGGAAAATTTCGTCCAGTGATCGACCTCTCTACTCTGAATTGATATATCGATCCCCCCCGGTTCCGTATGGACACACAGGCGACCGTTCGAGCGACTACCTCTCCCCAGAGCTATGGGGTCAGTATAGACCTCCAGGATGCGTATTTTCATGTTCGACTCCACAGAGCGTCGCGACGGTATGTGCGGTTCCAGTATCGCAATGTCATCTATCAGTTCCGGACCCTAGCATTTGGGCTCAATCTGAGCCCATGGGCCTTTGTTCGGGTTATGGAGGCTGTCCTCGCTTTTTTCCGGCAGCAGTCTACAGTCACTTCAATGGGTTATATAGACGACATGTACCTGAATCATCTCAACCCAGTGGTTTTAGCTCACGACAGAGATGTTTTTCTGGACATTTTGGCTCGATTGGGCTTCTTGGTGAACACGGAAAAGTCTTCTCTCACACCGTCACAGGAGTTCCTTCATCTGGGAATGCAATTCCAAACATTTGCGAATCGGGTACGGCTTCCTTTGAAACGGGCAGCGGCCCTTCGCCAGGAGGTGTTGTTAGTTTGCCGGCAGAAGTTGATCACAGCTCGTACCTTCCTCCGGCTTCTGGGGTTGGCAAATGCGGCAGCAGATTTGATTCATTGTGGTCGACTTCATCTACGGCCCTTACAGATGTTTCTACAGGCTCGGTGGAAAGCATCGGAACATTCCCTCCAAAGTCTCATTCCGATTACTCCTTTGTTGACAGTTTCTGCTTCGTTGGGCAGACGTTCCATGGCTCATGTCGGGGGTCCCGTCGGGACTTCCACTCCTCCGACATTCACTCTGTCCACCGATTCCAGTGTCATCGGTTGGGGGGGGGGGGGGGGTTCTTCTCCCGAACTCCAACACAGTAGCGGGTCAATGGTCTCGGTCAATTCTTCCATCTCACATCAACGTGAAGGAGATGTTAGCGGTTTTATTTTCTCTGTACCACTGGCAGGAGATCTTGGCTCACCAGTCTCTACTCGTGCTCTCGGACAACAGCACAGTAGTGAGCTACATTCGTCGCCACGGGGGCACCCGGTCTCCTCAGCTTTGCTTACTGACTCAACTTCTCTTTACCCTATGTATGAAGAACGACATTCTTCTGTCCATTCGCCATATTCCTGGCCGTCTCAATGTGTTGGCGGACCAGTTGTCTCGTCGGGGCTCGGTCATCTCGACAGAATGGGAGCTCAATCAGGGGGTCTTCCTGGACTTGTGTCGCCAGTGGGGTTGTCCATCAATCGACCTGTTTGCGACAAGGCTCAACAACAAGCTTCCCTGTTATGTATCCCCGTGTCCCGATCCAGTGGCAGTGGCAGTGGATGCTCTCTCGATGTCATGGGACGGACTGGTGGGATATGCCTTCCCTCCCTCAGCCATAGTGCCTCATGTTCTCAGGAAAATTCAGACATCGGATTGCCGCATTCTACTGGTGGCTCCTCTCGATGCCCGGAAATCGTGGTCCAACCTCCTGTTACCAATTCTGCTCGCGCCCCCATTGGTACTTCCTCCTCTGCACTCCCTGCTCAGTCAGGGCAGTCAGGTGTTCCACCCATACCCGGCTGCCCTAAAGTTACACGCATTTCTTTTATCCGGTCCTGTCTCCGGAAGCGCGGTTTCAGCCGCCGTCTTGTGGAACACATGTGCCGAGCTCGGCGCTCCTCCACAATAAACACATATCAGGCTAAATGGTCTCTATATTTACAATGGTGCCGGTCAGAGGGCTATGGTTATGCTCGTCCTTCCAGACGCTGTTTGGCAGCTTTCCTTCTATTTTTATTTGAGGAGAAGAAACTATCTCCCATCACAATTAAAGGGTATCGGGCTATCCTCTCTCAGACCTTTCTTTATAAGGGCATCAAATGGATTAGTGGGTGTCGGGCTCTCTCGGATCTGGTGGCTTCCTTCAGCCTAGCTAGACCGCGTACTAGGACGCTAGCTCCTCAGTGGAATCTGGGGTTGGTTCTCACCTATTTGCAGGGACCTCCAAGCCTATTCGGTTATGTTCTTTTCTGCATCTGACATACAAGACAGTTTTTCTTTTGGCTTTTGCATCTGCCAGGCGTGTCAGCGAGTTACATGCATTGTCTATCGACCCTTCCTGTTGTAAGGTCTCTCGTACTGCTGCAGAGCTTCTCACCAACCCTGGGTTTCTAGCTAAAAATCAGATTCCATCATCATTTCCTGCAGCAATACACATTCCTGCTCTTCCAAGGGGGGGCGACACATCTCTTTGTCCAGTCAGGATACTTCGACAATACATTGATCGATCAAAGCAACGCAGAAGGGGACGTCTCCGTCTCTTTCTGCCTTTACAAATTTCACGGGAGGATATCTCAGTTAGATCTATTGCAAGATGGATCAAGTCTGTTATCACCATGGCATATGATCAATTTGATCCTTTACAGCTTAGGTCGTTCCATGTTCGTGCGCATGAAGTGCGGGCCATTTCTTCTTCATGGGCGTTTCGCAGTTCGGTCGCTTTGCGAGACATCATGACTGCGGCTTATTGGTCTCAACCTTCCACATTCTCTCAGTTTTATTTGAGGGATCTGCAATCGCAATCAGACAATCTATTTCAGTTGGGCCCTCTAGTCGCTGCCCAACAGGTTGTGTCACAATCGTAGGGTGTTATGGATGTACATAGTTTTATTTCTATCATTGTGTGAATGTATTTTATCCGATCAATCAAGTTCATTGATTGAGGTCAACAGCGGTTTTATCTTTCCTCGTGGCCTCCACCTGACAGAAAATTCTAGATTATACCATATAGTTTAGTGGGCAAGATACCTTTGACGGAGATACAATATTTTCCTAAAAATAGTAAAATATATATCTCCTATAAGTATCTTGCCCACTAAACCCTGAGCTCCCTCCCAGTGTTTCGACACCCACCCCGCTCACGAGGAATGTCCTCATAGGGAGAAAAGGAATGACTTACCTGGCAATCACGGCTCTTATAACAAAGATGGATCACGTTGCTCAGGTAATACTAAAGATAGACGCACTGTGTCATTGGGAGGAATTCCCGTTGGATATTCGTACCTTGAGATTTGCGTATCATTTTGGAAAAAACGTACCGGAGAATTTTCGTACCGTTTTCAAGAAAACGAACCTGAGAGTCACTTCGGGTTTTTTAACCCTTCTACTACGAGAATTAAGATTAGGAATATACCATATAGTTTAGTGGGCAAGATACTTATAGGAGATATATATTTTACTATTTTTAGGAAAATATTGTATTTGTAATCTGACGAGCTGTAGTAATAATATATATGTGTAATCTGACGAGCTGTAGCGATAATATGTATTTGTAATCTGACGAGCTGTAGTAATAATATATATGTGTAATCTGACGAGCTGTAGCGATAATATGTAAGTGTAATCTGACAAGCTGTAGTGATAATATGTATGTGTACTCTGACGAGCTGTAGTGATAATATGTATGTGTAATCTGACGAGCTGTAGTGATAATATGTATTTGTAATCTGACAAGCTGTAGTGATAATATGTATGTGTAATCTGACGAGCTGTAGTGATAATATGTATTTGTAATCTGACGAGCTGTAGTGATAATATGTATGTGTAATCTGACGAGCTGTAGTGATAATATGTATTTGTAATCTGATGAGCTGTAGTGATAATATGTATGTGTAATCTGACAAGCTGTAGTGATAATATGTATGTGTACTCTGACGAGCTGTAGTGATAATATGTATGTGTAATCTGACGAGCTGTAGTGATAATATGTATTTGTAATCTGACAAGCTTTAATGATAATATGTTATGTGTAATTTGTTTTTCAGACACATCAGTAAAATAAAAGAGATGACAGAACATATACAGAGTGCAATAACTAACACATGTGCTAATAGCGAAACCCTGATTCCGTCCGTCCAGATAGGGTTGTTAGCCTCACTGCTAGTCATTTTACAGAACAGAGATTTCCTACATGGTGGAAAAGGTAGATAGATAGATAGAATTTATTCAATGACTTGTAAACATGAACATATACATGTATAAGATGAACACAAACTATGTTACTATATATAATACAGTTGCATATTGTTATCAATTACATATATATCACAGAAGACATAATGAGAAAATGGCTGTACAATTATATTTTTTTTACATTTACCCGTCCTCGAGGGCAAGAAATCCTTGATGATGGCCACACATGTAAATGAGTTGTATTCACTGGCTGTCATGAATAATGGGATTTTAAGGGGCAGAAAAATTATGGTATCAGATTTAGAATCTGAGGCTGACAGATGATCGTTCAAAAGTAGCACACATGTGCATGGGAGTCATAGGGGATAGCGCAAAAAGTTTTCAAATGAATGACTCAATGAGAACTTAATTCATTGCAGTCCCCTTGGGGTTCCCAGCCACATATGTGGAGGAAAAGCACGCTGAAAAATCTTGGTAATATTCTGATAGTTATGGACCCAGGGACCAGCCTAGAGATTTTGAATTAGGAGAAGTTACTTCTCCTTGATTGGTTATTAGGGAGAAGTGGGCTGTAATCATGTAGAAGTCATAATGGCAGAAGTTCAGTTTACACCACAACATCACCCTTCTATGATCAAATAAGAATTCTGCAACACAAGAACCCATTTATAAAACCATTTTATTTGATAAGAACATCGTTAGAATCAGTAAATATGCTTTATGCTGTTGGGACATATGCATACTGGTATATGAGAGAGAAGTCACTTCTCCCTGGGACAAAACTATAGGAGAAGTGGCTCATTTCAGGGAGAAGATGTCTCCCATGTTGCCCTCTAGGTTGGTACCTATCTTAGACATATATAGATAGAATATGTAGTCAGTGCTGTCACTTGAACTGTTATGTCTGTTTTGGTGGATTTGAGCATCTATTGGGCTCGGTTCACTACCACAAAAATGGCACAAAATACAGATCAAGGTCAATTTTGGCGTCCAATCGCATATTTTTAACGGAGCTATGGCTCTTTGTTGAATTTGGGCTCAATTTTCATTTCCAGATGAGAACTTTAGTTAATGTTATCTGAATGAAATGAAATTTGGTAAGCATAATATATGGGTCAAGGCATTCTGCCCCATCTTTACCTGAGTTAAGGACCTTTCCTGACTTTTAAATTTGGGTTTTCTTGATTTCTGGATGATAACTTTAATTATTGTTGACTGAATAGAATTATTTTTTGTAGGCAGATTTACAACCATAAGATACAGGTTAAGTTCAAATTTTGGGTTCCGTCCTCCCTTTTTACCCAAGTTACAGACCTTTTTCCACTTTGAATTTGTTTTGTTTCCTTTGTTTCCTCTTGATAACTGCAATTAAGCTTTTTTTTAATCACCACAAAACTTGGTATGTGACTGAGTTGGCTCAAAATACAAACTGTGCAAGAATTTGTCCAATGATTCTCACCAGTTTTATGGGTCCTTTTTGACTTAAGAGTTTTTAATTAAAAAAGGTGATCAACAGATTGTTTCCGAAAGTAAGCTTCCAATCCTAATGGTACCTGTCTTTGATTTCAGTACTGCCAACAGATGTGTTTACTAGTCTGCTTCCATCAATATGTTCTGTATTACAACAAAGTACACAGCAACTGCCAACAGTCAAGGAAATAATGAATCAAACTGCCTCACAAATCACACCCACATCAGTTGATATTAAATTCAAGGTAAGTCATTCGGTGGTTTCAATTTCCATAATACATATAGGTTATCACCACTGTGTGCATTTTCGAGATTTGTTCTCAAGTCAACCTACCTTCTCTGGGCCATATATATACAGTAAAGCCTCTCCAAACCGGACCCTCTATAAACCGAATCCTTCTCGATAATGAACAAATTATCTAGTCCCGAATTCACTCAAGTGCATTTTCACTAAAAATTACTTCTGTAAACAAGAACCTCTCTATTCTGAACATCGCATGGTCCGAAGAGTGTTCAGTTTGGAGAGGTTTTACTGTTTATGCAGCCCAGCGAAGGTAGCGAGATTAAAATATCTCAAGAACCAACAGGATTGCGATAACCAATATATCTTACAATTCACAGAACAGTATCGACTAAAAAGTAATTTCCTATGTGAACCGTATCATTGTATATATAGATGCCACAGTGCACAGATGACGCTGTGATGTCTCACTTCCAAGACTTATGTCACCAACAATTAAATGAGTTAAAATAGATCCGTATAATCATATGCACTGAATAAAAACAATGCAGTATTCGACAGGGTAGTAACTGTTCCATGAGAAAAGATCCTCTTGTGATTTTTGGTCCAGTTCACTATCGATCTGTGTCCAGTTCACTTGCGAGTTTTTTGTGCAAAATGATGACATTTTCTACAATTCCGGTGGTTCTTCTATTGAATTTCCATAAATAGACCACGTTTATTACATTCCTCATTGTGATTGATTCTTTAACCCTTTACCCAACAAAACGGCCAAAACCGGCCAAATAAAGCTTCAACAGCCTAAAATATCTTCGGTCTGTCTCAATAGAACCATACAAATATGGATATCATTGGAACCGGCTCCTTGACCACATTGTGATAGTTACAGTTATGCCCTGTGCCAATGCATTCTCTTATATATGCGAGTCGACCATAGGTCGCCTCGCATATATAAGAGAATGCATTGGCTTAAAAAAAATCTTTTTTTAACATTTTTTCTTACATTCTTTAACAATTATATATTTTTTAATGTGTTAAGCCAATGCATTCTCTTATATATGCGAGGCTACCTATGGTCGACTCGCATATATAAGAGAATGCATTGGCACAGGGCCCTTCTGTTGGGTAAAGGGTTAATAAAACATAAAGATGATATAATCCTGTTTTTCTGCACATTCTGCCCATTCCAGGGCTTATCAACTTCATTTTCTGTTTGTAGCTACAATCTGTTTGTTGTTGCTTGGTGGAGGAACTCATTAAAATCATCCAGGACGCCCCTAAATGGGTGCCTGTCTTCCAGGAACACACAATCTTAAATATCTTACTCATTTCCTTGGAAACATACCTCAAGGCTAAACAGGGTCTTCCTTACGTCAGTACCGTGATGACATTCCTAATGGCAGTGGCCAGATTCGAAAAGGTAATAATTATGGGATTTAAAGTCAAGTTAAACTCTCAGCTGGAGTGTTCAAATCAATTTAAGGTTGTTCCTATCTTATTTTTTTATAAAAATGAAAAAAATAAAAATGAAAAACCAATTTTAATATTTTGTATTTTTTTTTGCTTCCTCCTACCCTATATTTTTTAATAATTTTTCATATACCAACAAATTAAACAAAAGTGGCCTTAGGAATAGAGTAATTATTTCAAAGGTAGAAGTAACCATTAAGTGCAGGAATTTTGTTGTGGTAGCATGTGATGTAACAGTAATGTCAGACACACCATTTCAAGCTTTCCCCATTTAATGCAGGAATTTTGATGTGGTAGCATGTGATGTAAAGGTAATGTCATGATAAACTTCCAAGTAATCAATGATAGGTGTAACACCATATTAATTCTCATAATTTAACTGAGATGTAATTATAAGGAATAAAGAATAACCTTCGTTTTTTGTTTTTGATTTCACCGTAATGGTGCTATGTGTCAGCTGGTAATTCATGTTTGTGATTCAGCACTATTGTGTGGTACAGTGTAAATTACTTGCATCAGAAAATGAAGATTTTTGCTTAAAAGTGCATTAATCGTTGTGATATCCCATAAAAGTATACCTAATATACATGTATGCTCTGTTAGCAAATTCATCTGTTTCTTGGTATGTATTTCATTTTAGGGGGCAGAAGCATTGGCGTTCAGCGGTCTTACGCAGCATACATGTATAGCTCTTCTGTCATTGTATGAGAATGGGGAGGGCGCTGTCCAGAGACCCACAACATCAAAGGTATGTAGAAGTAATTAGTGGTAGTCAGCTGGTGCTTCCTACTACCTTTGATAAAAGCATTTGGATCTGGAGATGGAATTTACTATTTATTATGAGCAGCCTTACTGATTAATGACCTAAACTGGCTCATTTCGAGATTTGTATAATATATATACTGGAGTCAGCTTGTCCGTCTGTCGTCCGTCCGTGGACACAAATTTGTCTGGAGTTTTTCTCAGTCGTTTTTTGATCAATTTCTGTGAAACTTGGCACAGATATCAACCACCATGGGAACCTGTGCACCTACGATTATGACGTCTGTCGGACTTTTTTTTATGGAGATATCCCCCCTTTTTTGACTTAGAATTTTTTTGCAACATGTATACTTTTGTCCGAGCTTTTATTCCTACATTTTTAGGTCAATATTTTAAAAACGTGGCACAGATATTTAGTACCATGGGTACTTTTGCACCTGCGATTATGACGTCTGTCCGACATTTTTTGGTGGAGTTATCCCCCTTTTTCGACTTATAATTTTGTCCAAGCTTTTATTCTTACATTTTTCGGTCAATAGGTTTAAGATTAGTGTTAGGGTTGTACACCTGCAATGGGAACTGTTATTTTATTATTTTAACTAAATGTTTACTGACATGTGAAACATCTTAGTATTCTAAAAACAGGGGGGTATCCGTAGTCCCATTGGGACAGTCACACCTCTAATTCCAGAAAGCAATTTTAAAAACATATATTAAAATATATTAAAAACATACATATGATGAAGTTCAACTGACTTTGTTGAAGAATATAATTTGTGATTGTAATTGGTCATACTTTTGAAATTAACTCTTCTGTCACAATCTGTGGTGCAGACAGAAGACTGTTTGCTCTATTTTATTACCTTATTGTGTTGTCTCATCTATACATTATTGTGTTGTCTCATCTATACATTATTGTGTTGTCTCATCTATACATTATTGTGTTGTCTCATCTATACATTATTGTGTTGTCTCATCTATACATTATTGTGTTGTCTCATCTATACATTATTGTGTTGTCTCATCTATACATTATTGCGGAAATAAACAGAGAAGCTGAATGTTTGCCGCAGCATCATGCTACTCTGTGCTGGTTGAATATATTCATTAACTTGCTGTTCATTAGGTCATTAACCCGACCCATGACTGGAGCTGAAATTTTGCGAAAAACCTGTGCCAAAGCATTCTCTTATATATGCGAGTCTCCGAGGGAAACTCACATATATAAGAGAATGCATTGGCCTGTGTAAACTATTGAGGTATAAATTTGTACAACTTCAAAGACTCAAAGACACTTTCTGAGCCAATAAAACTCTGCCTTTGAGTGAAGCTATATAGATATATATTTCTTCCTATTTTCACTCTCGGGGTCAAGATCAATGCGATATTTACTATTTTTTAGACCCATTCTGGAGGTAAGAAGCCAGCAGCTGAGGTGTTATCCTGGCGGAAGGTCTTCACTAACTGCATTGAGTTATATACGATGATGCTCTCACATTTACGGTATTCATTCCTTGAAGACATGTTCAACTTTATCGGTGCACATCAAGATAAACTCAGACAGGTAATATATAAACCCAAACATTGTTGCCCCCACCCTCCAAATAAGAGTTGGCAGAATTTTACAAAGTTTATTATATTTGTGACAGATTTATGCCACCTTTCGACTTAGAATTGACTGATTATTTGTTGGTAGTAACCTGTGTTTACACGATTATGTTTAATAGTTCCTATTGTGGTACATATTTTTAATAAACTACAAAAAATATGGTACATTCAAAGGAAATATACTCTATTGACACAGTTGTTGCCTACAGTGCAGGCCCATATGTTAATACCAGCTTGTCATGGGGTTTGGAGTATTCTCATGTTGCCCTGACAGTTGTTCTTTTTACACTGATGACTGATCTATCTTTATTTTAGGGTTTAGAGTATTCTCGTGTTGCCCTGACGGAAGTTTCTCTGAAGGAAGCGGAGGCTATATGCGGTCTGATTCACCAGCTCTCATTCTTCAGAAGAGAGTGGATGCTTCACTTACAGGAGGTCCTGAGAAAATTACTGGTATGTACTGTAACAAAAAAGTTAAAAAAGGCTGAACAATCCTCCCAAATTCAAATTACTAGTATTTATTGTAACAAAAATGGATAGATTAGGGCTACAGAATTCTTCCAAACTCAAACTACTGGTATGGAGCATAACAAAAAAAGATAGGGCTGAATAATTCTTTTCCAAATTTAAAGATAGATTATCTCTTCATAAGTACATTTTATATGTCAAATACATCTGTCTGGAAACTCTTCTATCAATTAATATTCATTTTATATTGATATTTTCTTGTTTAATATGATAATCAATTGGGACATTTTTTTTTACTATTTTTAGAACAGACCACCATGAAACGTTCAGGCGATCTCAGATAGAGATAGAGTTCTCTCGTAATGGTATTTCCACACGGAACAAAATGTTTTTTCTCGCATATCCAATTTTAAAGGAATATAAATAAAATATTAGTATTTTCTTTCAATATACCGTTAATACATGAAATGTCATTTATTGATTTGATTTATTTCAGACAAGCATGGTGTCCATGTTTCAGACGTTCATCTCCTTAATGATTCGACCTAAATACCTGCAGCACATCATTTCAGTAAGTAGATCGGTCGCACTACTTGTCAGTGAATTATGTGAGTTGATATAGTCACTGACCAGGGAGATAGTTCAATTAACTCGGCAATACAATTCACTACAATTACTTAGAAAATTCATAATTAAAAATAGATGTACAATCATGTTGACATGCAAAGTAATTAATTGCAGTTACAAATACTTCTCGATTATAGTAATTACCTTCCAAATACTTTTGTGAAGCTCAGTTCTTATATTCATAAATGGTTTCATATGCTATTGGGAATGGTTAGTTAGATAAAATTTTTATATAAATCACATGCCAGAATGGACATTGCCATTCATCGCAAAGCTCTCAGAGATCTTTCCGATGAAAGGCAAAGCCATATTTCCGACAAAATCCTGAAAAGTTACCCATAATTCTACTGTGGTTAAGGAGTCAATTATCTAGGGCAATACTGTACCTCTCTTGTCCAAAGAATCAATAATATCAGAGGAGGGGGGGGGGGGGGTGTCTTTAATCCCATTGACATTGCCGAACACATATTAATAGAGATTATGATTTCCTCTTCAGCACCAAACAGGTGATCAGACAGTTTGTAAGGAGATGAGGACGACAACAATTCTACCGCCGCTCCTTCAGCCACAGGCATCGACGGAGGATATCGACAAACCAACCACACAGCTGCTCATAATCCAAAACTAGTATGTTCCTTCAAAATATTTCATCATCAAACTAGACAATTGTTTACCTTTCTAAATAGGGTTTTATATAAGTGTTATGGCATATTGGATATTGGATAGCTCAAATCTTCAACTACTCGATACTAAATAGATACTTCTGTTCAGTTATAAAAGAATGCATTGGAATGATCTATCCTTCATTTCCTTTGATATACAGTAATGTCCTAAATAATTGACTCCTTAACCACAGCAGAATTATGGGTATTTGTCAGGATTTAGTTGGAAATATGGCTTGTTGCCATTCATTAAGGAGTCGATTATTTAGGGCATTACTGTTTCTATAGAATACTTTGCCAGCTTCATTGATTTTAAGACTTAGCAAATGCGCCAGTTGGCATGTCACAGAATAAACACAGGAAATCATTTTTTGATATTTTTTCATTTATTTAAAAATGGAATGTGCTTAGACAGTCTGACATAAATCTGAATTTCCAGCCAGAGAGTTACAAGATTAAAGTTTAGCAAGGGAAGCCTAACTGTCTTAGTATAGCATTTGTTGAGTTGAGTTCTCGTAAGTTGCTTGTTAAGTGTGATAACTTAGGTGATAAGTATTTGGTATACTAGTACTATATTTATAGTTTAGTGGGTTTGCTGATTTTGCTTGGGTTAAGCTCTTCAGGTGTCAGGATCAGCAATCGGATATTTTTTCTGAGTAAGTGGGACGAGGTCTTGTACTGTTTTGTTTATATAGATAAATTCTGGGTGGTGACCTTTGGTTTGACCTTGACCTTGGGTTGACCTTGACGTAAGTTTATTTGGTAAAGGTTATATATACTTTTAGGTGCATGAGTTCACAACAATTAGAGTTCGAGGAGAATTCACATTTATATGTTTGTTTGTGACATAGTGGATTAGGGTAAATAAGAGTTGAGTTTCTTATATCTTTCTGTTAGTTTAGACTGACTATTGGCATTCAGTTTCGGAAGTTAATGGAACTTCCAAGGGGAATCTCCCGGTTTGGTACTTGTCTGTGACGTCACAATACGTTCAGGGAATGTGCTGTGAATTTTGTTTGTATACACTTGTGATAGTTACGGCGGTTGTTCTGCCATGTAAAGGTTTTTTTTTATGTTCATATGTTCGTGATTTGTGTTCCAAGTTTTGTTTCTGGAATTATTCATCCTTAGTGAGCATGAATGGGTGTATACTTGGCCTGGTTTTCCGTGTGCCTATTTGTATTGGGGAGCGAGTGGTATCCATTGTTAGTATCACGTGGTTGTGTTTTGTCTAATTGTTCTTGCGTGGGAGTGTAGGTGAAGGTCAGTGGTCGTGTGATGTAATGTGTTATGGGGAAAATCCTGTATAGGGAAGATGTGGGTTTTTCCTAATATAGTGTGTGTTGGGTCTATTCTCTGTTAGTAAACGGTTCGTTTGAGTACAGATGTAAGATTTTTACATTGAGTGGAGAGACGACGGATGTGCTTGTGTGCACTAGCATTTATGTTGGAAGAGTTATATTGTGGAATGTAGATGGGCATTGTTTGTCCGATATCGTCTTAAGTTCTAGAATTATGTCTTCATGTGCTCGGGGGCTTGCGTAAGGTATGTTCTCCGATTTGTTCCGCTTCCAATGGCTATATGTCACCCATCTACCCTTGAGTTTGATGTATGTTGACTGGCCTGTCATCAGACCCTCATATGTTTGGGGGGTCATTTTCTCTTCGAGTAACACAGGTGACTACGTGGAACAGGTGATTTATGAAAAAGAGATTAATATTATTCACCCTAAGGTGTCTGAGCTGTTCATGCCCTCAGGATATTTCGTCCTTAGTTGGAACATCCAGTTTTATATTATGTTTCACCGACGCCAGAGAGTTAGTTGACTGGGGAAGCGAAGTGGGCAGAGAGCATGGTTTTGAAGGTTTTCAGGATCTGGGTTTGATGTTGTAGATATAATGATTAGAGATACAGTAATGCTCTAATTAATCGACCTCTTAACCAAAGCAGAATTATGGGTAACTTTTCAGAATTTAGTCGGAAATATGGCTTGTTGCCATTCATCGGAAAGCTCTCCCCGAGAGCTTTCCGATGAATGGCAACAAGCCATATTTCCGACTAAATCCTGAAAAGTTACCCATAATTCTGCTTTGGTTAAGAGGTCGATTAATTAGAGCATTACTGTAGTTTCTGCTGGTAGTGTTGGTGCTTTGTGTTTCCTTGAGGGTGTTAGAGGTAATTCAGTGTCGACATGTTTGTGTTGGATTTTAAATAACATAATGAGGGTACAACTGGAGGGTAGATAATTTTCTTCAGTGTTTTGGAGGGATTGTCAATTTAGTTGTTCAAGAAGTGTTGTGACACTTTGATATCTGCTATTGTTGTAGTATTTGTTGTGAAGCAGGCAGCATGCTTTTGTACCATTTCAAATGAGTCGATGAGGTACATATGTTTGGTAGGCAAGTTCTTTGATCTCATAGTTGACAGTTTTGATGTTTCGTCTTATGAAGAGTCGAGTGCTGTTGGCTTTATTATTATTAAAAAAATTTTTTGGATACATATAGTCTTTTCTGTCTGTCCATCTATCTGTCCTTAAGATTTTTGTGTCTGCTCCATAGCATCACGTTACTATATTGGATTAATATAGATCGTATACACATTGTGCCAGTCACCCATCCAAATATAATGAACATAACATCTGTCATTTAATATAGGTCGTATACACATTGTGCCCATCACCCATCCAAATATAATGAACATAATATCTCTCGTTTGACAGCATGCTACGGATTATGAACCGATGTTTATCTGCTCTGAGACAGTTTACACCAGGACTGTGTGAGGTTCTGCTGGACCAGGTTAGTCAGCACGTTATTATGTATGAATTAGTCATGGGCGAATGGTCAGACATTGTTCACTTATTTGAATCCAAGTCACCATAATGAAGAACAGACATCACAGTACACAAATTACGTGTGATACCGGTTTAACTAATCAATGATAAGTATACTTAGTGCGTGCTCGCCAATAGGTCATTTGTGCAGATTAACATTAGATATGTCGATACATGAATTTTTGTACAAAAGGTGGGTTATTTATTGATGAATTTTAAATGTGAAATGGACAGAATATTTTCTCATGTGCTGAAGAGGGTGCCATCTGCCGGTGTTCTCCGTGATTTATTTGTTCAGCGTCTGTTTTCAAAGTTTTGGAAAATTGCTATTTTGATTTCCGATTTCCGATTTCAAGTTGTGGGAGGGGGCAGTGATATATAGATCTGTATACTAGTAATGATATTTTATGTATTTAACAACCTGTTCCTGCTACTAAATTAGTTATACACTTGAGGATCAAAAGAGCCAAGGCTGCAAATAGTGTGTCTGTCATTTGCAGAATAAGGTCTCCAGTGGGTGAATTTAGTGATGGTATCCCACATAGCATGCTACCGTTCACCAAATTTACTCTCTGAAGACCTCATTCTGCTTAGGCCTCAACTGCTATGGGAGACCTTAGGATCAGATTGAGGTTCACCAGTTGAATTTGGTGATGTTAGTCATCCATTAGTCAGTCACCTTATGCATTTTATCTTCTGAAAGTAACGAGAAGAGAAGAGAAAAAGTAACTAAAAACAATATTAATTTGAGATTATAGATACTTCCCAGAAGATGAGGCCTAAGAAAAATGAGGTACATATAAGGTGAATTGGGTGATGTTAGCCCGCTGTGTGGGGTAGCATCATTAAATTCACCCTCTGGGGACCTCATTCTGCAAATGAGACACTATTTGCAGGCTTGTGGCGAGTGGCCTCGATGATTAGGTTAATAAAGTTTTCCTCATCTGGCTACCCATTAAATTCAATAACATGAATCGTGTTATCCAGGATCTCAATTTCAGCCGGTCAAGGTTAAAGGATATATTCTGTGAACAATACCACCAGAAACTATCGGAAAGCCCTCCCGATTGTCATTAAGATTACCCTAGTGGCTAAACTACGATGACGTCAAAATGGGCGAGCAAATTAAAAACACAGATTCGGATAATATAGTTTTATTATTTTCATCGCATTTTTCATGTAACTTCTTCAGAATATGATGACGATTTTCTGAGCACAAACTTGATATTTATGTTTCAGAGCATGGACGTCAGTGAATACGACGCATTCCTGGGAATCAGTTTCATCACACCGTCCTTAGATCACAATATGGAGATTACTTTTGGAACGTTCATTTCATGTAACAATATGTGTATGAGGATTCTAAATAAGGTAAATATGTTTTGTGATGACAGCTTTGCTTCATATTGGGGAAAACAATTCTCTATGAGTAATATATATTTGATAACCCAGTTGACTGTCATTAAGGTGCATCTTGTATCAAACATCCCTTTCTATACTAAATGGATTCTCCCACTCATTGAAAAAAAAAATACCCTGGAATGGTCTATTATTCATCTGGAGGGGTGTTCAGAAGAAATGAGCAGACGACAGATAGTAAATAAAAAGGGAAATGATCAGATATTAAGTTCAACAAATGGCCTATGGTATGCTATTTCCAAAGGGATAACTACTCATCAATGAGTATTGAGTATAAAAAGGGTTAAAAGTCATCCAGCACTGGGAACAGACACTCACTTCTGAACAAAGAGAGACAACCCAAAAATAATAGAGTCCTCTTTATTTCGGATTTCCAACCACAAAGTAAGTCCTGTTACTCAATTAACCTTAGACTGCACAAAACTAGAAACCTGGAACCTCATCGATATAGAAAAAGAACAAATTGAAAAACTGGCAAGAAATTTCTTATACTCAATCCATGTGCATAGAGTAAACACTCTGAAAACAGAAGCAGACAAGCACATATAAAATGACAAACTAGCCGAGCTGTACAGGCAAAACAACTACTTGTAAATATTCTTGTCAACACGACAATTTTAACTATACCAATCTTAAAAACAAAACAAAAATATACATGTACATATGTACATATGAAAGCTCAACTTAAAAGTTTTTAAGTGCAACTTACGCACACACAAATCTTTTAACTCACTAGTACCACAATTTTACCAACTATTTTATCATTACTGTAGTTTTACCTGGTCTTATTTTACTTATTTTTACTTCCATTATTTTTATACCCATTATAATGGGGTGCTCCTCACTTAAAGGAGGGAAATCCACAACAAGGCAAGGTTACCCATACATTAGGAACTTCTGGCACATCCTACAAGCCTCAAAGGAATGTCAAGGTTTCGCACGAGTAATTCTAATAGTGGCATACAGCCGAATCCCCAATCTACAGGACCTTTTAGTGAGGTCAAAAACCTCCTGCCCTCTGCCCAACCCAGCCATTTTGGGAAGTACCATAAAAAATCTGTACATTCCAGGCTCTGACCCCAAGTGTTTAAATTTTAATATGCAAAACAATGCAAAAATTGTTGCATTTCAAATCAATGTGCACAGGTAAAAGATATTACTGTAAAGGTTGAATGCAACACACGTAATTCAATCTACCTACTCACATGTAAAGTTTCTACAAAACAATACGTCGGGGAATCAAAGTGAAAATTCAAAGTTAGAATGAAGGAGCACATATACGATATCAATAAAAAATATGATAAACCTGTCTCTAACCACTAAAATATAGCGGGACACAACTGGAAAGATATGACATTCCGAATCATCCAGATCCAAAGTAGTGACCCAGATGATGAGGAGTATGGCATAAATGTCATTTACGATGTTTCTCTATTCATGTCATGTTGCTGTGTATTTAATTATGAAAATTCGTGTTATAAAATGGGAAACATTTATAGATATTATGCATGTGGATGAATACTTTAGTGTTTTAATTTTATGCAATGTCTCTTTTGGTCACAGTTTTAAAATGACAACACACATAAATTACAATAAAATAGTGTTGTGTGCAAGTTTGTGGGTATGCATACACATTTCAGTGTCGTCACCTTGTAAACAAACGAACATGGCCATATTACAACAGAAATATTGATGTGGTCCATGCTCAATAAACGCTAACAAAATTTCAGTGGGCACTTGGTTTTGGGTACATTACATGTAAATGAATGGAATTTTATAACCAATGAAGTGGCGTCGTCCTCTCATAGGTTATAGATATAGACAGCGTGTGACTGCTCTATTAGTTGAGGTAAGCCTGCTAGCTCAGATGCTATCAGATGGGGTATGACTGCATTCATGTTATTGGTCGGGTCTCATTTAAAAGTATACATTGGAATGGTCAAATATTCATTTATAGGGTTACAGTGATAATATTTTAATCATCGACTGTCAATTCAGGGAAGAACAATTGGTTGTCGCTTAATTAGCCATTTAGATTATACGTCGATAACCTTAATCAGTGTCGATCACTCTTTCAGAAAGCACAGGTGCACCAACTAGTTTCCGGGCAGCAGCCTCAGCATATGATTGGATAATACCAGCTTTGTTTATTTCAATCAACCGAACAATAACAATGATGAAAATGAAGTTTCCCTTCAGGTGGATGCGTGATTGACATGTGTTTGTTCCCGAGACATAATTGTTGCCCGCAAAAAAATCTAATTGCTTTTTTTTTTATTTCAGTTGGACCCTCGGATTGTATCGCCGCAGAAATCTCCTGATTCAAGCATTTCACAACACATAGAAAAGTAAGTAAAATTTAACTTAGGATCAAGTTTCACAATTATAAGTTCCCTTTTATTTCAGAATGGGAGATGTTCCCTTTTTAATGTCCACTTTCTGTGGATTTTCACTAATGTTAAAAGTTACCTGATAGGCCTTAAAATCTATAACATTTTGCGGGAATCAAGATACAGCATTTCTACATAGAATAAGCTGCTTTTACGAGAATCAAACTAAGAATCATGATTTTGATTCTTGTCAGTCAGATTTTAAGCCCTGCCTGGGCATTATAACTTTACAATGCTAGTTCCGCAAGAATTCCAACTACTGAAAATTTCCAACCCAACATCCCTCTAATTTCACACTAAA
The DNA here is from genome assembly GCA_032622095.1 of Siphonodentalium dalli. Lineage (NCBI taxonomy): Eukaryota > Metazoa > Mollusca > Scaphopoda > Gadilida > Siphonodentaliidae > Siphonodentalium > Siphonodentalium dalli. Next base: position 45,246,797 of record CP136069.1, on the reverse strand, counting down.
TTCAACTTTCACAACAATTTCAACCTATTTTGGTCTGAAATTTCCATTTGATGTTGTGTCAGGCATGAATTTTCCAACTCTTGAAAAATTTGGCCAAAGTTGTGTGGTGAGACACACAGCCCCCAAACCTCCCTGCATAACAACCTTATTATCTGAACAATTCCGCAATGAATTACTCTTCAGCGAGTTTCCAGTCATCAAAAGTTTTGACCTCCAGACAGCTGCAGTTTTTCCAGATGCATTCCAGTCATCTGCTGTTTTCCCTTTATTGCCTGTATTTTATTTCATTTGCAGATCATTGGTGCTTTCTAACTTAGAGAATTCGCTATATCTAATCATGTCTCAGGCAGCTCGTCATCTCAGGGACCCAAACCTTCATCCAAGAGAAAAACAAATCCTAAAAATGGAACTAGGTTCCGAACTGGTGAGTTTCCTGTCAAAATTGCATTCATAGCCAAATATATTTGCTCTCTAAATACTGTCACAGCCATTAAATGATTTCAGTCACCAGCATATGCACAAAACATTTCAATTGCTCATAGTTTCATTGCATTCTGACTCATTCTGACTGAAATGTTGGATTTCTGTCCCTCTGCTCATATATCTCAACCATGTGTTATCGAATCTCGATGAAATTGGTATGCAGGTTTGTCATCAGGAGGGCTTTCAAAAGTGAGTTCATTGACGTTGTTCACATTTTCCGTTCTGCCCGTATTTAAATTTGTCACCATTGGGGTATCCCAGCACCCATGGTGCAACCTATTGTTGGTGTGGATAAATATGATATTTGATCCATGAATTCATGTCCCCATGAAATGGACTTTTTATGAGAAAGCACAAAATTTAAATGAAAGCCATTAGTATATCATCTAGTTCAGTCAGAAATATTCAGTATTTGCATGTTTTGATATTGTTTGCTTTAACTTCATTTCAATGAATTGATTGATATCTTCATTTCAGAATTTATTCTTATCGGCAATGAACAGATACATTCGTCGTGGTGCCCCATCGTCCCCAGGCGGCTCAGCATTTCAGCAGACTCCACGGACTGTCTCTCCTCGTGGACAGGAGCTTCGTCGATCTGTTTCTCAAAGCACGGTTATAAACTCACAAGAACACGTGTTCTTCAGACTTGTCCAAGAATTTGTCCAAAAAGTTCTTAGGTGACGAATCTTGGTGTAGGATGAAATCGTTGATTCAGATTGGAATAGAGTGCTAAACTTGTGAAGAAGAGTTGTAAATGACAGGGTTTGAAGCATTTGTATAAGTGTATTTTAATTCTATGGAGATGCTTCTTTTGTGAAAGGGTGTGTGAGAATGTTGTGACAGAATCTCAGTTAAAGAGTGAAAATTGAGAATTCTATGGACTCAATGGATTCAAAACTAAAATGACTCGTACAAGAATTTATCCAAAAAGTACTTGCCATGGGATGAAATCCTTGTTTTGGATTTGAAAGAGGTTCTAAAAATTTTGAAGAAGAATCATAAATTGATAGGATTGAACAGTCCATAAATGTGGACTCTTGAGTCTATGGTATGAAGATGCTTCTTTGGTAAAACGATAAGAGTGAATGTTGTGACAATATTGACTGAAACTTGTGAAGAATCAAGGAAGGAATTGACAAGGCCATGTATTCTATGGAACCAGCAGTTCTGATTAAAATTAGACTAGCACAGCTCCGTGTTACAGACTCTGACAAAAATAGCTGTGTGTCACACATTATCGCCGCTATAAATAACATCTGCATCCAATCCAATCAGTATTACATCACAGCGAACAAATAGTTTTATGATATATAGATATCTCCTTTTGGTTTTGTTTTTATCCCCGCTTCAAACTGGTGTTAACTGTTGAAATTATTGGAAATACAAAATTCTATTCTGAATATTTCATAGACGCAGTGTTCAATTAGTTATCATAATCCTCAGTTTTGTGAACACTGTGTGAAATTATCAATGTGACTGAATTTTTTTTTATTTTTTATTTTTTTTTCAAACTATGTGGCGAATCTGCCACTGTATAGGAATTCCGACAAGTTCCTTATTGGCTGCATCGTTTACTGATAAATGTTGTGACTGGCTGACAAGCCTTGAAATAGTGTGTCTGTCATTGGCAGAATGAGGTTCCCAGAGGGTGAATTTAGTGATGCTACCCCGCATAGCGGGCTAGCATCACCAAATTCACCCTCTGGGAACCTCATTCTGCTGAGTTGTAAGCAGAATGAGGTCCCCAGAGGGTGAATTTGGTGATGCTAGCCTGCTATGCGGGGTAGCATCACTAAATTCACCCTCTGGTGACCTCATTCTGCAAATGACAGACACACTATTACAAGGCTTGCTGGCTGACGATGACATAATGTTTGGTGGTGGAAATAGAAAACCCAGCTATTTTCATTAGACTATGTAACTTGGAGCTGTTTGAATCTAATTTGAACTGTGGAATCCATTCCAAAATTATTGAGGAAATTCTGAGTCTGAGGTGACTTATGTGTGAGGACTTGAAATTCAGAGCTGAAGGAAACAATTAATGCCCGAGACTGATCAAATGATGTGATGGTAATTTCATTTGCAGTAATAATTGTACTTCCATTGCTCTGCTCAAGTCTGCAAATATTGCGTCTGTCATTTGCAGAATGAGGTACCCAGAGGGTGAATTTAAGTGATGCTATCCCGCACTGGGCTAGCATCACCAAATTCACCCTCTGGGAACCTCATTCAGATTAGGCCTCAACTGCTATGGGAGTCCTGGGATGAGATTGAAGTTCCCCAGTTGAAGTTGGTGATGTTCACCTAGTCACCTCGATTATGCATTTTGTCTTCTGCAAATTAGAGGATATAGAAACTTCCCAGAAGATGAAGCCTAAATAGAAGGAGGTCACAGAGGGTGAATTTGGTGATGCTAGCCTGCTGTGCGGGATGACAGTCACAATATTTGCAGGCTTACCCACAAAAAGAATAGATGAAAAAGAATGATCATTGCAATGAACAAATGGCTTATTTATCTTTAAATAAATGTAAATCTCAATAAAGAGTTGTGCAATACAATTTTCTATACCATGCCAAATTTCTACTGCAGAAATAGTATGGGCTCTCATTTCCCGAGGTGTCACAGAAAGGGGAATTTCACTATATTTATGAAGCCCAATTATTCTAATTTTAGGATCCGATTGGTGCGGGGTCAACATAGGGGGCAAAATATGATTTTTTCACATTTTCCTCATGCTACCCAACCTTATTTGTATGCATTTTTCGGGTTAGTTTCTGTGGTGTTCATCAGTCTAAGCTTCTTAAGCGTTATTCAATTCATCTTTTTCTTCTATTGATTTGGGAGACAGTTTATGTGAGTGTAGGCTCCTGCGAATATTCGATTCGAGATTTGATTCGAAAGTCAAATTCGATTCGAATTCGAGTCGAAATTGCCAACTCAAAATTTCGAATATACTATGACGGAAAAGTAGGCTGTTTCAGGACAAGTACACATGTCGATCTTAGCTGTTTGTGGCATTTAATTCCAGAAAATTATGTATATATGCACATTATAATTCTTATTGTACATAGCCAACAATTAGCCACGATAGGACGACTAAATATGTCGGAATTATATAGCTTTAAAATGGTAGCAAAAGCTAGCAGATAGCCAATGGACCGACAACGCGGTAAATTATAATACTGTTGTTGCGTCTTAAAGTTTATAACAACGGGTGTTTCCGAATGCCGATTTGCAATTTTGCTTGTACATGCAAACTGTAGAAATTTCGTGTGATTTTAGTTTGATAATCCGTTTAGTGGTAATATATTAATCATTGTGATGGCCGCATGGACGTTTTAATCTGCTTTGTTTTCTTGACAATTATAAATTGAAGTTAATAGTATATCAAACGACGGTTTATCGCCACATAAGTTCTGATGGAACTTCATGCATGTAGTTCATAGAACGTTTCACAAATAATCTAATCGTTGACAAAACATACCTAATTGAGAATGCAACACACAGATATGATTCGTTTCGATATTCGATTCGATTTCGTGAATTCGATTCGATCAAAATATCCAATTCGCAGGACCCTATGTGAGTGATATCGAAAATGGTAAAAAGTTGCCAGAAAATCGTTGGATGTTTGAGCTGTGACGTATTTCGTTTATCGCGAACATATTTTTTCCGCTGATTCAGCTAAATGTGCCTGTTTCAACCCCATTTATCGAAAACTTATCATATGTTATCACCATATGTATGCATTTTTGTGATCCGTGGTATATCTGCTATTGGAGGGCTGTATTATTTTGGTGCTATGTCGTATGTAGTGGGAATATGGGGCAAAAACTTGCCCCTCCCACAAAATGATATTTAGTGACACATTTGACAAATAGTCATATTCCTTATGTCATATCACATTTTTTGCTTGCTAAAAGCGATTTGAAAACAAATGTTGTATGCCTAGTATGTTTATTTTGCAGGGTTGATTTGTTTCCATTCTTAAATTTTGCACGGTCGGCCTAAAACATGGTCAAAATAATTTAAAGAGAGTTTTGTTTTTATCGAAAATGATAGATGGTGCCATTTGGCATATGGTGTTGGGGGAATTTGAAATATTATGACAACTGCTAAGTGTGAACCTCAGACATATTTTTGAAATTTGGATGTGATCAGTGGGTTCTTGCTGGCTACAGTTGCGATCAAAATTTAACATTGAACCCTATGGAGATTCTCGTATTTGGGATAAATGGTGCCTTTTGTGTTTGGGAATATGTGAATTGAAATTTTTTTTAAATACTGTGTATGAAACTCAGGCACAGGTTGGAAAAATTTGGATGTGGTCAGGTTATTCTAACTGACCACTGACGATCAAAATTTAACATTGAACCTACAGAAAATATTTTGTTATATTACTCAAATTTTGATAGTAATATTACTATATTTTGTTATATTACTCAAATTTTGATAGTAATATTACTATCATTTACCTTTATATGATATGTTTTACCTGTATATGGTGTCCGTTCACCACTAAGATGACATCTGTTCTCTAAATGATATGCATGCGTCTCTGTATGATGTGGTTCCACTATTATATGGTGTCCATTCATCTTTATATGATTTTCAATTGTCGTAATATGGTGTGGAAATGTATTTATATGGAATGAAAATATCTTTATGTGGTGTCCTTTCACCATCATGATGATATACTACACCACACAGGCATATACACAGCATATACAGTTGTATACACATCATATAAATCATATGTACATCATATAAAGAACAGCGGCCATCATCATAAATGGTCACCATATACAGAACAGATCAATGTAAATGGACACCACATAAAGGTAAATGGACACCATATAAAGGTAAATGGACACCATATAAAGGTAAATGGACACCATATAAAGGTAAAAAAAACACAATATAATTATATAGGTAAATACACACCATATAAAGGTAAATACACACCATAATAAAGGTGAATGGACAAAATACAAAGTTGAATGGACCACCTCATACAGGTGATTGGGAACAATATACAGGTAAAACCCACCATATAACTAAATAGACACCAAATAAATGTGAATCGACACCCTATAAAAGAAACAACACTACATAATGGACACCATATAAAGGGTGAATGGATACCATGGAAAGGCGAATTGGACAACATATAAAGGTGAATGTATACCATGGAAAGCCGAATTGACAACTTATAAAGGTGAATGTATGTATACCATGGAAAGGCGAATTGACAACATATAAAGGTGAATGTATACCATGGGAACAATATACAGGTAAAACACACCATATAACTAAATAGACACCAAATAAATGTGAATCGACACCCTATAAAAGAAACAACACTACATAATGGACACCATATAAAGGTGAATGGATACCATGGAAAGGCGAATTGACAACTTATAAAGGTGAATGTTTACCAATGGAAAGGCGAATTGACAACATATAAAGGTGAATGTATACCATGGAAAGCCGAATTGACAACATATAAAGATGAATGTATACCATGGAAAGCCGAATTGACAACATATATAGTTGAATGTATACCATGGAAAGGCGAATTGACAACATAAAAGGTGAAGAGTATGTTATACCATGGAAAGGCGAATTGACAACATATAAAGGTGAATGTATATACCATGGAAAGGCGAATTGACAACTTATAAAGGCGAATGGACACACCAGAAAGGCGAATGGACACCATATAAAGGTGAATTAACACCATATAAAGAACAGTGTTCACCAACATAAAGGTGAATGAACACCATATATAGACATATGCACATTCATATAAAGATGATGGACACCATGCAAATATGAATTTACATCATATAACAACATCTGCCACACCATATAAAGGTCAAAGATTGCTATACAAATGTGTATGGACACCATATAAAAATAACTGGACACCATAATTATTATAACGGACATATGCAAACCATATAAACGTGAGTGGATGTCATAAAGATGGAAGGGATATCCTAGAAATGGACGACAACCCCATGAGGCAGCTATGGCCTTCCGTAGAAAATACATACTCTCCTGATGTATGTGTGATAGACGCATCACAGCGATGATGACTGAGTATAATTTACCAGTGTAATTTTCACATGACAATTCGTTATGATTCACAATTTGGCTTAAACCACTTGTCTGTTGATAATACGTATCAATAAAGCAATAATTTACAATATAGTCACATTGTGAAACTAGTCATGGTGATCATTTTACAATTTAACTTAACATATGCAAACAGACTGAAGGCTGCATATTACCAGTTGCATTACAAAGCATTATGCACATACTTTTGTCAAGTACTGTATCTAGAAGCATAAACTATATAGACTATTTTGCATGGATTAGATTACTGATTATGTTAGTGAATGTCTTGTTTTCCTATAGTGGCACTTGGCCGGTTAGTGATATTATTATCAACGTTCAAGTTAAATAACGAAATATTCTCCATAGGGTTAAATTTTGATCACAATTGTAGCCAGTGAGAATAGTCTGGTCACACCTTTTTACCA